>OX276445.1:3691071-4921428 GCA_946251915.1 Abrostola triplasia | reverse complement strand
AGGCTCTTTGCTCTCTACAAGCTGTGCTTGGAGATCAAAAATTGTTAAATCCTGGTTTTAACCGCGAGGTTTCACTCACCGTCAGTGATGTCTTAGACTAAATAAGAAAGTATATTATTATGGCTTTGAAAATGTCACATGGCCCCTTATCTAGGCTAGAACCGCAACCTTGACCTTACAGAAGGTGGAAGGTATGTTACTTGGCCAACACTTTAATCACTGGAGGCTTCGACGAAAGTGGTTTATTTTGTCATCAGGTTGCTATTACTGGCTCCTTCTCCTCACATCGTATTCCTCATTGCTTAGGGTCTTGAGCACCTGTCTTGACTATAATATTGCGCTACATAGCTTTGTAATTATGGAGCGCATTATGAAGCTTGGTGTTCAGCGTAGAGCGTAGTATAGTAGCACTGATATAGTGGTATGACCGTTGGACTGCTAAATCAAAGCTCGCAAGTTCAAACCCCGGTACTCACCAATGTCTTTTCGAATTCATGTGCGTTCTATATATAAGTTATCAGCTGTCGAAATGGTGAAGAAAAACATGGTGATGAAACCGGCACACCTGAGAGATTTTTCAACAGTGTGTAAAGCCATTTCAGATGCCTAGGTACAGGCGGTTTAAACTCTGACATAGACATTTATTTGTCTTTATCTATGCCTGACACCAGGTTGTTCACCAAACGTACGATAAGAAGAAGAAGCGTTGAGTGGATTTGGTTAGACCATTATTCTTAGCTCATGTAGAAGAAATATATTAGATAGTTAACAATCTGGTAGTGACACTAACTGCCCAGGGTGCACTAAACTAATTTCAGAAGTTAAATGAATGCTTATCTAATACGCTATACAAAAGCACTCAACGGCTAATTAAACCTTGATATAATAATCGATAACCTAGCTTTGCAGTCGTTAGCGACTCGATTTAATGTGTATTAGGTAATAGTACTTTGGAACCTTCTAGAATTCCTAGTATTACTGTTTGATTGACAGTAGATATTGATACGGTTGTTTAGGCTACGTAGGGAGAAAATAAGGCAAAAAGCAACATAAAACAGTATTCCCCGAAGAGGTGGGCAGAGGTGTGCGTATAGTAGTACACCCACATTTCGCCAGTTGTGTTTTAGGTCCCAATGTTCTAGGGGGCGAGCCTATTGCCATCATCCGGGCACAAATCCAGACTCCGTGCTGCTACTGAGAATTACCTAATGGAAAAACCCAGTAACATGAATTTTTGTATTTTTTATGCATGTTGCCATGCTAGGCTTAAATTTTTAAATTGATTAAGGGAAACCATTTTTCAAGTTTCCTTTAATCAATTTAAAAACCCAGTAACACTTTGCCAGGATTCGAAGCCAGAAGCCCGTGCTCAGCAGTCGCGCTTAGCAGCCGCTAGACCAACGAGGCAGTCACATTATAACATGTTTGAACAGAGTTTAAACCAGCAAACAGCATGGTAGCAGTACGATACGACTTGAAAGTAAGCCAGTAATTACGTACTATGATCGATAACCATGCAGGCGCCGGCGAGTCTGTCTGCTAGCCGTGTTACAGTCCTTATTTAAAACAAAAGCCTTGTGTTTGGACATTCGTGGTGTTAAGTGGCGCGAATGATTAGTGTCAGAAGGTGACAGATAGGTTTCTGTATGTACGAGTTCTGTAGGAATAGGCAGAGATGGTCTACTTCTTCAATGGTAGAATATACGCATATTTTTCGCTTAGCAACGAGTCTATTCATCAGGTCATCTAGCATTTCTCACCTTTTATACCTCCCCTTTTAGCCGACAAAAAGGTACTGAGAAATTGGGAATATCCAATTGATTCTTCCTCAAACTAAGGTACCTAAATTACTAACTATAGACTACAATTCTGGTAGTCTAAAAACTAAAAGCCCGAGTTAAATTAGGGATAAACAAGTATCATTTATATTCAGATTCTACCTACTTTAGTCCCTGAACAAATGTATGACATACTTATGGACTTCGTTAATAATTGAGCGGCAATGAAAGTATGTAGTGACTGGAAGTTCTTTAATATAGTGTCCGCTCTATTGAGTTGAGTTTGATTAATGAGGTCTTTATTGATTTCAAAATGACTTGGTAGGAACTATCTAGGGTATGTGTGTGAGATTTTGATATTGTACTTTTTCTTATCGTATGGTTGATGAACAACCTGGGGTCAGAGTTTGAAACGCCTGTAGGGCTTTGAAAATGGCTTTATGCACCGTTGAAAAATCTCTCAGGTGCACTGGTTTCCTCACTATGTATTCTTTCACCGTTTTTAGCGACTGAAAACTTATTTATAATAATACGCACTTGAATTCAAAAAGACATTGGTGCGTGCCGGGGATTGAACTTGCGACCTACTATGCGTTTGACTAATTATAATTATGTATACCAAAAACAATAAAAATAACATGATGAATTCTTAAAAGCTAAATCGTACCCACTAAATGGGTTGTAATCAAAAAGTCTGTATTCTACAAATACTGCGACTGCTTTACTTAAGTTAAATACTAAACAACACAAGATTGTGCTGCCTGTTTGTTTTTCCAATGCTTCCTCCTACAAACCACAGTAAAATAGAACGCCGTACACTTTCCAGGATAGAGGTCCATACTTCAACCAGTAAGTAGTTTAACCGCCTCTATTACGGTGTATACGTGACGTTTTAAGCTAATAACGCACCCGTGAGAATTCACAATACCATAGGCAAGTGCAGAAGGTAAAGGTGAGTACAGTCAGAACCATAAGTAGCTGAACATGTTAAGAATATAATGTCAAATAATTAAAAGAAACAAACATTAATTCAATTTTTTGTTTAATATTACATTTTTTCATCAATAATAGAAACGTCTAAATAATGATCTGGGAATATTTAAGGCTTTTTAATATATAATTAGTTGTCACTGCGCCAAGCGTGGGGATGGCATGGTTGGTTATGGCAACCCCCTTTTACATAAGGGGGGCTTTGTTCAACAGTGGACGTTTTCAGTCTGATAATTATGATGATGTATAAGTTGTTTTTTAGTTAATGGTATGTTGAAAAAATTAAATGTTCAATTACCCTTTGACGACTTGATTAGCGCAGTGGCTAAGCGATTGGATTGCTGCGCTAAGGGTTGCGGGTTCGATTCCTGCACGGGGCAAAACTTTGTGCGAACCACAGATGTTTGTCCCGAGTCTGGTGTTTGTGTATGTGATATTTCATGTTTGTGAAACGCACCCACGATACAGGAGAAATTCCAAGCGTGGGGCGACGTTTTTTTAAAAAAAAATAAAAATAAAAAAAACCTATGATGCTGACTGTATCATATCCTGTTTTGTCGTGCTAGGAAAAATGAGTGGAAGAAAAACTTTGACGATTATACCAAGTATATTTACCAATCAAATAGATACAAAGAAGATGTGGTCTGCACTGTGGTCTAGTGGTCGCATAGCGCGACTGCTGAGGACTTGGGTTCCATTCACGTGTCGGGCAAGGTGGTATAGGGTTTAGGTTTTTTTTCCGTTAGATAATTCTTAGTAGCAGCACGGAGTCTGGCTGGTTAAAGGCCATAGGCTTTTCCCCTATTACATTGGGCCCTATATCATAACTGGAACAATGTAGGTCTGCTATACTCCTCACAGGCCCTTCAGAGACTACAATCCTCCAGAGAATACTATAATCAAGCCATTAACATAACACTTCTGACACAGCGTCATTACAGGTGAATCTTTGAAAAGGTTATTTCCTTTTTTTTAAGTTTCTTACTTGACAGAGAATTTTTGGGTGTTCATATAAATTTTTATTTATTTATTTAGTTGGTTTGCCTAAATAAATAATTTGGCCTTCTGAATTACCTTTCATCGTGCCAAAACACAATGGCACCGCCAAACAGTCGTAAATGAAGGATTTTGGATGTGATCCTTTCGTACTCCCTAACAAACATGTATATTATGTAATATTTAAAGTAAGTACATAAGTACACGCTCATACGAGGTCACCGCGCAATTCTGTGGCTAATGATCATTGTTTAATTACAAAATTGTGTTTGTGGTTCTGACTTTAAAGTTAAAGTTTTCAGGATTATTGCTCTTAAGCAGTGGTTTTAAGTTAGGCGTAACTTTTAACTAAATTTCCATATTTAGTAGGTTTGTATGTTACGTATAGGTACGTAGCATTCTGACTTGATGTTAGGGCTTTAATGCAAAGAATGCATACTACTCATATATAATTATGATCATACTAGCTGCGCCCCGCGGTGTTACCCGCTAATTTTTTCGGGATAAAAAGTAGCCTATGTGTTAATCCAGGGTGTCGGCTACCTCCTTATGAAATTTCATTAAAATCCATTCAGTAGTTTTTACGTGAAAGCCTCGAGCTTTATTGCCTCGATGATTCTCAATGGTTATCATTGTAGATCCTGGCTTACAGGAGTTACAATGATGGGCACAAGAGGTGGGCTTGTCCTGATAAGAAAATCACGTTACAAGTTCATTCTTTGACAATTCACCGTCTTCTTACTTCTTATCGTATGGTTGGTGAACAACCTGGTGACAGAGTTTAAACCGCCTGTAGGCTTTACACACTGTTGAAAAATTTCTGAAATTGTGGCAGTTTCCTCAAACCGTTTTCCTTCACTGTTTATAGCAAAATAACTAATTTAATACGCACATGAATTCAAAAAGACATTGGTGCGTGCCGGGGTTTGGACCTGCGACCTTTGACTTGGCAGTCCAACGGTCATACCACTCGGCTCCCGCCTCCCCGCCATCATAGGCGCCAGCAGGCATGTGTGGTTTTTAGTGGGTATACCCTTGTGGATCGGCCTTTTCGGTTCATGGAGGGGAGTCCCACATAACCCCGTCGTCTCCCAACGGCGAGGCATGCGTAATGCATTTCCCACTCGTTAAAAAAAAATACCACTCAGATATCAGTACCGTCACAAAGACGACTCCTTAAAAGATGACAGCATCAGAATCTTATATTAAATAGAACTACCCAAAGTTAAGGTTTATTAACATAAGTTTACTCGTAGTTTTATTTGCCTCATAAAAGTAAAAAGGTAGAGAATACTTGGAGATGCAAACTTTTCGACCCTGTTAAAAACTGGACTAAGAAGTAATGTCATTGCTCAAGTTTGAGCAGTTTTGTGTTTATTTTGTGACTTTTAAGAGGTTCGGATTTAATATGGAGCCTCTTAATGTACTACGTCATTCTGAAAATACTAGTTTTTACTGTACTGTCTCTTGCAGCTTACTTAAGAGAGTTGGAACCGAGCTGAGGTTCTAGAAAATTCAACAAATGGTTTAACAGAAGTCGAATATGAAAAATATGACTGCCTCGTTGGTCTAGTGGTTGCTAAGCTCGACTGCTGAGCACGAGGTCCTGGGTTCGAACTGGCGAAATGTGGGTGTGCTGTATGCGCACCTCTGCCTACCCCTTCGGGGAATACAGGCGTGATGTTTTGTTGAATATGAAAAATATATAGGCTTATGGACTTCCTTTGCCCTGGGGGCGGATGAAGGGGTATGCCAGACTCTGGCTAAAGCTCCAATGTATCCTCCTAGCTACTTTAGGTCGAGTGACACGGAATGTGGGTACGCTGCACCGCCTCCCTCGACGGGTCCCGACATACCTCTTCACAGCGGGTCTCGCTCATAGTCTAAAACCTAATGAAACGTCTTTCGTCAGGTTTTATTTCTATCTAACATACACAAGAGTTGGAATTCATTATTTATTGTTATTGTTATAACAAAGAATTCATCGATAGGACAATACATCATAAAGTGTTTATACCTTTGATGATGGCTGGTAAATCAGTCCTACTAAATTCTGTAAATTAACTAAACTCTTAACCACAGCATGAGCTATGTCTATGCCTATACAAAATAAACACGAAATAATCTCAACCCGGAACAAAAAGACGTGTCTATTAAAAGATCAATCTAACTCCCCTTACAAGCTGAATAATGAAAAAAAAGCACAAACAAAGGACGCAATAAAAGAGGTTTACAACTGAGATAAACTCAGTCGCCGAGCATTACAGACAATAAAGTTTAAATTTATAGATCTTAGCTATTAAACATGAACCTGATTCTTTTTTAAACCAGATTTGAATTTATACAAAGAATCTACAAAATAATGTACAAAAACTGCCTCGATGGTCTAGTAGTTGCTAAGCGCGATTAACTTCAGTAATTCGACGAACTGATTGGTGCGGTGGCTAAGCGATTAGACAGCAGCGCTAAAGGTTGCGGGTTCGATACCCGGACCAGTAATAATTTGTGAGAACATCATAATGTGTTTGTCCCAAGTCTGGATATTTGTGGTGATATTTCATGTTTGTGAAACGACACAGGAGATTTCTCCGTGTGAAGCGACTTTTTTTAAAAACAAAAAAAGGTAATTTTTACAAAAAAAAAAAAACTTTCGTTTCATACAAAATCTTGCACCAACTTCATCTCAAGTCATCGTAGTTGAAACACACCCTACTTAGCATGTCCTGGCCGAGAAAAAACTTTAATGTGGGGTTGTAAACGGCCCATAAAGTCGGCGCGGACGCATTAAGCTGTGTTAGTGGGCCAAAAGGGCAATCTGCCGGCTAATTTGATAGCAGCAGACAAACGAGCCGGCGTTGTACTGATGTGCAAGCTATGGGAGGCAGCGGGGAAACCAGTGACTAATAGAGTTTTTTTTTTTTTTTAAACAAAAATATATAACTCCACTGTCATAATTATTTAGTTCGCTAGTCAAAAAAAAATGTTTCTCCAGAAAACGACACTCGCCAATGTACCCTGTCTTAATTGAGACTGGTGTACGTGTATGTAATGGTATGACTATAGCATAATTGGATTTGTGCCCGGTTGATGGCAATAGGCTCGCCACCTATTACATTGGGACCAAAAAACATAACTTGCGAAATCTGGGTGTACTATATGTGCACCTCTGCTTACCCCTTCGGAGAATACAGGCATGATGATCCTCGATGGAATCTAGTAGTGTGATGAACAGTGACCCATCCAAAAATAGACCTCAATGACCGCTGCTTAACGTTACAGTTGACTGATTCGCTATTCATGATTTGACACTTTGAGACACTCTATGAGTCTGTCAAAACTATTAATCAACATCACAAAACACTTCTGAAACTTAAATAATTTGTTATAGTGCCACACCGAACCAGAACTATGAATGACGTACATTAATAATGAGCTAGCTAGTCAGTTCTCCTGCAAACTGCTGCCCGACACAGTTAAATAGGATGTCAAGAAAACACTGCTATAACTGACGTCTTGCTAATTGCTGTTGCTAACAAAAAATACATTAAATGCTCATGATTCCTGACGGGTAAATTGTTACAAGAATCGGTTCCCCTTCGGATTTTGGCGCATTGGCTGAAAGTGCTGTGCTATGGGTTGCGGGTTCGACGTTCATTCGAGAAAAATATATGTGTGAGGCACAGTTTTGTTATAGTCTGGCGCTTGTAAATATAATTTTTGGCCCAGAAGGACGTAAGCTTTGGTATGTTACGTTAATAAGTTACCGCTAGCTTCAGTTGTAGCTAGCTATTATTATTCGCTCGAGAACAGAAGGGTATATTTTTAAATAATTATCCACAATGCACATGTTTGCCAAGTGGTATACGGTCTGGAATGGACACCACCCCCTTTCCTCTCGTGGGTGTCGTAAGAGGCGACTTAGGGAAAATCCAGAAGATGGGAACTCATCTTCTGTAACTTCACCGCCAATACTGCGATCCCCAAGCCTCTTGCCAAGCGTGGGGATTATGGCAACCCCTCCCTTTGCCTAAAAAGGAGTCATTTGTTCCACAGTGGACGTTTTTCGGCTGATAATGATGCACAATGTAAAGAGTTTCGTTGTGCCTTAGGCCTTCTCTACCAGTCAACCTAAAGGTGATGCGAAATTAAATATCAGAGCCTCACACTAATATCTGGCCAATCTAGATACTAGGTAACTTATAATTTTTATACATCATTATTATTTTGTTACTGCCTCGTTGGTCTAGTGGTTGCTAAGCGCGACTGCTGAGCACGAGGTCCTGGGTTCGAATCCCGGGTCGGGCAAAGTGTTACTGGATTTTTCCATTAGGTAATTCTCAATAACAGCACGGAGTCTGGATTTGTGCCCGGTTGATGGCAATAGGCTCGCCCCCTATTACATTGGGACCTAAAACATAACTGGCGAAATGTGGGTGTACTATATGTGCACCTCTGCCTACCCCTTCGGGGAATACAGGCGTGATGTTATGTTTATGTTATGTTTATTATTTTGTTCACGTCACATAGGTACCAACGCGTCGGTATTCCCCAAAAAAATTCCGCCAGTAATGTTGAAGGTCCCAATGTCATAGGAGGCGAGCCTATTGCCGACAACCGACAAATCCAGACTCCGTGCTGCTACTGAAAATTACCGAATGGAAAAACTAATCATAATAATTCTTAATGTAATCAAAAACATACAGAGTTTAAAATACAGTTGGATATTTGGTTTAAAACAGTTTAAGTTGCAAAAACTGTACTTCAATAATAACACTGCCCGGGATTATTTTGAACCCCGGACCTCATGCTCAGTTGCCACGCTTAGCGACCACTAGACCAAGGATGCAGTCAGAATTAATAAATAAGCCAAAATAACTATTTCTAGTCAGTCCTCATTCTCCTCCGTCATTATTTAGATAATTACATTATGTGAACAAGCAACTCTGCAATCACAGTCACCAAGCTTTTAATAATATTCAACTGTATATTACAAATCGCTATCGCTTATGAATGGTGGCACACGGAGACATTAGCCTTGGACACGCCCAATGTGTCATCTGTGTGTCATATTGTCACGTTATCTTCGTGTCAGGCCAGATCTTGATTACGTTATGGTGACGGCCCCTTATCAATGGTACTTAAAAGTACCACTACATTATTAGGCTTCACTAACTGCCTCGTTGGTCTAGCGGTTGCTAAGCACGACTGCTGAGCACGAGGTCCTGGTTCGAATCCCGGGTCGGGCAGTGTTACTAGGTTTCTCCATTAGGTAATTCTCAGTAGGGGCACGGAGTCTAGATTTGTGCCCGGTTGATGGCAATATGCTCGCCCCCTATTACATTGGGATCTAAAACATAACTGGCGAAATATTGTTGTAATATATGTATGTGCTGCACCTCTGCCTACCCCTTCGGGGAATACAGGCGTGATGTTATATTATGCTTTACTGACTCGTTGGTCTCGTAGTTGCAAACGCAGCAACATGGACTCTGTATTAGTAGCAGGGTACTGGCACTAGGCGGGGGTGAACACTGAACGTTGTCCCCGTAGGGGTAGGCAGAGGCATATAGCACACCAAAACTTCGCCAGTATGTATTATTAGATCCTGTAATTAGGGGCGAGTCTATTGCCATTAATGCGACCACGACACTGCTGCGTCAACGAACAAAAAATTGTGTGATCCGTAGATGTTTCACCCGAATCTGGGTAATTGGGTATGTGATATTTCATGTTTGTGGAACGCATATACGATACAGGTAGTAATTCCTAGTGTACGGCGACATTTTGTTTTTTAATAAAAAAAAATAACCGCTCACAAATCCAGACTGTGTGCTGCGACTACAAATGACGTAATCTAAAATTTAATAACACTGTTTGACTAAAAATCGAATTCAGGGTCTCACGCCCTAGGCAGACAAAAATAATAAACCATAATTACTTCTCCAAAACCGCTCCCTGTTCACAATTGGACCAGTACCCCAATATCCCTCAGAATAATAATCAAAGCTCATAAATGGCGTAAGAACGCCACATTCTCATTTCCCCCTGACACGCCTAACGCGTCACACATTATATTAGCCACACGTCACACCGACCTACAGTCGTGCCTACAAATATATTTAAACATTTCACTTGAGGATCGCTCCTCATTTTGTCAGGCTTCTAATCGCTTCTCACATATATGACACTGTAGGAAGGTAGGAAGACATTAGCTATGACGCGCCCGCGTGTCTTCCGGCCGTGTGTCACTGTGTCACGTAGCGATGTCATATACAACCTTTTTATTTGGTTTTCTATTTGACTGATTAATGACAGAGTGAATTTAACGAGCGAGCGCTAAGTTTGAACATAACATCACGCCTGTATTCCCCGAAGGGGTAGGCAGAGGTGTATACTGTATATATGTTACCGGCAAAACCCGATTTCAGGACAAACTAGTTTTGCCTAGGCTAAACTAGTTCTTCCTATACGCGATAGGATTGACTAGTATAGCCTAGTTCAAACTAATTTGTCCTAAGCCCGATAGGATAGACCAGTTTAGGCTAGGCCAAACTAGTTGATCCTGACATAAATACGCACACTCTAGGATAAACTAATATGCTAGTCTAAACAGTAAAAAAAAATTGGCACCATGTAAAAATAAATAAAATTGTCATAATTTGATTATTGGTTCTATTAAGAAAAACAGTATTATTTGTTTTAGTATAATTGTTCGTATTACCAATTAACCATAACTTTTAACAACGAATCATTATAGTTTTAAAAATGATTACTTTTCCAATAACGGAGTTTTTTATTCAGTTTATCAATTTATTTTGACTTTCTAGATATATTAGAATGTTTAGACTAAGCCATATTAGTTCATCCTAGAGTGTGCGTATTTATGTCAGGATCAACTAGTTTGGCCTAGCCTAAACTGGTCTATCCTATCGGGCTTAGGACAAATTAGTTTGAACTAGGCTATACTAGTTAATCCTATCGCGTATAGGAAGAACTAGTTTAGCCTAGGCAAAACTAGTTTGTCCTGAAATTGGGTTTGGCCGGTAACATATACATATATTACACCAACATTTCGCCAGTTACGTTATAAGTCCCAACGTAATAGGAGGCGAGCCTATTGTCATTAACCGACCACAAGTCCAGACTCAGTGCTGCTACTAAGAATCACCTAATGGAAAAACCCAGTAAAATTTTGCCTGACCCGAGCTTCGAACCCAGGACCTCATGCTCAGCAATCGCGCTTGGCGACCACTAAACCAACGAGTTAATAAGGGTTTGACTTAAACTAATTTGGTTTGTAGTTAGTCAGGTACAAAAATAATACCGTAAAGGTTGTCTAGTAGGTCCTCAGTATGATGTCTTTATGTCTGTCTGTCCTTTGCGACTTCGTCACGTACGATCGTGCCGTACGTCGGATCTCCATATTGTTTCTCTCTGAATGATATGTTATGTCTGTCTGTATGTACGTATTCGTTTCAAAGCGTATTAAGTCCGGGTAAAGAGGTTTTCATGTTTTTTAATGCGTAATGGAATCTAGAATGTAGGTATATGTATTTTGGTGTCATTTTTGCTTGTTGCCCATCATCATCAGCCTGCCCACTGCAGGGCAAAGGCCTCTTCTCGTATAGAGAAGGATTGAGCATTGATCACCACGCTAGCTCACTGCGGGTTCGCGATTTCAGATAATTAAATCTAGGTCTCCTCACGATGTTTACCGTTAGTCAGTGGTGTCTTAGAATAACTAATAAAGTATTTACAACATTGAAAAAGTCACATTAATACTTGCTGGTTTGAACCTGCAACCTTATGCATATAAATCCGGTATGTTAACCCCTAGACCATCACGACTATATTCCACCAAAATGCTAGTTTCAAAATGATCATCCTCCTTCCTACATATCACCAATGCGCGTCGATTACGCAAGCCTACACGCTCATCTTAAGCCAGCGGGACCTATTTAAGGTCGTAATGGACGCTGAATAGCAGGTTAATGTGCTTTCAGATTCGAAAACGACGCTTTAGTTACGATTGGAGGGCTTAATTTAAAGTACAGATAAGAGTAATATGGAATACTCGTCCATGTTGATTACTATTAATCTTTTGAATGTTATTATTTTTTTTAATACGTCGCCTCATATCAAATGTGTTTCTTGTATCGTAGGTGCGTTTCACAGACAGTAAACTTCATATCTCTCTTTTAATTGAAAGGTGTTATTAAAGTGTGGATGATTTTTTTAATGATAAGTTTATATAAATTACGTGCAATGAAGTTTTTGGGATATTAATGTTTTAATTAGGCAATAGGCTCGCCCCCATTGTAATAGGGGGCCCATCAACCGGGCACAAATCCGTGCTACTACTGAGAATTACCTAATGGAAAAACCCAGTAACACTTTGCCCGACCCGGGATTCGAACCCAGGACCTCGTGCTCAGCAGTCGCGCTTAGCAACCACTAGACCAACGAGGCAGTCTTAAAAATCGCAGATAGCAGATTAAAAATCAAAATAAAAGCAGAAAAGCCCACAAATGATTCACAAACGTCTCTTAAACTAAAAAAAAGCCTATACGAGTATAACATACTGCAATGTTTTCAATAAAGCCCCTTTAAAATAAAAGCCTCGAGTCGTTTTAACTGAATTACTCATAACAGGAGCGCCACACGACTTTAAACTTTCACGCGTTAGAAACAAAGTTTATGTTTGTCTGTTTATAATTTATTAATGTTTCGAATGAAACTCTGGGGAGGCGACTTCAACGTTTGATGTTAAAAATGTATTTGTTTATTGTGTTGTTGTTTAAAAACATCGCGGCGGTAATGAGTTTCGTAATTATTTGGGAAAGAGATTGGTTCCTATGTTGTTATTTATGCATGGCCCTGAGAATATTAACGAAGGATTCTATGCTAACTAGTTGCTTTATAAGGTTAAGTAGAACTAGCTGCGGTTGGCTATTGGATGGGTAACAATTCTTCTTTGTGTCGAAACGAATATCGGACTCGGGTATCTAATACTTGATGATATTATATATTACTGTCTCGTTGGTTTAGTGGTTGCTAAGCGCGACTGCTGAGCACGAGGTCCTGGGTTCAAATCCGTTTCAAATACAATGGGGCAGTGTTACTGGGTTTTCCATTAGTTAATTCTCAGTATAACGGAAATTACACAACTCTAATATTGAACAGAAAACTATCTCAAAAATAAATGCTTCATTGATTTATAAAAATAAGGTATCTGCTTAAATTACATGCAATACTCGACAATATAGTCATCTAGCTGGGTAGATAGTAACCGTAACATACTTCGTACAAAATTTCCTTGTTAATAAGAACTATTTTGCTATGAAAGGTTGGAATGAACATAAAATACGGCTGAACTGTATACGAACCCTGCCAAGGCCTGACTTATGAGCCATGTATATCCACTTCAAGTATTTCTATATAATCTGACGTATACATAATACATCTTGGTAAGAGTTTCTGAATGTGCGTTTACATACCGACATATGTTGCAGTCGTATGAGAATTCAGACTTTTGTGAAAACGTCTAGAATGATTTAAAATCATTTTATGTTTCTCGATTTTGGTAAAGAGTATACTGTTCTCGTTCGCCGTCAGGAAAGGAAGTCGTTAGAGGTGTCCTTGATGTTAGTGCAAAAAAACAAGGTTTTTTAAGAATTGTGGTAGTTTTACGTTTTCGATATGAAAACTAATAAAAAATTGCATTTAGTTTTTACCATCGGAAAGTGTTTTACAGTATTTATAAGAACTTGATGATTAGTATACGGAGCACTCACGTTGAAATATTTAACTAGTTTCAGACTTATTTAGAAGTGTGATGATGAACACTACAAGCGATATAGCATGACAGACGAAAAATAGTTATTATATTAAAGTTGTCAATAGCAAGGAACCTTCAAAAACTGACACTAAAAATAAAATCCGTGGCATTTATAAAGACACTGCATAAAAATTAACAACAAAATTAATAAAAAGCATACCGTTAAAAAATATCACTCACAAGAAAATTGTATCCAGTAATTTTTGTCCCGCTAAAAAATGTTAATTTCTCCTTAACTTTATTCAGTGTAATTAGACATTATTATTTCAAGCATCTTGCTCAATCTCCCCAACTCATAAATATGCGGTCGGAAACTTTGCGAGATTTTTGTCATCTGGCGTTTTTAGGAAACGTCCGATTTTGAATAATGATTGCGACGTACATCCTCGTCAAAGTTTGCAAAATTTATTAAGTCGTAAAACCTGTGTGTCGGGCCCCTAGCAGTGAAATACAGACCCCTGACCATTATGTTACGTATGCCTAAGTCTGCTTGTAAACCCAACATGTTAATGTTATGAATTTTCACTATGTTTTTGTTATAATATGTTAAATGTCATTTGTATAACATTGGTGTTCAATTGTGGACGAACGGTCCACCATGATACTATTGAAGTTAGAGATTTAAAATAAGAAACATGTTATAGGAAATTTTATCAGTTTTCTTTGAAACTATAGTTACATTACTGTTTATTTCGAACTTTTTATTTTATCCTATTTACTTAGAAAGTGATTGCAATTCAAAAAGTGCGATACTTACCTGGTTTTTTCATATGTATATTTTTTTAACGTAGGTTATAGTGTAAGTAATTTTAATGTATAAAATGTTTGTATAATAAATATAAGTATTACGGGCCGACACTAAAATTATAAAGGCGAAAGTTTGTGAGTGTGTTTGTTACCTCTTCACGCTCAAACAGCTAGACAAAATTTGATGAAATTTCATATAGAGGTAGCTGACACCCTGGACACATAGGCTACTTTTTATCCCGAAAAAATGTAGCGGGTAACACCGCGGGGCGCAGCCATCGTAATCATCATTATATGTAATCTTTTCATCATTCCTATTACAATGGTCGCTCACATTAACATATTTCGGTCACATTCGGTGGAATAAACTTTCCACATAACGTCTGGCGCGCCCTGCCCACCAGTCGGCAGTCAACCGCGTCACGACCTCGTTATCTACCCATTTACTGTTGTATCTTCAAGTATTCCCTTAAGAGAATACAGATTACCCCAACCAGAGAACAGATAAAGGTTGTTCAAATTGCGTCTAATGTTCTGACTGCTTCATTGGACTAGTGGTTGCTAAGCGTGTCTGCTGAGGATGAGGTCCCGGGTTCGGATCACGGGTCGAGCAAGGTGTTACTGGGTTTTACTAGTAATTCTCAGTAGCAGGACGGACGAGCAATGGTCCATAGAAGGTCAACAGGTTATAAGCCTATTAGTGGGTGAGCCTATTAGGTGGGCAGAAAGAGACCCGAGGACGTAATTTTAAGCGCTTAGGATCAGATGTCGAGACACACTGCCTTGTTCCATTATAACAGTTCAAGCTATCTCTGGAGTTTTTGTAATGTAATAGTCGTTTGGTCGTAATGAGTTAACTAAAGACTAATGCTCGGTTACATGATATTAGTGGTTAAAGTTATGGTTTTTGTTAAATCTGACGATAGCAGTAACGCTGACTTTAACATTGACTGCGGATTGGGTGGCACCATCGGGTTCCTTGGTATAGTTAAAGTTAGTAGCGTTTCCAGTGAAATGAGATCTTATGTACCCCAAATCAGTGACAAAAACATTTAAAAAATAGAAATACTAGACGAATACTCAAATGACGCTGTCAATTCACAAATTTTGCTGCCGATGGGATTGTCATATTATACGAATGTTATAATTAACTTCAACAATAGCTTTAACCACCGATGTTTGGGCGGATTAGGTTACTTTTAAAGTTATGACGTCATCTAACAAATTGTCAAAATATGGTGCAACTCATTTTTTGCCTAACCGCTACTTTAACGTATTTAATTTTGTTAATGTTAAATAAGTTGGTGCAACCCAGCCTAAAAGAATTACCTTTTAAATGAATTTAATAGTCGCAAAGATACCGTACAGTTAGACCATTGTAAAGTGGCTACCAAGCTAAACACACGATTACCCACGACATGTTAAACCAAACATCCCAATCCGCCTCGGCGCCTACAAAGTAATTTATTATTTTTCAAATGTAAAGTAAAACATTATTATGTTTGGAAATTACGGTGCTCAAAGGGTTGGCTCGGTCCGCGGTAATTAGTCCGCCGTCTGTTTTCGTCCACGGTATTATGTTCCGAGGATAAAGGTCGCTTTACACTGGCGGGGTGAGGCGTGGATGGGCTGGCGAATTGAAAGGACGGGCGTTTTGACCTAAGAACTAATAACAATATGCGATATATCATTAGAAAGGATTTTTTTTACTCTTTTATTATTATTATTGGCTGCCTCGTTGGTCTAGTGGTTGCTAGGCGTGACTGCTGAGCACGAGGTCCTGGGTTCAATCCCGGGTCGGGCAAAGTGTTACTGGGTTTTTCCATTAGGTAATTTTTAGTAGCAGCACGAAGTCTGGATTTGTGCCCGGTTGATGGCAATAGGCTCGCCCTTTATTTCATTGGGACCTTAAAACATAACTGGCGAAATGTGGGTGTACTATATGTGCACCTCTCCAAAACCCCCGCCCTCCTTTGTATACACCTAAAGGGGAAGTCTTTCTTCAACAGTGGACGTCTTCCGGCTGATTATGATGACGGTCTATCTCCGTCAACAATCTCCACCGTCCAATATCTTCGGTGCAAATCTAAAAGGGTGATTTCAAACCACACCCGGCCCATCCACGCCTCTTCTCTTCAGTGTGCGCCCACCTTTATTTTGTGTTTATACCGGTGTTTTTTTTTTCAGTAATTTGGTAAATGGAGTGTTTAGGAATTGTCTAGGTGCTCGCTTGCTTAAAGTTGTTTAAAGGATAATTTTGGAGCATTATCTTTGTATTAACTTTTATTTATGTAACTGGTGCTGTCATGTTTTGGTTTGCTTTTGCATAATTACAATTAAACGTTCACGTTAGTCCAGTGCTAACGAAATAGAGAGTTTTAGGTTCTAGATGGATGCAATTGGCAAGCTGTCGTTCATTGTGGCGTTCTAAGGGGGAGGCCTTTGTTCAACAGTGGACGTCTTCCGGCTGATGATGAGGTTCTAGATTCTATTCGATTGTTTAACAATTACTATTTAACTGCGTTGATCTTTGGTCCAATGTTAGCAAGCGTGTCAACTAAGGCATTAAGGCCCGGGTTCCATTCCTGGGTACTTCTAATCATATGGCTGATAAACAACCTGGTATCAGAGTGTACACCGCCTGTAGGCCTCTGACATGGCTTTACACAACGTTGAAAAATCTCTTAAGATGTGCCAGTTTCCTAACGATATTTTCCGTCACCATTTTAAGCAACTGATAATCAATTTACAGAACGCACATGAATTCGAAAAGACATTGGTGCCGGGGTTTGTAATTGAAGCCTTTGGGTTGCCAGTCCAACGGTCATTCCACTCAGAAATCAGTGCTTTTATTCCCGGGTTGGGTTGTGCTGTTGGGTTCCTCTTTTAAGTCTTTCTCAGTAGCAGCACGGAGTCTGAGATTGTGCTTTATTGATGGCAGTAGGCTCGCACCCACATGGCGAAACGTAGATGACTTTTGGTTTTACTCATTCGGAGGTATTCACTTCTCCAGGCGTCATGTTATGTTCATGTTTGTTGTATCTAATCCAGACGCGATAAGCAGATGTTTCCTTCTTAATCAAGGATCACATACAACAGTTTTGCCATTGATTAGAAATCCCATGGGATTATGATAGGTTGCAAGACTTATAGCATCAAGCCCACAGTTTCCCCCACCTTGTTTGTCGGGGATGGAAGGGAATAGCATCCTTATACGTTCGTCTCCGTTTTTCTTGGCGACGAAATAGAAATCTATTCCGATCCGTGCTCATATAATAAAACATAACATAACTTAACATCACGACTATATTCCCCGAAGGGGTAGGCAGAGGTGCACATATAGTACACCCACATTTCGCCAGTTATGTTTTTAGGCCCCAATGTAATAGGGGGCGAGCCAATGCCATCAACCGGGCACAAATCCAGACTCCGTGCTGTACTAAGCATTACCGAATGGAAAAACCCAGTAACACTTTGCCTGACCTGGGAATCGAACCCAGGACCTCGTGCTCAGCAGTCGCGCTTAGCAACCACCAGACCAACAAGGCAGTCACTCAGTCAGGCTCATATAATATCACAAGATAATCAACAATATAATTCCTAAGTCCATAGTTATAAAGACAATGATATAGACAAACATAAGTGCTTGTATTTTTATGTGTCGTTGGCGCCTGAAGCTCGCTGTGGGACCCCAGGGAAATTTGGTGGCTGATCTAATAGGTGCCGCTGAAGGTACGAGCGGCAAGCGATTGGAAGACATAGTCTTTGAGAATTCATAATTATTTTAAGTAAAAAATAATAACCTATTAAGTAAAAAATATTAAGTAAGTATATATTAAGTAAAAAATAAGTAACTTTTCTCAAATATTACAATAAACTATGATTAAACGTCTTTTAACTTATATAAGTATAGGCGTTTTTTTTTTTACTTTCAGTGTCATTTCAGTTTGTTACCCATGCAAAGCTTGAAGCTAAATTGATGAGGGAAATTTGAAAGATGATGGACACGAGCGGGACTCGAACTTGCTCTTTTTATTTTTCACATACATACGCGCACAAATTTTTGTTCCGTACGGGAATCAAACCCACAATCCTTAGCGCAGCAGTCCAATCGCTTAGCCACTGTGCCAATCAGGTCGTCAAATAATATATAACAGAAAAGACTTGCTACCAAAAAATATATGAAAAGACTTGCTGCGTACCGCGGTGATATCCGCTATATTTTTTCGTGTTAAAAAGCATATTTTGTCTATGTGTCAATCAAGGGTGTCTATCTCCATACAAAATTTTATCAAAATCGGTGCAGCCGTTTGAGCGTGAAGAGGTAACAAACATACTAACAAACTTTCGCCATTATAGTGATGTGATCTTTATTCGTTTTACAAATACCTACTTTCTTTCATTTACATAATTATTTTTATTGGCTTTGTTAAATTGATTATCATCAAACAAACTGCCTGTAACTTGACACAGACATAACAAGTGATTTGCCATAACCGGGTAATGAACTCTAACATCTCCGGCGGTATTCTTTCCATACTTTATTCGTGTCTATCGCTACGTTATAATCGTTTTCATACTCAATAACACTTATATGTTAACATCACGCTTATATTCTCTGAAGGAGTAGGCACATTGCTTAGCTATATAGGTCCCGTGAAATGGTTAGCTTATTTTTATTTTTTAAATCAGATTTTTCGTCAGCGTGTTTTATTTTTGTATAATTGAGTGAGTTGTTAAAGAACTCAACTCCAAGTTAAACTTGCCTCTGTAGACTATATGTTTATAATGATAACTAACAGAACATAAAATAACATTACGCCTATTCCCCTCCCACATTTCACCAATTATGTGATAGGTTCCAATGTAATAGGGGGCGAGCCTATTGCCATTAATTGGGCAATAATCCTGAGTCCTTGTTGCTACTGATAATTACCTAATAAAAATCTCAGTAATATTTTGATCGACCCGGGATTCGAACCTGGGAGCTCATGCTCAGCAGTCATGTTTAGCGACCACTAAACCAACAAGACAGTATCTTTACGTATTTTATTTTGTACAATTATATAAAGAATTAAGAAAGTTACAACAGGAATTAAAATTGTATTGACCAGGTCAGAACCCGCAACCTTGCGCATATGACCCCGGTGTACCTCAGAGCCGCGACTTTATTTTCTACCACTCAAGTCATTCACCTCACCGACCTCATGCGTTTGACCTGTGTATTTGAATTTATGTTATGTGCAGCCATGTCGTGACTGGAATGAACAAGACACAGATGCAATTTCAACTCTATAGATTTAAGATAACTACGCTATAAATTGTCGGTGTTTATTTCTTTTGAAGTTCGATGAATAAATGAAAAGCAAATGGTAGTACGTGAGGTTTGTAAATAATGGTAAACAATGCTAAACGTAATACGCGGGAACATAAAAGATTCGTAGCGCGTACCAATTTAAATAGTTGACTGATAAGTGCTACGCGGCGTAGCTCGTAGATTTTGAATGCTGAATTCTGTTTATCAATGCTTTGTAAACTTGATTTTTAATGAGATGCTTGATTTTATAGAAGATAAATCCCTCTAGTTGTGTACTATTCTATTGTAAGGTCCCGTATTTAACCCCCAATGAATAAAGGAGATAAAACTTTGACCTGTGTATCTGTTTGTAGCATATAAGTTTTATCATGATGTGTACATTAATGTTTAAGGTACACATCATGATAAAACCTGGATATAACTATCGGAAATAATAAAAAACATAACTGGTGAAATGTGGGTGTACTGTATGTGCACCTCTGCCTACCCCTTCGGGGAATACAGGCGTGATGTTATGTTATGTTAAGCGTTTCTTAAGTTAAAAAGCTCTAAGCTAAACAAAGCACGTTTTAGGTGTTGTTCTAGATTTTTACTTCGCAATATATTAAGTAACTACATAAGTTACCGGTAATACCGTTGAGGTAAGAAATAATGAGTTTTGCTTAACGATCCCATAAGTAATAAAGCCTTCTAACAAGCGCTAAGTTAATAATAAGTTAATGTTTACTTCATTAAGCTAAGTGTAGAAGAATATTTTTTTTATTGGCGACCAATTAGGGTGAAGTGATTTGGAAGTATTCTATTTTATTTGTGACGGTATTTTATTACGTATGACATTACTCAAGTTCCATGCCAATGCATGTGGAGACAAGGGTACTAGAATATTCATAAGTATCACCATTATCATCATCAGCCGGAAGACGTCCACTGTTCAACAAAGGCCTCCCCCTTAAAACGCCACAATGAACGACAGCTTGCCAATTGCATCCACCAGTTGCCTGCAATTCTGACAATATCGTCGGTCCACCTGGTGGGAGGCCTGTCAACGCTGTGTCTCCCGGTTCGTGGTCGCCACTCGAGAACCTTTCTTCCCCAGCGGTTATCGGTTCTTCTATATATCTATAGCCATAAATATTACGATTAATAATTTATCCGAAGTGGTAGGTTGTTACATGTCTCATTACGCAAATAATGTTTTAGGTCCCATTTAGTTGAGGGTAAGCAAGAGACCTGGCATACGTTAAATACGTATTTTAACTAAATTAACCCAATAAAAAAGAGCCAAAGAACACGTCGACCAGAAATCGAACTTATGAACTTGCGCTCAGCAGTTGCACTGTTGACCCCTAGACCAACGAAGGAGTCCTATTATTATGACGAGAGTATCATTAAAAATGGTCAAGTAGTTTTCGAGACGAGTGGACACAATCATACAAACTTTTTCAACAAATAACCTTTTTAAACCAGTTACAATTATATTGGCTTAATGTCTAGCAAAACTCCAGTCTCTACTTATTCTTGAGAAATGGAGGGACGATGACATAGATAAAGTCAATGAGCTTTAAACTGCAAGTCAGCAGCAATTAGCCGTTTTCTCAGATTCCTGATTTTATATTGTGACTGTAACACAATGTATTGTTGTAACCGTCTAGGACTTAGTTGAACTCATTAATTATTACGTAATTAATGGGCTTGAAACAACTTTGCATAATTAATTGTATCAGCTGTTAAATGAATAATCAGATTTATATAAATGTACTGCAATGTACTATTTAACTGGTAGATTAAAAATTCACAAACTTTTTTAATTAGTTTATATTGATATCACGCTCATTATCTTAAAGGTGTAGGCAAAGGTATTTTTCTCTATAATTAGGAGTCTACACTTAATGTCTCAGCATAAGTCCCACGAACCATCAAGGGGCGAACCTATTATCATTTAGGACTCACAGTAGGTTCGCCTTATATGAAACAGTTCCAGTTCCAGGCTTCCCGTTAACTGAATAGTATTCATAATAAAAATAAATAAATAAAATTCATTTATATCGGACTGAAATCCATAGTGTTAGTGACAATAATCTTAAAAACTATGTTAGTAACATAATAAGCTATACACAAGTACATACCAGGATACCGCTATTACACATACGGGTTATATGTAATTATAAGTATAATCCCACGAATATAATAATATTAATTAACAATAAACTGAAATTTTAATTTGACCCTAGCATGGGCAACATGGAACTTTAAGGGTTAGGCCTTTGTTCAACAGTGGACATCTTCAGGCTGATGATGATGGGTAACATACTAGAAATATTGGAGTCTGTGAGTAAGTTTTGAGTGTGTTTGTATGTTTGTTACCTCTTCACGCTCAAACGGCTAAACTGATTTAGATGAAATTTCATATGGAGGTAGATTAACACATAGGCTACATTTATCCCAAAAAAAATGCAGCGGGTAACACCGCAGGGCACAGCTAGTATCAACAATATTTGCAAAAAAAGTTATTTCTTATACCATTAACATATACAAATCTTGCTAAGTCACATCTTATCGACGGATAAGGATATCTACGTATCTTCAAAGGCATGACAGGCGTCTGTCTGTTACATACCACATCACATCACATCTCTATTCGGAATCATTGAACCAAAAAATTAACCAATGTACGTAAAACATATAGGATTGTATATAAAGACAGTCAACTATATAAGGAGGTTGGAAAGAGAGGTTTTTACAGGTAGTAGTTTTTGGCCTAAAAGTCTATCATATGCTCAACGATTGGGACTGCCTCGTTGGTCTAGTGGTTGCTCAGCGCGACTGCTGAGCACGAGGTCCTGGGTTCGAATCCCGGTTCGGGCAAAGTGTTACTGGGTTTTTCCTTTAGGTAATTCTCAGTGGCAGCACGGAGTCTGGATTTGTGCCCGGTTGATGGCATTAGGCTCGCCCCCTATTACATTGGGACCTAAAAAACATAACTGGCGAAATGTGGGTGTACTATATGTGCACCTTCGGGGAATACAGGCGTGATGTTATGTTATGTTAGATTGGGAGTTTTTGTAAGAGAACTAGTTGGTCGTCCCATGATAATGAAGATACGAGCATTACAGAATTGAAAAAAAAATGTAATTCATTTGATTAAAATAAAATAACTATTTGATGACACAGATTTAATACCGGGCCAATAAAATGGCGCACCTTGGGAAATATAGCACACTTTTATAGCACTGCCGCCGGCCGTCGCACGGTAAACGAAATACACAATTATGTTCCCTGTTTTGAGTATTCATAAAACTACATGCAGTAATAAAATATTCAAAACTGTGTATAGCTGTTATGTTTACTGGTCGTAATTAATAAAAGGAAATTAATCATGACCACTACGTTTCGTGTGAAATAATACGGTATTTAAAAACCGTTGCCATGCTATATAAAGTTTTTTTTAAAGAAAGCCCCACACTAGGAATTTCTCCAGTGTCGTGACTCGTGGGTGCGGGTCAGAAACATGTATTGTCACACATTCAGACTCAGGACAAACATCTGCGGTTCGTACAATTTGTTGTCCCTACGGAATCGAACCCGCAACCCTTAGCGCAGTAGACCAGTCGCTTCGCTACTGCGCCACTCTAGTCCTCGATTTATCTCGTAGATGTAGTTTGCGGAATTGATATAGCCTTCAACCAGGCACAAATCCGGACTACGTGCTACTCCTGAGGATTTCTTAATGGTAAAATGCAATACCACTTTGGCCAAACTAGGATTCGAACCCAGGACCTCATGTTCACTTGCTACTAGACCAACGAGGCAGTCACATTAAATAATTATATAACAAACGATGTAGGTATTTGTTAATAAAACGCGTCAAAACACAGCCTGTCTTGTATGTATTATTAAATAGAATTTTCTTGATTCAACTCTGCCCTTTCTATTTCTGTCTTTCCGCAAAATAAATAACCTCAGGCTTAATTAATCTTGTTCCTTTGTTTACTGTTTTATAAATGTGAATTTCGCACCTACTGTAAACGTGATGGTTTTTTTATTAATCCAAATAAATTCTATTTTTATCTTTTTTGATTTGATTTTACTGAGTCTATCACATAATATTATAAAGGCGAAAGTTTGTGAGTGTGTTTGTTACCTCTTCACGCTTAAACGGGTAAACCGATTTTGATGAAATTTTATATGGAGGTAGCTGACACCCTGGATTAAAACATAGGCTTTTAATCCCGAAAAAATGTTGTGGGTAACAACAAGAGAATAGGGAGTGCATCAGTGTTTGCGCATACTTGTGCACTATAATATCTCCAACGTAGTTGGCTAGTCTCGGATGAGATAGGCAAAAATTCAGGAGCACATTAATATTACTTTCCCGTAATAAGAAAATAACATTGAGTGGAACAGAAAGGGCAGAAAATACGGATAACAGTTTCAAAACGTAATTTTTTAAATCGTCTGTCGCACTTCGAATAGAACGAAGATGAGACATTAGGTACTCCAAAAATACGTAAAATCACTCAGTAAATCTCATAAAAAGATATCAGAAAAGAAAATATAACAAGATAACAATTTAGTTCTATTAATTTACAAAAAAGATATTAAATTCGTAACAAAAAAATGAATTAATAAGTAAAACGAAGCTCGCCTTTCAACTAATGACCTCAAAATGAGATCGCCATTCGCTCGAGCTATTATTTTCTTTTATCGAGACCGCTTTTGATCTTGTAAACTTTTGTTAGTAAAAATACTGGAACAAAACCAATTAGGCTATATTCTTTGAGATGTGTAGGTGATATTGATGCTAGGTAATACCTTAGGTATTGTTAAGAGATATATATATAATATATATACTATTATTATATTTTATTTAGGTAATATTTAGATGAAAGATAGATTTAGGTAGTTTAAGATGGTTGCTAAGTTTTTTTTTAAGTGTTGTGTACCTATAATTGGCATCTATATTAGTTCCCTACGTGTTAAATATTTGTAAGTTACAAAGTGTGATATGGATGCTGTTTGTGTACCTGTTCAAAATAAATAAATTTTATATATGTATAATGTATATTCATTACAAAATATTCTACACAAATTATGAACTTCATTTGTACATATATTCACGCCTGTATTACGTAACAGGGTAGACAGATATGCTCTCCTTTCTACAATGAGAAGTCTTTTCCATTAGATCGACGCCTTTCATCATTTTATGTACCTATATAGGTGGAAAAGGTCCCTTAAGTCCCTGCCTATAACGGCTCAAGAATCTCATACTTAAAGGTAAATTATTCTGAGATTGATGACATAAAGTAATGTAATTTAATTATATTTTTGAAATAATTACAAAAGGTTAGCATTCAAAAAACTCAATGTTGAGTTAAGCCTGTACATCAAATTTCATGTTTAATATATATCTGTATGTTTTGTGTGTACAATAAAGCATTAAGATTAAAATACTAAAATAATAATGTTCTGACTGCCTCGTTGGTCTAGTGGTTGCTAAGCGCGACTGCTGAGCACGAGGTCCTGGGTTCGAATCCCGGGCCGGGCAAAGTGTTACTGGGTTTTTTCGAAAGATATTTCTCAGTAGCAGCACGGAGTCTGGATTTGTGCCCGATTGATGGCAATAGGCTCGCCCCCTATTACATTGGGACCTAAAAACATAACTGGCGAAATGTGGGTGTACTGTATGTGCACCTCTGCCTACCCCTTCGGGGAATACAGGCGTGATGTTATGTTATGTTATGTTTATAATAATGTTCAATAACGAAGTAAACCCCATTATATCCTTGATGCTAGATTATTAATAAAATATACAACACACTACACAGTCAACCGGCGATGACTAGTGCGGCCGTCAGAGAATGATTGATGCGGTAACACGGACGAGTGTGTATCGACCTTAATATCACATCGTTGGTTTATTAATGCGTGCAAGATATTTTGTTTACTTTATACCTATATAATAAGTAATATAAGTATCACACTAATATAATAAAGCCGAAAGTTTGAGTGTGTTTGTTACCTCTTCACGCTCAAACGGCTCGACCGATTGTGATAAAATTTCATACGGAGGTAGCTGATACTGTGGATTAACACATAGGCTACTTTTAGCCTGAAAAAATGCAGCGGGTAAGACCGCGGGGCGCAGCTAGTTATATATAATAAGTATAAATTCTCCTGAGAGATACTCTCGACAGAATTCACCAAAATTTCTTAAACCTTACGCTTACCACCTATATAATTAAAAACTAAAGTGACATAACATCACGCCTGTATTTCCCGAAGGGGTAGGTAGAGGTGCACATATACCTATAGTACACCCACATTTCGCCAGTTATGTTTTTCGGTCCCAATGTAATAATGCCATTAACCGGGCACAAATCCAGACTCCGCGCTGCTAGTGAGAATTATCTAACGGAAAAACCCAGTAACACTTTGACCGACCCGATATTCGAACCCAGGACCTCGTGCTCAGCAGTCGCGCTTAGCAACCACTAGACCAATGAGTCAGTCAAACAAAAGTGAAAACGAAAAATGTCCACAATATCGACTTCTCCATTAGTCATTTGTTTGTCAGCTACAAGCAGTAGTCATATCAGCTATGTATTGTTTCATTGCAGCACAAACGTGAATCTGAATATCTTATGCGGAGATAAAACGAGCAATGCAAGCTATCTTCCTGCATAGTCTATTTTAGACCATTAAGCACAGATTTCCTTCTGTTATTTACGTTGTTTGTGAGTCGTATCTAGGTCAAAATAGGACGTATATCATCTGAATTCCTTGTGAGTTGCGAGTTGTTCTATCAATGGGTCACATATTTTTTTCTAGCGAAGATTACAATTTTGGATAAATAAAGAGTATGCCTTTTGCCGTGTGGTATCCGGTATCCGGCCTAGAATTGACCATCCAACCAAAACACGACGTAACCGAAAACGACATTTTCACAATCATTACATAAAAAAACAAGTTTATTTGCACAATTCCAAGTATCTTTAAAATAATCAGTAAAAAGATATTATTATATATAAGCCGAGAAACGGCCTCCCCACTTTTTTAAAAGCAATTATTTTAGATAATATTTATCATCCTCTAACTATTATTATGCATAATGATTTCCGATTATTCAAACCTCATTTTAGTTGAATTCCCCACATAAACAACGTTCAAATACCTGGTGAAATCTTCCTCTATTTCCATAAAGGAAATAACCATGATGTTATTGAATGTGTGCCGAATTATCGACCGATGTGGTGACGCTGAAGCTAAATTGATATAAGCACATGTACAAATACGTTGACGTTTCGCGTCACAATACACAAATGAATTGACTGTGACGTAGGCATTTCACCTGTGTGGCCCTTTGTCGTGGCTCTGTACCGGGAATTAGTTGAGGTTGTACCGGTTTTTGTCCAGGATGAGGTGTGGTTTGATCATATTTTTTTATTACCATAGTAATACTCGTCACTATTGTTTTCATGTCAAAGAATATTGATTCCAATGGTTTTAACGTTATCATCATCAGTCTATCAGAAGGTACAAATTAATCCCCTTTTCTTATAAACGATGCTCAAACCTCTCTTTACTTAAACACTTCCTAAGTTTATCTTTCTCTATTCTCGGACTAGATATGTAAAACGATAGAGACTGGTAAAGTTTAATCAATTGCTCAACGTTTAATTATTGTATGTAAGGGGATGAGACTATAATAGCTTTTGTATAACCAATAACTTAATTCAACACTCTTCTATAATCACTTCTGTGTACCGCTGAAATTTTAGAACACCACTGAAAGCTCCCTAAACAAAACAAGGACAGCTAATCCAGCCATAAAACTAGACTCAAAACCCCGTTTTCATTTACGGGGCACTATTTCAAACTCCGACTGCAAATGAGAGCACTACACTTTCCAAGTGTGAGGTATACACGCATGCGTATTGTACATCTCTAGGTCTGTCATTCGCGTTGCTTTTCTTTACAACTGTACTGTCTTAATTATGAATACGAGTGTGTGTGTTGACTAACTAAAAATTGCTTGCAAACTCCTTTGGTTCTAGAGACTTTTTAACGCATGACGATTAGAAATCGAATATAATAATGAATGTATAGGTATGACATGATGTGATCTAGAACCATAATATTTTCTAGATCAATCACTTCATTTTATGTAGAGCCTCTTATATGACAGTCCGTTATTAACACCCTTATTTATAAAAAAGTACAATTTAAACCATGGACTAAATTATACCTGTCACTGTTTGCATGTCAAAGAATATATGTCAATAGACTTAATACGGTGTTTAGTTAATACCGGTATAATCTTCGTTTATGAATAAGAAGGTATATGTTTTGACGTGTTATGTTAATTAGTATGTTATTAAGTTAATCTGAAATGATAATTATCGCTGTCCATGGCACAAAGAATGCTTGCGTATTAATCAAATGCGCTTATAAAAATGTGGACCTATATAATAAAAAATCAAGAATTCATGACAATATTCGCACCCAGTCTAGTTTCATATTGATGTATCGGTGACATATGTCAATAAAGCCGTGAAGATAGTTCGCGGAATATAATATATTACAAAGTTTCTATCAAACTTTGTAGCCCAGAGTTCCAAGAAATACGAGGCTTATTCCAAAGATTTTCCTTCTTCCAATTTGGTAGTTTCCAACATCGAAATGGATCACTTTCGAGCGTCTTCATTACGATTAGAGTGGCCACGAACGCTAGGACGTACTCGGGACACGGACTACATCATTTACGGAATTAATATGGACTTTTTGACCGACAGAAAGGGTGGAGGTTATGTGTTTGGGACTTGTTTTTTAGGAATTAAATTTTGTATAAATAATTATTAGTTACAGCCATTTGTTCTTCGGATCACAGTAAGAATCTTGTCCGTATTATGATAGTCGTTATAAAATTGTATGATTTATTATACATTAATCTAAAATAAAACATTTTTGAAAGACGACCAATGTAACATAAAACATTTTTAAAAAGGAAATATATCTACGTATTTTTATTCTTTTTTGAGGACTATAATTTTGCTGCAAATGCTTTCAAATGACCTTTAAGGTCAACCGAACCGATTTCGCCAAACTTTAGATAAACAAAGCAATGAAACTACTTAAAATTCTGCACACCACATATAAATAAAACGGTTTAAAGATAAACAAAAGCTACATACAGACAGAGCCGCAAATGTCTGCACAACAAGATTAGGGAACGCCGCGTCTGAAGCGGCTGTGTGTGTGTGTGTGTGTGTGTGCATTGTATTGCGTCTGTATTGCTATGTATGCGTTTGTTTTTCGTAGTGATGTGCTTCATTGTCGATAACTCATATTTGTTCATTTTTAAGACGACGTATAAGAATACATTTTTATAAAACTCAAAGTAACTGTCAAAAAATATTCACAGATATTAAATACCTATTATATTGAATTGGAGCTGAGTAGCCCATATTTTTTATACTCTCAGTGTCAAAATCTCATCTTAAGAAGTTTGATAAAGACTTTTATAGTCACTTTCGAAAACAGTAAATAGAAACTACAATCATAATTATTTTACAAATTTTAATATACTAAACTGAATTAAAAATAAAACTACGACAAGGGGTTTAACGCGAACTTATATTTTTAATTTTGGCTTGAAGTTTCGACCGGATTGCACTAGCCGTGGTCGCAAGCAGACCAGCAGACAGACAGAATGTATTATTAGCATGCAACGCGATAGATTTAAAAGTTAGTTAACACAAAACATATTTAAATCTAGACTTCTACCTATTTCAAACTACGGTTTTGCCTAAAAATTTTAATCAAGTCACCATGAAATAGATATTTCTGTTATAATTCCTTTTTAGGTTCTACCGACATCAACTATCGATAACCATCCCACCTCTATCCTGACTTGGAGAGCGCTCAAGCGGGGTCCGCGGCCTATGTACGTTTCATTAGTTTCGCCGTCTGCAGAATTGTCTTCTTGTCTAGGTGGAACTAACCAGACTTATCTAGCGTTAGATATTCTTCAATGCGCTCGTGCTAGCGCAGGAAAAATAGGAGATGAAGGGTTAAATCTTTAGAGAACAATAACCCTAAAACAGTGTTTTAGGGTTATTTTATTCCTAACTCGTTACCTAGCTGTGATCTAGGTGGTTGTTAGAGAGCCTTGAAATAATAATTTAGTGTGTCTGGCGCACCCTAGGCGGCCGACCTCTACCATCCTTGTCCACATGACCATCACTTACATGTCCCGTTTCCATGAGTTATTAGTTTATGTTGAATACCATGATCTGCTTAAGTGTTATTTTATTGGTTTATATATTTCCTTTTCTCAAGTTTTGTTATCTTTATCGTATTTTTAATATAAACAAGTTAAATATTTATAAGATATAATTATTTTATTGTGACAAAGTCAATAAAACAAAACTAAGTTTCTATGTAGTAAAAGAAATGACATTTAATGTTATTGAAAACAATGTCACAATTACAATATCATATTTAATTTCATTTACATTGTTATACAAATCACACGAAAGGAGACGTACACAGTTCTTATAATATTCTTATTATGACACAAAAGTCATATGTCACGGTCCATCTCAATCATAGATTTAGAATACCAAGAAGTTCCTTCTTGGTCATAATTTAAACTAAAGAAAATTATATTATTTTTCTTTACATATTTCTTACTATCGAGAGACTGTTGACTTTAAGGTTATTTAACCCTTTGAGCGCCACGTTCTTGTATAGAAGATAACGCGTCTGCGCCTTCCACGCCATAACTCTATAACTCTACCAAGAGCCAATATCAAATCGTATATACGTCAATATGTGTGTAATGTAACAACACATAATATTGTCTTCTAATAACATCGTGGCATGGAGAACACGACAACGCTTGTCTTGCATACAAGACTGGCGCTTATCATCATCATCAGCCAGAATACGTCCACTATTGAACAAAGGCCTCCCCCTTAGAACGCCACAATGAACGACAGCTTGCCAATTGCATCCATCGGTTGCCCGCAATTCTGACGATATCGTCGGTCCACCTGGTGGGAGGCCTGCCAACGCTGCGTCTTCCGGCTGATGGAAGGACTGGCGGTCAAAAGGTTAATATAAAATACAAAACAGGATTATAATTCAAATAGGTTTAACGTATCGTGTTGAAGTTTACAACGTTTGCATGTGTCGACTTAAGTGCTTATAATAAATCAAATGCCTTTCCTTGTCCTACTTTTATTATAGTATAGGTACATTAAGTATTAAATATGACGGACATCACAACACCTTGATTTTCTTAATAATGGTGAGGACTAGGTACATATTTAATATACTGGAATTTGGCCTTAGTTAGCAGTTAGCCTGTATATTTTAGTATACATTACTGTATCGATAAGTATAGGTATGCTTCTCATATTTTTTTTTACATTATGCAACTCATAATTCTATGACACTTTTCAACGAATTGATAAATATACCAGATTTAAAAAAATAAGTATGGTTTTTTTGTTGATTCGATATAACTTGATTAGACGTTGTAATAGTGCCTATTTATAGCCTATCCATACTAATATTATAAATGTGTCTGTCTGTCTGTTACGCCTGCACGACTAAACCTCTAGACGGATTTTGATGAAATTTGGCATGTAGAAAGTTCAAGACCCGAGAAAGGACATAGGCTACTTAAGGAGGGCAACGCCGCGGGCAAAAGCTAGTATACCATATTTAAAAAAGCAATTTGATTTGACAATCTAAAGTGCCCTTTTGTAGCCTATATAAGATGAAGACCATGATTTTATTTGTAGGATTACTCTATTACATTGCTGTTACTATAATAATCGTATTTCTTCACACTGAGCTACTATGCTTGCATAGTCGAGCCCATGTTTGTCGACTACTTAGCTTTGACTTGAACGACCTACGTTGTGCCTAACTATGTGACTTAGGTATTTGTTCTCGACTCTTCGGTATACTTTCTGCCTATAAAACGATTGTATTAAGAACTGACAGAGTTGTTCGTAGAAGATGGTGTACTTATACATTATGGTGAAAATTAATGAAAAAAAATATGAAAAATCTTTATTTTTTTTAATATTTAAGATTTTCAAGATTAACTACTCTAAATCTACAAAATAAGACTAAAGTGAGCCTAAAATAACTAAAATCTGAAAATTAAAAAAAAAATACATTTTGTGACCTATTTTTGGTAATTTTATAATAATAACGTAGTCTCTCAAAAGTTTTAAGTCACACCGGTTTCCCTGAGCGGTAGGCAGAGACCACGTATTTCCATTTGCTACGATCCTGGCAGACTTCTTTTGCTTCATTCACACGCATCACATTCCTCATACACGCTCTTCGGTTGAGAGACTCCTCACTTTCCCTTTTCGCAGAACAATTCCGATTTAGTCTAGGTATGTTCGCCTAGGTCTTCCCCTTTCCGATACTCTACTAACACTCGCCTCATATATTGGTTTTGTCATTACTCATTGTATTTTAATTACATTTTTATTTGTTTTAGGTACGTGGCTGCAGCTACATGGGACGCCAGCGGATAGAAAATCCCACAAAGGTAAACACTTATAGATATTATATAGCTTTAAGACTTCCCATGTACTAAATGTTACTAATGTAATGTAACGGGAACGGGAACTAATTTTTTTATTCCTACTCCTCCTATATATTCTTTATGATTAATTTCGTTGCGGGTTCCAAGACAGTCGAGTCATTTCTCTGGGACGCATCGAGCTTCATTGCCTCGGTGGTTCTCATTGGTTATCATTGCAGATCCTGGCTTACAGGAGTCGCAATGATGGGCACGAGTGGTGGGCTTGTCCCCAAAAAAAAAATATATATAATGTAATAGTAATGATAATGTACTAAACTGTCCTCTCACCATGAACTGTGAAGGTAAGAAAGTTTGCGTTGTGGAAGCGAGACGGCGCTATGGCCTGTGAAATGCAGCGTCTCGCTTCCACAGCGTATACTGCCATGTTTAAAAAGTTCATGGTAAGGGGGCTGTATTTATAAATTTATAAACAAAATGTATTGACTAATACGTATCAGTTATAATATTTAAGAGTATATTTACCACCAATTTTAAACAACTTGAAACAAAAGGAGATTATATTTAAAAACATAACATAACATCAGTCCTGTATTCCCCGAAGGGGTAGGCAGAGGTGCACATACAGTACCTACACCCACATTTCGCCAGTTATGTTTTTTAGGTCCCAATGTAATAAGGGGCGAGCCTATTGCCATCAACCAGGCACAAATCCAGACTCCATGCTTGTTAGTAGCAACTAAGAATTACCTAATGGAAAAACCCCGTAACACTTTGCCCGACCCGGGATTCGAACCCAGGACCTCGTGCTCAGCAGCCGCGCTTAGCAACCACTAGACCAACGAGGCAGCCCAGCAGATTAGATTTATTTTCTTAATATGTATGTTTTTTATCCCCTTAATACTTATATCTATATATATAAAATTTTCGTGTCACAGTTTTCGTTCCCATACTCCTCCGAAACGGCTAGACCGATTCTCATGAAATTTTGTGAGCGTATTGAGTAGGTCTGAGAATCGGCGAACATCTATTTTTCATACCACGAAATTCACGCGGACGAAGTCGCGGGCAACAGCTAGTACATATGTATATTTATTTTCACATAAAGCTATAAAACAACTTTTAATCGTATAGAAAACCAAGCTATATCCTAATTACAAACTAGCTTCAACAATACTTACTAAAAAGCACTAACGAAGAGAAATGCTTCAGCAACTCTAAATCCGTGGTGTATATGTTCGTTAAAACACTTCAGTGAACGGCCATTAGTCCATTTTCATAGTAAACCACACCACTTGTTTAGCGAAACAAAGTAAGTACGTATTTTAGTAGGAAACTTGAATTTTGACGTTAATCTTGCACGACATCCGATGCGGATCCGTTTATGTACAAGATTTATAACAGACTAGTTGCGCCCCGCGGTGTTACCCGCTACATTTTTCGCGATAAATAGCCTATGTGTTAATCCAGGGAGTCAGCTACCTCTATATAAAATTTCATCAAAATCGGTCTAGCCGTTTGAGCGTGAAGAGGTAACAAACATACAAACACACTCACAAACTTTCGCCTTTATAATATTAGTCTAAAGGTATTATAAATAAGATTTAAGACATACATCTGACTGCCGTTGGTCTAGTGCTTGCTTGACGTGACTGCTTAGCACGAGGTCCTGGGTTCAAATCCCGGGTCGGGCAAAGTGTTGCTGGGTTTTTCGTTAGGTAATTCTCAGTAGCATTCATCGGATATGTGGAGGCGAGACCTTCTCTTTTGAAGATTTTTTGACATTTTGACTTTTTTTATGTAACATAATGGCATGGAAAGTGATGTATAAGGTATTTAAAAGTCAATATTACTGCAGATAAATATCAAAAGCAAATAACTAAATAAATAGAAAATATCTACATAACCATATTACATCAAATACTTTATACATTCCGCTAAAATCAAATCAGTATGGAAATGTTTAGGAAACCCATTTCCCTGACGTTAAATTCTTAGCAGAATTCCATTCGTTATTCGAGAAACTTCTAAAAGTTTCGGAGATATAAGGAAGGAGCGGAAAAGGGAGTAGGAACGCAACTAATGATTTTATTATAGACTTGGGTTCCCTTTTAATAGTATTAAGTAACTTAAGTAACTTAAGTAGGGAATTCTTTGAAGTTATCAGAGAATTGCTATGGATATTTGAGTTTTGATTAGCAAAATGGATATCGTAAAAGAGTTTCAAACTGTGAGGCCATGAGAGCGACCTAGGCCGAAATAAGCTAGGGATTTTCTTGATTTTATATAGATTAAAAACCAATATTCATGATGCATTGGTAAGCCAGCTACATTATTTGTACCGACTTAAGTAAGGCTAAGTTAGTGAGTTTTGTGTATGCTCTCTATAGAGTTAGTTCCACGAGCTGACCACTGCCCTGTGGTTAGTTAAGAGGGGTTTAACTGATACTACAGTTTGTTATTTACACATAACATAACATCACGCCTGTATTCCCCGAAGGGGTAGGCAGAGGTGCACATAGAGTACACCAACATTTCGCCAGTTATGTTTTAGGTCCCAATGTAATAGGGAGCGAGCCTATTGCCATCAACCGGGCACAAATCTAAACTCCGTGCTGCTACCGTGAATTACCTAATGGAAAAATCCAGTAACACTGCCCGACCCAGGATTCGAATCCAGGACCTCGTGCTCAGCAGTCGTGCGTAGCAACCACTAGAGTACTAGACCAACGAGGCAGTCAAACAATCATTCTAACAATCTTAGTATATTTTGAGAGATAAATCTTTGAGATAGATCCTTAATATTAAAAGTCACAAGTCCACATACTAACTTACAATGGTATCTGATAACGACTTACAAGATAAACTTCACAGGAAGGGTTTATCTGTCTGACAATGCAAATAACATAGTCATTTCTGTTCCGCGTCTTAATTAAGAAAACCTCGGTACCCCGCCTCTGTGCGGGCCCCGAAAACAGCGAGGAAATACATCAGAGTATTGGGCTGAATATCGACTTTCCAATGTCGATTTAAGACTAGTAAAAACCAACTTCTGTACTGCGTAGTTAAGAAATTGTAGATCTAAATGGGATATGGTTGTAAATTTTCGACTATGCTAACTTTGGTGAATTTTATCCATATAAATATATTATTGAATATTTACTCCGATTATTCGGACGTGTTATCAGAAAAGCCGGACTGATTTCGGACTCAAGTGGACCTCTCACTCATGAGCTGGTGATATGGAGTAGTCGCGAGCCGAAGCCTTGAAACCTTTTACCAAACCACCATTGATTTTCACATACCATGAAGAAGAAGATAATGTGGAGAAGGGATACTCCAAATAGAGAAGGATGGCAGAAAAAGGAAGGCTAGATCCAGCAGGTGATACCAGGCTGAAATGATGATTCGACTACATCACAAAGACCTCTTTAGAGAACGCAAGAGCATAGATTGCGACCTATATCAATACTAATATTATAAACGCGAAAGTTTGTGAGTATGGATGGATGTTTGTTACCCTTACACGTAAAAACTACTAATGAAATTTCATATGGAGGTAGCTGACACCCTGGATTAACACATAGACTATCCCGTTTTTTTATCCCGAAAAAATGTAGCGGGTAACACCGCGGGGCGCAGCTAGTATTCTATATCTCTACACATTGCCAAACCACTCGGAAAAGGAGGCTAAAACAAAGAATTATTCTCATTGCGTACATTCCCTCCCTCTGTATTTAAGGCCTCCTCTTTAATGTCACTGTGACGTAACCGATTCGATTTAGATCCCTCCCACGGAGAGGGAGGCGAAATAATCTTCTGAGGACAAATCCCTAGTAAAATCGACGTCTTATGCCCGTGTGGACGTGTCGTGAATTAAAAAAATGCCTGTGGTCCATATAAGCTTGGTGTAAGATGGTGGGTGTGGAATAGATAAATATCGCCGTCTATTATGGATGTTATAGAGTACCACTTTCCGTATTAATTTTATTGCTGGTAGATTAAACTTTTACAGTTCTTTCGAAAGATTTTAGGCGAGTTTAGAGACTAATTAGATCGAATCTAAATTCGAACCACTTTTTGACATCCGACTGAAATGAAATTTTGCGTACTTAAATAGGTTTGGTGACAATACAATATTGTGGTACTTTTGATTTAAAAGCTTTTTTAAAATTAAATTATTAATATTAACTTATTTTTTATTATGACGTCTTCATAATTATTATTTTTTTTTTACTAGCCTGGAATGTCCCACTGCTGGGCAAAGGCCTCCCTACTCTCTTTCCAAATCTCTCTGTTACCAGCTGCCAGCGACCAGCCTTGCATAAACGAGTCGAGTTTTTCATAATTACCATGTATTATATTTTATTATTATTTATTTCAGCCATGATCGTCCTACTGCAGGACAAAGGCCTCCCTTTCCTTCCTCCACATATTATATTATTAAGAAAAAAAAACTGCGAATCTGTGCAAAAAAAACAAAAAAAAATACAGACATTTAATAACATTTAACCTACTCAATCACCTTTATAAGCTATATAAATGCAGCAGTGCCAACTACCCTCAATTCACCAAATACTCAAGCCACCTAACCAAATAGGTACATACAATAAAATCGCAAGGACATCTTTGCTAATTCCAAGAGGGTAACTCCACGTCCCAGATAACACTAGCATTGTTAACAGGATGGGACAGTAATGGGAGGCCAATAATAGGATGGGTGGGAGGTAGAGCTTATTGGTTTTGTGTACCGACGAAATCGATAGTCAATTTTCGTATAATAGTTTTGATTTAGCGTAATTGAGGGTAGATTGGAATTGTTTTTATTGGTGGAGTATTGTATATTTTGATTGTTATTGGTGATTTGTGTTTATGGTGTGTCAAATACACACTTTGTAGTATACGAGCATTTTTGGATAGTAAAAGGGTTTCTATGAATCCAAAATAGTTTGTATGAATCCAAAATAATGTATTACCAATATTGATTGGTTTTAAAACTAACTTACATAATATAATCATAACTTTATACGGAATCGGATACCTATAATAATAATAACAGCCTATAACTGTCCCACTGCAGGGCAAAGGCCTCTTCTCGTATAGAGAAAGATTGAGCATTGATCACCACGCTAGCTCACTGCGGGTTGGCATACTTGTAATAGTTATAATTTATACCTAAGTATTATTCACATTTTCTTTCTTTTCCTTTCACCGAGTTAAAAATACTTATCACACTATATCAACTTTATCAAATTGACTTTAACTAACTTCCTAAAATAATAAAACTTTAAAGCGCAAATACTAAAGATATTTATCCCAATAACTCCCTATCTAAATAAATAGATGTAAGTATCTATATTCCTCACCTAATATAAGCATAACATCACGCCTGTACTCCACAAAGGTGTAGGCAGAGTAGCCCATAAAGTATAGTACCTACTTACATTTCACTAGTTACGTTAAAGGTTCCAATGTAATGGGGGCCTCTTGCCATTAACCAGACACAAATCACCGTTACTGAGAATTACCGATTTTAAAAACTCAGTAACACTACCCGACCCGGGACTTGAAGGACCCAGGACCTCATACTCAGCGGTCTTGCTTAACGACCACTAGACCAACGAGGCAGCCCTTATATAGATAGATTTCTCCATATTGTTCACCAAGTATAAGCATTATAAAGTAAAGTCTAAGGACAATGAGTAATGTACCTACCCCTGTATACCTTCTTCACAAAATGTCTTCCATACTATCACACAGTCTACTCCCTGGAGCCTAAACGTTTCTGATGCCAATCATGTCCGGCTCTTATTACGTCGTATTGTGTTCACTTTTTACTAAAGCGGGTAGATACGTTTTTAGCTTAACAATGAAATACGGATACACTGAACGTCCATGTTTAAGTCTATACGAAATGTTGAAAGGAAATAATGCTGAGGAATATGCAGTGAGAGGCAGTGATTGCGATTTCTGATTTATTTTGTAGTTAAAGTCGTAATGTTTTATTTTTTCATATTTTATAGGATACAAAAGAGCACGTACGACACGTCAAATCTAGTTGATCATTGTAATTAATGGTGGGATAAAAAAAAGAAATTAATACTCTTTGTGTAGGAACCTTAATTTAAAAGGTGTACCAACCTAAAAGGTTTGCTTAGTATTATTAATAACCTTAGGTTTGATTGTTTAGTATGCACAAACTTTTCAGTCTCACATTATTCCATGTTTTTTTTATATTGCCTCGAAAACGTTACTAAGCATGAGGTGTTTAGTTGAATCCCGGTTCGGGCATAGTGTTGCTAGGTTTATCCATTCGGTTTCAGTAGCAGCACGCACCCTGGATTTGTGCCCTATTGATGGCAATAGCCTCGCCCCCTATTACATTGAATCTATAACAGGCAAAATGTTGGCACCTTTGCCTACCCATATAGGGTTACAGGCATGATAATATTCGCTTCGCACTCAGAATGACAATAGCATACAATGCATCAATAAATACAGTACTAAGAGCAAAGTAGACGTGTGGTATTGTGCACAAACTTATCCGTAATAGGCCACCAACTAGTTAAGCACAGTAAGTAATAAGTTACATAGTGAACACAGCACTGAAATCATATATAGTTAGGTTGGTTGCACATCGGCGGCTCACGACAAGTCGTTGCGACAAATCGTTAACGACCCATATCAAGAAAGTTTAAATTATTTAAAAAAATTGTTTCGAATACAGGTAGTGATTTGGTTCGATAGCAGTGATAGCCGAGTGTTATGACCACTTGACTGACTCATAAGTCGTAGGTTGAACCTCGATACGCACCAATGTCTTTTAGAATTCATGCGCGTACTATATATTTATTAGTTGTTAAAAACATCGTGAGGAAACCGGCAAACCTGAGAGATTTTTCAACGGTGTGTAAAGCCATGTCAGAGGCCTACAGGCGGTTTAAACTCTGACACCAGGTTTTTCATCAACCATACGATAAGAAGAGCGGGTTTGGTTGCCTAAAAAGAGATAAGAATATTATAAACGAACATACAAACAAACAGACGCACGCGACGAAAGACTATACTTGATTTTGTTGTTGTTAGTATTTCAACACCTTATTTTTTCTTAAATATTTTCTCCCCACACTGGGAATATCTCTTGTGTCACGAGTGCGTTTTACTGACATAAAATACCACAAGAATATACTCGGTCTAAGGGAAAGTTTGAAGATCATAAACCTAAGATGCGAGAGGATATGGTACATTTCATTCACAGTTCACATTTTTTTTGTCAACAAACCGTGATTTCCACTCCCAAAAATCGTTTTTAGGTAGTCTTTATTTTTATAGGCTTTATTTTTTCCACTGTCTCATTAGTCTAGTGGGAAAGGGCCTCTGCTGAGCGTGAGGTCGTGGGTTCAAATTTCGGGTCAGGCAAAGTGTTATAGGGTTTTTCCATTAGGTGATTCTCAGTCACGGAGTCTGGATTTGTGCCCGGTTGGGATGGCAATAGGCTTGCCCCCTATTACTTCGGAACCTATCACATAACTGGCGAAACGTGAATGTACCTACTACAGGTACAATTCTGCCTACCAATTTGGGAACATAGGCGTGGTGTTATGCTTTATTATACAATATCCGACATTCTAGACGAGCCTTAAGCACTCAGCTTCGACATAGTCATTGTGATTTCATTAGTTCACAAGTTTCTAGTCGCAGAAGGGGCGTAAAGTGAGACGACCCACATAGAAAGCATGAAGTGTTAATTTACTTCTCACGGTCATACGTTCTGTGAATTCACGAATTTTTACGATGGACCATAGAACTACCTGGTTTATGATAAAAACTGTTTTTTTATTAAATTCTATCACTTACGCGAATGTTATTCATTGAAATAAAACTAGTTTCAAGCTCCTGTATACGCCACATGACTTGTCAAAGGCTTACAGGCACTTAAAACGCTGACACCAGGTTGTTCATATACCATACTATAAGAAGATGGCTATATATATCAAAACGATTGAACTAAAACCAATCACGTACAGCCTTAAAAGTCAACTGCATGTTACGTCTTCAATATCAGTTCGTTTGAGCGTTTTCTTTTTAAAAATCTGAGTTTCCACATAAAAAGTGCAATTTGCATCGACGATCTGGCTGGCTAGTGAAGCGCTTAGAATTTTCCCCTCTTAGGCTTGAATGCTGGCTTTCAAACTCGTGACCTTGCCACTAGGTGGATACTAGAGCGAAGTGTAGAGAATATGAATAGTTCTAGAGCCATCATCATTTCTATTTTGTCATAGTTTGTGCTACATTAGTATGCGTCACTTTCACCCATTTTTCCGATGGGTATACAGTTAGACGCGTCGTCAATTTACACGTAAATTGTTTTGAGTGTTGCCATTATATTAGTCTACTCTATGTAGTATTGGCCGAGTGGTATCCAACCTAGAATTGACCACCCCCTTTCCTCTCGTGGGTGTCGTAAGACGGGAGGGAAAATCCAGAATATAGGCAGCAGCGTCTCCTGAAACTTCACCACCAATACTGCGATCCCTAAGCCGTTAGCCAAGCGTGGGGATTATGGCACCCCACCCCTTAACTAAGGGGGAAAGGCCTTTGTTCAACTGATGATGATGATGATATAATGTATGTTTAAAGACATTATACTCGTATATGTGATGGAAATGTCATGTCGCCAACAAGTCTTACGAAGGATTGTCGATGTGTAAATTCTTGGCGATTGGCTAATCCCTACCTTGAATTTACCATGTTTATTTGGTATAATTGGCTCAGGATACGAAAAACAGCTAACCTGCATTTAAACCCACAATCTCGTACTATAAACCCAGAACCACCAACATCAATTCATCAAATTATTTCCCAATTAACCGAAATAAAAGAAAATCGTAAAATCCGTTTCCTCCACTATTAAGTCATCAAACGCTTATCCAATAACACGTAAATATACCCATATCCAATCTTAAGCCAAATGTCCACTAGCAATACAACTTGCAGAAGTTTCCCTGGCACTGGCTTTCTTCCATCTTTTGTACCATATTCTTGTCGAATAAATGATAACATAACATAACATCATGCCTGTATTCCCCAAGGGGTAGGCAGACCGCAGAGGTGCACATATAGTACATCCACATTTCGCCAGTTATATAATAGGGGGCGAGCCTATTGCCATCAACCGGACACAAATCCAGACTCCGCGCTGCTACTGAGATTTACCTAACGGAAAAACCCAGTAACACTTTGCCCGTCCCGGGACTCGAACCCAGGACCTCGTGCTCAGCAGTCATGGTTAGCGACCACTAGACTAACGAGGCAGTCAATAAATGATTATTATTATAAATTGCAATTTAAAATTCTAGTTAGTGTAACCTTTGCAATCGACTTCTGCGAGTAATTGCAGAAGTTACTTACTTTGCTTTAAGCTGTCGAGAAGTAACTTGCTCGAGATCTGATAAACAAATCTAGGTTGTAAGCTTGTATGGCTATCGTGACTTTATCGCCACAATTTAATAGCATTTGAATATTGTTATATGATTACGAGGGTCAAACTGAAAGTTCTTAGAAAATCAAAAACTGATTACATTAGCCAGTTATTAGTTTTATTATATCTTTTCAAAATATTGTCCATTCACGTCAATACACCGCTGCATGCGATGGAACCACTGGGAAAAGCACTTTGCCCACTCGTCTTTAGGGTTCTCTTCAATGGCATCGCGATACGCAGCCACCGCTTCTTCAGCATTCATAAACCGCTTTCCTTTAAGTTTTTCTTTAATTTTTGGAAATAAATAAAAATCACAAGGGGCGAGGTCGGGGCTATACGGCGGGTGACCCAGTAATTCAACGTTTGATGTCGCCAAATAGTCGATCGTTCGCTTAGCGGTGTGCGACGAGGCGTTGTCGTGGTGAAGGAGGATCCTACTGCGAGGTCGTTTCTCTCGAACTTTTTCCAAGACAAGTGGCAAACAATTGGTAGTGTACCATTCTGCAGAAACTGTTTTTTGATCCTCTAACACAATTGTTGCGAAATGACCTATCCTTCCAAAGAACGAGGCCACCATTTTTTTTCCCGCACTTCGATCTCTCTTCACTTTAGTTGGCAACCTCTCGAAAGGAAACACCCACTGAGCAGATTGTCTTTTGGTTTCAGGATCATAACAGTAAATCCAGCTTTCGTCACCTGTTAGTATGTCGAACACAGCATTTGAGTCACCTCCGTTAAATCTTTCAATCATTTTACGGCACCAATCCACACGATGGAGTTTTTGAGCCTCAGTCAAATTATGAGGTATCCACCGGGCGCAAAGCTTCCTGACTGCTAAATGTTCGTGGAGGATTTTGTGCACTTGACTCATACCGATGCCTAAGCTTGTCCGAATCTGCTGATAGGTCACTCTTTTGTCAGTCTCTATCATACGCCGCACAACACAGATGTTATCTTCAGTCGTCGCCGTAGAAGGCCGTCCCTCACGTAAATCATCAGTGAGATTAGTGCGACCACGTTTTAACTCATTAAACCAGTTGTAAACTGTCGCACGAGATGGGGCTTCATCGTGAAAGGCCAATCGTAGTCTATCATAACTTTCTTGTTGACTTAAATGACATCGAAAGTCATAAAAAATCATTGCACGAAAATTTTCTCGTGTTAAATTCATGTTGACGTGACACAGACAATTTTCAATTTGCCGCCAAATCGTAAAACAAATGACAAATTAATGAAATATATACTCAGTAATATTGGCAAAGAGTTCTATTTTCAAATTTTAGAATTATTTTTTTATTATATTGTTTATAAGTGGCCAGTTCTAAGAACTTTCAGTTTGACCCTCGTATAGTTTCATAGAACTGGGACATGGCTTAATGTGTAAAACGCGTGTGCGCTTAAAGGTTAGAAGTAGGGCGTTTTGTAATATATTATTATGGCAAGGTAATTAGAAAAAGTACGTGGGGTAGCGAACTCCTAAATATATTTTTGTTATGTTAAAGGAAACCATTTCTACTTAACATCAGTTTAATGAAGGTAAATTAAATTTTAATTGAATTAATTGCAGTTTTACTAAAGGCCTATTGTTTTATTTTATATAGATTTCTCATGATCATGAAAAGCGAGGCCAGTTTGATGTCTAGACTACTTATTAAATCATCATCAGCCGGAAGACGTCCACTATTGAACAAAGGCCTCCCCCTTAGAACTCCACAATGAACGACTGCTTGCCAATTGCATCCACCGGTTGCCCGCAATTCTGACGATATCGTCGGTCTACTTATTAAGTACCCCCTTTTGAAATAGTTACCGACTAGACAGTAAATAGGTAGGTATAGTACCTACAACAATAGTTTATCATTTTCTGTCTCCAACGGTCTTCGTCAGATCCTTACCGAACTAACATGGAACTCTCTAGAAAGAATATAATACAAAAAATAATACCAGACCAAAATTGGTTCAACTACATAACGCTTTCTTTTTTGAAGTCGGTTAAAATAGGTATAAAACCCTATCTTATGCTTGGCAGTCGTACTGAGAATAGTCAACCAAAGAGTAAATTTGTCTTTTTTGCTATAATAACTTTCGTGAGTGTTATCCATATTATTTACTGTATATTCCGGTTTTAACGTTTCAGTCGGCTCGCGACTCTGCCGCGTAACCAGCTCATGAATAAGGGCTCCGTTCGAGCTCGAAACTAGTCGGGTATTCCCGAATACACCATATAACCGGAATATACAGTAAATAGTAAATTTGTCGTTTGTACCTATTACATACATACATAAAGTCATGCGCGGGGTAAGCAGAGACCACGAATTCCTATTTTCTACGATCCTGACAAACATCTCTCGCTTCATTCACTCGCATAACAACCTATTATTGTCAAAGTATTAGAGAAAATCTTCGAGACCGAAGAATTCGGCAAAATTGTATAACATAGTTAACACGAACTTCCGAAATACTTCAGCATTGATTACCCACCAATTCTTATTGTCGCGGTCAACAAATACGAACAAAGTTCGGTAAACAACAACAAATCGTGCAAGTTTTGTCGCGCGGACGACGGAGCGTCGCTAGTTTGTCGCGACAAATTCCCTCCGCCGGGATTAGGGATGAGCCTGTAATAAAATCGGTCAACTGTTACGAATTACGATATTTTACGAACTCGTATTTTTCGGTTTCACCTCTATTCTATTTCGTAAACATAACATCACGCCTTATGCAGTAGGTAGAGTATAGTACACCTACATTTCCCCTGTAATGTTATAGGTCAGTGTAATAAAGTGCCTATTGTCGTCAACCGGGTAAATATCTAGACTCTGGCTGCTACTATGAATTACCTATTGGAAAAACCTAGTAACATTTATACGACCCGGGAATCGAACCTTTTAAAGTACAATCTCTTAGTTTAGAAGTACTTACTGTATTCCCTACAGATTTGTACCTTTCCTTTATTTTTAGAAAAAAGCAAACCTTCCGTTTAGTTATATTAAAGGTCAATAAAAAACAAATTAGAAAAGACTCAACATTCTTAAATACAAATGAAAAATTACAATTTGTTACAGTACAAAGCACGCAGCCATATTACCCTGCTATTAAACTAAAAACCGTTCAAAATCCTACAACCAAATCACTGTTATACATTGCTTGTATAATCCACTATGGCCGCACCAAAAGCAGTATTGATCCGGCAATTGATACGACACAATCTGTTATAACCACTGAGGTCATTATGTTATGACCTGACCTCTTTTGAACATTACGTATTTATTAATCGTAGCCACGATTTTAGTTCACTGAACCCATTTTTTAGTGTTCCATAACAACAAATGGAGTTGACTTTGACAAATTATGGATGTCAACTGCTGAAATGTAACCACTGAAGATATACAGCGAGCTTTGTATCTATAGGTACTGTTTTATAAAGAGAAAAGATGTTTTGTTTGTTTCTATCGAACAAGCTCTAAATTCAAACTCAAAATGTTTTTATTTCATAATTATAAACCTATTACAGGCGCTTATAAAACGTTAGGATGCTAGTTGCACGGTTCCAAGGTGTCATTCCAATGGAGAAGAACCGGCAAGAAACTCCAGAGGTTACTCATTTAAAAAAGAAATATGGTACAAATTTGTAAATTTACATAGTTTCATTATGCGACAACAAAGCAAACCAATAGTGATAGGAGAAGGGAAAAAAATAACAAATTGCAAGCAAGCAATTTCTCAGACTACTATCTCTCTCAAACTACTGTTACATTTTTCAACAACAGAAAGCTAAATGAATGATGAGGAAGTTAAGTATTAATTTACTATATGACTTTCTGTGTAATTATTTCATGTTGCCCATGCTAAGCTTGGATCTAAATGGATAAAGGAAACTTGAAAAATGATGGACACGAGCGGGACTCAAACCCGCGACTTTCGCCGTACCGTGGCGCCGCTCTGCCAACGGAGTCATCAGTGACACGATGGCTCAGTTGGCAGAGCGGCGCCTAGTATACTGTATTTTCAGTAAAATTAAAAATCCTTAAGAAAATTGCACAATAATGTGAAAATAGAAAAAAATGATGCTTATTTCTTGTTCTACAATGTACTCACGTCATTGGTACCAGGATAAGAGTTCCATCTTCACTATTTGGTTTGGTTCGCAGTTTTGAAAAATTTCCCGCAGTTGCCGATTTCAAACGTTAGCTTGCATAGAATATCCAACGATCCAAGGCGTGCCTTCAAAATGAGTACACGTAGGTTATAAAAAAACTAGTTTGAACCGTCTCTTTGTAGCAGAATTAGGCTTTGCATAATAGTGTAACTTTGTCGCCTACTTGCAAACTTCTGTTCGCATATTTAGTATAGTTCGCAGTGTTTCTTAAGTAGTGTGTAAGCTTAAGGTAATCCTGCGAATCAGCTGTTACCTTTAAAAACTATTTTTGAACGGAGAAAAGTTTTGAATCTCTCTGTGTCACTATCATTAAAATTAGGGGGAAAAAGCATGTTTAATTTACGTAAAATCAGACAAGGTCCATATAACGGGACACTTTTGATATCTACAAGTGTCTGTGCTATGTTATGTTTTATGCCTGTGCTGACTATAGCAATCAGGCTATAAAACTATCAAGTTAGCTTAAAATAAGGAGAAGTACGTTATTTTTTGAACAAACAGTATTTTTTTTATAAAACGTCAAAAATGAAGTGTCGTTTAATTTTTTACATTTACGTGTTCGTCAATTGAATCTGCAACAACCCGCCCTTAGTCTCATATATTCTTTGTTATAACAAAACTCTGTCTACTGTTGAGCGTAAGCTCCCCCCCCCATCCCCCAGAGGAGACAGACTAAATGAGTGTAGTTTCTAAACAACAATCAGTATTGCCTTGAATATAAACCATTTGTATGTACAGCTTAGGTCACATTCTCCAAACAAAACGTAGGCAGAAAGAAATCGCTCCCTCCTGTGTAATCTGTGGCCGTACTGACTAATTCTGACATTGATTGCATTTGACGAACCGCCTAGCAAAATCTTTACTAAAACAATAGATTTAGGACTTTATTTTTTGAAGGATAAGATCCAGAGTTCCTTGATGGATCATTAAATCAACTGTGCAAGACAAAATTTGGTACAACAATGCTATGATAAAGTTTAAGGACAGTATAGCTATATTGACTGCCTCGTTGGTCTAGTGGTCGCTAAGGGCGTCTGCTCAGCATGAGGTCCTGAGTTCGTATTCCGGGTTGATTAAAGTGTTACTGGGTTTTTTCATTAGATATTGCTTAGTACTCGTAGCAGCACGGAGTCTGGATCGGATTCGATAAGCTATCAACTAAACTTTAACTATAAGGCAAATAAAAACTACACCTAATATACTTTTAAAATAATAATAATAATTATGTTTATCTGTCTAATTAAAAAAAATACTAAATTATAAGAAAGATGTTTTAATAAAGAAAACAATAATAATGACTGAATCAAAAATTTTCATATTTTTGAAAGTTTAGATTATCCTTTAAATTTAAAATAAAACATTAAATAGCCAGTGCATGAGGCGAAAGAAGTATGTCTGGACAAAACCCTGGTCTGTCTCCCTTCTGGGAAATAGGCGTGACTTTATGTACGTATGTATGTACATAACTCACAAGCAACCAAACATACACATTTTAAAATTCTGCCATGTAAACTTCCACAAAAGACACACACAAAGTTGCTCACACCAAGTTCGAAGCCTCGTTCAAAGTTTAACTTCTGTTGTAATTGTATTGCGACAGTGCTACTACCCTGATTAGTATACACAGGCGCGCGCCGGTGACGACTCGTCCTAATGATCGACGGAGTCAGCAGAGTGCTTTGATTGTCTTCTGTTTAGGTTGGCACTCGCCACACATACCAAATTGTTTGACACCCCTGCTTACGCTGTGAATATTAAGACGTTGGATGTGATTAGGCGGGTAACTGTTGTCTACACAAATGCAGGTTGGTACTACCTTACAATTAGATAGATGTACATTTGATGACATGATGGCGAAGCGGCTAAGCGATTGGACTGCTGCACTAAGCTGCGGGCACGATTCTGGCCCGGGACAAAAATTTGTGTGATCCGCAGATGTTTGTCCTGAATCTGGGCGTTTGTGTATGTGATATTTCATGTTTGTGAAACGCATCCACGATTCTGAAGAATCTTAAGTGCGGGTAATCGTTTTAAAAAAAATACTTACTATCTATCATCATGACATTCAGAGATATTAAGATAAGCAAAGACATTACCTAAATAAGAGATTATTTTTCAATTGTTCTTTGTCATATCGATTGAATGAGATTATGATTACTTGTTTGATGACTTAAATAATATTAATAATGAACAAACATTTCATAATCTTCGTTCAAAAGAAAAAGAAACTCGGTACCTTACCGATCTTCGATAGCTGCAATCTCCATCTTACAACCAACCTTAATTGAATAGTTCTTGCAGAATCATTAACCGCCTCCAATAAGTACCTTATAACTTAACGATCTACTCAACTAACACGCTATTAACACTAACTAGTCCAGGCTGAGCTTAAATTTCTTAAGAAATCAAGTCGGGGTTTCCAACATTAGGTGAACGATTTTTCTAACTATAAATGGTGTGCTATTTTCCGTACACTTTCTATATGACATTAAAAAATATAAAAAAAAATGGTTTACTATTATTTATATTGTAGCGACATCTACACGTCGAAGGACGCATGACGTTGCTAATCCTGCATCGCGCTAGCGAAGTTATCACTAGCTGTGTAGACTGTAAGATTATTAGATCAGATTAATATGTGCTTAATCTGACAGTCGGGTCTGACCACTGAATTGCGTTCGACGTGGAAATTTACGGTCACCTACCCACAGGACGACCTCAGAAGCGTGACATAACCTTGATCGTGTGACCGTACGGCGGCTACTTAGCCACAAGCACTCCAGCTCTAATATCGATATTTTCCTTAGCTATCGAAATAAATAATTAACTTGCGCCGTTTTGACATGAAACTTCAACTTAATAATCGTTTGGCACTTTAATAAATCGACCCCTACACGCGACCGGCTCACGATTTCTGAGTTAATTACATCCAACTAGTTTATAAAAAGAAAGAAAGTAAAGACAAGGCTGGTACGGATTTGGAGGACGTTATATTTTAACGATGCTCGTAAATACCTCATTTGTCACTTTAAACGTGTTTGAAAGTAATTATTGTTTAAAAATATTCTGTCTGTGTTAGTACCGCCCTAAAATTAAGGTGTGATCGACAGTGTGGTACCTAAGTACATAATTATAGAGGAAGTTGTATTAAAGGGAGGCATAAAACAGAAAGCAGGCTTTAAGGACGGGAGCATACCTTTTAAAATGTGTTTAAAAAGCCAAAATTACGAAAGCTAATTTTTCTAATGTTCATCTCCATCAGCCAGAAGACATCAACTGATGAACAAAGGCCTCCCTCGTAGAACGCCACAATGAATGACAGCTCGCTAATTGCATCCAACGTTCATACACACATATATTTATTTATTACATACTTAGCTGGAAGATAACCATAATGCTGGCTGATCATAAGTTATATTCCATTAAATCCAGATTTATGGCGATGTTTTAATTTATAAGTTGATTTTCTTTCAGAAAAGCTAGACTTAAAAAAACAACATGAAAACTTGCAAGTTATTTTTGATTACCTGATTAGCGCAGTGGCTAAGTGATTGGACTGCTGCGCTAAGGGTTGCGGGTTCGATTCCCGCACGGGGCAAAACTTTGTGCGACCCACAGATGTTTGTCCCGAGTCTGGATGTTTGTGTATGTGATATTTCATGTTTGTGAAACGCACCCACGACACAGGTGAAATTCCTAGTGTGGGGCGACGTTTTAAAAAAAAAAAAAAAGTTCGTTAACCTGCAATAAATTATAAGAAAACATTTTGTTCGATTGTATAAAAATTAGAAAACAAACTCGTTTTAGGTATTTTGTTCATCATCTGACTGCCTCGTTGGTCTAGTGGTTGCTAAGCGCGACTGCCGAGCTCGAGGTCCTGGGTTCGAATCCCGGGTAGGGCAAAGTGTTACTGGGTTTTTCCATTCGGTAATTCTCAGTAGCAGCACGGAGTCTGGATTTGTGCCCGGCTGATGGCAATAGGCTCGCCCCCTATTACATTGGGACCTAAAAACGTAACTGGCGAAATGTGTGTGTACTATATGTGCACCTCTGCCTACCCCTTCGGGGAATACAGGCGTGCTGTTATGTGTTCATCGTCATCATCAGCTGGAAGACATCCACAGTTGAACAAAGCTCTTAGAACGTATCTATTAGTTGGTTCAAAAACATTCTTCTTTACAATGCTAATTTTGGACAAATCTTATTTCATTTAAAATGCAACATTGGTCGACCCTGGCTTTAATTAATCTCGCTTACAATTCAGCCAGCGATTTCCACGGTAATCAGGTTTTGTTTAGGCATATAAAATGTTGCTTAAAATAATTATTGTTCGGACGACACACAACCAAATAACTATTAGGTAGGTACTTTATGTTCAAAGCTAGTTATGTATATTCAACTAGCATCCGCCCGCGACTTCGTCCGCGTGGATTTTATGTTTTATAGCCTTCCTCGATAAATGGACTAACATAAAAATATTTTTTCAATTCCAACCAGTAGTTCCTGAGATTAGCGCGTTCAACCAAAGAACAACTTTATAATATTACTAGCTGCACCTCACGGTGTTACCCGCTATGGGCGTGACACGGTTAATATAAAATTACCCAATCACGTCCATTTAATCTTACTAAGGACCACGAATCTGACATATTTGGGTTAAAAATGACATTCTAAGATCTACTAATTTCGTTTGCGTGTCGATGTGAAGATTTTTGTAGCGATTGGTGCTTGCGTTTCTTGGTTTAGGAGGTAAATTGAACCTCCTTTGTTCGTATTTTGTCCAGCCTTTTGTTGAAGGGAGCACTGTGCGCTATTGTGTACCCAGTGGTGCTACAGCTAATTACATTTTTTAGGGTACCGCTATGCTTTCAAAATTATTGTTGGCATTATGTTGTATGCCCTTGTTAGTGGATGTTATTGTGTAAGTTTTTATTTGGATTTTAGCGCTATTTATCTTTATTTTTTTTTTTCGCGTAGTTACCTATTAGATATTTATATTCTGTATTTTATCAATCCATCGTGCCTTATTTACCAACAAATTTAACATAAAATTAATATGACCTCGCGTGTGTTCCCCGATGGATTAGGCAGAAGTCCACATATAGTACACCCACATTTCGCCAGTTTATGTTATAGGTCCCAGTTATGTAATATGTGGGAGAGCCTATTACCATCAACCAAGAACAAATCTAGATTCCCTGCTGATACTGAGAATTGCCTACTGGGAAAACCTAGTAACACTTTGTCCCAGGATTCGAGCCCAGGATCTCACGCTCAGCAGTCGAGCTTAGCGACCACACTTAGTTTTAAAATCAGCGTATACGATCCTTCATCATCATCAGCTGGAAGACGTCCTCTGTTAAACACAGGCTGCCTTAGAACTATCCTTACGCTCCTTAAATTTTAATATTTACTTAATCCATTCCTAATCTAAACCAAATCCTCGGTTAGCAGTAGAACAACAACATTTTACTTCCACATACTTAACATTTGCAAACGTTAACTGTAAAAGTTAACTCAATAGCTTAACCACAATGTAAGATAACGCCATCTAGTGGAGTTTTACTGAACCCTTTGGTTAGGCAAATCTCTGAGGTGTCAAATGTTATACTGCTTTACATATAACGTAGCCACCTATAGGCCGGTGGAGTAAGCTTGCAACGGAGGAATAGAGATCACTTTGTATACCTTACTTTAATTCGAGGATGAATAATAGTAAAAGAAAAAATACTGCTATCATTTGGCAAAGCGAATAGGCACCTAATTAAAAAAAAAAGTACACTAAGAATTGCTCCTGTATCATTTATGCGTTTCATAAACATGAAATATCACATACGCTTAGACTCGAGACAAACATCTGTGGACTACACGAATTTTTGCCAGTGCAATTCAAACCTCAACCCTCAGCGCAGCAGTCCAACCACTTAGCCACTGCGCCAATCAGGCCGTCGTATTGTCGTTATATTATATTGTGGTATAAATAAACGATAGCAAGGTGCATTTAAAAGTGAACTTATTTTAGAAAACTATCTCTGGTTCTGCAGCAGTCTGCCATCAGTCTTCTGATGCAGGCTTGCAGATAAAACGCAACTAGTTTAACATTAATCTTCATGCTTCATAAATTTGACGTCAAAATTTTTTGAGGAAATTGGATATGACAAAATACAGATCGGTAACAGGAAATTAGATATCTTGTGAGCAGTAAAAGTTAGTTTTTTTAATTGACAAACTATTATACATCTATCTTTATATATAAATATGAATGGCTGTTTGTTAGTCTCGCTATAACTCGAGAACGGCTGGACCGATTTGGCTAATTTTAATCTTGAAATTTTTGTGAAAAACCACGAGAAGTAAGTAGGGTGAGACGGCGGTACGAAGTTCAGCTAGTGTTATAATATATCCATATCCATACTAATGTTATAAATGTGTATGTAACTCTGTCCGTCTGTCTGTTACGCCTTCACGACTAAAGCGCTGGACGGATTTTGATGATTCATGTAGAAAGTTTCCGACCCGAGAAAGGACATAGGCTGCTTAACGCGGGCGAAGCCGCAAGCAAAAGCTTGTTACACGTCTCAAAACTATATAAATTATACTTACGACACAATAAATACTTCTACTTTTCTATTTGTATCATAAAATAACAAAGTGTTCTATATCGCGTAACAAATTGGAAGGAAATGAAAGATATCCTCATTGAGGTTGTTTTGTAAACGTGAAAGTTAGGCGTTTAGCAATTTATTGTTTGTTGTAGAATGAAGGTACAATAGCTAGAATAGACAAGCAAAATTTTCAAAAAAAATCTGCTGAAATTGATTACTGTATACCAACTTACTTTACAGTAAGTACATGTATCATAAGAGACAACTAAGGGATATTCATATGGGTTGGGTAGCAACGTTCTCCTGAGTAGGTATCATTCAGCATACTGCGTTTGCCAACCCGCCTGCGTGGGGACTATGAACAAAACCCCCCATGGAGAGTAGCCAAAGAAATCCCCCCCCAGTTCACGGCCTTACTATTCCAGGTAACTGGTCGTGAATGGTTGGTTAAAACGGGGGAGCGAGCCTTGTGGCGTACCCTGGGGGAGGCCTACGTCCAGCAGTGCACTGCAATAGGCTGATGCGATGATGACACAAAGAAGTTACATACAATAAATATCACCTAAGTAGGTCCAGGAGTGCCAGGGCCCTAATATGGTACTTATCTTCACTACTCAACCCAACAGTACTGAAAACACGTTACGTATAACATAAGCATAGCATCACACCTGTATTCCCCGAAGGGGTAGGCAGAAGTGCACATATAGTACACCCACATTTCGCCAGTTATGTTTATAGGTCCCAATGTAATAGGGGGCGAGCCTATTGCCATCAACCGGGCACAAATCCAGACTCCGCGCTGCCACTGAGAATTACCTAATGGCAAAACCCAGTAACAATTTGCCCAACCCGGGATTCGAACCCAGGACCACGTGCACAGCAGTCGCGCTTAGCGACCACTAGACCAACGAGGCAGTCAGTACACATATAGATACATATATATAATATAACATTGCTGAACCACCACCTTCAACCACTGGCTACATTAATTACGTATCTAACAAGACGTATCCGCTAACTTTGAGATTAAACAAAAGCCGACGACTGTTTACTTACCTTAACTCAGACTTGGACGGCTTGTGGTTAGAATGTCAGGCCCTAGACATTGGACAAGTGGGAAAAGGCCACATGAATAGAAATCAAATAAAATAAAAAAATATATGAGTTCGACACTCGACATATGTGATAGAATACATAGTCAAAACATTATGTTATCCCCATACATTTGTCACATAACATAAAACATAATATGACGCCTGTATTCCCCGAAGGGGTAGGCAGAGGTTCACATATAGTACACGCACATTTTACCAGTAATGTTAAAGTCCTAATTTAATAGGGGGCGAGCCTATCGCCATCATCCGGGCACAAGTCCAGACTCCGTGCTGCTACTGAGAATCACCTAAGGGAAAAACTCAAAAACACCTGGGATTCGAACCCAGAACTTGATGGTCAGCTTTTGCGCTTAGCGATTACTAGCCCAACGAGGCAGTCAATCATGAAAAATGCCACAAAATATTAAAATTACACTACTTCAGATGACACAAAAATTAGGACAATAATACTTTAGCAATCCATTATGAAATGTAATTCTGGAGTGTACTACGTTAACTCGACATTTGGACGTGCGATTAACGCTTCTGCGACAAAACGCTACTGCGACTCACCATAGTTAGAATGCACGCTTGTACAAAACACTGAAGCTCGACATCACAGTGCGACACCGACAGCTCAAAATATTTATTAAAAAACAGGGGAATTCTGGAGAAGAATTGGCTGTGAATCATAAAATAAGTTCTTCCACAGCTTTTATGACCACAAGAGCACTGGTCATCCTTACGCTGTCTTTATGGCGAAAACTGTATATTTCGCAAAGTTATTTCGCAAAATATACCGGAATATCTTCTTATATAATGCTAAACATAACATAAGTTTCAAAAACAAGCATCTTACGCCACATCCTTGCAGAATCCTGCACCAAACTTTATTTACCTTCAAAAATATTTGAATTTTATACTCGGTCTAGTGTTGTGAAGTTATCGACATTTTTAAGAATACCCCCAACTTATGCGCCAGTTTTATTTTCTCCTAGTGTTGTTACGGTTAAAGTTTTATCGATAAACTCGGAAAGTTCTTGTTGCTTTGCCCCCGTATGTTTATCATTTGCATGTATGAGTTTTGTCTTTATAAGCTCAACTTTTTGCTTAGAGTTCGATACTAGTTGGATGTTCGGACTATAGCACAATAATATACCTACTTAAGTAGTGGTGGAAGATTATTTAATCTTTCTTACCAAAACATAACAAAAATAACATCACGCATGTAGGCACAGGTGCACATTAGTGCCTACATGATTGCAATTACCAAATAATTAATTAATCAATTATAATTTAATATTAATAATTTCTTCTCCAACCTCTATAATTAAGCGTAAAAAATTAAACAACAAAATTATATTTATTTTAAACAAAGTATTAGCTCTGACAGAAGTAGTAGACATATTTTTTCTATAAATATAGATACAGTCTATAACTTAATTTCCCGATAAATTAGTAAAAAAAATTATAGTACATTTTGTACTCTTTACTATTTTTTCTAGCATTATCTTGCATTGCAAATATGTTGTCAATACACTCGTATACAACGCAAAAATTGCAAAAGAAACTCTTCTCATACTGAAACAAGACCTAACTCCAAAAAAATACCTAGTTAACCCTACATTAATCAAGTGTTCAATCATCTTTATACAAAAAAAAACAAAACATTTTTTTTACAAAAAAAATAAAGAATATGTTTACTAAATATTCAATTTAATTCAAATTTTTTATTGCGAACTCAGTGTACATATTTTAAAGATGTTAACAATAGGTAGGATCTTAGAACTTAGTTGCCTGTTGAAAATTAAACGTTAAAAAGTTAGCTAAACGTCACCAAAGTAACAAAAAAATTAAATGTATTCAATTATCCGTTGCGTACGCGTGGCGTCGCATGTTTGTGTCACGGAGTGCGGTCGTGTGCGTCAGGTATCCGTCACCGTTGGATAAATATCTCAAGAGTTCCCAGCCCTGCGCGGAACGTGCCAGCCTGGCCCGCTGCAGTAGGGCCTCGTTCATACAAGAACACGATAAGTGACATTTAAATTGCCGCCATTTTTATTTTTAGAAATTGCTCGACTGTCATATCTGTCCTTTAGAGTTTTATTCTTTGCCTAAGTCTAGCGAATCTGACCTTTAATGAACTTTATTTTTTTTTATGCAATTTCTAATTTTATTATAATCTTATTTTACTTATTTCGTATTCTTATTTTTTTACCTTTAGTAATATTTTAATTTATTAAAAATATAGGTTAAAAAACGAAAACTTTTCAATTGTGGTAGTTAAATTTTAAAGAAAACTCAAGACTATTTTTTTATTTTGTTTTAATAGAAATACCTTAACGTTTGGTGCGCTTATGCTGAAATAAATAAGAAGAAAAATGTTGACAATATTGAGGAACTTTTAGATGAACTATAACCCCGACTATTTTTATTATAACGCCGTATTTTTCGTAATAGAACAAAGGGTTCTAATAAAAAAGTATGTACCAAGAACTCATTGAATTTTATGTCAATTTTATTAAGTGAATAAAATTTTATCTCAGCCTACTTCGGTAACCACAGCTTAACAAAGTACGCATACGGCAATGCCTACTGCGCATGTCCGTGCCTCACTCATTCCGGACTATTTGTTTTGTCGTTACACTATCAAAAAGCTTCGGATTGCTCGCATAGTAGCATCTTCCCTGCTAATTGGGTGATATCTGAACGTATCCTGGCTATCGTAGAGCCCGTGGTGTAAAGTGCAAGTGTGTGCGAGTATCCGAACGCGCGGAATCAATCAGCCGTCTGTCAAGTGTTCGCGCCAATAGTTGACGTTTGACCGCGTGCGGTCGGTCGTTCGGAATTTGAATAACTTGACGTTTCGTGAGTGCTCTTTACCGGTGATTTGTGGTGTAGAATTATAACCGGGTAAACATTTGCACCGGTCGGTGTTATCCGCAATACGATAGCCGCAGAACCTGTCATAAGATCCAGACTATAAACTATACGTGTGTCACATCGAACTTTAGTTTTAAACATTTGAATTTAGAATTACCATAAATTTTAAGAAGTAAAATTTTTCTTGGCTGTTCAAGATGAATATAACCTCTACGACGGACGGTGAGTATGATTTTTTTAAATTGAGAACATCTGCAATGTAAAAAGTACCTAATTGCTTGCATTCCCTAGATGCGCACCTCTGCGGAATTCGTCGCACATACCAAAGTGAACTTTAAAACTACCGCATTAGGACGAAATTTTATCAGCAACAGTTTATCAACTTTTTCGATCGTTTGAACTTTAATGCTTTTGTGATAGGGTTGAATTTTGCTCGTAATTCGTTCGGCTGTCATTAGCTATGGTGATATATCTTTGCGCGTTTCCGAGCCTAAATGAATGTTTGCGTGTGTGGATGTGTTCGCTATGGCCGGGCTGCGGTATTTATTATTGTTTTAGTCTTAAATTAGTTTCGTCAGGCGAATTATGGTATCTTTGTTGAGCAAACTTTCAACGTTAATGGGTGTATTACGTTTTGTCTGCAAATGTTAGTTGAAATGTGTTGTAATACGATTTTAGTGGTATATGCTTTTGGTTTTTTTAGGTTTGTTAACTGGAACCTATTTCGTATTCTATCATCAATTTAAAGGTTATCACATAATCCACATTTCTGTGGGCCGTGGAGTGGGGTAGCGTTGACATTGACATTTCAAAATAACAGCAGACTTCATGCCCAATTGAGTTCGAATACATTGACGATTTCACAGTGGCATTGACATACATATTACGTCAATTGTGTGGTACCCGGGAATCATACTTGCAGATCATTCTATGATGAAGTATATATGTACTTATGTATATCCAATTGCAGAGGTTTGAGTTTAGGACTCTTGTACCGGTATTACCAATTATCATTAGTAACTGACAGCGTGGTTAGGTGGTTAGCTAAGGTACGCCAGACATTTTTGGGTACCATCACTCGGCAGACTTTCTTCATACACACATACACCTTTATATTGTGCTAAAAGCTAAGATATTCAACATTTCTATCGATTTTTATGACTAGCATTAAAAATCATTGGTGCTATATAGTTCAATGACCATGAAGCTATTTTCACAGCTGGTGGATGGCATTACAATTCTAGATCAATGTGAGATACTTGGTACCCTCAGAGAATGTTTCTATGTCAATGAGACGAAGCTCATGCATAATGGAAAACGTATCCGCTGACTTCTAGATAAGCTCGAAGAATTATTTTCATAATATTAAAAATTAAAATTGGAGTCCCACGTCGGGCGCCATTTGGAAAATTTCTGGTTGAAACGAAGTTAGTATGTGTAGCAACGAAGCGACTAATGAAACAACTGTAATTCAACTCTACTACCTGTAACATACGACTCAAATTAGCATGATGCGCTCGGCTCCGCTCCGAGCCGCAGGCTCGTGATTATGTTGCTCAAATATCAACTTAAAACTAGTGTGGGTAAAGTTCAGTTTTAATTGTTCACTCATTAGTTAGCACTATGTAGGTAAAATGATACTAGAAATAAGCACTGTAAAATGTAAGATCTGCGGCAGAGGTCAGAGTTATATCCCTCGGAATAGAATGAATAACTCCTGACTGAAAATTGGTTAACCCATCTCAAGAGAGAGACACGACCTCATTGGTGCAGTGGCTAAGTGACTGGACCACTGCACTAGGGGTTGCGGGTTCGATACCCACATGCGACAAAAAGTTCAGTGACCTGCAGATGGTTGTCCCGGGTGTTATGTGATGTTTCATGTTTGTGGAACGCACTATACAAGAGAAATTCCAAGTGCGGGGTGAAGTTTTTTTTAAATCTAAAACTTTTTACTTTTCAATTAGTGGTGGTGACACGGCGCGTTGCTTGGTATATCCCATTCAAATAGTGATAAAACGCGCAGTGAGAAGCCAGCATTACATGTATAGATGTATCTATACACTACTACGAAGGTGGATCGCCACCTACAATCGTTATCAAAGAGATTACATTAGATTTTATTCGGGTTTCCTTGCGACATTTTCCTTCGTACAGTCAGCATCTTAAGTAGCTTACCATATTAAGAAACCTTATGTCAAATAATTGAAAGAAACTAACATCAATTCAAACTATAGAAAATATCGTCCAAAAGATCATTCGATTTTATTTTCAAAAAACGTCGCCCACACATCTCTCTTCAGTGTCGATACGTTTCACAAACTTGAAATATCACATACACAAACACCCAGACTCATGCAGGCAACCCTTAGCGCAGCAGTCCAATCGCTTAGCCACTGCGCCAATCAGGTCTTCAATATATATTGAAGACTTTTTATTTAATTATAGATAATTGTATATTTTTAAAATGTTCAGCTGCTTATGCTGCTGACTGTACCTTCTTGTAAGTGATAAATTGTGTGTTTCTATCCAGAAAATACATTGAAGGCCACGTTCAAAGGGGTTTGAGAATCTTTACGATATTACACAACGGTCTCAGGTTGGTAGCATAAATGTGGCTTTGGAACATGAGTTCTTAGGTTTGATGTCCTGGTTTGAGGTTCTAATATCAATTCATTGCCTTTTGTATTTAACTCTGTCAATCCTAAGGTTGTATGTGTGCTGCTTAGTGAGATCAGATCGCTAATTGTACGTTAATAATAGTATAGCTTTACCAACCCTCGTGATAGAAATAAAAAATATATCACAAGGACTTGTACTAAAAGCACACAAACCGCAGGGCAGCTTGTGGCGAGCTGTTTGTGAGTGGCGACACAACGTGCCTGATACCCCAGAGAGTCGGTCAGGGACTCATCTCCGGTTTGCCCGGTATGGGTAGCTGGAGTGGATACCGAAGAGTGCCCGCAGGACTCTCAGCTCTTTCTTGCCTTAGTTGGCTGGTCAGAGAGGGGTCGCCAGAGCTATATGCTCGGGGGTGGAAGTGTCTAATGGCGTAATAGCGGGGAAACCCGCTCCGAGTCTTCGAGACGCGCGATGGTGAAACCGGGGCCGCACCGCTCTACACCCCTAGCCACTCACATCGGTGTTGCTCCCTGTTGCCTATAGTGGCGACTGTTTAGGGGGCCCATCTAGTGAGTGGCGAGTCACCGTCTGCTAATATACTGAATATTTTATGTTAAAAGGCAGACGCCGTTTTTATTCAGTAAAAACTAAAATTAACCATTCCACGAAACATCCCAACACAATAGACCAAATCATTTTAGTACCCATTTTTCTCAATAGTCCCACACCTTCTGGGGACTTTTCATGGCTGTTCTTTTATAGAGCATTTGTGTGGTGTCTCTAGCTGGTGTCCCATTCCCTTTTAGATTAAAGTTCTCAACGGGCCTCTGCGTGTTGGACCTGTGTCCCCACGTAAGCCTTTTAAAAGTCCGGGTATCTTCCGCATGGTTGATTGCCCGAGAAAAGAATAAGAGATACAAAATAATAATGCCCTATATTTTATATTTTTAAATCTTGTATTTTTTATGTCGATATATTAATTAAAAATGTAATTTATAAGAAATATGTAAAAATGTAGGAAATAATAATGTTCTCCTGACCGAATTTCGGTCGAGGCCTATCTCAGCTGAGACTAGCCAACTACGCAGGAAATATTATAGTGCACAAGTATGCGCGCAAACACAGGCGCACTACCTACTCCTTCACTCTCATAGTCCGCAACTAAACCTCCCAGATCGTCGGATCTATAGCAAACTGCTTTTTTATGTTACCTGTTAAATTTTTTTTCTTGATTTTAATTGATATTATGCTATTCGGGTCGGAGATGAATCCAACAAGTCAAAAACCATGAAAATCAGTACATCAATTCTTGAGTTATAAGTGTTATAACAAAACCGACTTTTTTATATGTTGGAATCGGAGGACCACAGATCGAGCTCAGTGGCGTGCTAGGAGAGAGAGAGGCTGATGATTATAGATTTTTCTTAGTAGGTATTATTATTATTTGTAATTTAAGGGCTGTAAGAAATAATGTTTGGACCCTTATGGAATTAATATTTTCATCTTATTCTGAAAATATAGTTATATAGTTGAAGACCTGAATGGCGCAGTGGTGCAGTAGATTGGATTCCTGCGCTGAGGGTGATGGGTTTGACTCACATACGGGGCAAAAATTTGTGCGAACCGCAGATATTTGTCACGAGTCTGGGTGCCTTTATATGTGATATTTCATGTTTGTGCGACGCACCCACAATACAGGAGAAATTCCTAGTGTGGAGCGACGTTATATTAAAAAAAATGATAATAAACGTAGTTATACATTATACCCTAAGTTGCAGGTTCGATCACTGCTCGAAGCTGTTTTTAGGTCATCAGCAGATATGTAGACTGCGGATATATTTTATGACGAAAATCGAGAAATTTCTTGTGTTGACGTGTTTCAGAAGAAAAAGAAATACGTTAGGTGTGTAATAACTTGGAATAAACACAAAATGCAACAAATAAACATTAAAGACAAAAAAAGTATTTCAATTTTTTATTATCTTGCCCCCTTATTAACAAAAATACAATTTCAAACCAAGAAGTAAACTATAGGTACCTTTTAATGTCGTCAATAGACTTAATACGGGGTTTAGTTAATACCAGTATGATCCTCGTATATGAATAATGTGTTTGTATAAAGATATCTGTTACTATAAAATAGTAGTCGATAGTAAATTGGCGTAGTGGCGCATGTAAGGCTTAGATAACCAATTCCAAATTAATACTGTTTCGATATTGACCGATTGTAACTGAACCCGCCTGTGGAATTGTACCAGAATAATTGATGATAGACCACTCACTTTTACCACTATGTTGGCCCAGACAGACAAACACAAACATTCAATTTTGAACCTTAAGCTGGAACATCAAAGCTTATATTCGAACAAATTACTTTACAAGAGCTGAGACAGGTAAAACTAACGCGCATTTAATTTCAAACTCTATTGCAATAAAATAAAGTATTTTCTCAAGTAAATCTATCGACTACTACGAGGCTACGGTGCGTAGTAAAACGTAGCTCTTACGAGTTGCTACGCGGCGTAGCAAGTCGCGCATGCGCCTTACCGGCTGAACTCTTGTTTTCGCCGCCGTACCATCTCAATAACAAGTCTACGCCCTCCAAGGTTATATTCAAGCTATATAACATAAAGGGCCGCTAGAATAATATTGAAAGTCACATTTCAATGTGACTTGAATTAATTAACGTCAATTAACAAATTATTCAGTTATCTAACTCTTAACGAAGAGAAATAATATCTCGAAATCTTAGAAACTATTAGATAAATAGAATCGTTCAGAGGTATCATGTATTGTACCTATATTATATAATATATACCTATAGTATATAAAAATTAGGTACCTATCAAAGATTTTTCTTCATTAACAAGCGGACACAAACTTCTCGAAAACATAAATATCCCTACTCATCATAAGTCTGTAGTCTTCTTCTTATCGTATGATTGGTGAACAACCTGGTATCAGACTTTAAACCGCCTGTAGGCCTCTGACATGGCTTTACACACCATTGAAAAATCTCTCAGGTGTGCCGGTTTCCTCACGATGTTTTCCTTCACCATTTTTAGCAACTGATAACCAATTATCGCGCACATGAATTCAACACATTGGTGTGTGCCGGGATTTAAACTTGCGACCTTTGACTTGGCAGTACAACGGTTTTACCACTCGGCTATCAGTGCTTATTCCGTCCGTATATGATATGGCCCGTAGTATAAAGGCAAACCTATTGTCATTTATCGAGCCCATACCGGGTCTCTTGCCAAGAAAGCACGTGGTGAAACGTGATGCCTTTTACCACCCGAATTCTTGGTAACTGAGAGTATTATATTCCTGATCGTGATCAGCCGAAAGACGTCCACTGCTGAACAAAGGCCTCTCCCTTAGGTAAAAGGGGTTGCCATAATCCCCACGCTTGGCAAGCGACTTGGGTGCAGTATTGGTGGTGAAGTTACAGAAGACGCTGCTGCCTATCTTCTGGATTTTCCCTTAGTCGCATCTTACGACACCCATGGGAGGAATTCTATAATATAATTCCAAGGGGTAGTCAATTCTAGGCCGGATACCACTTGCCACATTCCTGGTCGGGCCCTACCAAATATGAATAATTAAAACAAAATATTTATTTGACATACTAGAGGTACGGTCTAGGCATCTTAAATATGCTCATATCGATACCACTGGGAGGCTGCCAAATAACCTTGTCATAAAACATCTAAGTTAAGGTACCTTTTCTGTGTCCATAAGAAATTAGGGTCCATTTACTTTAGATATCGCTTCATAATATTAGTTTTTCAAGGTATTGTGCATAAAATATAATATCGCGTGTTTATCCCTAGAGATTGAGAATTTAAATGACATTTTTTTAATGTTTTTGGCTGTCAAGTACATACATTATGAAAGGTAAATTAAAAAATGGATAAATTAATGATTTTATTCTAACCCTATCAGTCCTATCACACACAGCCTTTTGCTGTTCATAACTTTTTAGCAGCATTTAGATGGTGACGTCAATATCCTATATTTCCATCGTTAATTTCGCATCGCCCTGTATTAAGCATTTGGTACGAGACGGGTCGAGAATACCCACTTTAGAAACTTAAAAACGCTGTAACTATACCTTCTTTTTTCCATGGATTTTCTTTCGGTTTTCGTATTCCTTTTACACCTTTTTTACAATTCATTTTATTCCAAGTAGTCAACATTAATTCATAGGACACAAAAAATAAACCATTTCTTTTTATTGTATCAATACAAAACTGTCCCCTAACAGTATACTATCACAAATAACACAAGCTAGTGATCAATCAGAGCTCATTAATTATTACCAGTATTTATGACGTCACAAAATGGGTCGGCTGAGACTTTCCCCGGCTTGAGTGACATGGCTATATTATTTAATATGATGTAATCTTCTAAAAGGGGATGGAGGGTAAATGGGAGGCATTATGTTGCTAGTTTTTGAGCTATGCTTTTAAACAAGAGGTTTTTGTAATGAAAATGTGATTATTATATAATAATTTATAATGTTATTTAGTTTATATTAATAGTTTCGGCCAGATATTGCAAAGGATAGAGTGGTTTAGAAGAATAAAGGGAGGCCTTTGCCCAGCAGCGGGAAACAAAATAGGCTATGAAAAAAAAAAGTTTCGGACTGCCTCGTTGGTGTAGTGGTCGTTAATCGGGATGCTGGGGTCTGGTTCTGGGTTCAAATCCTTGTTCGCGCCAAATGTTACTGCCAAGTTTTACTTTTTCCATACGTAATCCACAGTAGCAGCACGGTTTCTGGATTTGTGTCCGGTTGATGGCATTAGGCTCGCCCCTAACCCATTACTTTGGTACCTATAACATAACTGGCGACATGTCAGTGTATAACTATACACCTCAGCTTCGTATCATTCTACACTCCTTCCCTATATAAACTTTTAACTATTTTAACTACTAATCATGCAGTTCTTAATTCTCAAAAATGTTTCCAAAGACTTCACGTATTAATGCAAATATTTTTTACCTTTTTAAGCCTTTGATAGTACTTCGACATAACCACGGTATTTACCGGATGGGAACTGACCATACCGTTCACGGACGAACCGTGCCGGCCACTGAATATTTGATGTGATCCTGTAATACGAAGCAGTTATCCCGGCCAGCTAGTGGTATGTATACTGTGGTATATTACTTTCAAACTGGGTATTGGTGTCTCGTTGGTCTAGTGGTTACTAAGCACGACTGCTGATATGCTAAACGATTTTTTTTTCTGACTTGTCACTCGCAGTCAGCTCTGGAGGAGCTCTTACTGCCTAACCGGATGATTGGCGAGACCTAATAAAAGGCCTTCAGCCAGTATAAAAGGCCTCCAGCCAGGATAAAAGGCCTCCAGCCAGGATAAAAGGCCTCCAGCCAGGATAAAAGGCCTCCAGCCAGGATAAAAAACCTCCAGCCGGGATAAAAAGCCTTCAGCCAGGATAAAAGGCCTCCAGCCAGGATGCTGAATGATACATAAGGTCCTGCTCTTCTAGATAAGTGGCAAAACACCTGAAGAATAGAATCCCTACTAATATTATAAACGCGAAAGTTTGTTAGTATGGATGGATGTTTGTTACTCTTTCACGTAAAAATTACATAATGGATTTTAATGAAATTTCATATGGAGGTAGTTGACACCCTGGATTAACACATAGACCACTAATTATCTCGCAAAAATGTACCGGGTAGCACTGCGGGCGCAGCTAGTTATAAATATATGGATTTGACATTTATCATAGATAATATAGTCATAACATTATGTCATCCCCATTTATTATTCTATATATAGATTTCTATTCGTCAAACGTTTGCCATGTATCTAGGGGGGCGTGGTTTGATACCCAGGCCGGGAAAAGTGTTACTGGGTTTGTCCATTAGGTAATTCGTTTTGTTAGGAACAAAGTTGGCCGTCTCATCAAAATGAAGCTACTCACGGAAAATTAAGTTGCTACGTACTCAATTTTAAAATAAACCATGGATCCCTGTCTATTAATTAACACCAATCAAATAAAATCAACTTTTAATTAAGATACAAAGGCGGGCTTATCGCTAAAAAGCGGTCGAGCTACAAACCAAACTAAGATTACGAATAAACCGCCTAAAATACAAAATCATAAATGAAAACTAAAAGCTGTATTATATTATAAAAGGATTATAATCATTTAACTGCTTAAACAACCTCTTTACACAGATTAAAGGGCCTTGTAACAAAAACACGAGATCTTTGAAGACATCATTTATTCAAGAATCGAAAGATTGACAACTTTGCAAATAGACAGAGTAGGTACATTAATACAAGACTAGGGTCTACGCTGCCATATATTTGCTGGTAACGAAATAAACTTGATTTTATCTTTTTTGCCGTATGGTTGATGAACAACCTGGTGTCAGAGTTTAAACTGCGTAGGCCTCTGACATGGTTTTACACACCGTTGAAAAATCTCTTAGGTGTGCCGGCTTCCTCACGATGTTTTCTTTCACCATTTTTAGCAACTGATAAATAAGTGGAATAAAGATATTTACACTAACCTCTAGGACAGTAAACCTTTTGCATATCCCTTAAGTATTAAGTAGAAAAACCTGCATTGAATAAAAAATTACTATCAATTACCTATTACCAAGTGCCACAATATACAAACACAGCCTACAGATGAAAAATACTCAATGCAAATAAACAATTCAGTAATGACAAGCGAAAAGCTTTAATTAAACCAACTTATTAAACCGGCCACACATTAAACCAATCCTATTATTAACTGACAGCAGTTTAAAACTGATAATATATTGAAAGGTGAAGGGGAAATATATTGTACAAAATATTTTATCCAAACAAAGCATTAAATTATCACACTAATATTATAAAGCTGAAAGTTTGTGAGTGTGTGTTTGTACGTTTGTTACTTTTTTACGCTAATTATTACAATTGAGATAATAATTAGTTGATATATTTCTGACTAGCTGCGCCCCGCGGTGTTACATTTTTTCGGGATAAAAAGTAGTCTATGTGTTAATCCAGGGTGTCAGCTTACCTCCATATGAAATTTCATCAAAATCGGTTTAGTCGTTTAAGCGTGAAGAGGTAACAAACATACAAACACTCACAAACTTTCGCCTTTATAATATTAGTGTGATGTGAAGTGAAGTGTGATTTATTCTTCTTATATATTTATTATTGAAATATTTAAACTAATGCTTTTCTTGCCTTCCTGAAGCTAGAAGCTTGTAGGCAAAATACATCAACACTACCAAATTAAATTGACGTACCTACCTACATGAGGCGCGAGAAATTTGAAGATAATTAAATTTGATAGCTGCGACGTAATTATTTAATGCGCTCACTCGTGTGACGCGTTTAATCCTAATACACTCGATATGGATTAAATGCTTCACTCACTACTGACGCTCCTTGAAGATAATCTTGGTTTCATCGAAGGCTTATGTTACGTATCTACCTGCATAGCTATGGCGATGAGATGGAGAAACCGCTAAATTATCTTATCGCTTTGCAAAGATAATAATAATATTATAGCTGACCCGGGGTATGAAAAATAGATGTTGGCCGATTCTCAGACCTACTCAATATGCTTACAAAATTTCATGAGAATCGGTCAAGCCGTTTCAGAGGAGTACGGGAACGAACATTGTGAGACAAGAATTTTATATATAAGATTAAACAGAATGACAAAACGAATATATGAGGCGGTTAGTGAGGTATCGGAAAGGGGTAGACCTAAGCGACCATACCTAGACCAAATCGGAGATGTTCTGCAAAAAAGGCAAGTGAGGAGTACCTCAACCAACGAGCGTGTATGAGGAATGTGATGCGTGTTAATGAAGCAAAAGAAGTCTGCCAGGATCGTAGCAAATGGAAATCCGAGGTCTCTGCCTACCCCTCAGGGAAACAGGTGTGACTTTATGTATGTAAACGGAGCGTCTTTTGCTATAATAATGTGATAATAGAGCGTTAATAACTGTTTTTATTTACTTATTTTATAGATGGTTGGTCGGCCTAATTTTCGTAGTTAACTAATCTCAAGGTAGTTATGATGGGTATTTTAACAATGAGTTAGTATAAATAGGTACCAATCGTAAAAGCGTGTATCCTTTCTTTTTAAACATCCTTTATATTTATTACTCTATATCCACGAGAAATACTCTACATCTACAGTACATTCTTCGGAACTAAATGACACAAACTTTCGTTTTATTTGCAGTCTCTATCAACATATCGGGGCATACAGGTAAAGTCTAACCTTGTTACAGTCGATGCGAAGTTCCGTACGTCGGTGTTATGGCGCGGCGAGACATAGCGGAACATGTGGAGCGAATGCTCGCTGCAAATCGGCGAATTAAGTTCCTCATATGTTCGATACGAGCCTGGCTTTAAACTCTTTTAAATCTCCTTATCGGCGGGCACAAAGGTGTTCAACATTCTTATTAGTATCAATGCATATGACGTGTTAGAAACGTATATAAGTGTTTTCTATATTCATCATCATCATTATCAGCCGGAAGACGTCCCCTGTCGAACAAAGGTGCCAATTGCATCCACCGGTGGCCCGCAATTCTGACGATATCGTCGGTTCGCCTGGCAGGAGGCCTTCCAACGCTGCGTCCTTCGGTTCGTGGTCGCCACTCGAGAACCTTTCTTCCCCAGCGGTTATCGGTTCTTCGAGCGATATGGCTTGCCCATTGCCTCTTCAACTTGAATATTAAATTCTCTATATAATGTAGTATGAATTCCTGTTATACTCACGTCGATATTCAGGAATGCCTGGCTCCGTTATAGTCCGAAACTAGTCGGGCATTCCTGACTATACTCATTGTTATACACATAAATGTTATACAGGATTAAACAGACAATTAAGTTCATGATGGTTTTGTTGTTGGTTATTCGTACCACTTAGCTAAATTAAAAATGGTTGCAAATAAATGGCAGAGCACGAAATGCCACTCGTCTGTTAGAGTCTGGGTTTGAAACGAGCGTTCGCGAAAATAGTGTTCGCAAGAAACTCTTGCAATGTCTAGCCGTGACATTACAATATTGTCGTGTTGTTAGCATTATGTAGACTTCTGTCTTTTATTTGTTTCGTATGTTACCTTGTAATGTTGTTTAGTATTGTTTTATGGAAATGGAGACATGTATCCGTACTATTGTCGATTCAGATACTTGTTGATACTTATTTGTTATTACTGTGTCTCTCTATTTTATCGTACTAATTTATATTTTCTCTTTGTCTTTGTAGTGAGAATACTCTTTTGCTGGACGGCTGAATCGAACTAGCAACTTAAAGTGGATAGACATTCTAGTCCGTTGTATGATTCTAGTATAGCTATTTTTCTTGTTTGCATGTTTATGTATTTTAACATAGTAATAGAACATTTTTGCTTCAGTATATAATTGATAAGATGATATTATACCTATCCCTAACAGTTGCTTTATCATTGTTTACTAGACTTAGGTATAGTTGTTCTTTACCTAAGACGGAATGGAGAAGGTGTACAGGGTGAGCGGTTGTTTGTTTGTTTGTACGTGTTGTGTTTTTTCGGCCAATGTTCCCCAAAACGGCTTGAACGATTTTATACGGTTTATATCTTTTATTTACTACAAATTTTGTACTAAATTTATACTAGAACTTATCTAAAAAACCATTTGTTGTCTCTTACATTTATTATGAACCGCAATATTAATACAAAAACATTAGCTACTCTTAAATGATTAGCTTACTTAGCTGTGGCAGTAATTGTGCAGGATAAATTGACTCCAGCATTCATACCGGCTGCATCTCTGACTGGCTAGTTGATAGCCGTAATTAAGGAGCCTTCATTTAACAAAAGTTATGTATATAGCTAATTTTATTATTTTGAGTACAGTCAACACAGTATTTGAACATTTACTAATAAATGCCATTAATTGAAGAAAAATTTTGTACATAGTAAAACGTCTTAAATATTGTCAGTCTTATAATTTGATGAATATTTGTCTTATTAAATTAATTATTGTTATACAACATTCTGTTGAACAGTTTGTGTTCGAAATTAGTTTTTATTTCATGATATATTCAGTGTTACTGGGTTTTTCCATTAGGTAATTCTTAGTGGTAGCACGAAGTCTGGGTTTGTGCCCGGTCGATGGCAATAGGCTCGCCCCCTATTACCTACATTGGGACCTAAAAACATAACTGGCGAAATATGGGTGTACTATATGTGCACCTCTGCCTACCCCTTCGGGGAATACAGGCGTGATGATATGTTATATTCAACGAAATTCAAAAATATTATTTGAGGAGTCCATATCTCTGGAGCAAGCTATGCTCGGAGTTTCTTTAAAGAAGAAAATCAGAGCCCGATGGACCGACGACTTGAAAAGGGTTGGACTGGATGCGAAAGGTGGAGGGCCAGGTGCTGTAGCGCAACTTGGGAGAGGCCTATGTTGAGTAATGGATTGTGATAGGCTGTGAGTGAAGAGTCTTTATCCCTAGTTTTTAAGGATGTTTATGTTACGTTCTTTAAATTTTATGGAGACTTTTTACCTTTTTAGGTTCTAAACAAGATTCTCCTTTGTGTTCAATATATTATGTTTCTTTATAGTATTTATATTATAAACGATTTAATACATTACGTAGCCTAACATTTTGATCAATTCTAAAAGAATTGCAATTATGTACTAAACTTTCTTGTTCGTATATAACTATGAGTTTCATTCGAACGAAAAGCCACTAAGAAAATGAAGCTGAAATAATCGCAAACTTTTGATAAATTCTTGCGTTTAACTAAATGATCGCCATTTTCTTTTTATCTCACCATTTGATTTAGATTGAGAAGATATAATTTGACATCCAAGTGACTGCGATAACGTGGGTGGCATGAAATAAATCCCAGTATTTTTAAGTGACTGCTATGCGTATTGCTATCACGTTTGCTTTATCTGAAGGCACAGTTCGTTGATTATAATAGTTTGAAGTCCATTATAGGGTGAACGTAAACATTTATTTTGAGAAGCCTTTCTTCAACTATCAAAATCACATTACATTCACTCGAAGATGTGGAGATCAAAACTTGGGGTCCAATGCAAAAGAGACCTTGACCCCTGTTTCTTTCGGCATTTCTCATGTCAAAATAGTCAAACATAACATCACGCCTGTATTCCCCGAAGGGGTAGGCAGAGGTGCACATTTAGTACACCCACATTTCGCCAGTTATGTTTTAGGTCCCAATGTAATAGGGGGCGAGCCTATTGCTATCAACCGGGCACAATTCCAGACTCCGTGCTGATACTGAGAATTACCTAATGGAAACACCCAATAACAGTTTGCCCGATCCGGGATTCGAATCCAGGACATCGTGCTTAGCAGTCGCGCTTAGCAACCACTAGACCAACGAGGCAGTCAAATAGTCACTCTATCTATAAGAATCTATAATCAATGAAGCGACTGCTTATCCAACCACCAAAATATTTTATAAGGTATATTGTTCTCTAGCCTAAGTTATAAGGTTTCATAAAAAACTGAACATCTTAGCAGTATTCTTTAGGTATTTTCCTCATATAGCTAATTAAATAGACATTTTTTACTAAATAATTCGGCTAAATAAGCAGGCTTGCAAACTCTAGTTAATAAGAATAACAAAAGATTATACACAATAGGCCATTGTGAGTTATTCAGTGTACATCCTACAATCTAGTCAAAGAAAACCGGTCTAGATTTTAGTATAGGTATTATATTTTGGTTACTCATCGACCTTTATAGGCCTTACAAAACATTATATACACATTGGCGCAGTGGCTAAGCTATTGGACTGTTGCGCTATGGGTTGCGGGTTTAATTCCCGCACGCGACCAAATTTGGGTGATCCACAGATGTTTGTCCCGAGTCTGAATGTTTGAGTATGTGATATTTCATGTTTGTGAAACGCACCCACGATACAGGAGAAGTTAATAGTGTGGGGCGACGTTGGACCTCACAGATCGACTGATCATCTAGAATGCTATCCTCTTTATTATCTACTATATATCCCGGTTATACTCACGTCAATATTCGGGAATGCCCGACTAGTTTCGGACTCTAACGGAGCCCTTATCCATGAGCAGGTGACGCAGCGGGGTCGCGAGCCGAACTAGTCGGGCATTCCCGAATATCGACGTGAGTATAACCGGGATGTATAGTAGATAATATGGATAACACTCACGAAAGTTACTATCCTCTTTACTTGCATCGCATATTATAAACTAGTCTTCGCATCGCGTCGTTTCTCTTTACGAACCTTAAAAATTCTCCCTAAACATTTTGCGAGCCGCCTTCTATCCGCCATCCACTGAAATCAGTCCCTCCATAAACTTAAATACAAAATACGAAGCTGAGCCCACGGATACACTGTATAAGTTTTTGTTTTATGGCTTCAGACCCGACCTTCCAAGGGATCGGTCATCTATCGCGCTATCAAATCTAGGAGACGGGCAGGAACTATTGCAAACAGGCCTGTTTGATTGCGTGCAAACGATCTTACCCTGATATAGAAATGTTTACGACATGTCTTGTAGGCCGGCTGTAAACCTTCAAATATGCTTGAGTGTCGTGTTTCAAAGTTTATGGGCCGTATGATATATTGGTAGAGCTGTTATGGATAGATTTAGGCTGTGTAGTCTATCTATGATAATGTGAAATAAAAAAATAAATTCTGTAACTTAATTCTAACAAAGACATGGCCTGAAATGGCATTAGACAGGGTTTTGTGCAGGAATAATGGGGAGGCCTTTGCCCAGCTGTGGGACACCGAACAGACTACAAGAAAAACAGCATCATAGAATTCATCCCCATCGATGTCAACTGGTATCGTGTCCAAAAGACTGGCAGCATTGCTACACACAACATTTTTAAGATACGCCGTCCGTGGTCACAAGCAGACGTCGCACAGCTCGGTCGTTCACAGCTCGTGACGACACGATAGATGGACTAGCCTGCTTGGGAACAGCTTGAAATATGCAAAAGTTGTACAAGATTGCCGAAGAAGAAGACGACTGCTGAGCACGAGGTCCTGGGTTCGAATCCCGGGTCGGGCAAAGTGTTACTGGGTTTTTGCATTAGGTAATTCTCAGTAGCAGCACAGAGTCTGGATTTGTGCCCGGTTGATGGCAATAGGCTCGCCCCCTATTACATTGGGACCTAAAAAACGTAACTGGCGAAATGTGGGTGTACTATATGTGCACCTCTGCCTACCCCTTCGGGGAATACAGGCGTGATGTTATGTTATGTACAAGATTTTTATTAACCTGGTTAAAATTACCGTCTACTCTAATTAATGAGCCATTGTATATGAGGTTCCCTGTAAAGCTAAAACAACGGTTGAAATGTAGGTGTACTATACAACTCTGCAGAGGTTTCAAGGAATTTAGCGTGATGTTATGTTATGTCTAATAAAACAACTACTATCTCACATCCATACACAAAGACAAGCTTGTTACTACTATTATATACGCAGAGATTACCTAGAAATTGTAAACATGGGTACATACATTCACGCCTGTATTCCCCGAAGGGGTAGGCCGAGGTGAATGTAAAGTACGCCCAAACTTCGCCAGTTATGTGAGTGTACTTTATATAGGTCGTAATTAAATAGGAGACTAGCCTATTGCCATTAACTGGGCACAAATCCAGACTCCGTGTTGCTACTGAGGGTCACCTAATGGATAAATCCGTTAACACTTTTTTCCGAACCCAGGACCTAATGCTCAGCAGTCGTGCTTCGCGACCACTGAACCGATGAGGCAGAATCTTGTTCTTCTTATCGTATGGTGGATTAACAACCTGGTGTCAGAGTTTAAGCCGCCTGTAGGCCTCTGACATGGCTTTACACACCGTTGAAAAATCTCTCAGGTCTGCCGGTTTCTTCACTATGTTTTTCTTCACCGTTTTTAGCAACTAATAACTAATATCAAGTACATGAGTTCGTAAAGACATTGGTGCGTGCCGGGGTTTATACTGCGATCTTTGACTTAGCAGTCCAACGGTCATACCACTCGGTTATCACTGTTTAGGCAGAATAAATTGTCATTATTTACCTACCACATTTTTTGGCACAAAAATACGTACTAGTGAAGTTCGTTCTGAAGTATGTATGAGTGTAGATGTAGAGGCTGTCGAAAGTTTCAAGATTCCTTTTCATAGTTAAGTAAGTGGAACCAAGTACGGCCCAACCGTACCCTGCTTGACAGAATTCATTAGTTTTTTTAAGAATGTACCCTTCAAAAATGTTGGTATATCATTAGAATAGTATTCAAGTAGTATATAATCTACCTAGTATTTGAAAAAAATAACGTCGCCGCACACTAGAAATTTTGCATGTATCGTGGGTGCTTTTCTCAAACATGAATAGACATAGAGAAACACCTAGACTCGAGACAAACATTTGCGGATCGTACAAATTTTTGTCCCGCGCGAGAAACGAACTCGCAACCTTTAGCGCAGCAGTCCAATCGCTTATCCACTGCGCCATCCAGGTTGTCAAAACCACGATTATTACTAATTAGATATACTTCCTCCTTTATTTGTTTAATGCTAGATGTATAAATGCAAGGCTCTTTCTGTGTATCTAGTGTCTACCGTATGCCACAAAAGTCAATAACGCGAAGTTTTCAAAAGCGTGGTACAAAACGTAGCGTTTTTGTAATTTCACTTAATACAATATTATGTGTGTACTTCCAATGATTGTGAAGTGCTGTCTACAATCACTACAATCGATTATACATATCTTATAAGAGTGTGTGTGTGTGTGAGTCCTTTGATAATAATATTTTGGTTTCTTTTTCACAGGTAAGTAAACATGACGGCGCTAGAAGTATTGGTAAGATAATAATTTATAAGTACGTCAATGACTCTATCCGATATAAAAATATCCTTGTGGATTAAGTTACACACACGTAGGTGCATAAAGTTATTTTTGGGAACACATTATTAAAAACATACAATAGAGTTTGGTATTTGTTTTAAAATACATTTAGAGTTTGTTGCAAATTCTCTGCAAGAGTAACTCTACCTCTTAAACTAGGGTATACCTGTATTTGAAGTATGTTAAACTCAACCAACAAAGGAATTGCAACAATCATTTTTTTTAATGTTCTCCTGACCCAATTTCGGTCACGGTGACCTGTCTCAGCTTAGACTAGTTAACTACACAGGAGATAATATAGTGCACAAGTATGTACGCCAACACAAGTGCACTCCTTTACTCCCATAATCATTTCATCTTATCTCATAATTGTGGGACGGAAAACTGACACGACAGAAGGGAGACGCAGGCGCAGGACCAAAAGCTTACCATGCCTTCTGAAGCACAGAGGGGTCTTTCCATCACATGTCTCTTCGCGGCGAGCACTGCCTAACTGCCTCTGCTGGGTAGCCACATGCCACAGCTACGAGCCCCAAAACTACCATTCTGAAAACATCGGGGGCTTTTTCGACGGTTTGTCCAAATTTATACAATAGTATAATAAATATATAATATAATTTTAAAAAAAACATGTCAGAGGCCTACAGGCGGTTTAAACTCTGACACCAGCTTGTTCATCAATCAACCATACGTCAAGAAGAAGACTATCACATAATAATATCACTATACACTGATACCAACAAACTCCAACATCAGAGGAATTGCAAAAATAATACCCCATTTAAAGCTTGGAATATGTAAAAATCCCAATTGCATTTCACACGAAACACACTCATCACGAGCGGACAATAAATTAATCAACTTGAAAATCGTTTCGCTCTATGCAAAACTGATAACCGGTTGTTCTGAAATATAATATTAACGCGATGCTACCTGCGAGTTCCTTTTGTATTAAATATGTATTGTGCATTTTTACATATACAATTACTAGTGTACATACCTATAATAATTACGCGTGTTATCCGTAAAGGGGTTGACAGAGGCGTTTGTCACGAATCTACCACAATTCACTAAGGTATAGACAAAGGCGTCTGTCAGGAATGTACCACAATTCTCTCTCATTTCACTTATTATTGAATACTAAAAGTCACAAAAATAATGTAACAAAACATCACGCCTGTATTCCCCGACGGATAGGCAGAAATGTAGGTGTACCTATAATACACCCACAATTTATTTAAAATGGTGTCATTTACAAATCGGTATCTAGCTATATCTGCTTATACCCCTTGGGAAGAAGCATTAATATAATAGCTTGATTACTACGAAACATAAAAAAACGCCTCGTTTAATGAGCCCTTTGCATGTTTCTATAAATAACGTTAATTTATGTCCCATACATTAAAATATATGTAAAATATTAGAGGGCATTATTTAGTTCTGTAAATACAGTATGAACAAATTATAATATTATGGATATATAAAAGGTAAACGTACATACATAAAGTCACGCCTGTTTCCCTGAGGGGTCGGCAGAGACCACGGATTTCCACTACAATCCTGGCAGACTTCTAAAGGGTAAACAGAGCCATTGATTAAATTCTTTGGAAGTTTGTACAAAAACCTAGTTGATTTAAATAAATAAAAACAAAATATTTTTTTTAAATTATAAATAATTAAATTAAAACTAAAAAAATTATTAGTATTCCTCCTCATCTGATGTAGTTAAAAAAATATAAAAAGATAAATATCTACAGAAAATACGCAATTTAGGACACTATTTAGAAATATATTGTTTATTATCTCTCAGTCTGAACTTAGGACAATATTGTACTGGTCAATAAATCTTCTTTTATACCAATTGAATCCTCATAAAAGTTCCCTCAAAACTAAAATCATTGTATCTACATTATGAAATGACAGAGTCCATAATTAGGCATTAGAAAGTCAAGTCAAAGTCAAAGTATTTATTAGTGTGCTTTTTGGTGATACATCAGGTCTTACAGTGAAATATACATATGTATATAGAAATGTATGTATATAAATGCACCCACTGCAATACAGTCCATTCTTTGCACACAACATTGTGTCAGAACGTAACAAAAATGAACCTTATCTTTTCTGGTGTTATCTAGCTGAAAGATAAAAATAAAAGATATTACAATCTTATACCACCTTTTGTGTCAGCACCGGAAACAGGAAGGTCTCATCTTAACCCCAATCGAGGAGTGGGTAGCCTTTTATACATATTTGTATATATTAGCTGCGCCCCGCGGTGTTACCCGCTACTTTTTTTCGGGATAAAAAGCCTATGTGTTAATCCAGGGTTTCAGCTACCTTCATACGAAATTTCATCATTCAAAATTTGACTAACCGTTTGAGTGAAAAAAGGTAACAAACATACAAACACACTCACAAACTTTCGCCTTTATAATATTAGTGTCATTAAGACTCTTTTGTCTTGTTAGAAACGTGGGTGTGAGACAAAAAATGTGTAATTTGGTTTAAAACTTGACCAAATATAAGAAAGTCGAAACCTAGTCACAATAGTGAATTTCATCTATTCTCCTAGGATAAATTACAAGTGTCATCCATACTAATATTATAAATGTGAAAGTAAGTCTGTCTGTTACGCCATCACAACTAAACTGCTGGACGGATTTAGATGAAATTTGGCATGTAGAAAGTTTAAAACCCGAGGAAGGACATAGGCTTCTTAACGAGGGCAAAACCATGGGCAAAAGCTAGTAGTTTATATTTTCAAATGTGTGCGGATACACTTGTTGTTTCTTATATTTTTCCAGATATTTTAGCTTCCATACATATTATAGGGGGCGACCCTATTGTCACCTATATCACTAAGAAAATATATAAGATCTTAATAATAACATGGATGCAAAGTCCAGGGTTGTAACCCACTTAAGAGCCACGCCCGAACGACACGAGGTTCATATAATTATTTCGCAAAAAAATAACCCTTACCGAGAAGTAGTACTAATGCATTTTGTAAAGGTCACCCCCACTTCGCGGAAGTAATCACTTTCCTCCATCATGGGCCATTCATTACACTTGTAGGCCACTCATCGTCACGACAAACAAACATTGGCCGATATTATCAGTGGGAAATTACCTGTCTAACCACAAATAGTCAAGGGTTCTTCAGAATTATACATACATGTAAACATGGACTTGCGTATTCTATGAAATTAAGTTATTATTTTTCTAAGTGCCACTAGAACTGTACCTAGGACTATACCGATATATTTTTTGCTCCAACAAAGTCGCCTCAGAAGATATTCGTTCTAAATACCTATCTATTTATTTTTGAACGTCGCCTGTCACTATGATCTCCTGTATCGTGGATGCATTTCACAAACGCATGGACTCGGGACGTACATTTGCGGATCACACAATTTTGTCCCATGCAGCACTCGAACCCCAACTTCAAGCGCAGCCGTCCAACCGCTTAACTATTTTGCCTATTGGATCTTCAATGTCGGTTTAATTTTGATTTCATATTGTAAAAGTCTTTGTTATTAATTATGAATGCTCAATGTTTCTTAATTTAGCGATAAATAGTACAGTTAAACTTCATATTTTTTCTGTTTATCGGGCTCTTGTCTCTTCGTCCTAGGTTCGATTCCCAGATAAAGTGTTATTGAGTTTTCCATGGGCAATTCTGAGCATCTGACATGCAGCCTAGATTTGATCCCAATCAATTTTAATGTGTTCGATCTCTACTTAGGATAAACTTAGATCTAAAACTCTCCATAACCCACCAAAATTCAATTCCAAAATATTATCACCTCCACATTAATTAATCAAATTAGGTAAAAACAGCCTGCAATTAAAACAAAGCATTTATTATCTACGGAACCCTCGAGGAGAAGCAGGCGATAACAACTCTCTTACGTTTTTCAATGGACTAGGAAGTTTTTTAAAGCGATTTCTTTCGAAAGAGGATTTATAACCTGTCTGTGAGGTAAATCGATAGGGCTGAATTAGGCTGATTACAGAGTTGCAAGTCTTCAGTCTTAAGTCTGAATAGTAAGCAGTTGTACCTAGAAAACAGTGTTTTTCTTTTGCTAGTCTCATGAAAACATCTTTTGCATAACATAACATCACGCCTGTATTCCCCGAAGGGGTAGGCAGAGGTGCACATATAGTACACCCACATTTCGCCAGTTATGTTTTTAGGTCCCAATGTAATAGGGGGCGTGCCTATTGCCATCAACCGGGCACGAATCATTATTTCATCTTTTGCAGTTTTTCAGGTTGTTCATCAACCATACGATAAGAAGACCTTCAACAAAACGCGATAGAACATCGATGCACTCCCAAAATCACCAATCCGCTGCATAAAAAATCGTATGTGTCTCCCCTAAATCGCTTACAAATCGCAAGTGTGCAGCCAGCCCAAACTGCCTCATTAGAATGCTCGCCGAGCATGGAGCCCCGTAGACAGCGAGTCGATATTTTGTCGGTATCCTGATTTATCGTTTCGATTAAGTCCGTTTTGTGTCGGTTCAATGGCGAAAAAATGTATAGAATGAGAATTAGGACTAAGTGTTACTGCCTTCTAACTGTTTAGCCGGTCGTAATGTCCTCGATTTGTTGCGCAAATGTAATCTACCTTGAGATTTTTGTTCAGCCGTTTCTTCTGTTTTAGTAGGGCCCTAATGGATGGTGGCAATATAGGTAATTAATTTAGTAGTCCTGATAATCACTTAGTTGTTTTTGGTAGTTAGTACGCTAAACGGGTAGGCTTGTTGGAGCGTTAACTGTGAGTGATTTGAAATGATTGTGGAATAGCCGACTGCTCTTTTCAGTATTTGAAAGGAGTTCCAGTATAATAAATTGCCTATACTTATATTTTTAATATGTGGCTTTCTAAGGGGGAGGCCTTTGTTCAACAGTGGATGTCTTCCGGCTGATGATGATGATAAATAATATAATAGTCATATAAGTTAAGCTTAAACCTTAACGAGATCCAATAAAATTAAAAATGTTTTACTGTCCCGTTTTCTAAATGTACCTACAGTAATTTTCCGCTTCCCTTTTTTTCATTTCAAGGCAAAAAATAATTAAAAGTAAGTAATGCGATACTTTAAGATATACGCGATCAAAATCGAGAGAAAACCTTAAATAAATTGTCTACCTGGCTTCTGCGGTGCCTCTAACATGGGAACTCACATTTTTCACACTTCTCTTTTTAAGAATTTTTTAAAGTACAAATCTCATATTGATATCGCTCATAATGTTATTGGCAAAACCAATGGGGTTTAAAATATGCTAAAGTTTCAAATATAACAAACTAAATCAGATAAAAGTAAAAAAATCATGCTCTATTATGTTGATAACCTATGTTTTTCACGTGAACTAGACTTAAGGGTAAATATTGGTACAAAAATTTCGATATTTTGTTACACATCGGTTATTGTAGTAAGTTGCCGTACCATTATTAGGAATGTCTTACAATACATGACGAAAAGAACTTCATTCTGGCATACCACGAGCACATCTTTCAGACTCACTCTCGATCAAAACTCGATCGAGTTTCGCCGGATTCTTGCAAGCCAATAGTAGGGCCGTTCGTTTCTTCTCACGGCGTTGGAACCGTTATTTATTGAAAGTCATGAATACAAAGCAGAGTCGACTTGTACATTTTACTTTTCTTTTTTTCTGTTTTATTGTTTGTTTGTTTATGCTTCCTTGAGGGGCTGAAGTTTGTAGCTGACTGATTTAAATAGTGTTAAGTGCTATTATGTACTGTTCTTTTGAAACGTTTCCTTGAGGCTTGAGATAAATCTTTGGCTGGTTTAATGGTGGTTTTGTGTGCAGCAGCACATACCATGTGTGTCTGACACCTATACTTACTTACCATGTTTCAACCCGAATTATGTTACCTAACTACTAAATGTTATGTGTATGTTATGTGTAGTGAGACCCTCATCCCACAGTCAAACCGATCACACAGTTTTGTGGGGCTTGGTTAATCTATGAACAACTCTGTAACATAATAAATAAATAAAATAAAATTGATCAATAATAGTGTTGGGGCAATGTAAATTAGTCTTAGTTGACTTGTCTGTTTATTGAATTTAAACGGGATATGTTTGAACGATGTTTTTTTGTGTTCGGTCTGCCAGAGAGCTATTATTGAGAAAACTACAATTGAAGCGATATGATATGGGTATATTCCATCATTTACGATCGACACCAAATTCTAAAGAAACATACCATATATTTTTGTCAAATTAAATATAATACCAAATTAAAAGATAATCAAATTAAAAGATAATACCTGACGTCACCCTTAAGACGTAAATACTAACAGGAAACTTGAAATTCGATGAATGCGAGCAGTGACACGGTGGCTAAGTTCGCAGAGCTGCGCCACGGTACGGCGAAAGTCGCGGGTTCGAGTCCCGCTCGTGTCCATCATTTTTCAAGTTTCCTTTATCAATTTAGATTTAAGCCTAGCATGGCAACATACAAAAAAGATACAAAAAGTCTGACGGATTAGGAACCTCCTTATTGTTTTTAAAAAGTGTGACGTCAGCAATTCTGACGTCACAATTGTTGTCTTCTTGATGACCACTCATTTTCAAAGAAAACTACTCACACTTTATAAACTTCGTTTATTCAATGGGCAACATAACGACGTCCCAGAGGATACGTATAATAAAAGATATAAAGAAAAAAACGTCTCGACAATTCGTAAGCAAACAAGACGTTCTCAATGTCGATTATAGAAACCTACCTAACTTCTGAAAACTAAATCACATTCACCGACACAACTTTACACGTACAATACCCATCTACAATCGAATTCGAATACGTATCGCGCAGATAAAATCCATACCGACGTGAACAAGTTCGCTGCTGTGGCGCCATTGGCTCTGATTTACGATCCTGCGACTTAATGGGGCCAATAAACACAGCTCCTATCTTATCGGAGATTGTACCTTGTAATTTTTACCGACTTCGAAAGAGTACAGTCATGTAGTCAGAGTATGGGGAAAGAGTATTATTGTTTTGTATGAGAACAAAATATGGTAAAATGGGTACTTTAGTGGCAAAATGGCTGGCAGCGTTTGGAAGCAGAGGGGCGAAGATCGAGCTTAGTGGCGTGCTATAGGAGAGGCCTATGTCCGGCAGTGGACTGAGATAGGCTGATGATGATGGGTAGTTTTAAACTATGGTTCTGTTTAGACTACCTCAGTGGTCGCTACTCGCTATGCCCGACTGAGCATGAGGTTGATTCCCGGGTCGGGTACACTGTTTCAGGGTTTTTCCATTAGGTAATTCTCCGACACGACCGGAGAAAAATCAGGCGCACGACCAACGGCTTAACGTGCCTTCCGAAGCACGGAGGTGTCTCGACGTGTGAAAACGGTCACCCATCACAAGACTGACCGCATCAAGCACGGCTTAACCGCGCAGATCGACTGATCTGCACTGTAGCCGCGAAGCTACGAGCCTTAAACGATGACATAACTATGTATAGACAGACTTTTTTTAGATTAGAGATGTAAAAATTCGTACAAAAAATACAAAATCCTTTTCCAGCGTATACGAGTACACGACAAGTCTTACATAACGTTTGTCATTAACGTAAAAGCACTATTGTGGATGACTGTACGCGTTTTGACATTCAACCTGGACTGAATATACCTTGAATTTATCTGGAAAGTAGCCTGAGTATGAAGTAATAATGTAAATCTTCTTAACATACGGTTGAACGACCTGGTGTCAGAGTTTAAACCGCCTGTAGGCCTCTGACATGGCGTTACACACCGTTGAAAAATCTCCCAGGTGTGCTGATTTCCTCATAATGTTTTCCTTCACAGTTTTTAGCAACTGATAACTAATTTATATTATAGTACGCACAAAAATTGGAAATACATTGGTGCGTGCGCGGGTTTAAACTTGGCACCACCTTTGACTTGGCAGTCTAATGGGCATACCACTCGGCTATCAGTGCTGTGAATAATTATATTAGAGACTTACGATATTATCGATGTAAATAGCACAAATATTGATTTAAAGAGAAGGTACTTAATACAACGCGTAAAATATGCATGGTCATAATTATATTTTAAGGGTGTACAACTTCATACACGGTTTGCGCTGGTTTTAACTGTTCGTGTTTCATGTTTTATCTCGTTTTTAGCTTTTTTGCACTGATAACCCTTGCAATTAGTAGTTCGCCAAAACTTCGACGTTTCTCTTAAAATTCAAATTAGATACTGCACATATACTATTTTTTAAATAAATTATGCTGCAACCAAGAGTTACCTTTTTTTTTAACGTGTGGAAAACGCATACCCCACCGTTGGGAGACGACGGGGTTATGTTGGACTCCCCCCCATGAACCGAAAAGCCGGTCCATGAGGGTATACCCACCAAAAACCACACATGTCTGCTGGCGCCTATGATGGCGTTGAGGCGGGATTGCTATAAGCACTCTACCGCCAAAACAGAGAATTACCTAATGGAAAATCAAATAACATTTTGCCCGAACCTCAAATCGAACCCAGGATCCCACGATTACTAGTTGACCCATGAGACTATTTTGAAATATATATTAAAAGGACTAATTTTAGTTACATATTTTATATTTGCCCATTTAATACAGGACCACAAACCTTAAGATTAAACCAAGATATTTTGAGATCTGTACCCAAACATCCTGTAGATAAATGTCAAGAATGAGAGCACGCTGTATTTGAATGACATTTAATGTAATGTTATTCGACAAGCGGGTACACGTCCGCGCTGGGAGGCAAGTAATCAGAATAAGGACGTTTCTCGATAGTGACGCGAAATCCGGGATTCCAATTCTAATCACGGGATCTAATAAATTTAAAATGATGTTCGCTTTTTTCCAGATTATTACTTAATTGCATACTAGTAAAATAAAAACTTGGCTGCATTGGTTTGCTAAGCGCAACTGCTGAACATGGGTTATGGTCCCGGTTTAAATTCCGGGTGGGGCTAAGTGTTGCCTACTGGGAATTCCCATTAGGTATTTCTCAGCAGCGGCACGGAGTCTAGATTTACGCATTTCCTGCCGCTAGGAGAAGCGCAAAAGCGCAAAAGAATTTATACAACCCAACACAGTGGTTTTTGCCGAGTGGTATCCGGCCTAGAATTGATCAACCCCTTTCCTCCCTTGGGTGTTGTAAAAGGCGACTAAGAGAAAATCTAGTAGATGGGCAGCAGGTTCTTCTGTAACTTTACCACCAATACTGCGATCCCCAAGCCGCTTGCCAAACGTGGGGATTATGGCACCTCCCCCCACTCCAAGGGGAGGCCTTTGTTCATCAGTGGACGTGTTCCGCCTGATGATGAACACAGTGCTTTGGACTTAATTATTGTAACAATCTACAATCCTATTACGAATCTTTGTTGTATTAACAAGTATTTTGTTCTAGTAATACCCGCAACGCCGCATCGTGTGGTTTCAAGTCCATTAAATAATACATTAATTTGGTAGATTAGCCAGCCGCTGTGTTAAACTAATCCCATTAAACGCATGTTAACATGTATATTATCACCTTATTATTACATTGTATATTTTTAAAACTAATAAGAACATAAGTAATGTTAAATAGAGGATATCTTTCTTTGTAACTATTTATATATTGAGATGAATTATTATAATATGCTTTGTTTTAACTACCTCTGAAAATGGCCCACACTTCAACGCAGAAACGTCAACTATTCAAAACATTAATATGATATTATATCTATTTTTATATGTTCAGTAAGGATTCATCAATATAAAACGGCCTATTCTAAGCCGAAACGTATGCTAATAACCTAGTAATTACTTGAATCATCTACTTGGGCGATAAAGAGTAACAAAACTTGACACCTGCAGTACTACTAAATCCCGGAATAAATCGCAAAGTCACATCACTATCTATCCAACGGACTATCCTTACATAACCCGCTGTTTGCCTACAGATGAGAGTGCTCAACGATCTCAAAGCGTTTAATGCATCCTGACTTGTACTAAACAGATTATAATTTGTTTTTTGCTTCTGTCTCCATCTGTATTCCCGGTGGCTTTGTGACTGCTGTCACAACATTATTTCTAGTGGCGTGCACTCCATAGACTGTCTAGACGTTGAATGTTCGAGTGCTAGGATTTCGTTTATTTTTCATGACATGTAATATTTTTATTTTGGTGTTCGGGGATTCACCTGTTTTGAATAATTCTGTCTACACTTATATTCTTGTTGAATATTCTTTCCGTTTAATGTCTCTTGGTTTTAGAACATGAGGTTATACGGTATACGTACTTGTGAAGCCATCATTATGTTAGGTGGTTGCGCAAGTAGAAAATAGTCTCCGTGACAACATAATATCACGCCTGTATTCCCCGAAGGGGTAGGCGGCAGAGGTGCACATTTTAGTACACCCACATTTCGCCAGTTATGTTTTTAAGTCCCAATGTAATAGGTGGCGAGCCTATTGCCATCAACCGGGCACAAATCCAGACTCCGTGCTGCCACTGAGAATTACCTAATGGAAAAACCCAGTAACTCTTTGCCCGACCCGGGATTCGAACTCAGGACCGGGCTTAGCAGTCGCGCTTAGCAGCCACTAGATAGTCGAGGCAGTCTCCGTGAAAGATAATAAATTATCTAAGGCACCTTCGTCCGACTTATCCTAGTTGGTCAACCTGCTACCATACTTATTGACAGGCTGCTATTTTACACACCACTGCACTGTTAGTTTTTTTTTTGATAATTAGCTTATGTATACGAAGAGAAATATTAAGGTTTTACCGGGTTTCACATAAACCCTAACACAACAAAAATTACAACACAGATTCTGACTGAATTTCGGTGACGGTGGCCTATCTTAGTTGAGACTAGCCCTCACTGGAAGTATTATAGTGCAAGTTTGCGCGCAAGGTGCACTCTCTATTAGGGAATAGAGAGTGAGGGCACTGTCATGGTCCGGTAGGACGGTAGACCGACACGGCCAGAGAAAAGATCAGGCGCAGGACCAACAGCTTAAAGTGTCTTCAAGAGTATGGGGGTGAAAACGGTCACCCATCACAAGACTTACCGCAGCAGACACGGCTTAACCTCGCAGATCGCAGAAGCCACGAGCCCCTCTACTAAGTTCATAGAACACATACAAAACAGAATTTACTTTCTATCAAAAAGTAATTATTCAACCAGATTGTAACTGTAATTGTTATAGATGTCAATAACAATAGGAATACCGAGAACTACGTCAAAACATTACTCACAATTAGCATTGAAATTAATATCGAAACAACTAATATAATAGGGGTGTTTTCCTGAAACAAACCACGTAGAAACTCTGCGGTTATTTTACATTGCCAATCGTTTTGCACAATATTAATGACTGCACCATTTTAAAACATAAATGAGGTGATTTCGGTCGATATATCGTATTTCATCGATTCTGTTATTGTGACTCTCACGGGAACACGACGGTAACATATTTACGGCGTTGTCACTAAATTGGATATTTTTGGAAATGAATACTGCCGGAGAGTGAACCAAGTTATAACTTGGTCTTTACTGCCGGTGAGTGTACAGCCTTTGCTAGGTTCTACTTGGTCCTATTCTTATATACTGTCAGTTTCTCTAAGTCTAGTTTGCATTTATTTAAGAACATTGGTTTAGCTGGGCATTTTCCGCATTTAGGCACTTGAGTGGGCCATTGTGCGTTAATATTCAAGAATATAATCTCAGCATTCTTATCGTATGGTTGATAACGTGGTATCAAAGTTTAAACCGCCTGCAGGCCACTGACATGGCTTTTACACACCGTTGAAAAATGTCTCAGGTGTGCCGGTTTTCTCACGATGTTTTACTTCACGGTTTTCAGCAACTGATAACTAATTTGTAGTACGCACATGAATTTGAAAAGACATAAGTGCGTGCCGGCGTTTCAATTTGCGATCTTTGACTTGGCAGCCCAACGGTCATATCACTCTGTTATCACCTGTAATCTGTAATCTGAGGAATATCAGTCAGAGATACAATTTTTATGAAAACAATAGATAGGCAATGTTTTCCTATTTCAATTAGCATTCTGCCTTCTATATGTTAAATCGCTTTGTAATATTTCAGTATAGTGTGAAATACTAGTAGAATAAATAATACTAGAATACCAGTTTTTAAACTTAAACCACAGATTGTTTACTTTTATTTACTCATCAGCATTTATTTATCAGGAATAAAATGACCGACAATCTGAATAGCGCAGTGGCTAAGTGATTGGGCTGCTATACCAACGGTTGCAGCTTCGATTCTCTCGCGGGACAAAAAATGGTACGATCCGCAGATATTTGTCCGTAATCTGTGTATTTGTGATATTTCATGTTTATGAAACGCACCAACGATACAGAAGAAACTTCTATTGCGGGGCGACGTTTTAAAAAAGACACAAAATCATAAAATCAGTCTGTGTAATTATTTGTTGTTGTACAAAACAACCCAGTTTCAGCTCGCTTTTCAACTAAAACAACAAACAAACTTAGCTAAAAGTAACCCCGCTCCTCAAAATGTACAGCTAAAACAGTTTTTATTGCTAACTTCTCCAAATCAGAACTCTACGGATCTCCGGATCTCCGGATGTTCTTTTCATCTTATTTGCTTCCAGACCCGCTGCAGTATCTCAGTGAAGTTAATTCTCGTTTAATATAACATTCGAGTATTTAAACGCTGGGTTTTTATACCCTCGGATAATATTTTGCTTTGAATTGCACGCTCTTTTTATTAGAAAATATTAGTGATTCCACAGCTAGAGTAATTCAGATTCTTCTTCTTTCTTCTTTTATATTTCTGGTTTCTTTGTTTAGGAATCTCAGAGCATATTACAAGTTAAGCGGGTTTATGGAAGAAATTCCTGGTTCTATGATTAGGGATAATGACTACATTACAAAAGTCGTAGTAATTAATTAAAATCTAAATAATCATTTAAAAAAAATTGGGAAATCTGAAGAATTATATATAACGGAGAAGGAACCTCCTTATTGTTTTTAAAAAGTGTCACGTCAGCAATGCTGACGTCACAATTGTTGTCTTCTTGATGACCACTCATTTTCAAAGAAAACTACTCACACTTTATAAACTTCGTTTATTCAATGGGCAGCGTAACGACGTCCCAGAGGTCAGTACTGTACGGCGGTTCGAGTGCGACTGACTCGATCGCCTACCGTGCGGCCGTATTTATAGGGCTCGGCACACGTGCGCGTGTTTACAAGTTTTTAGGTTAAGTATTGAAATTACAATGATAACATTAATTTTACATCGTAATAAACTCAAAGTAATCAACTGATGGTTTATAAACTAATTTAAGGACAATCAAATTATTAAACTTAATTATTCTAGTTGGTCGCGCCGATATATAAAATCCATGAAAAAATTGAGAAAGTACAGCGATTTGAAGTTAGAAAAAGGTGGCTCTCTCTCTTTTATTCTCTAGCAATCTCCGGCAAGAAGCTAAATGTACGGGGCGATGTGAAAATACATCATCATCCGTATTATTTGATTTATCTTTATTAAATTCTTACATATTCCAGCACAGGGTCCTATATTTGCTTGGATTTCAAGAGAAAGAGAGGTTACAGAGACAATAACTGTCGAGTGTACAAATGCATGGAATTAAAAACAAAAATGCATATTTATTCCATCTCACTTGGCTGGTAGGAAAAGTGTTATTTTGCTCAAAACTCACATTCAAAGTCTCACAAATATGCAGCTACCTTGTTTGTCGGATTTTACTACTTTTCAAACGATGAGCTATGAGCGACATAAACCTTAACAATCTCCAAAATATTATCTACTATATATACCGGTTGTACTCACGTTGATATTCGGGAATGCCCGACTAGTTTCGGACTCTAACGGAGCCCTTATTCATGAGCAGGTGACGCGGCGGGGTCGCGAGCCGAACTGCGCGCACAACGCACCGCATACCGTTGCGCACGCGACGATGGTGGTGGTGTTGGCAGCGCGGCCGGCGTAGAGTGCTGACCCCGCCGCGTCACCTGCTCATGAATAAGGGCTCCGTTAGAGTCCGAAACTAGTCGGGCATTCCCGAATATCAACGTGAGTACAACCGGTATATATAGTAGATAATATGGATAACACTCACGAAAGTTATTATAGTAAATCTCCAAAATAACTGACCATAGGAAACTATCTTCCATGAATGGGTACCACAATAACCAGCAAAATGGCCGACCATCAGTGAAGCCGCTTTGGAATGAGTGCTTTCGGGCGTCGCAAAACCCGCCATTTTGAAGTTTTTAGTATCATTTACGTCAGTTTACGACATCACACGGTACTGACCATCAGCTTCCTCGTAAACTATCGCAAGTGACTTCATACGACTCACGTCTAGACAGTTGCATATAACATCATAACATAACGCCTGTATTCCCCGAAGGGGTAGGCAGAGGTGCACATATGTACATATAGTACACCCACATTTCGCTAGTTATGTTTTTAGGTCCCAATGTAATAGGGGGCGAGCCTATTGCCAGCAACCGGGCACAAATCCAGAATCCATGCTGCTACTGAGAATTACCCAATGGAAAAACCCAGTAAAACTTTGCCCGACCCGGTATTCGAACCCAGGACCTCGTGCACAGCAGTTGCGCTTAGCAACCACTAGACCAACGAGGCAGTTAACTAGACAGTTGTATTGGACAAGAACGGATGGATAGAAGCACCTCTATGTATAATAAAATTACAGGGTCTTGCGTCATAGGACTTATTTTAAAGGTTTCTTTATGTAAAATCAAAACTGACGACCTGATTAGCGCAGTGGCAGTTATTAGACTGCTGCGATAAGGGTTGCGGGTTTGATTTTGCACGAGGCAAAACTTTGTGCAAACCACTGTTGTTTGACCTGAGTCTAGGTGTGTGATATTTCATTTTTGTGAAACGCAACCACGATACAGAAGACATTCCTAGTGTAGGGCGACGTTTTATTTACAAAAAAAACATCTATTGTTCTATGAAAATCCGTTATTTAGTGCTTATAATTTTAATTTTCTTTTTTTAATCGAATTAAGTTTATTATACGTGTACCTACCTATTATTTGAAACACTGGTCAAAAAGTTAAACACGTACCTAATTATTTTATCCACTATCCAACATACCACGCCATACCATAGATCCTGCAATGTATCGCACAAACTTTTGTGAAAAACTTAAACTGTATAACAGCTGCGTTTTACCTGGAGCATAACCTAATGTATCTTACACCGACGTAGCTTTACGCTCTACATCTTAACCTTTTTATAATGTCTAACGGTAAAAGAAACCATCCTATTATAATTAATTTATACGGTAAGAATTTATAATTTACATCACCTTTTGAGACTGCCTCGTTGGTCTAGTGGTCGCTAAGCGCGATTGCTGTGCACGAGTTCCTGGGTTCGAATCCCGGGTCGGGCAAAGTGTAACTTGGTTTTTCCATTAGGTAATTCTCAGTAGCAGCACGGAGTCTGGAGGTGTGCCCGGTTGATGGTAATAGGCTCGCGCCCTATTACATTGGGACCTATAACATAACTGGCGAAATGTGGGTGTACTATATGTGCACCACTGCCTACCCCTTCGGGGAATACAGGCGTGATGTTATGTATTTATTTTTATTTTAAAAGCACTCCAATACCTTCCCATCCTCACCTAGTGTGTTTACCGAGCTATTATTAATATCACTTGCAATCCAAATATCTTTGTCGACAAACGAATACTGAAAGATATCTCTCTACTACAAAACCGGGTTCCGTTTGAGGAGCAGAGCAGCGTCACTATTTACACAGAGCCCCCGCGAGAGCACTACACGTGAGAGCTCGCGACGCGCCCCGAAACTCTATCATTACCTTTTTGGTCGACACTTTACCGTTTACGTCATAAACGAACTAAGTTTACTGTTTTTTTTTAACTGCCTGTGTTGTCTGAATGCAGGGCAAAGGCCTCCCTTTTATTCTTCCACTTTATTCGGTCGTGTGCTAATGTGGACCAGCCTCTCCTGAATGCAAGTAGCTCGTCATGCCACCGTTATTATTATGCAAGTTTACTGTTGTATAATAATTATTTTCAATGATTAGCGCATAGGCTAGGCGATTGGACGGCTGCGTCTGGGTTGCGGTTTTTATAAAACGTCGCCCCACACTAGACATTTCTCCTGTGTCGTGGGCGCGTTTCACAAATATGAAATATCACATACACAAACACCCTGACTCGGGACAAACATTTTGGATCACAAATTTTATGTCCCGTGCGGAAATCGAACCCGCAACTCTCAGCGCAGCAGTCCAATCGCTAAGCCACTGCACTAATCAGGTCGCCAAGTTGACTACGAAATTCCGACAAGGCACTAGAATCTTATACTTACAAAAACAATAGCTAACAAAAGCAATTTCACCTCAAAATACAACTGTAAGAAGACCAGCCTATTAATTTACTTAAATAAAATATTATCTAATTTGTTACCACGTTATAAACGGTGATAAATTAAGTCTTCTTAGACGAAAAATGTCCGTTTTACACAAAGAATAGGTATCATTCGCTGTTGCTGGCTCGCTAAGACACTCGTAAATTTCCTAACTTGTTCGAACTAGGTCTGAAGCTTGTGAACTCGTTGCCAACTAGGTTGCTGCTATATTTTTAACGGAACATCTGTTTTTTTGCGAGTTTCAGGGGGTATTTCCGTAAGAGTTTTTTTTTTTTTTTTTTTAATAAAACGTCGCCCCACACTAGGAATTTCTCCTGTGTCGTGGGTGCGTTTCACAAACATGAAATATCACATACACAAACATCCAGACTCGGGACAAACATCTGTGGGTCGCACAAAGTTTTGCCCCGTGCGGGAATCGAACCCGCAACCCTTAGCGCAGCAGTCCAATCACTTAGCCACTGCGCTAATCAGGTCGTCATTTTGCTGCAATCTATCGGTCTCGGAAAGTCTATTCTGCTCCTTTCCGATGTGGATGCGAGACGTCTCTACGCGCAGTGTAATGCTGTAATGTAACAACGTAAACTGTCCTGCTTCATGACTTCATGGTACGGGGGCTGTGCCTGTTATCTACCTACATGCATGTAAAAACGCCTATGACTCGTGAGTCCATTGGTCGCATAACATGACTGCTGAGCATGAGTTCCTAGGTTCAAATCCCGGGTCGGACAAAGTGTCATCGAGTCGTTCCGTTAGAAATTCTGAGTACTACATTGGGACTAAGGTATACATGGACACAATGACAGACATACATGATTTTCCCGCAGCATGCCGCGGCATCCCGACGACGGCATGTCACGGCATCGTTTTCAAGCATAGCAATTTATGTCGTATTTCTATAACAATACGTTTGAATGTCCATTGGTCAAAATTTAAATCCATTGCCGTCCCAGTGTGCATTGGCTATAAATTTTCACTACCGCATTTCCATTTATTTTCGGTTTGTTGTGAATATTCTCTAAAAGCCTAGTTACCTGTAGGTATTAAACGCATGGTATCAATATCGAATTCTGCCCTCGCGGGTTAGACCAATCAAAATCAAATCATTTGACACCTAAACCGCAAAATCGAGTTTCTATGTCATACGATCAGTTTGTTTATTCACTGTCATAGCTACGTATATTATGTCGACAATTATACCGGGTTATAAAGTTGTCTCATGTCTGAAAATTTGGCCGATCATTATAGTTTAATGATCGGCCAAATTTTTGATTTTTAGTATTGCCAATATTTTTGATTTAAGTCTCCCCCTTCAAAGAGGGGTGCCATAATGGCCATGCTTGGGGATCGCAGTACTGGTGGTAAAGTAACAGAAGACGCATCTGCCCATCTTCTGGATTTTTCCCTAGTCGCCTACGACACCTATGGGAGGAAAGGCCAATCAATTCTAGGCCGGATACCACCACATGTTTTAATACCTTTTTATTATATTTAATTATAATGCTTATCACACAGTTTTGGAATCATTAAAAGATGTTAAATTTACAATTTTGCTGGTGTTTAGAACACCTGTATATAGTGTATAATTACATTATAATTTACTTAATAATTACATCAAATACTCTAACACAGTCACATGCCAAAGCAACATACATACATACAAATATAACAGTTACTCGTGAGCATAATCTTATTTGAAATTTAAATCCTTCTCGATTCAAAACATGGCTCGACTTGTTTAAAGTTTGAGAATTCAAAGCCACTATCCACATTAGCAGCATCTCTTCATCCCTAGCTGAGAACAAATCTGGAAAGTTTTTCACCCCTTCTTCCCGATTCATCCCCCTTCTTCCCCTTTCATCCCCCTTCTTCGCCCCGTTGGCAAGATATGCCTCATCCGCATAATTTGTAGATTCAGGGCGGATTTAGTCAAGTATCTGGTCACGTAGACGCGGGCTCAGTGTAAGGTTGATTTGCATATGTACAGGAAAAAGGGTAAAAGAGACTTGTACTAATTGTTATGTGGGGTACATTGTTAGTGGGGTACATTGTTAGTTTTAAAAGGTAGCTGAACTGTATGTACATAACATAACATCACGCTTGTATACCCCGAAGGGGTAGGCAGAGGTGCACATCCAGTACACCCACATTTCGCCAGTTATGTTTTTAGGTCAGCCGGGCACAAATCCAGACTCCGTGCTGCTACTAAGAATTACCTGATGGAAAAACCCAGTAACACTTTGCCCGACCCGGGATTCGAACCCAGGACCTCGTGCTCAGCAGTCGCGCTTAGCAACCACTAGACTAACAAGGCAGTCCTATAGTAATATTTATTCCGTAAACTCAAACCTCACTCCGGCACCTCCCAAGACCTTACATAAGGCCAATCTCAGCTTTCAGATGTTAGAACTATTTTAGTCTCAAAGATCTTTCCTACAATGTCGGGAGCTCTGACGTCATACGACCTAGGTCACCTAACGCTACAATCAAGGTACTATAAAATATTCATGCGAGTTTTATGTCGTTTTAGTGAAGTTTTATGTTAGCATTTTATTTGTGAGACTCGAAATATGGCTTCTTCTTATCGTATGGTTGATAAACAACCTGGTGTCAGACTTTAAGCCGCCTGTAGGCCTCTGACATGGATTTACAGACCGTTGAAAAATCTCTCAAGTGTTCAGGTTTCCTTAGGATGTTTTCCGTCACTATTTTCAGCAAGTGATAACTTATATATAATATGCACAATTGCACATGAATTCGAGAGACATTGGTGCGTGGCGGGGTTTGAACTTGCGACCTTTAACTTGGAAGTCCAACGGCCGTACTAATCAGCTATCAGTGCTTTCAAAACATAGCTGTTATGCAAGACGGTTAATTAATTTAACCTTTAAGCACGAGCGCCTCGGTCTTATATAGAAAACTATGATTCCGCGCCCTCCTCTACCAGGAGACAATATAGAATCGTAAACGTGTCTTATGAAAAAACAGTAAGCGTAAGTTAACGGTGCGATTAGATATTGCCTTCTAGTAAAATCGGTGGCGGGGTCACAAAAACGCTTTGTCTTTCATACAAGACTGGTCAAAAGGCTATATGATAAACGAGTAGTTTTAATACCGGTAGTACTTATTACTATTGCAGTAAAATTCTTAGGTTTATGTTTATCGTGGCAAAACATGGCCTCTTTCAACTTAAACAGTTAGCTCTTGACATTACGGAAGAATACCATTATAATGTACAATACTTTCTTTAATACAACTATATTCCAAAGCCCTGTTTGTCACTGTACCCTATCGTCTCGATGCTTACCGCGCGTGCGCCAGCTGCGTCTCTTACTCACGTTTCGTCGCTCAGCGGTTTGCCAGCGATCTGTAAATAACGTGTGATCGCTGGAAAACCTGACAATTCAAATTGCATACAAATATTGTTAGCGTAGTGATGTGCACGTTACAATTCGATGTAACGATAACAAATGTCCTGCAGTGGACTAAGATAGGCTGATGATGATGATAAAAAATTGTGATAGTACCATATTTGGAGGATTGGAGTTCCGGGCCAGATTAGCACTTCCCCATTTCGTTCTGTGCGTATCGTAGAAAGCGACTACAGGAACTTAACTGCCTCATTGGTTTAGTGGCTGCACAGCATAAGGCAGAAGGAAGATCCTACGTTCTAATCCTGGGTCGGACAAAGCGTTTTTGGATTTTCCCATTTAATTCTCAGTAGAAGCTCGTAGTCTGGATTGGTCCCCAGTAAATGGCAACACGCTAGCGATTAGGACGTATAACATAACTGGTGAGAATTGGGTGTATTACAAGCCACCCCTGCCTACCACTTCGGAGAATACAGGCGCAATATTATGTATCTAAGAACAGTCTACACCCATAGCAAATTCGGTTACTTACTTACTCGAAGAGGAGACAAGATTCCGGCAATATGTTTAAAGAAAATCTCGCTTATCTCTGTAGATGACGAGATGCTGGCTTCATGAATAGTTAACGCACAGTAATGCATGATAGGGAGTGGTAATGTTGCTCTTAGGCTTCACATTCCTTGTGATGTAAGTTTGTTGTTAAGAGAGCGATCAGCATCTCTGCGAACCTATGCGGAACAAGAAACAATGTTGAGTTTCAAAAGTTAGCGTTGTTTTCTATTCAAAATTGTATTCTTCTTTAAAACCACAATTATCAACAGACCTGTATTCCCTGAAGGCGTGGGAATAAGCGCACATATGGTACACCCACATTTCGCCAGTTATGTAGGTCCCATTGTAATAGGGGGCGACCCTATTGCAATTAACCGGGCACAAATCCTGAGTCTGTGCTGCTACTGAGAATTACCTAATGGATAAACTCAGTAACATTTTGCCTGACTAAAGATTTTAACTCAGGACCTCATCAACAGTAAGTAGCGCAGCGACCACTAGACCAACAAGGCTGATCTTAAAATTTGTTGAAAAAATAATAATTTTAAATGAAACTATCTTACGTTCAATTAATAAACCTCGATCTACAGAATCACTGTTTGGGGGATACGTTATTTTATCTTAATTTCATCCTGTCAGTAGAATGCTCCCAGTATTTCATACCTTTTTATTTTTAACCTCCTCATTTTTACCTGTTGAATTAGTCTTTGTAGGCTTTGCCTCTAAGTACTAATAACTTCCCTCCAAAAATTCCCAAACTTTTAATTTCTCTTTCAGTCTACTTTTTCTTTCTAATACTACCAAACATCCAAAAAACGAATCCATTTTGGGCTCGTTTTTTAATTGGCCAGCACTGATCACGATTGGCAGAGTTCCCGGTGTGACGTCACTGGGTCAGGCACTAGCCAATGTGGGACGATACGGGCATTCCGTTTTGGATTTATTCCAAGCACTCTGCATGCAATCTCCTGATAGTGCCGGCTCAGTCGTCTTTGAATGGTGGAATGATGAATGTATTGATACAACATGCTATATTTAGTTGGATTAAGGAAGACTCCAAGGGCCGTAGATGAGTGGCAAAACGAGTATCAAATCAAATGTGTGGACATGATAATGTTTTAACTATTTAATTTAGGACATATTAAGTCAATCCCACATATTTCATTCAATTCGAATTCTATACGTCTAGCGATTCGCTACTTTTATGGCCCCAGAGGCATGAAAAATGACAAATTTTATCTTATCTTCATCAGGTAGATAGTAAGGATCATATCTTTGCACGTGAAGAAAACATAACCAAACCTGACTGATGATCAACAGTAGCCTGAGTTAATTCACGGTGTTAGCTACCTCCATATGAAATTTCATTAAAATCCATTCAGATGTTTTTGGTGAAAGAGTAACGAACATCTATCCATACTTACAAACTTTCGCGTTTATATATTAGTAGGAATGTAACCCTTAATTATTCTCATATTATTTCTAGTGTGTACATAAATGCTTAAAATACTACATCAACATTTTGCCTTACAAATCGATTTGGAAGCTTCAAGCCTCGACAGCCTAAACCAAAACCGAAGTCTACACGCCTTTAGCAAAAGTAATCTTGAGAGCAAATAGGGTAGGTATCCTAAAGGAGTACAAGCTTGGTGCCGAGGCAGTTTCCGAGTGACATCGGTTGACTGTCCGATCCATTACCCAATTAATCGCCTCTGAGACCTCTATCTCCCTGAAATTGGGAAGTCTGAGACCTAACAGTGTTAGTAAGACAACGTACAAATTAATTTAGCAAAGGTATGGAAACCAAACTTCAAAGTATGGTTTTGTAATAAAAACTGTATGTGATATGCTCCAAGTAATAAAGTGCAATAACAAAACTCTACCTACATCTCATCTAGACTGATACAGCACAAATCCAGACTCCTTGCTGCTACAGAGAATTACTTCATGGAAAAATACAATAACACCTAGCCGAACCACCACGTATGGATTTGAAGCCAGGGGCTCATGCTCAGCAGTTACACTTAGCGATTACTAAGCCAACGAGGCAAGAATACATTCTAGAATACAGTTCCTTATAAGCATTTCAATGGAAACTTATTAACAACGGAACAAGCAACTACTTAGACAAGTCCTTAGTTTTCTTAATTGCTTTTAAGACTAAGCCTACATATGTGGTATGATGAGCTAGACAGAACAACTAGAAGTCTAAGTCCTTGGCTTGGAGTGCGAAGTTTGTGGAGATTCTGAGGTCACAGTCTCCAGAAGTTTGAAGAACATGAGGACTTGGGTGGAAATAGTACTGTTTGGGAAATTTAATAAACGATTTATTGTGAAGAGTCTTGTCTCAATTTAGCTTGTGATATATTGGCAGTATTGGATCAGAATTTTGCCATGTTTCGTCACGATGTTTTCAGCAATAATTTGTAAAGGCCGGTGTATCTTATATTTACGTACCATATATTCTTATGAACGTGTAGTTTAATATAAACGTGTACTATTTTTGTCTGTAGTCATCATGCATTATCCATTGATTGGTAACTGCCATTTACTAATTTTAGATTTAACATAACATCACGCCTGTATTTCCCGAAGGGGTAGGCAGAGGTGAACATATTTATTAATTTAAAATTTTGCAAAATGTGGATGTCTTGGAAAATTCCAAAATAATTGGTTATTTTAAAATTTTCTATTTATTAATTATTATTTTCCTTTGGAAGGATAAGTTTAAAATCGAACTTTGAACTTACTGCACTGTCGTTATCTGAATGCGCAATACCAACTTTTTCCTACCTCCAAGTTTACACATAATCAAAGCTGGCAACATTAACAATCATATCTACTTCCTGAAACCTAACCTACTGTAAAATGCCTGTAGCACGTTGTGCAAGCAAGTTGCAAAGACCTTTGATGTTAGTTAGTACGTCTTCCCTTATGTTCGCTGCTTCTGGCTTAAGTTTCCAACTTTGATTGTGGAGAATAAAACCGGGTTCATGGGAATAACTTGAAATGACAGTTGTGTAATATTATAAGATATCACTGAGGTTTTGAAGATGTTGATGAGGAAATAGAACGTGCTTTCATGGTTTGGTGAAGCGGAGGAACATTCTTCCATTGACTAACTACGTAATACCGTATAACAAGAATAATAAAGAATTTATTTGGCTTTTGGTGTCATTTTTGCATGTTGCCCATGCGAAGCTTAAATCTAAATGATGGATTGAAAAATTATGGACACGAGCGGGATTTAAACCCGCGACCTTCGCCGTACCGTTGCCGCTGCTCTAACTCTGCTCGCTGCTAGAGCAGTGCCACGGTAGCGCGAAGGTCGCGGGTTCTACTCCCGCTCGTGTCCATCATTTTTCAAATTTCCTTTATCAATTTATTAAAAAGAAAGAATATATTGCCTGAAGAGCTAAAATAGTCACCTTAAGCAATTCTTTTAAAGTAGAACCATTTTCCGAATTTCCAGAAATTTCTGTAGTGTTATCAAATTGAATCATACCTACTTATTTAACAGAATCAGATTTCGTGAAACTAAATTCTGGACGCTTATCAAAATGTTATCCTAATTCTACTAACGCGACTATTTTCGCTAAACTCTTCGTTCACTTATCTTTAGTTCTTAGAGTCCTACAAATCACAGTCCAACAAAACATGGACATAAAACATACATAAACATAACATCACGCCTGTATTCCCTGAAGGGGTAGGCTGAGGTGCACATATAGTACACCTACATTTCGCCAGTTATGTTTCTTAGGTTAGGTTAGGTTAGGTGTTAGGTCCCAATGTAATAGGGAGCGAGCCTATTGCCATCAACCGGGCACAAATCCAGACTCCGTGCTGCTACTGAGAATTACCTAATGTAAAAACCCAGTAACACTTTGCCCGACCCGGAATTCGAACCCAGGACCTAGTGCTCAGCAGTCGCGTTTAGCAACCACTAGACCAACAAGGCAGTCGTGGACATTAAAATGCTAATAATCAAATCCAGACTGCCTATCAACGCAATTATCTACACACCGATCGATCTTGGGACTACAAAAGTAACAGATCATCTAGTATATAATATTATATAGAGCTGGTATAAAAGAGCTATATACTAAATATAAACCTATAGACCTCATACTCTCAAAGCACAATGGCCTGTTTTCGAACAAAGAAATCACGAGCATGACCACTCTCCCTGATGCACTATGTCGATTTTATACCATTCATACATTCTAGATCTATATTATTTGGCATCTAGATTAAAACTAATAATAATTATTATTGTAACATCACGCCTGTATTCCCCGAAGGGGTAGGCAGAGGTGACTGTAGAGTACACCCAGTTTAACATAACATAACATCACGCCTGTATCCCCCGAAGGGGTTGGCAGAGGTGCACATATAGTAAACCCACATTTCGCCAGTTATGTTTTAGGTCCCAATGTAATAGGGGGCGAGCCTATTGCCATCAACCGAGATTTAAACGAACAAATATGTACTATACATCGATAGATATACATCATTATAGATCATCATGATCCCTGTTGGGCTCAGAATTGATTCTGAAAATCCCTACAATAGTCGCACTCTAGTCCTAGATTCAACATGAACAGTTTGTCGTGTTCAGACCGGTACATACGACGGTATACGTCGGTTAGTTAAGAACTTCGTCCCGAACTTTATACAATTAATACTAGCAGTCTTGCACAGTTGCACAATCACAACTAAATTAACGAGAGCGGCTCTCTTACCGGGAAACCGAGTTTCTGAGTAGTTACAGGTGGTGAGGAAGTTAGTTATCTTTTGTTTTCTTACAGAATACATTTCAAAAAGTAGGTAGGTAGGTATAGGATACACTTATACATAAGGTTTGTAGAAATTGTGTGTCAAAATATATACAGAAGGAATTAAAATACAGCGCACCTATATAAGCTAAAGCCTACACCATGCACCTATATAAGCTAGCTAACTACATAAGACCAAAATTTTTAATTCTACCTGTTTTTGACAAACAAATGATAACTGGAAACTAAAAGTGCTTGTTTTTAAAGAAAAAGAATAAACTTGATTAGTGGGAAAAGTGCCAGACTGTGCGAGTTCGATTCCCGTACGTGGCAAATGTGGTGTGACCCCAGGGTTTGTCTTGAGTCTGACCTAAAAACATAACTGGCGAAATGTGAGTGTACTGTATGTGCACCTCTGCCTACCCCTTCGGGGAATACAGGCGTGATGTTTTGTCGAGTGGTTCATAATATACATAAATACAGGTTAGATTAAATCGCCTCTATATTTACTTGATCTATCGTGACTCAACATGTTCTCATTCAAGGGCTACTCACTAAGATTGTTGCCCGATAACAATAATAGAAAAACTTATTATTACAATATATGGAATGATTAGGTTCTAGCTTGCGGGGTAGCAATAATTTTTAGATTAATATCGGTATATTTGGGCTGGGACATGAAATCCTACTATTAATCTTGTTACGATTATAAACATATCGTTAGTTTTTACGCCACAGTTTAGTGTTAGACATCAAGTTTTAATGAGCTTCGTAGCTCAGCTGCAAGTCTATAATTGTATTCGTGGTGCCTATTCTGGAATAACTAATCATTTTGTTTTGAATAAATTGAGAAGCCGGTTAGTACCTAATTACCTGGATTTGTAACCCCTGATATCACGTAATGAAAGGTTGTATTTTCAATTTAAACCTCATTTAGAAATGAGGCAGTCAATCATGACTATATCGCTATATCTATTATTATTACTGCTTCGTTGGTCTAGTGGTTGCTAAGCGCGACTGCTGAGCACGAGGTCCTGAGTTCAAATCTCGGGTCGGGCAGTGTTATTGGGTTTTTCCATTAGGTAAATCTCAGTAGCAGCACGGAGTCCGGATTTGTGCCCGGTTGATGGCAATAGGCTCGCCCCCTATTACATTGGGACTTAAAACATAACTGGCGAAATGTGGGTGTACTATATTATGTGCACCTCTAACTACCCCTTCGGGGAATACAGGCGTGATGTTATGTTTTATGTTTTGTCAGAAATATTAGGCTTTAATATTCACATTCACCAACTTGTGACAACACTGCTTACATACTAAACATTAATCGATATAATGTAATAGCGTTAAAATCTGTAAGTAACAGTAATAACAGCCTATAACTGTCCCACTGCAGGGCAAAGGCCTCTTCTCGTATAGAGAAGGATTGAGCATTGATCACGACGCTAGCTCACTGCGGGTTGGCGATTTCAGATAATTAAATCAGGTTTTCAAATCGAACGAAGTCCTTATTCCAGAGCTGGTGACGGGGCAGCTTTGTGAAACAGGATCACACATATGAGAATTATTTATGTGATGAGTGATACGTCTTTTTCATGCAGAAAACAAACAACCATCAATCATTTTTGCTTTTTTTATTTTATATACATCTGTTATTCCCGGCCGTGTGGTTCTTGGAATTCCGGCTTAGAATACACTACCCCTGTCCTCCCGTGTGGGTGTCGTAAGAGGTGAATAAGGGATATTCCAGGGGGATGGGAAGCAGCGTTCCCCTATGTAGGTATCTTTCACCAGCCTGCGTTTGCCAATCCGTCTGGCCAGCGTGGTGACTATAGGCAAAACCCTCATGAAAAGTAGCCAAAGAAGACTGTCCTCAGTTCTCGGACGCCCTGCAGTTCCAAGTCTGGTAGTGACTGGGAGTGCGGGCCTCGTGGCATATCCTACGTCAAGCAGTGGACTGTTACCAGCTGGTGTGATATTCCCAGCAATGTTTATAGAATTTATATTCAAGAAATTCTTCCATTTCACATCACACTAATATTATAAAGGCGAAAGTTTGTGCGTGTGTTTGTATGTTACCTCTTGACGCTCAAACGGCTAGACCGATTTTGATGAAATTTCATATGGAGGTAGCTGACACCCTGGATTTACACATAGGCTACTTTTAATCCCTGAAAAATGTTGCGGGTAGTAAAAAATATATTAGACTTTATCGTCAACATCAGATCAACACTGTAAGTTATTGTTACTCAATCTAAAACTTGTTTTTTATTGAAAGTCACGAACGTATTGTTTAGTCAGTCTTTTCATTCCCCAAACCAATACACTGACTATTGTAACACCTGATAGTATGACCTGCTATTTATAGTTTTATTGTCCAACCGAGTCTCGTTCGTGCCCAATTTCATTTTACAATTTAAAATACGAGTGAGCTGTGACACCGTTCTAGTACAGTAAGTTTATCTACAGACCGTGTTCATAGAGTATTCATGTAAAATGGTAGAAAGTAACCAACGGACGGGAATAAAAAGTAAGATAGATAAACTAGGTATGTGATTGTTTGTATGACTCTTATTACGGAGAATGGTTCAGGGTAGCCAATTCAAATGCTCGTGCTGGATATATCTGTGTTTATTCGGGCAGAGTAACTACCAATCAGATAGTCGGAAAACCAAAACCTGTCTTTTACATTGAAAAAACATAACATAACATAATATAACATCACGCCTGCATTCCCTGAAGGGGTAGGCAAAGGTGCACATATAGTACACCCACATTTCGCCAGTTATGTTTTTAGGTCCCAATGTAATAGGGGGCGAGCCTATTGCCATCAACCGGGCACAAATCCAGACTCCGTGCTGCTACTGAGAATTATCTAATGGAAAAACCAGGTAACACTGCCCGACCTGGGATTCGAACCCAGGACCTCGTGCTCAGCAGTCGCGCTTAGCAACCACTAGACCAACGAGGCAGTCATTATATTTACATTGAATTCATAACAATACTTTCCCCCTCCTTACTGTTACTATAAAATCAACAGCTTCAATTACTAAATTATAAATGTAGGTAGCTTCCCAACTAGACAACTTAGTTTAAAGTTATAAGTGTATTATTGTTTTACGTAATAATGTAGAAACGAAAAATAACTAAACAACTGTAAATAAATATATAAAATAGTCCATGTCTGGTTTGCGGAGCTAGGAGTGGTGGCAGATGTTGGTAGCACTGTTTTGTATATTCAGATAGATTGGACATGGAGCAAGGTTTGATAACAGAAGAATGACTAAACAAGGATAGAAGCTGTAACCACACCCATTATTATTTTAACATTATTTTATAAAACGTAGTACAATAATACATACATACATACATAAAGTCACGCCTGTTTCCCTGAGGGGTAGGCAGAGACCACGGATTTCCATTTGCTACGATCCTGGCATACTTCTTTTGCTTCATTCACACGCATCACATTCCTCGTACACGCTCTTCGGTTGAGGGTACTCCTCACTTGCCCTTTTTGCAGAACATCCCCGATTTGGTCTAGGTATGTTCGCGTAGGTCTTCCCCTTTCCGATACTCCACTAACACTCGCCTATAATAATAATAATGTATTTAAATAGCAGTAACATCACAGTGCAAGACATTCCTAAAAGTCAATATCTTCTTTAAGCAAATATCTATAGATGAGTGAGTTATACGCGGGTTAACCTTCACTCAACCCTCCGGGAAATACAAGCACAATGTTACAGCTAAAAATGAAAAAAATCGGTAACCCTGCAACCCTATTCACAAGTCGTCGAATGCGTCACGAGAACGTGCGTGACCCGACCCTTTTGTTTTTTTTAAGAACTTACACAGAGTAAGTAACATTTTACTAGTCCCCACGACTTTATAAAGAACTGTATAAGAATGGTTATTGTTTAGCCTCTTACATGACCGCATTGCGGCAACTATTACAGGGTATGACAGAAACTTTAATGGGCAAGTTATACGTAAAAATTAAGGAGGTGAAACTTACACTGGCGACCATTCGCACGGTAACACTGCATTTGTTTATTGCTTCGAATTTGTTTATTACGGTTGTTTGTAATAAATATGTAATTGATTTATTGCAGTAGGTAGGATGTTTTACGAGTATTGTGACAGCGGATTTTTGCAGTTTTAACCTTACTATGCTATGAATACTGCAATTAATGTTGACTGTAATTCACGACTAAAATCACACTACACACATACACGGTAAAAACCAAATTTAATGCAATACATAGGTGGAATCTTATATTTTGAAAGAAAGAGACCACATCACACTTCACACTAATATTATAAAGGCGAAAGTTTGTGATAAACGGCAAACGGCTAGACTGAATTTGATGAAATTTCATGTGGAGGTAGCTGACACCCTGGATTAACATATAGCCTACTTTTTATCCCGAAAAAATTTAGCGGGTAATACCGCGGGGCGCAGTTAGTTTACTATAAAACTAAGTCACTTTGTAATTTATTTTTATGACCGATTTCAAAAAGAAGATTATGTATTTAGGGCGTATCTTTTGAAGTAAATATAACACAGCAATACGGTGAAATTTCAAAGGATGTATTTTTTATCTTTAATTAAAATAATCTATGGTGACACAAGAAAGACAAAGTATTTAATAAACCAAGAAGCAATAACCACGATATAATTTAAAACATACATACATAAACAGTTCCAGCTAAATTCCAACGGAGTTTCAAACTAGAAACTAAAGCTACATGACTCCATCTTAAACACAGTTGCTCGGCTATCTAAAGCTACACTGTATTTATTAGCATGCACGTGATATTCTACTGTGAAGATGATATACAGCATCCATTTTACATCTAAATCCACATGCTTGAAGCAGACTTGGCAAGCCGAAACTAAGTCAGCAACCAAACAAACGAGACACGTAGCTTATGCTGTCCTGGTAGCTACTGTTGTATTGCTACTGTTTTTAGTTTAGACCATCTCGTGGGTTTAGTGATTGCAAAGCATAACTGCTGAGCACTGGTCGTAGTTTCGAATCCCGGGTCGAGCAAAGTGTTACTGGGTTTTTTCATTAGGTAATTCTCAGTAGTAGCACGGATTTTGGATATGTACCCCGTTGATGGAAATAGGCGCCTCCTACATTAGGAAGAATAACATCGGAAAAATGTGGGTGTACTAAACACCTTTACCTACCGCTTCGGGATACAGGCGTTGATCTTATGTTATATTATTTTTAGTTTAGAATCAAGGTTGGGTGTAATATTATGTCCAGCAGTGTTTGCATACGTCACGCGTGTTTAGCCTTGAAATATATTTAGGTGTTTAGGTACAATGTACATATTTTATTGTTACATAAAAACTAATAGCTGATTATTAAAAGTATCTCCACAAGTCACCCACCTTGTTGTCTCCGGATATTTTATCAACATAAGTGATTTAACTAATAACTTTTGAATTAGAAAAAGAACCTGCCAAAACGGACTATAACTAAAAAGTATTTGTCGATTTCAACTATCTCTATATATGTATATTATACCTACTATACATATATAATTCTCCTGTACGTGTTTGTCACCTTACTTCACCTAAACAGCTGGACCGATTTCGATGAAATTTCGTTTGTGTATTTCAATGGGTTCCGGGATGATTTGAAAACACAATTAGACCTGGTAAGTGGCGCTGCTTTTTCTAGCAAGACGACGTCTATCAAGCAACAATTTTTTTTTAAAGACTTCGCCCCACGCTAGAAATATCTCCTGTATCGTGAGTGCGTTTTACAAACATGAAATATCACATACACAATCGCCCAGATTCAGGACTAACATCTGCGGATTGCCCAAATTAAGTCCCGTGCAATGCAAAGGAATCGAACCGCAGCAGTCCAATCGCTTAGCCACTACGCCAAACAGGTCATCGTAGTTAATTTGCAAATGGAATAAGATAAATATGAAAACTCCTAAACTAAGAGACGTGCGCTTACGCTCTCAATAATGTCTCCTAAACAATCCAGTGTCTGTAATCTGAATATGAAATCGACCATCAAAATTTCCGTCCGCCATCAAACTTTTAACGATCCCAGACAATCGCGACCAATTTGTGTTTCTATACATTTTTAACTAGAGACCAATTAAATCGGCCCGAAGTGTAATGTTTCCTGAATTCGTAATTAAATCATTTAACTTCGTCCATAAAGATTATAATTCACTTTTGATTGTACAAATTAAATGGTTGTATTAGCAAAAGTCACGAGGGGCGAGTTTTTTTTGTAAAACTTTTCAATGTTGTTGGCACAAAAAGGCAGAAACCGAATAGTCTAAATAAAAAAGAGAAATGGTAATTTACAAATATTATAATCCCTTCAAACTTTGCTCACTATCAGCTCATTAAATGAGGCGGAAGAAGTATGACAGGATCGTAGCAAATGGAAATCCGTGGTCTCTGCCTACCCCTGGATAAACAAGCGTGACTTTATGTATGTATTTACTTAATAATGACATTTATATATGATATAGTATGTTTACCCAAGTAATTCAAATAACCATCTCCTGTATTTTTCCTAAGGGAAGGACCGCATACTGGCAGACTGATAGGAGGTCAGTACACTTATATAATATATGTATATTTATATACTATCAGCTACCAGACGGATTTATATTCACAAGGTTCGAATTCATATACGGTTATTGTTTTTCTATGTTCATTAAATGGTATTATCTTCGTCTCCTGTAAACTAAACTCGCATGTCGCCTTATAAAACTTTACATTTTCTAACAGTCCCGTGCACGTACTACAAAGAAACTAAGCACAGCTTTTCCATGTTACAACAGTAACTAGATCAGAAAATGTTCACACAATCTAATCTACTTGGTGGTCGGGTGTACCCTACATAAAAGTAGCAGGATTAAAAATTAATTAGAAATGTCCATTATCACCTTCACAAAGGTTTTCAGACTGTGAAATTGGCTATAAAAATCCTCATCGCCGTTAACTGGAGACCCCAACAAATTATTGACCTGTGCCTGCGAAATGTTAGCTGTGTTCTGTCGAAGATAATTAAGAAGCTGGAAGGATAAGTTATACTTATCTTAATTGATTAAAATGTATCTCAGGTACTTGTATGTAGGTCCTATATTATAGCTAGGTTTGGCAACCGTTTAAACCCAATAGCTTAGTCAGGTAGTCTTCTTCTTATCGTATGGTCCATGAACAACCTGTAGGCCTCTGACATGGCTTTAGGTACCGTTGAAAAATCTCTCAGGTTTGGCGGTTTCCTCACGATGTTATACTTCACCGTTTCCAGCAACTGGTAACTAATTTATAGTACGCACATGAATTTGAAAGATATTAGTGCGTGCCGAGGTTTGAACTTGCGATCTTTGACTTGGCACTCCAACGATCATACCACTCAATTCACTGCCGCTTTGAGAGGTAATGATGTTATATTTGTTTAGATTATTTTATATATAGTATTTTTATTAGTTTATAGCTATCACGAACATATTTGTGATTGTATATGTTTTGTCTATTCTATTTTTTTCCCCTCAATAATATGTGACAATGTTGTGGGTTACATGTTTGTAATATCAATGTATGAACTTATTGTATAGATTTTAACGTGTAACTGTTTTTTGTCCCTTACAAATAAAATAAAATAAAATAAATAGATAGATTATGCTTTGAAGCCCCAACAAAAGATCTAAAAAACATAACATAAAATCACGCCTTTACTCCCCGCAGGGGTAGGCAGAGGTGCACATATAGTACACCCACATTTCGCCAGTTATGTTTTAGGTCCCAATGTAATAGGGGGTGAGCCTATTGCTGCCAACAGGGCACAAATCCGGACTCCGTGCTCCTACTGAGAATTACCTAATAGAAAAACCCAATAACACTTTGCCCGACCCGGGATTCGAACCCAGAACCTCGTGCTCAGCAGTCACGCTTAGCGACCACTAGACCAACGAGGCAGTCCAAGTAGTTCACTGGCCCAATAAAGACGGTAATCTTCCTCCATCTTTTTGGCTTTCAAAGTATCGTCATAACTATTTTCACTTACCATTCAATTTTATTTCTCTCGATAGTAATAGCGAAATGGAACATTCTAGGCGCTTCCAGCCTACGCTGTGTCGTGGTACCCAAATCGATTTTATTAACCATCTGTTTGGGTACCAGTAATTTAATTAATTTCTCCGCCTTCTTCCAGGGTTAGAGAATCCTATTTTAATTGAAAATCGGGTATGTTTTTAGAGGTTTCCGTCCAAAATTTTTGTAGCTATATACCTATATAAACGATGGTATATTTTTTCTATTCTGTAGTGGGTATGTCTCATTGGAATTTCCGTGAAATGAATACTGAGAATTTACTAAAAAAAATCTTGTGAATCGTAATGAAAAATTGATAAAGATAGGTATTTTACAAGATTGCTTGATTTCCGCAGTGTCTGAAGACGCAGGTCCTTGAACAGTGTATGTTGCCAGTGATGACGTATGGCTCTGAGACGTTGTCACTCAACGAGCTATAGAGAGAGCTATGCTCGGGGTTTCTTTGCGTGACAGGATCCGGTATACGGAAATTTGCCAAAGAACTAGATTCTCTACAATATGCAAGTTCAAGTGGCAATGGGCAGGCCATATCGTTCGAAGAACCGATAACCGCTGGGGAAGAAAGGTTCTTGAGTGGCGACCACGGCCCGGAAGACGCAGCTTTGGCAGGTCTCCCACCAGATGGACCGACGATATCGTCAGAATTGCGGGCAACCGGTGGATGCAAGTTGTCGTTCATTGTGGTGTTCTAAGGGGGAGGCCTTTGTTCAACAGTGGCTGATGATGATGATGATGCTTGATGATTTTAAAAGTAATTTATTAAATAATTCATGTTTAGCGACATTATTATCGTAATACAATTTGTTAACTGTTGCTTAGCGACAAAACCTACATAACAACATTCTTACTACAATAAGTACGTATAATATTCGTAATACGCCATTTTGAAAAAAGAAACAATTCCCTGGCGTATTTTAAATAATTACATTACATAGACTGTTACGAGTATAAATAATATATTTTTCTCGTGTCGTGCTAGGCAACTGAGCTGGCAAGTTGTGATGGTAAATAGTTTTACTTGCGTATAATATCTGCTGACAGAATAATTCGTCTTTCATTTAGATTTTTATTTAATGTATTTTTTTCTGCGGAGAAATGTGAAGTTAAGGTCATTGTTAAAACTTATTATTAATCGCAACAATGACATTTGTAGTATATTATAAATTTTGACAGACAGATTGTGTTGCTGGGTAGCTTGTTGTGCCATCTTCCCAGCTATAGCACCAGGAAGCGGTGACGGGCGGGCGTTTTGGGAGCTATCTTAGGCTCAGTTCACATGACCGCGCGGTACAAGATCATACTATATATTAATCGTCTACATTACCGCACGGTACCGCGTGTTCATGTAGAATTGTAGACGATAAACACCATTTAGCTTGATCTTGTACCACGCAGTTGGTTAATCGCGGTCATTATGAACCTGGGCTTAATGTAATCTGACGTTCAAAGAGTACCCAAAATGTTGAAATCTTATCTTATGGTTTGTTTAAAGCTTGCAATTTAGTTAAATTAAACCGAATTTAGCCCATTATTGTTCTATATGCTGAAAGAATACTTTTCCTCAAGACAGCTAATCAATTTACTGTCAAACTACCAACGACATTAACATGAAATATTCCAATTGCATTAAAATCAACAAACTCGATCCTATTACATTTCAAGCGGGCTCTTACTGCCCAATACTCGTACATATCCACAAATGTCGATAAAAACTATTAATTTGGCATAAGTAGGCCTGGCAACTCGTTTTCCCCTTCGTATCGTTACTCGCCCTTGTTAAGGAGAAACCTTTCGAGCATTAAAAAGGGCAATATTGAAGGGACTTTTTATAGTAAGTAATGTAAGTTATCTTCATGCCTCTACTCCGAACATAATGACGTAATGGCGGATGATGTCGTGACGTAATAACCTCGAAAGGGTCCAGGTACTATGCATACATACATAAAGTCACGCCTATTTCCCAGAGGGGTAGTCAGAGACCACGGATTTCCATTTACTACGATCCTGACATACTTCTTTCGCTTCATTCACTCGCATCACATTCTCCATACACGCTCGTCGGTTAAGGGTACTCCTTACACCAGGATGCACTAGTCCATTATCTCCTCCTGTATTTTTTAGTCTGTGTCATCCAAACTCATCTTAATTTGTATGATATTGTTTACCTCAAACTTTTGAAGTAATTGCAATACCTACTGGCTCAAATTATAAGTATGCTTGCCATGTAACTCGATGACTTCTCTTTTCTGAGTTTTAAAGGTATTTTGGATTTTAGAAACCTGTGTGCCTAAGTAGTTTCTATCGTAAAAGATTTTGAGCTAAGAAATCTTCGAAAATACTCTTTATTTATATATAAATAGGTAACTAAATCGTTAGTTAGTAATTTAATCTTTGTCTTTCTCTACCCACGCGGACTAATTTCTGGTGAACGAATAATTACAAAATAAAACTGCCAAATTAATGTATTGTAACAAAATTAAAAATAGAAGCGGTGACCTTTGCGTACCCGGGACTTACTTCAGGGATGCTTAACGAGACTAAAATTGAATAACATTCTATAAATACCACGTGTAGGCCATACTACTTCGGTCTTGGTTTATCTGTTGGCTAATAGGCCTATCAAATTCAAATTCAAAATTCAAATTCAAAATGTTTTTATTTCATATAAACCTATTACAGGCGCTTATGAAACGTTAGGATGCTAGTGGATGCTAGTTGCTAGTTGCAAAATAAAATTCATTGAGCAATCTCGCCAGAAAAAAAATGGTACATTCCCGTATTACCGTAATTGCTACAATTAACATAGCCACCAACCGACTGCCGAGTGATGTCCAGCCTAGCATTGACCACCCCCTTTTCCTTCCATGGGTGTCGTAAGAGGCGACTAAGGAAAAACCCAGAAGATGGGCAACAGCGTCTTCTGTAACTTCACCACCAATACTGCGACCCCCAAACCGCTGGCAAGCGTGGAGATTAAGAGAAGGCCTTTGTTCAAGAGTAGTCTTCCAGATTATGCTGATAACAACATAGCTACCTGGTACCTAACTCTAAATGGTGTAGTAATTTAGGAGTCAGTCGATCTGAATGTAAGGCAGAACTTGGTGCTGTCAGTCCTTAGATGAGTGACCACTTTATAATTCGAGACTACTCCTTTGAAGAGGATGTAAAGTCGTTGGTCCTGCGCTTGTCCCCTCCCCTGTTTTGTCAGTATGCCGTATATATTTTATGGAATATGAGGATGAGGAAATAGATAGTATAAATGTTTTAGCACACACTTGTGACGTATAATATCTCCCCGTTAGGTAGTTGGTTAGTCGGAGTGGGTAGGCTGTAACAACCAAATTTCGGTCTCAAGGTTTGCAAAATATCTATTCCATTATGCGAGAGAGATATCATCTTGTAGAGACGTTTTGAGAAGCAGACATTCTACCACCAAACTTCGTGATTAATCACCCAATGCTACAAAAATGCCAACAAAGTAAATTGAAATAGAGACCGAGTCTTTGGGATAATTGTCGCGTATCTAAACAGCGTTGCTTAGCAACTGCGCATACTATTACCTTGTCAACAAACACTACTAACCCATTTACCAATTAACTAGATGAAAAGCAACCCCCAAACCACAAACGTAACAGCTCCCTGGTAGAGTATACAAGTTGTCGAGTAAATTGAGTTAATAGGATTATTTTAGTACATTGCTCACTGCTGGAAGCTTGTTTGGAAAGATTCAGATGACACCGAGGAATATAACGCATTAGTAGCCATTTTGCAGTTTAGGAACTCAGTCTAAGCAAGAATATTTGTGTTCGGCATACTTAGGGCGGGTCGTTTCCAACAGAATGATAAAGTTATATACGTACTAGCTGTTGCCCGCGACTTCGTCCGCGTGAATTTCGTGGTATGAAAAATAAATGTTGGCCGATTCTCAGACCTACTCAATACGCTCACAAAATTTTATGAGAATCGGTCTAGCCGTTTCGGAGGAGTATGGGAACGAAAACTGTGACACGAAAATTTTATATATATAGACTAGCTGACCCGAGGTATGAAAAATATATGTTTGCCGATTCTCAGACCTACTCAATATGCTCGGAAAATTTCATAAGAATCGGTCAAGCCGTTTCGGAGGAGTATGGGAACGAAAACTGTGACACGAAAATTTTATATATATAGATGTCAAAAATAACGGGTATAGACGATGACACATGTTAATAATCAGTTAATAAATCTACCTGTTCTAAGGGGAAGGCCTTTGTTCAACATTGGACGTCTTCGGCTGATGATGATGATAATGTAGCCTACTAAGGATTGCGTGTAAAAATCTTATTTGTACCAACAATACGTTATAAACATAAAGCATTGTTTCATGGCATAAAACCCCGGTAGTTAACGTTGATATGGCTACTAGTAGATAACATTTTTTTTTATTATTACGGCTGCTAGATATTCTACAAGTTCCTGAATGTCATAATAAATTTAATCACTTAAATCTTAACTTTTAAAACTGCCAAGCTGAAGTAGGAGTGGGCTGGCCATGTTGTGCGTATGGACCTGAAAAATGGGCCAATATTACTACGATATGGATACCCACCGCCGGCCGCCGACAACCAGGCCGACCGAGAAGGCGATGGCGAGATAATTTGGACATTGCAGGAAAGACATGGCCTGAAATGGCATTGGATAGGCTTTTGTGGAGGAATAATGGGGAGGCCTTTGCCCAGCAGTGGAACACCGAACAGGCTACATAAAAAAAAAGAAAAATCTTAATTTTAAACCCGTTCGTTATCACATAGGTATCACTCATCTCAATGTACACTGTACTAATGAATACTACATGAAAATCCCCGCTAATACAGTCTTTATACGTAAATACACAATAGCCTCACCTGGCCTTAACTCCACTGTTTACATATGCATGGCCACGGAATTGGAAACCAATTGAGTCTCCCGCTCCCGTTCGTCCGTTGCTCACTTATACATACTTACTGTATATCTATTATAGGGGTTCTGGATTTTAGTTAAATGAAAGAATTGGCAGCTCTAGTTGTCCCAAATCACGACTCCTGAAGACTAGGGTTCGATTTCCGGGTAGGACAATATGTTATTGAGTTTTTTCATTCAATTTCAAAATGTTTTTATTTACTTATGAAACGTTAAGATGCTAGTTGCACTATCTATTTCTCAATAGCAGAATGGAGTCTGGATTTGTGCCCGGTTATTGCCAATAGGCTGGGGCTTTATTACTTTGATAATTTTAACTGAAATATGGGTGTACGGCTCGGCCTACCCCTGTGAGGAATACAGGCGTAATATAATGTTGTTTAAGTTCATCTAGCGTTGAATTTAATGGGACCGATAAATAGAAAAGGACTTATTGCGATCGGCGTTATGAAGGGGTATGGACTCCTAAAAAGCAGAAGAACTCTACCCACCCCTACCTGAATAACAAGCGTGATATACATAATTATGTACTATATGATTATAATAAATCTTAATTAAGAAGCATTGTCACGAACTACAAGCACAATCAGAAATATAACAAAGCGTTGGATAACGAATAAGAGACGAGAATATGAGAGATAACATTTTCAATTCGTCCTAGGCCTTTTGGCCTCTTTGATCATAATTCAAGATTTAATTAAAACATAACATAACATCACGCCTGTATTCCCCGAAGGGGTAAGCAGTGGTGCACATATAGTACACCTACATTTCGCCAGTTATGTTTTTAGGTCCCAATGTAATAAGGGGCGGGCCTATTGCCATCAACTGGGCACAAATCCAGACTCCGTGCTGCCACTGAGAATTACCTAATGGAAAAACCCAGTAACACTTTGCTCGACCCGGGATTCGAACCCAGGACCTTGTGCTCAGCAGTCGCGCTTAGCAACCACTAGACCAACGAGGCAGTCTAACGAGCAGTCTCAAGATTTAATTAATGTGTATTGATTTCGTTTGCTATTCTTTTTCTAATTGATTCTGTAATTGGTTAATTAAAGCTGCGAGTATATTGAACTTTTGTATTTAATTGAAGATGAGAACTTTTCTTTTCAAAATATTAATTATATTAGATAGACACGGGACTGCCTCATTAGTTTAGTAGTGCGCAAATATGCTGAGCACGAGGTCCTGGGTTCGAATTCGGGGCAAAGTGTTATTGGGTTTTTCCATTAGGTACCTAATAATTGTTAGTAGCAACAGGCAGTCTGGATTCGTGCCTGGTTAATGTCAGTAGTCTCGCCCCCTATATTATTTGGGTTTAGCATATAACTCGCAACATGCGGGTGTGCTACACTACTGCCTACCCCTTCGGAAATACAGACGTGATGTTATATAATGTTTATGTCAAAAACTATGATATAAATGCATGTACAACATTTCCATACAAACCAATTTACTTGCTAACTTTTTTGTATTTAGGCTTTCACCATTTTTCTTATGTTATTTACTTGTTCATCCCTTTTAGGCTTGTTTTACAGCATCCCATCCTCCTGGGATCTCCACAGACATTACAACGACCATCCAGCTCCTTAATTACCTCTTGTAATTATCGGACATGAAGTAACATCAGTTAATTGGACAAGTCTCTCGATTACACAAAGTGGGCTGTAATAATCGAATAATTTAGTTTTTCTAATTTTTGTGTTGAAATGTACGGGTAATTTTTTATTTATTTCATTTTAATCCATATCTTCATCCATAACCTTTATAATTTTTATAACTAGATTTATACGTAGGTCTAGTCACAAAACGACTGCTAAGCTTGAGGTCCTGGGTTTGACTCCCGGGTCGGGGAAAGTGTTATTCGGTTTTTCCATTAGGTCATCTCAGTAGAATTTAGATTTACAAATATCGATCTATTATTCCTTATTTACTTTAATAATTGGTCCAATTCTTCTTCTTGTCGTATGGTTGATGAACAAGCTGGTATCAGAGTTAAAACCGACTGTAGGCCTCTGACATAGCTTTACACACTTTTGAGAAATCTCTCAGGTGTACCAGTTTCCCCACAATGTTTACCTTCACCGTCTAGCAACTGATAACTAATTTATAATACGCACATGAATTCAAAAATTGACGTTGTAGCGTGCCGGGGTTTGAACTTTTGATCTTGGACTTGGCAGTCCAACGGTCATACCACTCGGCTATCACTGCTGGTTTAAAGTAAGCACAGTAGAATATACCTCTGTATATCGAATGAGACGAAGATATTGCCCGAGCCAGACTATTATTATAGCTATGACGAGACAGTAGCGAGAGAATTGCTGGTTATATTACCTCTATAGATACACAATACATACTACATTGGACTATGCAAATGCATCGCCCGTACTGACTACTAATGATACAAACATAACTACATCTAGTGCTATCTGTATCGAATTACTGCGATATCGAATACTAGCTTAAATGTTGACTTTTACTTTGAAACTAGCTGCGCCCTGTGGTGTTACCTGCTATTTTTTTAGGGATAAAAAGTAACCCATGTTTTAATCCAGGGTGTCAGGGCGCTACCTCTATACCAAGTTTTATCGAAATCGGTCCAGTAGTTTGAGAGTGAAGAGGTAACAAACACACTCACAAACTTTCGCCTTTATACTATCATGATGTGATGTTGAAATAAAACTAGGTTTACGGATTTTATCGCGGTTTTTTAATTGATTTTTGGTCCCGACGTTTCGAATCCTTTACAGCATTCATGGTCACGGGCAGACTCATTCTCGCATATTGATGATTCACTCATGATGTGATGTGTTAAATTACGTTAGTAATAACCAATTTAATAGTATTCGACAGTTCATCTTCGAAGGTCCAAAATAGTACTTCTTTTAAAAATGTTAATCAATGAATAATGTACATTACACCACTATTTAATTAACGAATCTATTTATAAACATAATCTTTTAATAACTCACCATCGTAAGTATACAAGCATTTAGGAGTCTAACTTGATATTCAATCCCTGCGAAATTTAATTTGATTTTGACAATGGAATCCTGGTATTGGGTTCAACTCTCCACTGTCAGAATTGGAAGCATTACGTGAAATTAGAAGTTTGCTCTAATTGAGTTTTACTCCTGTATTAATTGACATCATTGTTTACTAATTAACTTTATGTTATTGTATGTGATTCTCTTCCACTCTGCCGGAATCACTACGGCTGTACACGAGCTATTATTGATGAAGATTGTTCATGATTATATTAATTAGAAGAGACTTTTTTGCGACTTCATGTGTAGAAAAAAATGTCTATCCCGGGAGAAAAGTAGTTCCTTCCGTCGAGCTTACTATCTTTATATCAAATATTATTACCATCAGTTCAGTAGATAAGTCGTTATGAGGCAACACACAGACAGAGTAATTATTGTGATTGATTTCCCGAAAAAAAAATTATCCCAAAATTATATCTACAAAATATGCTCTTGATGTTGTTTCTTCAACGTTTTTACATTTCAAGACTAAACCAATGTGTTTCCTTGAAATTATGTTAACGATAGAATATAACGAGTAATGAGAAAATCTATGATCAGCAGTACAAGTGTAAATTAACGGTTAATGGATACCTTTTTCCTGGTTCTTCCAAAAAACTGTAAAAACAGCTCCCATACGAAGAAATTCTATCTAGTAACTTTATCTTAACTGAGTGGTCTTTAATATTAAATGAGCCAATCAAGACATTAAACATTGTCTTAATGTGAAAGTTAGTTACGTATTATTAGGTAACTTAATGTATTAATAGAGAGAAACTAGGTAGGTACTTAAAAAAACGTCTCCACACATTAGGACTTTCTCGTGGGTGTTTTTCACAAGCATGAAAAATCACATACTTGAACATCCACTCGGGACAAACTTCTGTGGATCAAAATTTTTTTCCAGTACGGGAATTGAACCTTACCTTAGCTGTTCAATTGTTTACTCACTGCGCCAATCAGCCCCCTTACCATGAACTTTTGAAGCAGGATATTTTCCTACACTGCACTTAGTACCTGGCTGGAGGCCTTTTATTCCTGGCTGGAGGCCTCGGCCGCTCTTTTAGTTATTAGGTCTTGCCAAACGACCGGTTAAGCAGTAAGAGCTCCTTCAGAGCTAACTGCGAGAGACAAGTTCGAAAAAAAACTGCACTTAGTAATGTCACGCAACCACGTCGGAAAATGAACTGCTTTAGAAGTTCATGGTAAGGGGGTCAGGTCGGCTTTTTTCTCTATTTACAATACAGTACAGAAGACGATTTCACCACTATCTATTTTAAACTTAAAACCAGCGGAAATCAGAACTAATAAACTTCTCAAATAAAAACTGCTCCCACTATTCCCCATGTTAATCTAAATTCAAGTCAGCCACAAAAACTGCAAAGAATCCGGCTTACCAAGCATATATTTTCTGAGCATAACTTAAGTTCCAGTAACGAATAACAGTGGCATACGGAACCCGCAGCGAATTTAATCAGGAGAAATACAAGCTAGGTAATACAAGAGAAAAATAGGAGAAAAGAAATAGAAGAGAAAAATTGGAGCTAGGTAATAGATACAGGCTAGGAACCAGATAGACTGAAACACTACAATTACCTGACAGAAGGAAGCAATTTAATTTTGGATCTATCTTTTTGTTCTATTGAGATGTTGAAGTCTTGTTACGTCTTTTCATTTGCTTTTGAAGTTAAATAATGGCTTTATTTGAAGAAAAATCGTGTTTTTCTCGTTTTGATACACTTTTGAATTACTTGACTTGAAGTTTTTTGCTCTTTGTAGTCTAAATGTAAAACTAATAGTAGTAGTAGTAGGTAAAACAATTCAAAACCTTCGAATTGTTTTAGGATTCCAATTTAGAAGAAATTGTATATCGTTAGTGTCTGTGTATTATTTTATCACGAGTAAGCTTAACAGTTTGCTTGAATATTACTTCACTTTAAGCTCTCTTGGAAATAGAACCTAAGACCTTAATCATGTCTGTGGAATTTCTCACCCAGTCCAAAGTGAATCTATTATAACCCAAAATTGTCGCTCGAAATTGTCTCTCAAATTTACCTTACAAGGTGACATTAGAAACTCGACTCTCACCTCCCTCCTACCCAAATCAGACAAAAGGCAGTGAACCCCGAACGATAAGCAAACAGTCCACAATCACCCGGCCGTGCCTACCCGATGTAAATCCTGCTATTCTCGGTAAATATTTGAATCTACCTTCGTATTCTAACGAATTTGTAATGTATGTTTGTTTCACTGAATTGAGCATAACGCCATCTGTTAAAGAGGCCTGACAACAAATTGCGAGAAACAAATAATAGATGGCGGTAAATACAAAAATGAGATTAAAGAATGCAATACCAAAGGCTTACTTTACAATAGTCTGTGCACCAGTTTCTGTCCTCAGAGTATTTCTTATAGTTCAGAATTTCAGATTTCGATAAATTTCAAATATCCAAAATAATTCTACACAAGTAAGTCTAATATTTTAATATTCAAACATTGGGACCTATGTTTTTTGACTTATCGTACGAGCATTGGCCGAGTGATAAGCTTTTTCACTCGTATTAAAGGACCAACCTCTTTTCAGCCCATTCCTTTGAGAATCAAGAAAACTTGCAGTGTTATCTGGGAGCTATTCATTTATTAGATAAACAGTGTTGAAAGAGGTAGTTTCATCTACTCTATCAACTTTATTCTTTCTCTTGTTGCGGGGGAACCTAGTTTTTAGACTCAGGGGATGGACTCCATGGCTCGAAGCATCCTAAGTAATGAATCAACAGTCTTACAGATATTGAATAATAGTACTATTTCCACTATTGATCAAAGTATGATAATATATTTGGAATAAAATTTGTATAGGTAGTCCACTAAAGTATGCATGATTGGAGGATTTAACATTGATCGAATATTCTAGTTCGAATTATTGGAATATCTATGACAATTTATTAGGCGACTACTTAAATTATTCATTTTTCTCTCAAATATTTTTTTTTGATTTTTTTTTTTTTAAATGTCGCCCCACACTAGGAATTTCTCCTGTGTCGTGGGTGCGTTACACAAACATAAAATATCACATACACTAACACCCAGACTCGGGACAAAAATCTGTGGTTCGCACAAAGTTTTGCCCCGTGCGGGAATCGAACCCGCAACCGTCAGCGCGGCAGTCCAATCGCTTAGCCACTGCGCTAATCAGGTCGTCGACGATTATAAATATAATTATAATCGTCGACGTTATTTTATTTATTAAGACATACATCAGCCCCCTTACCACTAGCTCTTAAGGCAAGACAATTTACGATTTGAAAACAAGATCTCACTTCCACAAAGCAAACCGTCCTGCTTTAAGAGTTCTGGCAAGGGAGCAGTACATACCTGCTAACACCTTTAACAGCTGGCGTAATTATATCCTACGTCCATCACAGTGATCAGTTTAATAGTGCGAAACAGCTCAGGTCGTGCGTGCACAGAATTATGCTTATAATCTGCAATGAATGGGATCAAATACGTGGTGATCGCGGTTGTTTCGTAACTAATACCTACAGTTTGCAGTATAATGCTAACAGCATTAATTCGTATCGACAATGTTTTAGGTATTAACAATATTATGCTGATATTGGTGGTGTATTTTAATCTGACGAGCCCGGTAGTTCAATAACTAAGTAATTACAGTATAAAGCTACGGTCGTGGTTTCCGTCTCCACTCATTACATATGTATATTTGTGTGATGTGTACACTGATACCCGAGCTGATAGCTAAGAGGTGTGACCGTTGGACTGCCAAGTCAAAGGTCGCAAGTTTAAACCTCAACACGCACCAATATCTTTTCCAATTGCTGTTCGTACTATAAATTAGTTACCAGCTAAAATCGGTGAAGGAAAACACCGTGAAACCGGCACACCTGAGAGATCTTTCAACGGTGTATAAAGCCATATTAAGGGCATACAGGCGGTTTAAATTCTGACACCAGGTTGTTCACCAAATACGATAAGACGAAGACTCATAGCTTATTTAATCTATAGTCACATAACACCATTATCGAAGGAGCATGTAAAACAATGAAGTATCTAAACTTATCGACACAGAACACTTAAGAGGTACAAGACGGGTTAACTCTGACGTAACTCTAAGCTGCCGTAGGATACCTAAAATATCCGAAGTAGGTCGCCCAGTTTAGTTTGGTGGCTAAATGTATAGACGCTACAATTTGGCTTGAAACCTCCGAGCTGTAAGCTGGACCGCTGTTCAGAAGTGGTCTAAGTTATAAGCGTGAGCAATTATAGAGTACTGTTTTTCTAGTAACGAAAACAGCACTGTCAAGTAGTAGAAAAAAAAAAAACATACAAGTAAGTCTTGTATGGATGGTCTGCAGTCACTTATATTATGTAGTGTAAGCTACCAATGTTGGTTTCTACTGTATTTACAAAAGTCCCTACAGTAGAATAGCGACCGGTGCAATTATATACCCATATGAAATACACATGCACACACACTTAGACTAGGTACAAAGATAAAGTAACCCAAATAGAAAAAACAAAACAAGACTTTCTGAATACATTACCTCCTCATTTTTAATTTAGTCGGTAAAAATACATATGATAATGATGAGAGGTATTTCTCATCATCGTCATCCTCAGCCTATTTCTGCCACTGCTGGACATAGGCCTCTTCTATAGCACGCCACTGGGCCTAATCTTCAGCCTCCCGCTTCCACCGCTGCCAGCCATTTTACGTATATCATCTCTCCACCAAGTTCGATTTAAGACTAATACCTATACTTAAATAAATTCTTATAACTTGCACCACAGCCCAAGACACAGTTGAAATTCTATTCCAGACTAGATTCGCAAACTATAAAATGCACCTAAATTTATCTATCCAGCTAGGAAGCAAACTTTAGTTATGACTTCCAGACCTTCCAGTATAATGTAGAAACAAATCAATAGTTATCATAAAAGTTTTGCAGCAATCTTTGACTGGGAGCTTCTGAATAATGACTAACTATCATCTATAGAATTCCAATAAATGGCTATTTGTCTTTGGCATTCAATAAAACTTAGAGGCGAAATTTAAGAAACACGGACGCCATCTGGTCCCAGAATACCCAGATATGACGAAAACCTGTTCACAAAAAAAATTATCAAGTATCATGTTTAAGGAGGCTTATGCCCAGCAGTGGGTCATTTAAAAGCTGATGATGATGATGATGTCATGTTTTCAAGACCTTTACTCTTCAAAGACGGCATGTCTTTTCATACAGGATATTTGGTGCGCAAAGACTTATACAGGATAAGAGTAACCTTTGAAGTTTCTTGCCGGTTCTCCTCCATAGCAATGAGAATTTCAAACCTAGCAACTAGTATATTGACGTTTTATAAGTTCATGTAATTGGTTTATCACACTTCACACTAAAATTATAAAGGCAAAAGTTTGTATATATGTATGTTTAATACTTCTTCACGCACAAACGACGGGACGAATTTTGTTAAAATTTGGTATGGAGGTAGCTGACACCCTGTATTAACACATAGGCTTTTATCCCGAAAAATGTAGCCGGTAACACCGCAGGGCGCAGCTAGTATAAATACTTTAAATATGAACAGACTGGATCATTTTGAGAATGATATAATTAACTAACCTTGAAATGCGACCGTTAGTCTGATTACACTATCGAAAATGAATCATAGAATGGGGTTAACCGTAAAAAGCTCAAGCCATGCAGGATCGTAGGCGTTAAAAACATGACCCCAACACGCCATGGGGACATTAGGGGAAACTTATCGGCAACCAACTGATCGGGCCGACAATAATTACGATTATCAATCAAAACACTCGTGAATGTAATCGTTTGATTTATTATGACACAAAAGGTATTTGTTTTGAATGGACTACATTAACGACCACCTAAATTAAGGACATAGTTTCGGTGAGTGAACGTAGCTTATCTCGCTAGGATTCCCAAAGGTAGGCAGAAGTGTTTCTGATTTTTCGGACGTAGGTATATAAATGATGATATCGTCAGAATTGCGGGTGGATGCAATTAGCAAGCTGTCGTTCATTGTGACGTTCTAAGGGGGAGGCCTTTGTTCAACAGTGGATGTCTTCCGGCTGATGATGATATAAGTGCCATGTCATAATAGCCTAATGTCAAACCTGTTATGTTATGTTATGTCAAACCTGTAGAGTAAAGTTGAAGGAGGGTAGGGAGGTATTTGCCCTTTCTTACTGGGGAAATCCTTGTGGACTTCCTCCATCTAGGGCGGATCTCCAGACTCTTAACCGACTAAAATCCCAGGGTGTTCTCCTAACTAACATAGGTCGAGGGACACAGGATCAGCGTACGCTGCACCCCATTCATCGACAGGTCTCTCTCATTACGTACGGCCTACATGCTGCATGTCTTTTCTTGAAAGGCGCGCTCGGAACACCAGCGTACGCCGCCTATTTGAGCTTATCTGGTCGGGTGACGAACTGCCCCAACTCCATCGCTCGCAGGCCGTCAGGGATGCCTTTACCTTGCAATGCGACAGTACGGCCTGATAATAATAATTGAGCCCATTATCCAAATAGTTTCCGACCGCTACTGTCTGCCAGGAAATTTTTAACATGTCTTTTCCCGGTTATAAACCATTTACCATTGCCAAATTTTGTCCAGCTCCTTTTAGCCGTTCTTGCGCGATCGTCTAACAAACATACAAACACAAACGGAATATACCTTCGTTCTTAGTAAACTTGTTTGGAAAACCAGTCTATTCTGAAAAAAAAACCAATAGCATTTAAGTTTATTCCGTATGTATGGTATCCTCAATAAATTCGTATACAACACGAAACCGCATAGTTCTGTGGTGCACTCGGAACAGTGACTGAAAATAATTCCGAACGGTAAAACGCTTGTGGCTTTACCAATTTCTGATATTATTGAGCTTTAAATCCTTGTGGGTAAACAGAATAGTGTTAATGGCTTTGTAATTGGCAGAGAATTGTAGATATATTTGGTTAATAAGAACATGTTTTAGGCTAATGTTTGTATGTAGGTATTTTAGCAACACGGAGTCTAGATTTGTACGCGGTTGATGGCAATAGCTTTGCCCCCTTAATACAGTGGGACCTGTAACATAACTGATGTTTATATAGATGTCGAGGAAGACATGTGAAGTTCCTTCAACGAAAGGGGAAGATTTTCTAACCTGGCGGTGGTATGCCCTGCACTTCATAAGTCGGAGCGGATGTGTATATAGCTTGCGAATGTGATTACTTCTCTAGCGCGATGCAGGATTAGAAACGTCATGCGTCCTGCGATGAATAGATGTCGCTACATAGACTATGGGAAGATACCGTGTGATGTATTACAGAACACTACCCACGTGTTCAAACAACGTAACCGTGATTATAATCAGGAACTCTGATATTATTTAATTACTTAATCAGTGTGGTAACGGTTTCTATGGAATAACTTTGCGAGTTCCATGTAATTAATGCTTCAAGTTACAGCCGACCTCCGAAGATAATGTTCAAAGTAAATAGTAAAGCTATTAATATAGTAGCCTACAGCGAGATCAGTTTACGGGTCGTAGATAGTTCTCTGAAGATTCTGAAGCTAATTTTCTCTTCATAATTTCCAAGATGCCTCGTTTTCTCATGTTGGGCTCCAGGGTAACGAGCAGGCTGATAAGTTAGCTAAGTTAGCGTGTACAGATGGGATTAACTACCCTATCAAAATGTCCTACTCTGAATACTTAGGCAACATTAAAAAGCTATGTCAGAGTCGTTATAAAGAATATTTTGATGAGAGGAGTAAGGAAAAGGGCATTTGGTATAAAACTATTCAACATCAGCCTGCTAGGATACCCTGGTTTATTAGGAGTAATTTGAATAGAAATACTATTGTTATAGCGCATAGGCTGCGCTCAGGCCACTATCCATCTAGAAAGTTTGGACATCTCATGAAAAAAGTTGACTCGCCCAATTGTGATACCTGCGGAGTCCTGGATGATGTCCAACACTTGCTGATGGATTGTGACAAATACCGGCGCAGGAGGAACTTGTTGATGCGCAAATATAAGCTTAATGTGTACGATGTAGGGCTCTTTATTAGTATTTTAAGTAAGCCAACTTCAAATGCGGCGTTAGACCTATTTGAGATATATGCACAACAACGTGTTCCCCGGCATAATATATGAGCCACTAGCTTATGATTAGCCACGATGGGGCTAACATATTACTATGTAATAAAAGCCTCTAAATAAATAAAGATAAAAAAAAAAAAAAAAAGATGCCTCGTTGGTCTAGTGGTTGCTAAGCGCGACTGCTGAGCACAAAGTCCTGGGTTCGAAAGGGCAAAGTGTTACTGAGTTTTTTCATTCGGTAATCCTCAGTAGCAGTAATGAGTCTGGAAATGTGCCTGGTCATGGCAATAGGCTCGGCCCCTATTATATTGGCAGCTACAACATCATCATCATCATCAGCAGCCACAGCCTTCAATATCCCAATATCCCACTGCTGGGTATAAGCCTCCCTTAAACAATGCCATCCGCCGCGGTCCTGTGCCAATCTTGTGTGTGCCCCGCAATCTTTATTATGTAGTAGCTACAACATAACTGGCCGAAATGTGGTTGTATTGTGTGTCCACTAATGTACCCTAACTATCGGTTTTATGCATTTTCTGCATCCTTCATGAAACGCATTAGCACGATTGATCAGATAAGCTAGTGTAGCTACAATCAGGTCCCATGTTGCCCTTAATTTGAGTGCTCTCGTTTCATAGTCCCGGTTTTAGTGCGAACAAAATCTGTCTGTCTGTGTTGTTTTGTGATAAGACGTTGCTACATCATGCTTTATCCATATAAATATTGTAAATGTGAAAGTAACTCTGTCTGTTACGCCTTCGCGACTAAACCGCTAGACAGATTTTGATGAAAGTCATGTGGAAAGTTTAAGACCCGAGAAAGGACATGCTACTTACGCGAGCGAATCTGCGGGCAAAAGCTAGTTTGTTTATAAAATGGGTACCGGAGAACTAGAACTTGTGGTCCTGAAATTCAACAAAATACACTCACGGGCGCAGAATGTCTTCCCAACTTATATACCTAGCTATAATGGTTTATAATCAAACTCTAAATATCCGCTATCTTCATTGCCAAAAAAATATTGAATTTTTTGGGTCAGATTTAATCTAAAATCACCAAACCGTACTGAGCTAGTGTGGTGTTTAATGGTGATAAATGCTCAATCCTTCTCTATAAGAGAAGAGGCATTTGCCCTGCAGTGGGATAGGCTGTTATTATATACTCGTATATCTATATATATAAAATTTTCGTGTCACTGTTTTCGTTCCCATACTCCTCCGAAACGGCTAGACAACAGCTAGTTATATATATTATTGACTATAAGTATAACATTAAGGTTTCCTAGAACATGAGTAATACATTTGCATGTTTTAGTTTTAAGCAAAAAATGTTCTCTCACCTTTGTACACCATTTTTTATCTATTGGCCAGATTCCGTGCCGGTTAGTGTAGTTACCAAATACTGTTTATCAACCCTTCCGTTAACAACTATTTGTTACTTCTAGTTTTACAGGGACAGTATTAAATGCCAGCCAAGTTCAACCTTAAGCCTCGAATGAAGCGAAAGTGCACGTTAATATTAAATTGTAAGCGTGTGCGCATGCGTCGTAACTAAACATTTACGTATTAGTATCTAAGCTTTGCAATAATATGGAAATTAGTTTTAGGTGTATCAAAATACAGTGTAGGTTGAAAGCACTTGAAGCTGTAGGTAGAGTAAGTAAGCTAGTGTTAGCTCTTTTTCTACTTATCATATGGTTGATAAATAACGCTTAATTTAACGATAATAGCTACTTACGATAAAACCATGGCATGCACAAATGTCTTTTCAAATTCATGTGCGTACTTTAAATTAGTTATCAGTTGTTAAAAACGGTAAAGGAAACCATCGTGAGGTAATTAGCACTCCTGACTGATTTTTCAACGGTATGTACAGCCATGTCTAGACACCTTCGAAACAAAAAGCAAACGTAACACTTAGCCATCGCACCAATCCATCTTATAAAGAAGGAAGGAAAAAATTTCCGATTCCAGCTCGAGGCCAGATTAATCACAAGTTACAACCTAAAACCTCATCACATAATTCTCACAAACCCAAAATCAAATGTGAAATAATTGCTACGGTTTAACAAACACAAACTCACAATACCAGAACAAATTGAAGGACATTCAAGCCAAAAAGTTAATGGCAAATTCCACGCAGAGCCATTAAAACTTGCTTTTTGAATCGAACTAAAGGATTCCCAGTTTCACCCTCTATAATTCATTATGACGCAACCCTGCTAAAAGGTCATGAAACGGGATGGGTGTACCTGAGACGGTGCGTGTGTGAGAGGGATGGATCGTAGGCATTTACACATCAGATGACTGGCTTTTGCGAACCCTGCTGACTTTCAGTCTGCTTAAATTGGCACTCGAGTAATTGAGGACGTCATATGGAGGTGTTAATTGGCATTTTTATTATGTACTCGATTTATATGTGTGGGATGCAACTGTTTTAACGCAATGGGTCGTTTCCGCGACGAACATTTATAATTTATATCGGTTTATGTAAGTTGGTATGATGTTTGTGTCATATTTTAAGTAACGTAGTAGTAAGAGCTATCAATTATAGCATCACTTGATTATTTTGTTATTAGAGTGATAATATAAACCAAATAATATTCATGTATCTCAGATCGTCTGAATTTGTACACACATACACAAAGTCACGCCTGTTTCCCAGAGGGGTAAGCAAAGACCACGAAATTGTTAGGTTTCATATTTTAAGAAATATTCAATCTAACAATGTTTTTTTCGAAATCATTAAACAAGTCATGAGTTTATTTTCGAATCTACTAAAATATAGTGTTTAGGTGCAAATAGAGTGCTTCCACGTGTGATAGTTCCTATGTACGTCCGGCGAACCCTCGGCGTTCAACCTTGCTACCATATTTGTTAACTGCCACATCTCTAAACTACAGCATAAGCATAACTTGTTTTCTTAGACATAGCTCTTGCCAATACAACGAAGATGAACCAAAATATAACAAACATCAAGACAGATTTTCTTAGTAGTGATAACCACTTTATGTATTTATGTTTGCGCGGCTCTGTCGAAACCGGCCAACCCTATGGATACTCATACACTATTCAGAGGCGTCTCTACACTGCGACAACTAATTCACTGTAAAATACATTAATATTACTACTTCCTAAAAGAAATTCGAGGAGTTTCAGGAGGTGTTCATTTAGTGTATTCAAAATTCAAAATGTTTTTATTTCATGTAAACCTATTACAAGCGCTTATGAAACATTAGGATGCTAGTTGCACGGTTCCAAAATGTCATACCAATGGAGAAGAACCGGCAAGAATCTCCAAAGGTTACTTGTTTAAAAAATATGGTACAAATAGGTTTTACAAAGTTTCATTTTGTGACAGCAAAGTAAATTAATGTGATAGGAGAAGGGGCAAAAAATCGAAAAAATAAAAACAAAAAATTTAGCCAAAAACCCACGGTGCAATTAATACTTTTGACTATCACTATTAATTAGTCGAATCTACGCGGTTATTAGAGATTAATCTACGTAGCAAGTGTCAGACAGATTCTCCCAACATAACATAACATCACGCCTGTATTCCCCGAAGGGGTAGGCAGAGGTGCTCAACTGCTCATACAGTACACCCACATTTCGCCAGTAATGTTACAAATCCAGACTCCGTGCTGCCACTGAGAATTACCTAATGGAAAAACCCAGTAACACTTTGCCCGGCCCGGGATTCGAACCCAGGACCTCGTGCTCAGCAGTCGCGCTTAGCAACCACTAGACCAATGAGGCAGTCTCCATTCTCCCAACGTCACTACGATGTTCCAAGGAACCCCAACAGGCGCCAAGGCTATTTAGCTTCAGCGTTTCTTTCGCGCTAGTTGTAAAAGGCAAATGGGGTGAGTGGGTCACGAAGATGCTCTTGTGTAAACGGTGCTACTTACAAAGTAATGCAGGTCACATTACTAGGGTTCCGCGCTAAAATTACGAAACTTTTTCGCTTGGATGAGATTACAGTCCGTGGGGGGAAAGATTAAGAATACGATTCCATTATGTGATCAGGATAGCGAGAAAGTTGACGACAGTAAGGACCCTTGGCAATATGCTCAAAAGTTTTCTTATGCCTGATAAGTCGCATACATAAATTATTTATTTTTAAGAATAACTTAATAAGAATAATTAATATTTAAGCCCAGCATGGCAACATGGCAGTGGACTGAGATAGGCTGATGATGATGATGGTAACATGCAAAAAAGATGCAAAAAGTCATATAAATGACATAAATACTTAGGTATTTATATTTCTACTCCTATATTTTCTTTTTGTGATTAATTTCGTTGCGGGTTCCTAGACAGTCGAGTCATTTTTCTGGGACTCCTCGAGCTTCATTGTCTCGGTGCTTCTCAATAGTTATCATTGTAGATCCTGGCTTACAGGAGTTACAATGATGGGCACGAGTGGTGGGGTAATCCCAAAAAAAAGTAACTTATATATTGAACATGCCATAGATCCAAAAGTTTTCTATCTCATTGTACTAAATCTACTGAAGTTATATAGGAATACAATAGCACTCAATCAAACAGTAAAATGCCTTTTTATTTGTATATAATTTTGAATATACTACATATGTATAAGTACCGCTCTCAACGTCCGAAGTTTAAGAATAAAATATTCACAAGTCATTAGCTGAAAGAACCGAGGAACTTGCAATGACAAACGGAAAATACCTTTCTAAAACATTTTATTCAGTCTTAACGAGAGTCATAGAAATGATACAATATTAGTAGTGTATCTACCTACTACATCAGTTTTAGATACTGACGGTAGAATTACGATTTAGAATTGTAAAGGCGATAACCATCTTGAAGAAATAGGCAAGTGCTGAAGATATCAAAGAAACCCAAAAACCTATAGAGCGCCACAGGCTTCGAACCTCACATTTCTAAAAAACTTATTGTGTATTTGTATAAAACCTAAAGTATAAAAACGTAAGCTACCTACATACTTAATCGCATCCCAGAGGAAGAGTCATGGGCCAAGAATTTCTATTCGCTTCTATCCTGGTCGCCTTTCGTGTCATTACTGGATGACAGCGTGAATATAATCCATTTGTGATTATAAATTTAAATGTTTTTATTACAGAGTTAAAAACTTAAAGTGTAGGTAGATGATAAGTGTTAATTAATACTTTAAAGCTATCATCAAAAATTAGATCAAAAGTTATACGCTAAGGTCTGCTAAAACTTTTATGGAGGTTGAAATTCATAACTTTCTGACCTATCGACGCAAACGATTTTAATATTCATCGAAATAACTTTTTGTTTGAACATTTAGATATTCTGTTTCGATACAGAATGTAAAATAATCGGTAAATATTCTGCGTGTTGTTACGAAATAAACTGAAAACTGTTGCTAACGTTGTTTATTTTCATTAAACTTCTAGAGTTCTAGATTGTCTGCATAGACTTATATTTTGTTCAGACAATTCTGGATAGAATACAGTGTTTGCTTACATAAAAGTTTTGACATGGCCAGCCCACTCCCACTTCAATTTGGCAGTGCGTATGAACCCGCAAAGGTGGGCCAATATTACCATATGAGAAGGCGATGTCGAGATAACTTAGACATTTTTGCTTATCATGGCTGCCGTTTTCACATGTCGAAACCCCTCTGTGCTTGGAAGGCACGTTAAGCCGGTAGTCCTGCGCCTGATTTATCTTGTCGTATCAGTCAACTTGTGCACTATATTATCTCCTGCGTAGTTGGTTAGTCCCAGCAGACCGGCCACCGTGACCGAAATTCAGTCAGGGGAACATATCTAATGTTCTCTTGACTATAGCTATAAAATAAGGGAAAGGGATATGCTTGTAAGTATTTGTAGGATATCTATAAGTTATATGTACAACAAGGCTCCTTATAATGTTACGAAGCTAAAAACTTACAAGCATCATTTATCATCGCACATTTTAAGAATTTTCTGGAAAGTTACTAAGTACTAGTGGTGCTCAGTGCACTTTTGTCACTGTATTCCGGCAAGGTGTGAAAAGACTTGTGGCTAACTTTAAAAAATATATGCTTGCTCTTAAGTTCCAGTTTTTTGCCGTAAGCACTTGCAGCCATTCATTCCACCATGTCAAAAACTTAAGAGATTTTAGACTAATAATGTGTTAATGAGAAACTGATAAATCATGACCTCAATAAACACATACAGCCTGTTTCCCAGAGGGGTAGGCAAAACCCACGAATTTCCATTTATGATCCTGGCTTATCTGGTTACTTATTTCACTCCTCTGCTGACCCATTCACTCTTGGTACATTCCTCTAATGAGCTCGTCTGTTTAGTGTACCTACTCCTTCTTCGACCCTTCTCTAGAACATCTCTGATTTGGTCAGAGTATGGACCGATATCTTCAACTTCCAGCATAAGCAAGTAACACTATGAATCCAAATCACAAATAATCATGTCTTTGAATAAACTGTAATAACATTTTAACGAAAAGAGTTCGCATTTCTCCAAAAGACATATAAAAATGAACAATAATTTGAATATTTGAAAACTGACGGTGACGGATTCGGACAGTGCATTTGTTTTAAGTCTGTCTTTCTAGTAGGTCGCACATTACTCAAATACAGTCGGTGTGAATCGGAAGCTTTTCGTTGTTAAGTTTTAATACTAAAAATGAGGGAAATAGTTCATATACAGGCTGGCCAATGCGGCAACCAAATCGGTGCTAAGGTAAGATTCTGATTCTATACCTATTCTATAAATTTACAAGAATTTGCTGATTTTTCGATACATCGTAAAAATATTATGTAAGTAGATTGGAACGTGTTACACTGTGAGCATAATCGGAATACTAAAATTGCCTATTCCTCGTCTTAAATCGTCAGCTTTTTCTTAGCGCTGGTAGTTGGGCTATTTGAGTTCGTCCTTGATTGGGAATACTGGTGGATTGTTTGACAATATTTGTGTAAAACATGGGTATAAAAATGACTGTCATAAATAAATTGGAAGGTTTGTTAGTACGGCATACATAGGCTACCAACTCCTATAAGCCACTTTGATTAGTATTTATTTAAATGCCTCAATTATTCGACACGATCTTGTACCTGTTTACCTCGCAGAGCAATGTCAAGACTTCAAAAGCGTTATAGGGTTCGACCACATTTGACACTGACATTTGTTCCCTATTTCAGTTCTGGGAAGTGATTTCTGACGAGCACGGTATTGACCCTACCGGCACCTACCACGGCGACTCCGACCTTCAGCTGGAGCGCATTAACGTGTACTATAATGAGGCGACGGGCGGCAAGTACGTGCCTCGAGCCATCCTCGTGGACCTCGAGCCCGGGACGATGGACTCCGTACGCTCAGGACCCTTCGGACAAATCTTTCGGCCTGACAACTTCGTCTTCGGCCAATCAGGCGCCGGAAACAACTGGGCCAAAGGACATTACACGGAAGGCGCAGAACTAGTAGACTCTGTCTTAGATGTAGTCAGGAAGGAGGCGGAAGGTTGTGATTGTCTTCAAGGCTTCCAGCTCACACATTCCCTTGGTGGAGGGACAGGTGCTGGCTTAGGGACACTACTCATCTCGAAAATTCGAGAAGAGTATCCTGATCGTATTATGAATACCTTTAGTGTAGTACCATCTCCGAAAGTGTCAGATACTGTAGTGGAACCTTACAACGCAACCCTTTCTGTGCATCAGCTAGTGGAAAACACGGACGAATCTTACTGCATTGACAACGAAGCTTTATATGACATTTGTTTCCGTACCTTAAAGTTGACCACCCCGACCTATGGCGATCTGAACCACCTGGTGTCTGCGACTATGTCTGGAGTCACTACTTGTCTAAGATTCCCTGGTCAATTGAACGCTGATTTGAGGAAGTTAGCCGTGAACATGGTCCCATTCCCTCGTCTGCACTTTTTCATCCCAGGATTTGCACCGTTGACGTCCAGAGGAAGCCAGCAGTACCGAGCTCTGACTGTACCAGAGTTGACTCAACAGATGTTTGATGCTAAGAATATGATGGCAGCGTGTGACCCTCGCCACGGGAGGTACCTGACTGTCGCGGCTGTCTTCAGAGGCCGCATGTCCATGAAAGAGGTGGATGAGCAGATGATGAACATTCAGAACAAGAACTCTTCGTATTTCGTGGAATGGATTCCAAATAACGTGAAGACTGCCGTGTGCGACATTCCACCGCGAGGTTTGAAGATGTCGGCGACGTTCATTGGGAACTCTACAGCGATCCAGGAGTTGTTCAAGCGTATTTCTGAGCAGTTCACTGCCATGTTTAGACGTAAGGCTTTCCTGCATTGGTATACCGGCGAGGGTATGGATGAGATGGAGTTTACTGAAGCAGAGAGCAACATGAACGATCTGGTTTCGGAGTACCAGCAGTACCAGGATGCCACCGCTGAGGAAGAAGGCGAATTTGACGAAGAAGAGGAAGGTGGCGACGAAGGAGACTAGACTACTGCATTTTGTTAAGACTTGCATTATATTTTATATTTTGTATTCGATCGTTTAATTTCATGAATACATTTCATGACCAACCTAAAGTTTTTCTCTAATACTTTCCCAAATATCTCATAATTATATAGATCTATACAGGCGATACATAAGGCACTCTATTTTCCTAAAGGGTAAGCAGGGATAGCTTCTTAAAGTTTAACGCTATAACAATACTACTTATTAAGTCCTCTGTTTAAAATTTTATATTGTAGTTATATTAAAGGTCCTCTAAAAACTAGGTTTTATATCACTTTTCTTTTATTGTGCTTCATATTCAAGGGCATGTACAGACAACCTTTTCTGCGCCCTCTCGTTTTGGTCTACGCTGACCATCTACACTGCCACGCGCGATACAATTCCCGCTGTTACAAACCGTACCAACTGTTTTCAAACGCATTCAGGCGCAATCACTAAAACTAGTTTTTTAGTAATGTAATTGTAACAGTGTAATGTTATGGTAATAAATTAAATAATTTAATTTAATTTTGGACCTTATTGGAAACGAGTATCTACTCACGAGTTATCAATAGTCATTTAGGTACTTTTAAATTCATCACACTTATCATCAGCCGGAAGACGTCCACTGTTGAACAAAGGCCTCCCCTTAGAATGCCACATCATCCTCGTCACACTCCTTTTAGATAAATAAAAATTTCGAATGCCAATATCTGCCATTTGAATATTATACTCTGTTACACTAACGGTAAAACTAGACCATCTGAATATTAAGTATTAGTCGGTTTACAAATAGCCGGACTAAATAATTCAGAGCTCGTCGAGCATTCTAGAAATAAAGTCACTTAGCTTGAAAGCCGGCGAATGAGCCGGGCTAATGCTAGACCGGACGTGGTGTTTGCCTGAGTTAATATCATGAATATCTGCTAGATATGAGGTTGAAGACAGACGTTTTATAATTGAGAAAAACATAGGAAAATATCCTCACACATCAACATCCATTAACACTTTGCCCGACACGGGGATATCAGGACGTCGCGTTCTGCAGTTTCTTGAAATAAGTGGTTTGTTTATTTTCAACACATAAAACATAACATCACGCCTGTATTCCCCAAAGAGGTAGGCAGAGGTGCACATATTATTATAGTACATACACCCACATTTCGCCGGTTATGTTTTAGGTCCCAATGTAATAGGGGGCGAGCCTATTGCTATCAACCGGGCACAAATCCAGACTCCGTGCTGCTACTGAGAATTACCTAATGGAAAAACCCAATAACACTTTGCCCGACCCGGAATTCGAACCCAGGACCTCGTGCTCAGCAGTCGCGCTTAGCAACCACTAGACCAACGAGGCAGTCAGTTTATTTTCAAACCATAAGTAATATATTTCTAAGTTAATTAATAAAGTATTTTTAATGCATTCATTCGGCGAAGTTATTAGTCCATCTTATTGCCTTCATATTAACTTTATAAAGGAGGCAAGCACAGAATTATTTACTTACTTTTTGGCAAGTTGTAACATGTTCGACAGTTGAACACTTTTGACTTATATCAGAACTTGTTCACGTCTTATAAAGTACATTTTATGTCAGTCATAACTTTTATTTTAGTGTAATAAATTAAATACCTTAACGTTAATACTAAAGTTTATGAAACAATTATAAAGTTCTAAATACATTATGTACTGCCTCGTTATTCGACTGGTTGCATGGGTTCTGGGTTTGAATTCCGGGTCGGGCAAAGTTTTACTGCGTTTTTCAACTAGGTATTTCCCAGTGGCAGCACGGAGCCTGGAATTGTGCCCGGTCGATGGCAATAGGCTCGCTCCCTACAACATTAGGACTTGTAACATATCTGGCGAAATTGTGGGTGGACTGCCGACCCCTTCGGAAATAACGAGCATGATGTTACTATCTGTTATTCATTACCTAAAGGGGAAGCATAGGTTTTATTATTTCTAGTATATTCACCCATATCTCGCTTATCATAAATCTATAATATAAAACTCTTCCGTTACTGACTGACTGACTGACAGACAACGCACAGCCGAAACTCTCAGAGTAATGACTAAAGCATAGAGGGAGCGTTGCTTCCAGCAATACTGTACACTTTTTTTGCCTCGGTAGTGATGTGCCGTATTTGGTAAGTCGAAGTATCGAAATAAATTTAGTTCTTGACAGAAAATGTACTTCTATTGAATGTACGTTATTTTCACGTTGTATAAAACATACATCACCAAGGCATCAATATAAATTTAGTCCCAAATTTAAGAATTATCTAGTAAGGGTTTAAATTACAACAAATACGTGATTCGTTGACTACAAGATTTATATTGCAATGTTTCATATCAAGTACAGTGATTGGTGGACCTGACCAATCACTGTACTTGATATGAAACATTTGATAAATTAATGGCTAATCTTTATGTTGATCGGCCTTTAGAAACTGGGAGCAAAAGTAAAAACACATATAAATTTTGTAAATTTTTAATAAATAGAAACAATATAATTTTTTTTATAATCTAGCTGTGCCCCGCGGTTTCACCCGCGTCAATAACTGTCGTTACCGATGTCTTTGTAGTTATTCTGTATTATTAGAGTTTTATAGCCAAATGGCAAAAACAGCGGCTATGCTTAGTCCATCTATTTCTAGCTCTTGTAAGCACTTTACACCAGTTCTCTTTCATTTGGAGGCATACTGTAAAATAAAACGATATTTGCTATAATTTAATGACATAAAATTAATTATCGTATCGAATAGTTTCGATGAAAAATATCTACTTCACTAGCATGACATAACCTCACAAATAAACAAATTACTTTATTGTTAAATTAATTCGTTAACACAAAATAATTCGTAAAAAAGATAGTCTGAAGGGATCATCATCAATCTAATGTGTATGTATAAGTGATAGTATACAAAAATTACGCGTGATTTTATAAGAAAATTGCATAAAAACACTTACCCATGAAATCTTACAAATTCATTGTTATCTTTCCGTGATGAATGTGATTTACACGATAAAACAAAACTAGCCATATTAAACGCTTATTTATCTGTCCTTTGCACCTTTTGTACACAATCAAGTTGCTTATATTATCCAAAAAATTATATTATTTTTAAAATAAACAATGTCAGGACTAGGACTGACATTCACTACGTATAATACGACTAAATCAAATACTTTGTACAGTTAACCGTGTAGAACCGTTCTAGTAAGCAACTATGTCCTTTTTTAATTGGTAGTGTAGTAAGAGACCAAGTATGACCGTTTGACAATTTCGGAATGTACATTTAGTTTTAAGCATATATGAGTCCATATATGTTTGTCTCTTTTATATATATAATCTGCGTCATAAGAGAGAGGAGCTTGGATTTATCGTAATTTGTGTCTAATTTGTTCGCTCTCTCTATGCTTTAGTAATTACTCTGAGCCGAAACTACTGATCGTAAAGAGCTGAAATTTGGCATGTGTGTTTGTTGGGAGGAGTAGGCTACCACTAAGAGAGGATTTTTGGAAATTCCCAAAAAAAAAATTAAAAAAAAAATAGTGAAAAACCCAAATTCTGACGGTAGTCATTACTCCACGCGGAGGAAGTCGCGAGCAAAAGATTTATCGAACCCACAACGGGTCCGCCATTATGTGGACGCTCTTAGACGCTTCATATTAAATCTGCGATGCCAAACGTTACGCGTCATTTTTTATAACTAGATGGTCTCGGTATTTCCGAATTGAAAACTCTGAGAAGAAATGCCGAAACAGTAGGTCGATTAGTAAATGATCCGCATTTATTTTAATTCTTTCTTAAGCATTGTGTATTGCGTACCTCTTAAATATTTTACCTTACACGCGACAAAATTCTAATTTACTAAGCGAAGCAAACTATGGTTATGTCCGTATCATCTGTTTGGTATTAAAACCCTGGTTTTAAATTCATGCAAACTAGCTCTGTCGCCAAGTCCGACCAAAAAGGGTTGAAATACTGAAATCACATACAATATAGAATGCAATGATATTTTAGTAAAGGTCAGCCGCGATAGATGTCGCTACCAGCGGCCACAGTTGCTGCTGCCAGGGATATTAAAATATTAATATGGTACAGCGCATGTTTATTTTTACAATGCAAATGTTAAAAATGGCGAGCTTCAGCTACGAGTTCTCCGCACGTGGCATAAGCAGAATACTAGTCAGGTTTAGTATTTGTGACGTCGTTGTTAAGATAATCTTGTTTGTTATGTAGTGTATCATATAAATTGTATGTACACTCATGTTTTCACCAATAAAAAAATATCTTAAGTTACCTAGTGTTTGTTGGAGCGCCTGCGGAATTGCATTAGCAATAAATAGCATACTTACCTATTCGTAATTAGTTTAGGCGTTCTAAGGGGGAGGCATTTGTTTTTTAAAAGACCTTCACTCCTGAGTTTGTTTTTGTATTTCTCCTTAGTGTAGTTATTATTAAATTAATTGGTAATTCCCAACAGTATTTCAGAATAAGTGTTGGAAGTCAAACAAAGAACCCTGTCCATTGCATTTCCTTACAAAAGCATGGCCATCATGTTTCGTCGCTAGGAAAGCCCGTAAAACGTGTCAAACCATTAACCAATAAGATCCACCTAAGGCTTATAGACTTAACAACTAAAATATGGGAGATATGAACGGCAAAATGTAGTTAATGTTATAATATATTGTAATATAAAAAGGTATATTCCTGACTAACGTCAATCATTACACAACTAAATATTTTGTTAATCATTCTAGTTATAACCTCGCCTGATTATCTATCTAAAAACAAACCATTTTGTTTCTATATCCACAAATCTCAACGCCTAATTAAAGTCAACGGACAATACAAAATATGAAACCGCTCAAGCAGCAAACAAGCTGAAATCTCAAATACTTATTAACCAACTCCACCAATCATCGAAAGAACTTGGCCATTGGTTGGAATAAATAGAAAATAGAACTATGAAAGCAAGCGTGTTATATTTCTAGAAACATTCGGAACGTTGGCAGGTTTAAAACTGCATTCGTTTGCGATCGATATCGAATCTCCGCTTCTATTTCGATGTCGGCTGCGTATTGTCAAAGCTACGTTGCTTTTCGGTATGGCAGTATTTAGATATAGCCTGGATTTTTCTTTTTAAATACCTTAAGGCTAGCATTCGAATTTCGTATCCTTAAACGTTTTCCAAATCGTTTTTTTCTTTTTAAATAACTTGAATGCCTAATATCTGAGTCCCGTCTCCTTAAAAGTTTTTCGAATCGAATCATTCGAATGCATCGATTATTTAAATACATAATTTTAGAATGCTTTTCATTCGTTTCGAATAGTATTCAAGTAGTGGACAAATCAATACAACTGCTGATCATTTGAATTCCGAATACAGGATCCGAATTAGAATTTCAAGCGTGACCTGCTATGCTATTCGGAACTGATATCATCTCGAATGTCACCTTACTATGCGCTAGGTTCAAATCTTACCGCGGAATTATAAGTGAGTTCGTGTGTGATGCCTTCAGAATAACACGGCTACTGCTCTAAGACCATAGGTAAAAGGCAATATATTGGTACTATGTATGTATTCAAATTGAGACACAAAAAAAATCACTAGAACAATGACTTAATAGTCGGGACAAATATTTGCCGATCACACAAAATATATTTTTTCTGAACGTTTATCAAACTCGTATTAATCTATCATTGGAATAAGCATTATTAGTCGTTCACTATTCTACGTCATCCAGAATAGAACCCACTCTGTACAGTATAGGATGGATGGATAGACATGGCATTCGGAAATATGCATCGGGAATCCGGATGTATTCTAAACTAGCCTCGATTGCCTCAATTACCGTTTTTCTGCTAGTTTTTAACCTTACGAAGATGTATGGCCGGTCTTTTTGGAATTTAACACGTTTTTTCAGGATTTACATTGTTAGCGAGTATCGTTAGCTGATGTCAATTAAATTGTTTTTTTTCATATCTCCATATATTGTTTTTTTTTTCATTTCTAGTCCCGAGTCTGGGTGTATGTGTATGTGATATTTCATGTTTGTGAAACGCTCCCACGATACAAATAAAATTCCTAGTGCGTGGCGACGTTTTTTTAAAAGAAAAGAGAAATCTGTGGATCACACAATTTTTTGTCCCTTGCGGGAATCGAACCCCTAGCGCAGCAGTCCAATTGCGTAGCCACTGCGTCAATGAAGTCGTCATCGTCGTACACAATGTGTAAGAAAAATCTATGGTCAATTTATAAGGGTGTTGTACCGACTACCTAACTTTCTCTAACAGGACCAACAACCTGTATCCATGAAAAATTTATCAGCTGTACTACACAAAACTTCAATACCTACTCGTACCGCCACGCCTATAATTACTGTAATTAATATACCTCATAAGTATACTAATTACTCTAGTTAATATACGTATACAAAGGATATGTCCTACACAAAAATAATTTCTATGTTATAACATGCATAATTACAACCTATTATATATGTATGAGAAGCCTGTCTAAGTAACAGCCGCCCGTGTCGATCGATCAAGGTTAAGCTGATCTTACCGAGGTCTGTTTTTGGATGGGTGATCATCCGTTTTTACACGCAAGCCTACTTTTATGGCTTTACTTATTTGTTGCGTAGGCACTACGCTGATGGGCTAAACAAGTGTTTAATTATCTTCTAAGCGAATGCCTCTTCTTTTCAGGGCCCGGTATAAAGGGTACGATGGCGATTCTGAACTGCTTGCTGGCGCGGCAGCTGTGCTTCGAGGACGCCTCCTGCTCCGCCATCCTGGAGATCATCCCCAGGGTCTGCGGCTCTGAACTTGGTGAGTACCTTTGAGATACAGCTTTTGAACTTACCTATGCGCTACCAGTTACACAAATTATGGTGCATCATCAGAAGACCTGATGAATAGGTTGAGAACACAGAGTTAGAGGACTACCATTGAGATTTTGCAACAAAGGCCAAACATGCTATCACGCCTATAATCTATGAAGCAGAGGCAGAAGTGTTCTTCATCATGAGTCCATACATTTACAGTCTGCCTTTCATCACCAGTCCCAAGTTAAATCATTGAATTGAATTTCAATGACATAGTGAGATCTAAAAACAAACATCAAACATGAAAAACAAGTCTATTTAAAGAACAATTTGATACAAAATTTACAAGAACCAAATAACTCATACAATAACCCACATGTCATTCCAAATACATATTTACTGCCATCTTCGCTTGACAATAAGAAAAACTTTTATGAGCCCGAAAAGAAAATTCATAAAAAATCTTTTGTTAAATACACTCTATTATATATGCGAACACACGGGGTTCTAACCGCGACAACCTTTCAACGGACGAGCGGCTGCCTATCACACCGACGCGTAACAATGTACTGAAGAAATACTGTGACTAAAGTTCGCGAGCTCGCTGCTCGCGCGTCAAGTAATGTTTGGGCAAAGTCGTCTTACTTATGATGACATATTATGATTATAAAACATCTTTTAATTGAAATACCTCCTAATTACCAACAACTACAGGGATAATTTATAAAGTATAAATACACATCACACTAATATTATAAAGGCGAAACTTTGTGTGTGTGTTCGCATGTTTGTTACTTCTTCACGCTCAAACCGCAATTTTTTTATATAATTTGGTATGGAGGTAGTTGATACCCTGAATTTTGCTCCTTTTTATTCCAAAAAAAATGTAGCGGATAACACCACGGGGCGCAGTTAGTTGACAATATTTACAAGTAAAGTAATGCTTGAAAAAGCTATCAACATTTTAAATATTTAAACTATCTCAAACGCTAAACCCAGTATAACCTTATAACCTTCATTAAGTCTTTACCTGACCTATAAAGAATAAAATGTAACAGTACCTTACAGAATGTATAAATAAACTACAGCTAAAATTCTAAATAAATCTAGTGCTATTTTTAGTTATCCTTCCCCGAAAATATTTTGAGAATTAACTTTATTCGCATGAACTAAGCTGTGCTAAACCTCAGTATTAATTACGAATTCAGCGCAAAAGCGTTGCTACAACCGCTTAGGAATACACAAAATATATGAATTGCTGTAGATTTAGCATTTGTAAAGGCATCCACTAACCTAGTCGAGTATACTAGTAGTTTTAGGAAAGAGATTAGCGCAGGTTTAAAACTAATAAGCTAGTATATTGTTATATCCTTAGAGTCCTTTAAAATTTGTATGTAATGCTTGCTTGCTATTATATCACAGACTCGTGAAGAAAGGGAGATAAGAATAAAATGTTATGCAGTTTTATATAAATTTTTCACAAACTCCGACTTCATCATCATCACCATCATCAACCGGAAGTCCACTGTTGAACAAAGGCCTCCCACTTAGGTATTGGGGGGGGCTGCCATAATCTCCACGGGCCCACGCTTGGTAACAAACTCGGACTTCACTTGGTACAATTTTACGGAGCTAGATCTGATTTTCATAAGTACGTAAATATAATCATGTCTGTTATCTCTGATGATGCAAAGTGGTCCTTTATCTGCACTTGGTATGCACCCACATTTGTCGATCATCGAAAGTCCAATGTTGCCATTTCAATTTGTCCCAACCTACCTATATTATGTCAATTTGGCCCAGTTCACAACGGGCCTGCAACAATTGGTTTTCTCGAAATAAAATTGACTCTCTTTTGAGTTTGAGCATAAATAAAAATAACTATAGATTTCTTGGTATTTCTGTTTAAACTATAATACCTTCATAAAACCATACCTTTTTCAAAAGGTATATTACGCGTCGGTGTGACACACGGCCGTAGTATTTTGACCTCTCGCCACATTCACTCTTGGGATGATGGAATAAAACATCAGAAGGCGGTTGTCTAAGCGATGCGTCATCAAATAATAAGTGGCTTGTCAAATGGACGGGCCTTCTGCTGGTGCCTTATTAACATACACCAAGATATAGCTATAGGATGTGAAGACCCAGGGTTTTGGTTTGAAGTTATACGTACCTATTTCTCTTGAATTATTATGTAGTGTCTATTTTATGTGTAACAGTTTTTACATGGACTTGTTACTTATAAAAATATATATTGTTTGTTTGATTGACGGTTGGCTACCGGCAAAATCTGGGTGTACTATATGTGCACCTCTTCCTACCACTTCGGGGAATACAGGCGTGATGTTATGTTATGTCAGGTTGGCCGCATGAGTTCGAAACAAGTCGGGTATTCCAAAATATACATGTGAGCAATGTATGTGATATTTTATATTTATAAAACGCACGACACAGGAGATTCTAGTTAGGCGACGTTATTTTTTTTAAAACAAGAATTTACACGCGTACAATTTAAAACTTTTTATCGCCATCATCATCATCAGCCAGAAGACGTCCACTGTTGAACAAAGCCGCCCCCTTAGAAGGCCACAATGAACGACAGCGATTTTTTATATTACAACATAATTCTGATACAACAATAAAGAAAATAGATTTTAACTTGTTATATTGAAGTACTATTCCTATCAGATACTAGTATTAATAATTTATCATCATATATTTCCAATACAGACAGAACAAAGAGCCACCCTGAATTTCTCTCATTAATTAAACACTACATACTTTGGCCACATTCTATATACAATACAATATACCTACATACATGTACATAGTCTGTGCTTTGGCCTAGAATACTACTTGATGTAGTATTAGCTTTATAAGCCATAGAAATATACGGACAATTCCAATGTAATTCTTACAATGAATATAATATGAAGTCAGTATACGAAGGCCAATATAATTACATTCGGGATTTCGTTCGTATTAATAACAACTAAAAGAGAATTCTAGATATTGTTAAACTATGTTCTATAGATGTGTGTTAGGTCTAAGGTCACTGACCCATGAATATATCCGGTGAAGGTTCTATACACAAGGTTGGGGGTTCAAACTTTGACAAGTATCAGTGTGACTTGTTCAATATAATGTGACCTGTAATGATAGTTTTAAGAATAAATAACATTCAGTGTCCCAAGCATTGATAGCCGAGTGGTATGACCGTTGGACTGTCAAGTCCAACGTCGCAAGTTCAAACCTCAGCACGCGCCAATGTCTTTTCTCATTCATGTGCGTACTATAAATTAGATATCAGTTGCTAAAAATATCGTGAGGAAACCGCCACACCTGAGAGATTTTTCAACGGTGTGTAAAGCTATGTCAGAGGCCTCCAGGCGGTTTAAACTCTGACACCAGGTTGTTCATCAACCATACGATACGATGAATGTCATTCATTTCAAAGTCTATCAACACCAGTGGTTATTTTTTTTAATCGTATCTCGACATCAGATATTTCTCCTGTATCTCGGGTGCATTCTACAAACATGAAATTTCACATACACAAACACCCAGAGACAGGAACAGGAGTCACACATCTGCGGATTACTAATTCCTTTAACCCGTGCGGGAATCAAACTCACAACCTTTAGCGCAACAGTCCAATTTCTTAGCCACTGCGCCAATCAGGTCGTAAAATGCCTAATTAAAGACAATAGGATTGTCCCCTTTTACTTGAGACATAGGACTCTCTGCTTACCACTACAGAGAGGTGTATTCTCTAAATTTCCATCAGAACACGCCCCATGTATCGTTGTTAATGAACATAAATAATTAAAGGTATTTCAATGGTATGTCAATAACACCGAAGTGCGTCATCGTTTGATAGTCCTCTAGTCTAGTTATTACATTTATTTATAGCTTATGTTCACAAATTAAATACCATACTGTTTATTTTGTATTCTTACGAGTGAGCCCGATTTCCACTGCGAGCGGAGCGGACCCATTAAGGACTACGTTTAACCCGCAAGAGTACACTGCATACTTGTATTCTCTGGAAGGACAGGACTGGGCGAGCTGAAAGGGTTGTAATGAACGGCTCAGTCATTTACCTTTTGCAGTGGACATGAACACTCTTTGTTGGTGGAAATGTAAACCTATACCTTTCTTTTTAACATAACATAACATCACGCCTGTATTCCCCGAAGGGGTAGGCAGAAGTGCGCATATAATACACCCACATTTCGCCAGTTATGTTTTTAGGTTCCAATGTAATAGGGGGCGAGCCTATTGCCATCAACCGGGCACAAATCCAGACTCCGTGCTGCTACTGAGAATTACCTAATGAAAAAACCCAATGACACTTTGCCCGACCCGGGATTCGGACCCAGGACCTAGTGCTCAGCAGTCGCGCTTCGCAACCACTAGACCAACGATGCAGGCCTTTCTTTTTAGTCAGCTAAAAACCCTTGTGAACGGTTCACAAACAACTATTATAGGTATAATAGTCACGATATTTTTAACATAGTATTTATCTTTGAGGATGTACCTAATTATTTTAATAAAAATGGGTTTTGCTAAAAATATTTTCTCATAAATTATATGACTACCTAAGCTACCTCTATTACTATGCATAAGTCTCGGAGATAAACATAACATAATTAGTTATACGAAACCTTTGTATTATTTTATTGATGGAAACAAGATTGGTTTTAAAGAATCTTATTCTTTCAGTGGCATTATCATCATCCATCAACCTTTTGCTGTCCACTGTAATTTAGCCAATCACAAATTGCATATTTTTTACGAAATTTTGTCCTTGACTCCGTGCGCGAGAATTTTAAACGTTTTATAGCCAGTTGTTTATCACATAATCGAAGAAGTATAGCCTTCTGCAATAAATGGACTATCCAACACAAAAATAACTTTTTTATTCGAACCAGTAGTTCCTGAGTTCAACCGAGTCGAGTGGTATGACCGTTGGACTGCCAAGTCGAAGGTCGCAAGCTCAAATCCCAGCCCACACCAATGTCTTTTCAAATTCATGTGTGTTAGGGGTCTAAAAAACAACATTGCTTCAGTCTAGTTTTCTATAATGGTGACCGCGGTTTTACAGACAAACACTCAGCCGATCACATATATATGTGTCCCATGCGGGAAATAAACAGTATTGACTTTTTTTGGGATAATATTTTACGTATCTTTATATGTCTAGACTTTTCCCAACTATGGAATTGGGTTTGATTCACAGTCCAAACTGTTACAAGTGGATTCAAATATTATACATGCAGCGTATACTTAACGATTTATACCTTTTTTTTTTTTGCTGAGGAAATCTTGGAGTTCCTCCGTCCTGGGGCGGGCTCATTGGTATATCGGACTCCTATCTTCTAAAATCCCAAGGGGTCCTCCTAACTACCCCAATTTCCATATATTTTAGATCAGATAGTCAACATTTTCTACTAAGTCTCACTTACCCAAGAAAACCCTTTCAAGCAAAACCTCACCTCCAAAGACATTAATAATAACAGCGCAGTCATAATTCAAAGATAATCCAACTTGAACCGACGCCCTTAATATCGAACGTTGAAGTCATAACAATGATTTATACGACACCCAAAATACTCACTTGAAACTCAGGGACAATACGTCAAAAAATATATTAATAACCAACCAAGAGGTAACAAAGGTAAGGTAACAATAGGTGGCCGATATTCCAGGCAGACGTAGGGAGACCATGTGCTGGGAAATGGGGATACTGGTTCTGTTTGACGTTGCAAAGACACCTCAAGATAAACCATATGACGTCTGTAGACCTCGCAGGGGTAGACAGAGGTGTGTACATAGTATACCCACGTGTTACCAGTAATGTTAAATATCCCACCCATTGTAATGGGAGGGTTCGAATCCCGGGTCCAGATTTTGCCTTTTGTTTTTGTTATACAAAGTGTTATTGGGTTTTTCCTTTAGGTAATTCTCAGTAGCAATACGGAGTCTGGTTTTGTGCCTGCAATAGGCTCGCTCCGTATTGGTATTGCTATGTTTTTGGTTCGCTTTAATGGTGTCATGCTAAGAAATTGCGAGTTATTCCTCCAGTGTTGTATTTACATCACCACGGTCTTCGTCTAATAATTCAGAAAGTTTTGAGTTTCATCTGTGTTTACAGATCTGTAAAAGTTATCTAACAAACATATTTATTTAGGACATAATTCTACGTTTTAATCTGTAGATAAATATTTGTTCTAGTCTATATACATTTGGGTTGATAAACTCCTAGGCCTTATTTACTTAGGATTCTAGACTTTGTTGGCAATTTACTGTTGGCTAAATATAATAAGTTGAAGGATTGCTTTTGTAAAGCTCTGTTCAACTCTATTAGAAGCAAATACTATATTATTGTTTATAAACTAAAGATAAATGAACTTACCCCTTTGGGCTAAATACTGTCCATGCAGAAAAAGTTACAAACATTATTTGCCCCCTAAAAGTAGTTCTAGGGTAAATTGTGAAACGAAAAATATTTTTAATCGCTGATCCGGCGAATGTCAAACCACCTTCTAACTATATAAACCTTCCCTGGACTTCCACAAATATTTAAACATTTTGCCTAATCGGTCCAGCCGTACTCATGTTATGGCGTGGCCAAGGGAATCAGGGATGCTTCGATGGCGAGGAGTTTATGTATATTAATGAGATCACCGTATTTCTTCTGAAATTCCAAAGCCAATTGGATGATCGATACGATGATTTAATTAATAAGACATTTTTAACTGCCTCGTTGGTCTAGTGGTTGCTAAGCGCGACTGCTGTGCACGAGGTCCTGGGTTCGAATCCCGGGTCGGGCAAAGTGTTATTGGGTTTTTCCATTAGGTAATTCTCAGTAGCAGCACGGAGTCTGAATTTGTGCCCGGTTGATGGCAATAGGCTCGCCCCCTATTACATTGGGACCTAAAATATAACTGGCGAAATGTGGGTGTACTAAAATGTGCACCTCTGCCTACCCCTTCGGGGAATACAGGCGTGATGTTATGTTTTTTTTTTACATTTTTAACATAAAATTACCTCAAATTCTATACCAAATAATCGTCCATAAACTCTACAAATAATTCCAATACTTGCTTTTATATCAGTTTAGAACAGCGACAGTTTTGTACCGCTATTATCAGTCTAGTCCGTATTCTAAACGCACCCGAGGCAAGAAAATACCTATTACGCAGAAGTTTTAACCGAATCCCATAACACCGCAAATTCATGGGTATCCTACCATATCTGTGCTTTATAATATACATATGGGGCGTGATCGCGGGCATGACAATGGAAGGAGGTCACTGGTACGATAAGTACTTTACTTTCCTTAACTTGAGCATCGATTTTCAAATTAAGTTACTAGGTATCTACATAATTAAACGTGCGGGTAGATTTAACATAGAACTTTTGGGAAATTGTCTTATTCCGTTACACTTGTTAATTTATGTTTTATTTCAATGCTGGTAATTTTGTTCATTTTATATTTATATTAGTAGACCCGGCAGTCGTTGTCCTGCCTGGAAAAGCAGCGCCATTTACCGGGTCCAATCGTGTTTTCAAACTATCCAAATACCCATTGAAATATATACACCAAATTTTATCCAAATCGGTCCATTCGTTAAGGAGGAGTTAGGTTACATACACACGTACAGAAAAATTGTATAATTATATTAAGATATAACGTAAGGCCTAACACCCCTGTTTGAGAGACTTGTTTCAGATGAAATTCACAACATTATTAGTCAATATCTACAAACACCTAAGTAGCTAGATAAGCAATGTAATGAGTCACAAATTCATTTCCTAACACCACATTTTTGAAGTCTTCATATGACCTATATCCTCATCGGCGAGAAACAACTAAACCCAAGCACAAAAACTTAAAACAGCATCAACCGAAAGCCAAAAAACAACCACAACAAAAAACATTTTCCAAAAACAAATTGCATTATACCCAAAATTAGCGCTCCGGTACGCAACAAAACAAGTTACATTCGTACGTAGAATTTTGCCACAATCTTGTACTTAAATAACATCACAAGGGGCCTTCAGAACTTGGAGGGGGCTCTATGGTTGGAGGGTCCTTGGTTCAGATTTATCCATAAATTTCAAGGAGGCCGATGACTTTGCTGATTGTAATGTTTTTGGGATCAAAGTTTGCCTTACGGCCCTATCCTAAGGTAAGGTTATTGATTTTATACTTGTTTGGTTTGAAAGTTAACTGTAGTGTGGCTTCTTCTTTTTTGAAGTTGGTCAAGGTTTTCTTTTAAGTTGAGTGCATTTATGTATAACTGTGGAGAAAGGTCGCGTTAGGAGTATCCTAAATCGATGAGCGTTAAGAAGTGTGCCAGGATTATTGAGAGTAGTATTCCGCTGCCTCTATCTCTTTGGGATATAGGCGTATCTTTGTGCAAGGCTCTGAACAAATTAGGTCATAAGATAGCTCCTTGCGTGAATCCTATAAGCGCAAAGTCTTAAGTTTTATCCACTTCAGTGATTCCCTCAATAGTTGCGATCTTATTATTCGGGTCATCTATTACGTTACGTCCTTTCCACTGCTTTCTTTGGCTTATACGATTTAGTTTTTCTAAAAAAAAGGCCTTCAAAGTCTTTAAGCACAATAAGGTAGCATCTGTAGTATCTTTTTTATTTGAGACTTTAGTTTCAGTTATCTTTTATTCAAAAAATGATAGACCGTCAACTTTACCTTTATGTCGAATTTCATTACTGCATACAAAATCAGTTTTGAATTAAGAAAAAGTGTTCACTTTTTAAAAGGTATTTTAATTTGTTGTCTCAAAACAAACAACTCTCATATCTGGAAATGTATTCAGTTACACAATGTACGAAGGCATTATACATGTTAATTAAACAAAGCGCTAAGTAAATAGAGCAGTTGGCGGGTAGTTACGTTAGTTTTGCTGCCCCGAATGGAGGATAAAGGGTGGTTACACAATACGTATTTAAATTCATCCCCCTCAGCACGGATGTGTGGTGTTGCTAGTTAATGGATATTTAGCGGCTTTTTGTAACAATTATGTTGTTTGGACTTTTTGCTTTTTATACTCCGATGCAGTTTTATATAACACTTGTAGTGTAAGCAAAAATACGCAACGCAACGGTTTAAATTAAGCTCTCGACCATAAAAATCCATGACTATATAAGTCATAGGGAAAATCGATGTTATTTCTGACAAATGATTGGATTCCAATCATTAAATTAAAAATAATTTAAATCAGAGTTATGTTTACAGTAACTTACAAATTGATAAACACGATTGCAATGGCGGCACTGACAACCTTAAAAATACTAAATAAGAAAAAACACTTCCCCAAATAAAAGGTACTTTTTATTTTTAAATTCTCGTGAAACAGTTTTATGTTGGCAACACCACAAAGGAACGGAAACGACCTTGACTTCAATGGTAATATAACAATGGGGATATCACAATAGAGGTGGAGAACCATACTATATGACGTGAAGAAGTAAGATACAGCTTTAATTTTACTTAAAAGATTAATTGTAGCTCCGTTTCCAATAAAGAGAGTAGAAGAAAGTGAAGAAGCTGGGGGTTCGATGAATTCACACGAAACTTATGATGAGCGGAAAATATGGGTGAATTTATCATCCTCCTGTTTGAACAGACAATCTTCGGCTTACTCTTATGAAATTTATATGAACAAGATTTTTTACTCAAAATAGTTTTTTATAAGTCAACAAGATTTATTTATATTATTAATATTCTTTGCAACTACATATGACACATAAGGCGGAGAACCAGGTGTTTCTGGAGTAACTTGGAAAAGGTCCAACAGTGGACTGCGATAGGCTGAGAAATGATGAAAGTACAACACATTAAAACAAAAAACAATGACTAAATACAATTAACAAATACCGTAAACAAAAAACACAAAGAAATAAAATTAAAGATCGCAATTTATCCATCTCAAACAAATTAAACAATATCGGTACTCCAATTTACACTTGACAGTGATAAGTCGTATCTTATAATTAAGACGAATTCTAGGGGTGGGTTCACACAGTATTGTTTCGGATACTTTATCGGATTTTCGGATCCTTATCCGCGGCCGAAACGGGTGTGAATTTTGAACGCATTAAGTTGACAAAACGGCTCGGTGTCAAAGGCGAGTCCCTCGTCACATGCGGGTTTATTGTGCACGTGTGACGCGGATACGCCGGTGGCCATCCAGCTTTATGTTATGTGAATTACTTGAATTATTTTTTACGGGTGAGCGATCGTTTTCGAGTTGCTTTCAAGTAGGTTTCTACTGTTTTATCTTACTTTGTGTTTCGTCTTCGTGAATTGTATGGATTGGAGTATACCTAAGCGCGATCGAGTGTAGCTGCCAATTTTAAGATGTGTCTGATAGGTAAGAGGGTCATTTCCTACTTTAGTAGTAATAGTGTGGAGAAATAAAGGCCTGTAAAAATTACTCCTTTTGGAGATTACAGGCTTCATTATATTCTTATTCACTTCTGTACTCAAATGCATTCGATAGATTTTAAAATTAGTAATTTTGATCGATAGATTTTAAAAATGCCAAGAAGCTAAGAATTAATTTTGTATATTACGTTATTAGGATTAGGTGAGCATCTTGGTGATAATTACTCGGAGGATTATAGTAGGCAGTGCTAGCAATATCTTTATATCGAAAGCTTGATTAAACTTCTAGCGTTGATTGTTACGTCTCTCGGATTCGATGAACGATACCTTCATTACTTATATTTATTGCTATAAAGGCAAAGATTTATTGTTATCCGTTGTTAGATATCGCTGCACGTCTTGCTTCATTCAAAATTTCACTAGGGATGACATGTTTATAGTTCTGAATTGCGTCTTTTAAGTCTTCTTCTTCTTCTTTAATATGACATTTGCTTACGTGTGAAAAAACAACTTTATCTCAACTTTAATTGGAAAACAAATGAAAAGAATCAAAGGGCTGGTTCATTTTTTGGCCAAAGAATCAGCATTGCCATTCAACGTGGCAATGCTGCTAGTCTTTTGGGAACGTTACCGGTTGACATCGATGAGGATGAATTCTTTGATGCATTTTAACTTTTTATTTTTGTATATATTGTTTTTAATTTGTATTAGCATTAAGTTGTAAATATTTGTAAAATAATTATTATTAATAATTACTATTCTGTCCGAAAAAATATTACCCGAACATTTCTAACTAATGGTTTTTTGCCACGGGAAGGTTAAGATATTGAACGATTAACTACAATTACAAACAGTACACAATTACTGAATAAACCATCCGAGATCTGTCGGAGCAGTAGAAGTGTTAAAATAGGTGATAATCAAGTTACGGATACACAAAGGTAATACAGCAACGTTTCCAATACAATGGGTTTTAGATAACATTCCGGTCGAAATGTGTTATTCACGCTCCACAATTTATACCTCCCTATAGTAGGAATTGATCGCTTTGAGAATACACGCTTGTGGAGAATATAACATAACATAACATAACATCACGCCTGTATTCCCCGAAGGGGTAGGCAGAGGTGCACATATAGTACACCCACATTTCGCCAGTTATGTTTTAGGTCCCAATGTAATAGGGGGCGAGCCTATTGCCATCAACCGGGCACAAATCCAGACTCCGTGCTGTTACTGAGAATTACCTAATGGAAAAACCCAGTAACACTTTGCCCGACCCGGGATTCGAACCCAGGACCTCGTGCTCAGCAGTCGCGCTTAGCAGCCACTAGACCAACGAGGCAGTCAGTGGAGAATATACGCTGGCCAATAAGGTGTCAGTAACAGAATGAGATATTTTTAAAGACTTCTTCTTTGTGACGGTATGTGGTTTTCACATGGACAATCAAAATGTTTTTTTCTACAGAGATGCGCGTATGTTTTTTAATGTCACATTCTGAGTCCTGCGCAAAAAAATCTTTTTGAAGGGTTACGTAGATTCATTATGCATACCTTCCAAGATGATATTGTGAGTACCTAACAAAGCAGAATGTAGAACGCCAATTATCTCTACTTATTATAAAGCTGAAGAGTTTGTTTGTTTGCTTGAACGCGCTAATCTTAGGAACTACTGGTCTGATTTGAAAAAATCTTTTAGTGTTAGATAGCCCATTTATCGAAGGGAGCCCCCTTCATGGCCTATAAAACATTCGAAATTCACGCGGACGGAGTCGCGTGCGGAAGCTAGTATAAAGTATGTGTAGAGATCCAAGACCATTGCACGTTATTATTCCACAATTTTTCTAAGGGATACACATTAGGAGGACTTCAGCTAAAAAAATATCTGAACAAATATGGCAAATTCTGGGCAAGGGCAAATAAACTAAAGCAAAAATGGTATAATCAGGACCGCTGCAACTAAAAGTTCCTTTTAAATACAAAATTCAAGCGAGCGCTAAAGAAAGAATGAAACAAAGGGACCAAACAACAGGAGATGTGAACAATCTTATCAGTCCCAAGAAGCTTTAAAGCTAATCTCATTAATCACCGCTAATTGTTCCACCATGGCCTGCCTTTGTACCCCCATGACTCTCCATACCATTGTTCTTAACGGCTTTAGAAATGTAGCAAATGGTAGGGAGTGGTTGCGAATAGGATTGCTGAAGAAATTATGGAAAATAGTGGTACGGAAATTGTTGGAGTTCAAACTAAACTTTTTTGGATCCTCTATTTCTTTAAAATCAAATATAGACTTAGCTGGATCAATACAACATAAATGTATACAATCGTGTTAATAATTGATTGTGTTACTAAGAAACCGGCCTCCTTGGTTTAGTCGTTTGAACCTCTAGTATCTGCTGCACATACAATCCTTGGATGGATTACCAAATAGAGAAGTATTTTTGGAATCATTAGAAAAGTCCTAAATTGGAATTTTGATTTGTGTTTCATACATGATAATAACGATTCTAAGAGATGGTTTATTAAAAGCTTTGATACCGATTATATTAATTCTTCAGTCAACTTTGTATAGAAAAATAATCCTGGTGTTTCGTCCAACACTAATAAAACAAGAGTTATCTGTATAACCGCTAAAGTTTCAGTAGCCACTAAAAATGCACACTGTGTCCTCTCGTTACAATTTTGTTGGCAAATAACATCTTTGGTATTAAAACAGCTTATTATGTTGCCAGAAGAAGTACAATGAAACATTCATATTTTTATCTTAGAACAGTTTTATTGCAAGAAAAAGCAGTCTTTATTGTGACTTCCAGTGTCTTCTAATTACGTTATTATTTCATATTTCCAGTTGTATTACTGAAAGGTACAAAAGAAAGGAAAGTTTCGCCACTGTGGCTTTGCTGTACCTTCATTTTTTATGCCCTTTGGACATTATTTGTCTAGTTATCTGCCATTTTAATTTCATGCCATTTTAATCAAACTACGCAATAGTGATGCTATCGAATCACAAGGTTATACATACCATAATAATTGTTTTCAAATGTAGCGTTCTAAGGGGGGGGGGGGGCTTTATCCAACAGTGGACGTCTTCCGGCTGATGATGATGATGAATTGTTTTCATTTCTCTTCATTCTTCTTTTTCTTTCTCTACACTTCGTCCAAAATTCTTGTAATTACTTATGTTTAGTAAAAAACATATCGTTACAAGTAACCTCTTAGAATTGACTATTACTTTGAAGCCCTTAAGCGCATAAACTTTGGTAGGAAGGGAAATTCAAAGATAACAAGATATTTAGGGAACCTGACGAAGTTCAGTGAAAGATCCAAAGTAAATCTTTGAAACGGCGAAATAGTTTATCCTGTAGTTCTAAATGATGTTTATGTCTATGGTAATTACATAGGATTGCCAGAATTCATTTAACACGAAGTTGTAAAGTTGTCTTCGTATGCTGTATTCTGGCTAATTCTCTAGTGGAAACAACCCATACCGTGGTGTAATGGTTGGGCTGCCAACAAAGATGGTGACGAAAATGACACACCCTAAAATTGGAATTCAAATTATCCACAATTTAAGAACCAAGAGGTAAACTAATAATACAATGGGACATAAGGTTCACAGTTCACACAATACCCAAACTTTAAAAATCGGTCCAGAAAATTCAAAAGCGGTATCTACACAGGCGATGCAAACGAAGTTATAACGACGAAAAACGAGATCCAACAATGAAAAATTACCGGCAATAACTCACTAGCTTGTAGAGAGCAAGTGGCAAATTAGGTACGTAACGTTCAAGGGAAATTTTTAAGCATTCGCGTCGATAAAGGAGCCTCGGAGCTGTCTACCCTTGTCATCCGTAATGACGCAGATGTAGACACAGCCTTACTTTATGCGATATGACACTTGCGCGCTCGCTACACTGAATCTTTTTTTGTTTCTGACAGTTTTTCGATTTGGATTTTGTTGTTCTTTTTTTGAATATTCGCGGATTGTGCGTAGTTTGGCATGAGTGACATTTTTTATTGTATCGATACCAACGGTACGGAACTTGGTCGCGTTATTTCTTTTCTATAATTTAATATTTATTGGTCGATTTGATCGATAAACTTTGGCTAGATAAATTATTTTGGTCACTCGCCACAAACTACAGTATATTCAACATCATAAATGGCATTTATTTTACGGAAATAATGTCAAAATGCGACATCCAGTCTGTAATTTGAAACCATATTTAGTATAGTTTCTGGACCAAATGCGGTATATAAAACAGTGGTTCATCGTGGAATCAGGATCTAGGCAACTGTGAGAGGATTGTTCACCCAAAAACTTTTCATTAAAATACCCTAACGGAAAGTCAACATTGGCTTAAAATATGTTTTTTCTAAGTGTTTTACAGAAACTAAATGATAAAAAAATTATAGAGAGACTTTTAATTAAACAAAAATAGTAAAGGGACCTAAAATAAATGGAATACGGCCAATCTTTTATCACGATAAATTGTAGTTATATAGTATTTTTGTACCATTAATTTAAACTGAAATTATGGCTTTAATTGTCATATTCTTTACCTTATGCTTTAAGCATACCTACGTTTTAAATTCATACGCATGTATTTATTTTTATATTGTGCCAATGCTTATTTGTGTGTCTTAACCAAAAATACCCCTAGCTAAAGAGCAACCACGATACTCCATCCATTATTTACCTTCATACTTATAAATGATGCTAAAACATGTTTTAAGTTAACCACTACTTAAATCTATTGACATTTGACAGAGAAACGGCAGTGACAGGTATAATAATATATATTCAATTGTTCAGCATTGTCAATTTTTACCCGACTACGGCAAAGCCCAATGGAAAGGTTATGTTCTTAGCAGTCTATTTAACAGTAATATAAATAGATATATTGAAGCTAACAGCATCCAACACATTCTATTAGCCAATCTCACCAGAATTTATAAGTCAGGTTTCAATAAAGAGGAAAAACTCTAATACAGTCACTTCCTAATGGTTTTCGGCCACAAAAACTCTTTCCTAATTCCTCAGATAATCGCGAATGCGGTTTTTGCTTCAAGGGGCCAGTAAACCTTGTTAGGGCGTGGTTGGGGCCCTTTCCAGCCTTTAACCTCTGTATTAAGGTTTTCTAAATATATTGTAAGACGGTGATTATTGTATATCCTTCTTAATTTCTACTGTTGTTGCGACACGTTCACACAAGTACTAATATTACGCGTAGGCATATACATACTGACTGCCTCGTTGGTCTAGTGGTTGCTAAGCGCGACTGCTGGGCACGAAATCCTGAGTTCAAATCCCGGGGAGGGCAAAGTGTGACTGGATTTTTCCGTTGGGTAATTCTCAGTAGCAGCGCGGAATCTGGATTTGTGCCCAGTTGATGGCAATAGGCTCGCCCCCTATTACATTGCGTCCGAAAAACATAACTGGCGAAATGTGGGTGTACCTATACTATATGCGCATCTCTGCCTACCCCTTCGGGGAATACAGGCGTGACGTTATGTTTTGTTTATGTTATACATATACATATATGGCAATAAAAGGTAATAAAGTTTTTTGAATAACTTAATTTGTGTCGTACTTTTGGGCACATACGTTTTTATTAATTCTCCAAAGCCGCCTCGGATAACTCCCGCCTATCTTTGTGGAGAGCATCCACATTGACCTACTACCTCCGCATAGACTTTCCATGTCGCCATTCGTCTGGCACCTGTGTGAAGATAGGAAGAAGATATATAGTAATATATAGTATTACTAACATTATTTTCCTTGTTCCAGTGGCTTGTTCAACGGTGACCGTGACGAAGTGCCAGGCTGCCCTGAGGACCTTGCAGGCATTCCCGTTCTTTAAACCGACATGCCTCTGTCGGGAACCGAACGTGGATCCTGAGTGTAACTCCTTCCGCGACTTCCTGTTCGACCATCCCTGCGTTTTTGTCATGAAGAAGGGTAAGTTGCACTTTATATTTTACCTAAAGAACATTAATGAGCTATGCTATGGGTCATCCCTTTGTTATTGATACTCTCATTTTCCATGCCAGTTGCACACATGTTTTACGTTAATGTCCAATAAGTGGCAAAACCGTTCAAATCTATCCATAATCATGACAGGAGCTGTGAATTCTTTAGAAACCTCTATAAAACTCGAAGCAAAATCAGCACTTTTGAGTTCTATTTGATCATCTAATTTGATGTCTACTGTATAAACTCTTAGACGCGTATTCACGACACATTCGCTATTATAACGCGACCTCTTAAGATAAGCAATGGCCAGTAAATACTTCGATCAAAAAACATGAGTTGTCTTAGAGGAAATTAAGTCGGGACGCGTTTAGAATAATTAGGTGAAATTGGGAATAAAAGTTGTGTTTTTTGTTACCAAAGCGATTATCTGGAGTCTTTATTATTCTTAAATATACTTGTTCTTGTTTTCGTGATAGTTGGATCGATTTTTCTAAGTGCAATTCTCAGATCTGAATAAACGCTATCAACATTTTTAGTTCAGAGCATTCTAAATTGTCCTCTACGAATATAATGAAATTTAAAAGCAAGCTTAAACATTTCTGCAGATATATCTAACCTTAAATTTTCCAGAGTATGTTTTCGTCCAAATTTTCATCGCCTACTAATTTTATCATAATCATCATCCACAGACTTAATCCCACTTCTGCTCCTTTAAAATATGCCATTCATAGCATTCCTGTGCCAATCAAAATAATATATGTAGCTACCCTGTTATGTTCTCGACATCTTGTTGCTTAACACTCTGGTATCCAAAAATCCATTTCAACCTTTCTAAAAGCAGGTATCTTTCCAGAAAAAGACCCGTATCCAGTGGAGACCCTGCCGACCTGCACGTATGCCCTGAGCGTCTGCCACAACGAGAAGGCTTGTTCTGTACTCTTCGATCGGTTCAAGAACGCTTGCAAGGCGCGCGATGGAGAGTGTCGGATGGAAGACAGGTACTTCTTGGTTAAAGAAGAATTAATCCTAAACAGTGAGTCAAGGAAATGAAGAAGTCGTGCCGGGATAAGATATTGGTGGAAGAAATGGTGTTTATTTCTCCAAAAGTTGATATAAAAATGAGAGCAAAGCAAATCAATGAATATAATGAAGACACTCGTAGTCTTTCAAGTGAATCAAATGTTATGATCACTGTTTGAAGCGACATTCCGAATTTATTTAATTATAGATTAACATACTATTTTACAAATATATACAACTTAATTCTAATACAAAATAAAAACAATATATACAAAAATAAAAAGTTAAAAAGCATCAAAGAATTCATCCCCATCGATGTCAACCGGTAACGTGCCCAAAAGACTGGCAGCATTGCCACGTTGAATGGCAATGCTAATTCTTTGGCCAAAAAATGAACCAGCCCTTTGGTCACGTGTGGAGTCGACTAGGCGCTTTGCTAACTCTTTAAACAAAGCACGAGCGCTCGGACCCCATGGCCCAAATGTTTCAACCCCAAACGGCTCAAAAATACTGTTTGAAGTGTTTATTTAAAAGAAAAAGTCAAAATAGCACTTAAACTTTACCAGACGTAACCAAAATAGTCTCAGTTACCTTTTCTATTAAAAGAAATCCTCAATGTTCCAAAAAGCCTACTATTTTAAAGCTACAACAAAGTTCCCGAAATTAGTGCACAAAACAGAACCATCGCTAAAATTGTCACTTCAACGTTGCCGCCGCAGTCGTGGCCTGCAATAAATGTCCGTCAATTGTTTAATGCCCGTTATATTTGTCCCGGACTATTTTATACGTCCGCCATTATGTATTCATAACAGCGGCGTCACTAAATAAAGCTATTACTGGATATCGATCAACTTGCTGTTTATTTAGCTGCAGGCTCTCAACATTGCTTTTTCTTTCTGCTATTTGGATAGCTGTGATGGCGGAATTTTCGCTGCGAATACTGTGACACTTTAATGTTATTTTGAAGAATTAATAACGCTGCAATTGGCAAGTTGTCGTTTATTGTGGCGTTCTAAGGGGGAGGGCTTTGTTCAACAGTGGATGTCTTCCGGCTGATGATGATGAATAACGCTTAAACGTGATAAGTATTTTTAGAAAGAGCTTGCGCTAAATGATCTAGATAAGTGATGGAGGTTTTTTATAGATGTGAGGACAAAAAGAAACAGTACGAGAGATATAACATTGTATTTAAAAAAATATGTTTTATCTGATAATCGGAAGGGACTGTGTGTAAATTGTATTTACATTGAAATATAAATGCACTTGATATCGAAAGAACTGTAGAAGGGAAGGAAAGAAAGGAAGTAACAATTATATATATTTCTTTATGTATTCTGTATTTTACTCTTACCTTTGTGCCACCAGGGAAGCATGTCGGGAGGCCTGGGCAGGGCTCCGCCTGTCCCCACTCTTTGGCTGCATCTGTCCCAACACGCATATGAAGAAGCGTTGCGACCGTATCTTCGCTGTGGTTAACCACAACCCCTGTGTCGGTAAGTTCACACCTTTATTTGCTCACGCTATATGTTGTTGCGGGTTCTGAGTGAAACTTTAAGCTAGCAACCTTATTACTTTGAAAACGAAGCATTAAATTATTAAATCCTGTTCTTTTCTGGAAGCTATTGGATCAAAATGGTTTACATTAGAGACTAATGCAAAATATTAAAAGCCTATATGAATAAACACTTTATGGACATTTAATTTACTTCGACGGTTCATTAGCACAATGACAAAGCAATTTAGCCTACTTTTTATTTATTGTAATGGCATATGCTAAAATAATTGTCATATAGAAACAGGTTTTCCCGTGTTAAGATTGGCCAGATATGACGGCCAAATGCTAGCGAAGTTGTACTAAAGTATTATCACTTGAAGAAGCTCTCAGTCATGAAAGATAATGTTTTAATTTTTTTAACGTTAGCCCATACAACGGCGTACAATAACACTACGGATCATCATCAGCCGGAAGACGTCCACTGTTGAACAAAGGCCCTCCCCCTTAGAACGCCACAATGAACACTACGGATGCTATTTCGTTAATACGATTACAAACCATAAGCTCTGATTATTTAGGTTCAAAATCATGGGCAGCGTTACCAAATATTGAGTTAAGTAAAATCATAAACAACATTACTATAGATCTTTCCTCTTAAACCACATTTATCCCAATCCAGTAGACCCTTACGGAATCCGAAACTACTAGCACTTGGGGAGATTCAATACAAGCTATTATGCGAGACTCGCTCAATAACCACGGGTACCTTAATGGCTTCGCTAACTAAGTATTGAACTGGACATCTAATCGACAGATTCTAAATAGGTCTATAGAGAGCTTGTAATGGTGTGACTCTCTAAAGGCAGTGTCTGCGATTTAGGTACAATGTATGTACCTATTACAATTTGAAATAGCTGGGAAGGCAATCAGATGTGAATTTGGTAGATTAAATTATTGTTCGGGGATCAAAGGATAAAAGTTACAGTTACTGACGGCCTGATTGGCGCTATGGCTAAGCAATTAGACTGCTGCGCTAAGGGATGCTAGTTCGATTCCCCCCCGGGACAAAAATTTGTGCGATGCGCAGATGTTTAACCCGAGTCTGGATGTTTGTATCTGTGTTATTTCATGTCTGTGAAACGCACCCACGATGCAGGGGACAATCAAGTGGGGCGAGGATTCTTAAAAAAAAATTGTAAGGGCAATATTGTAAATGATATCTCAGAAAAAAATTATCGTTTGAAAAACGGAATAACCATTTCTAGTAACTAAAAGCTATAAGAAACGAATATAAGAACTCCAGACAAGCCGACTTAGAAGTAAGACGAACATTAATTTCCTTTTAGATTAAAACAAAAGTCAATCCATCGACTGGCCACGCAACCCGATCACATAATCCGGGGATTCAATATCCGTGAACGTTTGATTCATTTCTTATAATCTCAGTAGCTCTTGCTAGGGCTGGCTCTCGCGGGAAAAGGGCCCTAATCCCGCGGTAATCCCGTGATCATCCGCACACCGGCCGCGTCAACTTCCAATCTCTTTGAATCCCTTTAATTCTATAAATTGATCTTGACTTTTTCCAAAGTTCCATTATTATCAGTTAGTTGAGAACTTTTGTTTGATCAGGTATGAAGTTAATCTCAGAACAATCTCGAACGTTAAAATTGTTTGTGGTGAAAACAAAGGTACTATAGATATTATATTTACTTCTGTTTCTATATCTTTTATAGTTACAGTTTGTTTGTTTCCTGCTTTCTCATATAGTAGATAGTGCCTGAAATAGGTCACTGGTGGGACGTCAATTAGTTTCTAAAGGACGTAGGAGAAACCGCAGGCGACAGGGTCTATTGCAATTTTAATGTATTTCAATTTTAAAACCGCGCTATTACGGAAATCTTTCTAGAACAAAATCAATATCTAACTCACAAACCTAAAGCTATAACTACAAGAGTTTTTGTTAAACAATAAGTACCTAAGTAAGCATAATTCTTTTGCCAGCGCAGGGAAAAAACGGTCAAATAAAGTATACAAAGTTTTTCATATTTTATGGCTTATTGCCACGAAGCCTGTCGGGACCATAATGACGTCATACAGCTGGACACGTATAGAAATAGCAGGATCAATAAACTCATGGTCTTTGTGAGAGATTAAAAACTACTGTTGGTTATTTTTATAGGGATTTGACGTAATATCAAGGTTTTGCTCGCAACACGCTCCCGACGCTACAGATATTTTCGGAATTTAATGTAGCCTGTCACACTCTAGTCCATAAATAATTTTGTGCAACTCACGTCTATCCGTTTCTTCTGTAGAGGTATTACGTAAAATATTAAACAGGTTTGATTTTATTTTGTTGATATCATCATCATCATCAGCCTATCTTAATCCACTGCTCGACTCTTATGGGGCATTTGCAATTATTTTATAGTAAAAAAAGATTTCGCGTGTAGTCATTTGGAGGCTATTTAATTTGCAGAATGTTACAAGTTCAAAACTCAGACAGATACCAAAGTGATTTTTTTTAATTTCATAGCACTTCCTTAGCTCGACCGTTGACTGTGACTACTGTCTTTGGAAATATGGGAGCCACGTGCAATTTGCTTATCTACCCTTTAAAAGTACAGAGGTGTGATGATATCCATACGTATGTACTGGTTAATAAGCTAATACAAAAACCATTACATTCACAAGATGTTTCAAAAGACCTAAGGAACAGTATAATAAATCAGAGCTTCCAAACGATGCAGTAATACGAAAGAGGTGGCGCTAATGGCCCCACTACAGCATCCAGACGAATAAGCATAAAATGTAATCTCATCTGAGTCGGAAGCCCGGGGAAAAACTCCAATGTTTGAATTTCAGTCGGCCTCGTTTCACCCGGGATAAGGGACGAGCGGATAGCGTAAAAAGAATGGATTTGGTCACTAATAAATTAAGGAATTGCCTCATTTTGGGGTCGTATAGTGCAAAGTATTAGCTCTTGGTTTCGACTTCCGACCTATAGCATATAACTGGCGGAATGTCTGCCTGCCTACTATTTTGGGAATGGAGTGATGTTATGTGAGCACAATTTAGAACATTTTGTTGAGCTTTCGAGAATTCCCTTGGTACATCGGAAGGCATAGCCGGAAAAAGACGAATCCAGTATGGACGCAATTAATGGTAATCATGACGATATGTGGGTGGAAAGACTCTTAGTCGGAACGTAACCAAAAATTTTCTTCCTTAAGTACATTTACACCCATTTTTAATTTTCGAAGGGATAGGCAGAAGTATTCCTCTTTATCATCGTGAAGAAACCAGCACATCTGAGAGATTTTTCAACGGTGTGTAAAGCCATGTCAGATGCCTAAATGCGATTTAAGCTCTGACACCAGGTTATTCTCCAACCATACGATAATAAGAAACGATAATAATTATTCTCACATTTTGCCGCTCACCGCTCACCAAAAGTCCCATGGAAACAGGTGGAGAGCCATGACCCATGGGGTCTTCACTTCTACCTAATGGGTGTACTAGCCTTCGATTTGTATTCTAAGTCCATCTTCCCAAACTTACTCGAACCTTACGAACCTGTTTCCGATGTAACTCGCTATTCGCTCCCATCTTAATCCAATACTTAAGGAGTTTGGATTGTAACACGAAGCGAAGGATTAGAGATTAGCAGGATTCTGCAAACAAATATAAGTAGATGACGTAATTTTAACCTGACACTTTTGCCATGGATTTAAAGAATTTAAGCTCATTCTGATTTGGATTTGAAATCTTGGATGTAAAAGCATCAAGCTTTCTCCTCTCCGTCTTTGTAAGTGCCTATATTAAACATAACATAACATCAGGCCTGTACACCCACATTTCGCCAGTTATGTTTTAGGTGTCAATGTAATAGGGGGCGAGCCTATTGCCATCAACCGGGCACAAATCCAGACTCCGTGCTACTACTGAGAATTGCCTAAATGAAGAACTCAGTAAAACTTTGTATGACCCGGGATTCGAACCTGCTGATGGTGGAGCAGTAGTCGCGTTACAACGAGGCAGTCCGTAACTTAATGTTATAATACTCGCACACAATAAGAAAAAACATGAAATCCCCCTTACAGCTTTATTTTACACGGCTATTAAAGTGCTGCTCCATATTTAACTAGCCATTTAGCCACAAACCAATGATCCACGTAAAACTATTCCTAGCTTATATTCCTTCACGACTATCGATTTACAGAAACAAAAATAACAAAAACCCTGACATGAACTAATAATACAACCCAGCTTGTAATGTCGATTAAAGTAAATTACGTTTCACGCAACTAAATGAAATATAATACGAAATGACGAAGAATGTTGGAAACAATACGGACGAAACACTAGAACAATTAAAGGACGATTATGAAGCAACTATTTTCGGAAAATACTAAAACCCACATACTATTTTAATAAGACTTGACTGCCTCGTTGGTCTAGTGGTTGCTAAGCGCGACTGCTGGGCCCGAGGTCCTGGGTTCGAATCCTGGGTCGGGCAGTGTTAACTAGGTTTTTCCATTAGGTAATTCTCAGTAACAGCACGGAGTCTGGATTTGTGCCCGGTTGATGGCAATAGGCTCGCCCCCTATTACATTGGGACCTAAAACATAACTGGCGAAATGTGGATGTACTGTATGTGCGCCTCTGCCTACCCCTTCGGGGAATACAGGCGTGATGTTATGTTTTATTTTAATAAGAAAATTAATGTTGTATGTACTTATTATATCGGCTCTATTAAAACCACATTTAATTTAACCTGGCATAACAACACTCCTGTATATTCTCCGAAGTGTTATCCAGAGGTATACATCATCATCATCATCCTATCTCAGTCCACTCCTGGACATAGCCCTCTCTTGTATCCAGAGGTAAGCAGTAACCCTAAATTTCGCCAGTTCTGGAATAAGTCCCAATGTAAGGAGCGAGCCTATCCATATGCCATCAATGGCAATGATCCTTGACGCATGCCAGCATTTGAGGAATAGTTTGGGTCGCATCGCGTTGATGCGCTCCGCGGCATGCCTCAAATCCATATTCCGTGATACTGAGAATATTCATGAAAGTACCTAACAATACAAACATGAGGTTTTTCAAACTAAAATGCTGCTATACTCCACGCACCAATACTTCACGTTAGTTGTCAGATAGTATTGTCAGATTGTACGTTTATTTATCCAGAATTTTAACCGAAACAACAGAAAAGAGCTTTTGATATTTGCTCAATGGAAACATGTTTTTACACGCAACTTCACTCTCAGATCTTCAAGAACAAATGTACTAAAACTAAGTTTTCTTATCTTAGAACTTGTCTCTAATCATACAAATCCAGGCCTTAACATAAATACATTAGCTGAAGAAATATTTGTCCAACTCTGTCAAAGGAGTTTCGTTAGTTTCATACATTTATGTATTAGACTTAAATGTGTGTTTCTTAGGGGCTCATCTTATAACAAGGTTGGTTTTGTTTTCCTAATTTCGTACAAGACTGGTCAGGAGTAGAAGAAAATACAAAGAGTTTTTGTCTAACCTTTCAATAGGATATATTTTACTGAAATTCTTTGAGCTTCTGATTTAATTTTTATGCTTTTGCTGTGCAAAAGCCTAAATAATATTCCAAAACTTTTTACGCTTAAAATTTTCATGGAACATCCGTTTTGCATTGAAAAACAATTTGATATGGCTTCCGGGGTCATAGAAGTATAACCGCCAACTTTGATTAACGAAGTCGACTGCGGTCGCTTTACACAGAGCACAATAAAAAATAGAATTTTGCAAAAATCAAAGAAAAGACTGTCATTAGCTTGGCAACAGACCTAACTGCCCAGGGTACGCTAGGCAAGGAGACTCTTATACACTACATATTAAATCCAAATTCCATCATCACCATCAGCCTTTCTCAGTCCACTGCTGGAGATAGGCCTCTCCTATGGCACACTACTGAGCTCGATCTTCGGCCCTCCAACCCACATTAATCCTAGATATTTCCACTGATATATTCGCACTCACTTTGATAACCTTATCCCACCCAATTCTACAAAACCAACAGATGTAATGCCTTTGTTTTACATAATCAACATAAATTAACGATCGGACGAACGATGCTCGTTGCCCACGGTAAGCAATTCTGTGTAACATTTTCACACAACAAATTTCAGTTAGAGTTACCCTTTGTCGGCGTACGCTTTAGGGGTATACACCAGGAGTTCGCAGGGGTTTTTGAACGGATAGTTATTTTAGTTTTATAGAAGTTATTTTTGTCTGTCTGCGTTTTGGCGATTACAGTCCGGAAAGGTCACTGTATGTTTTGAGGTGTACATATGCAAATAGATCAGCGTGCGTGTAATCTGAAAAGGTGGCACGTTTTCCTCGAACGATATTTGATCGCTTATCATAAATCCCATGTTAGGCAGTGAACCTATTGCTTTTCAGTGTGCCCATAAGGAGGTCTACTTTTACTTTTCCGGCAACTTATTATAATATCTTATATATTTGGTATAGAATAGAGGAAATGAAAGCCCAAGGGAGAGAACTTTGTGCGGCAGCGAGACACTAAATAGGGTATTGTGTAACAATGATGCTAAAATTGTTTGCAAAAATTCAATAATTTTCCTTCGTCATCATCATCAGTCAGAAGATCATCCACTGTTGACCGATGGCCTCCTCTTAGATAAGGAGAAGGTTGCCATAATCCCCATAATTTTCCTTATAAATACAAAATTACTGCCCTAAAAATAAAAGATTTTCTATGCACACCTATTATAGAGCTTCAAATATTTGACGTGCCAGCGTAGTAAACAAAATCAACTGTTTGCCATAAGGAAACCTGTGAGCTATGGTATATTCTGTGTTTTTCCTGTAACAAATTTACTGTCATACCATGTATTCACTTGCTAGACAGAGAAGCGAGTAGCAATATTATTAAAAAAAACCTACGGCTTAGTCCGCATTTTTGGTCCTTATACCCACTCACACATATACTTCTATTAAAATTTATCTTTTCTTATGCTGAGTATAAGCAATGAAGCATTTACCTTTAGCAACCAAAGTACCCACATAAAAGCAACCACCAACAAGGCGCACAAACAAAATAAAATAGTCATACCCCACGTCACCGGCAGCCTTTACTTTCCGTACCATAAGTGTGCGGCGCGAAGGACCAATAACTTCAATCGAATATTAATTTTGGAGAAGTCAAGGGCCCACACAATATGGAAACAAAAGGGCCTATTCATCGCCCTTTGTCGCAACCACTTTGAGGTCCCGACCTAAAGTAAACCTTTTTGAAGATTTCTTTTCTCTTTGACACGAAGTTTCCTCGTTTCCTTATTTGTTATTATGTTAATAGTGATTGCTGGTTCTACACTTTTAGTTTGTTAGGCATTTCGGCTGAACTTCTCCGTCGGATGTTGGAACTTTGTGTTATTGTAGACTGTTGCTATGTCGGCAACAATGTAAAATATGCGTTTAGATACAAATCTATATTTAGACGAAAACTTGATACGAAATAAGCTTTTAGCAACGAATTTTTGCGTAAATAGGATCTCTCAACAATTTACAAAGGGAGTTGAAGTTATAAGTATAATATATAAGTATCTTTTTATATATAATAATTATAACTTCAATTCCCTAATCACAAATTAGACGACCTGATTAATGCAGTGGCTAAGCGAATGGACTGCTGCGCTAAGGGTTGCGGGTTCGATTCCCGCACGGGCCAAAACTTTGAGCGAGTCTGGGTGTTTGTGTATGTGATATTTCATGTTTGTGAAACGCACCCACGACACAGGAGAAATTCCTAGTGTGGGGCGACGTTTTTAAAAAATAAAATCCTTTCTTAGCTTCTTACGGTTAATACTCATGATAAATCTCATTAAAGGCCATCATATAAGGTCAATTTCCTCTGTCTACATCATTGTGCTGACACTCATATATTATTATCGTACGTATGTATCCTCTTCTTCGTATCGGCTCAACTAGTAAAATAAAACACCATCATATGAACCCAAACTGTCAATATCAATGTCTTAAGAAAAGAAATTTGTTCGTTTTATATTTTATTATTACCCGTTTACCTAAACTCTTTAAATCGTAACCTCATAACAGATTGTTACTGGTAATGGTTTCTAACAGCTTACAAACATTAAATAGGTTCTATGTAACCGCTGGAATATCGTTGTGACCAAACTCAAAGGTTTCAATCCTGTAACTAACCATTCGCGGCGGTACACGTTTATTCCCTCAACAAATTAATTTTACTTGTTTATATAACCGTAAAACAAGAGCGTATATAGTATTTTATTTTAAAATAGATAATAAATCTTCTTATTTTTTTCATTAGTTACTAATTTCATAAGACATGACTGCTTCGTTGGTCTAGTGGTTGCCAAGTGCGACTGCTGAGCTCCTGACTTCGAATGCCGGGTCGCGCAAAGTGTTACGGGGTTTTCCCATTAGGGGTCATTCTCAGTAGCAGTACGACGCCTGGATTTGTATCCAGTGATGTTGCGTTGGCAATAGGCTTGCCCTTTACTACATTGGGAGGTATTAAATAACTGCCTACCTCCTCGAGGAATACAGGCGTGATGTTATGTATTGCAAATTCAAGACTTGGGAAGCAGCCCTAAATATACTAAAATAAGGCGCGACACATAACAGGCTCATGATGACCATAAACAATAATGAAACTAGAAGCATTTAAAAAAAACAACCAAGGTTCTCTAAGTATAAACAGAGGTCATCGCCCCATTAGTACACGAACAGAAATAAACTGTACCAACAAAAGATGGAAAATACGAAGACCCCTAGATTACAATAGCACTTATTATTATAGACCCTCTAGACGATACCTCAAATTACGGGGACAAACAAACTAAGGGTTGAGTATATTCCATTTGCTTGTCATACCTAAATCAGGAAACTATATTTGGGAGTGGAATAATTTAGCACTTGTCCCATACTCTAAAGGCCTACGCAGACCGTGACGGCATGGGATTATTTTTTCTACATAAAACGTAACATAACATCACGCCTGAATTCCTCGAAGGGATAGGAAGAGCACATTTAGTACACCCACATTTCGATAGTTATGTTTTAGGTCAAAATGTAATAGGGGCGAGCCTATTGCCATCAACCGGGCACAAGTCCAGACTCCGTGCTGCTACTGAGAATTACCTAATGGAAAAACCCAGTAACACTTTGCTCGACCCGGGATTCGAACCTCGTGCTCAGCAGTCGCGCTTAGCAACCACTAGACCAACGAGGCAGTCTACATTTAAATGTGTGTCGGGTAGGGGCTGCTGCGGCATGCTTTGTCGTGTCAGCCCCTGGCACGCCGTGGCATGCTGTGACAAGGCGCTGGAATGCCGCGGTATCTAAGCGGCTAGTGTGCGCTGACTGACGACAAAATCTTTAGCCATCCCGTCCCGGTATACTTTGGCCTTTATAAATACTGTTAAAGTCATCCGACTTATATAATAAAATGTATTTTTTTTACATATATTTGGATGGTTATTACGCAAAAACGGCTGAACGGATTTAGATGGAATTTGGCACACAAACGGTTTTTAATTTGGATTTAACGCATAGTTTACTTTACGCAAGGAACGCAACGACATTACATTATATTCGTGTTAGTCGATGAATGTAAGTTTTCACTTTTACATTTAAGTACCTTTTTAAATCTAATTATTTCAGTTCCCACATTAAAAATAAAACTAATTAAACCGAACCTAAGTAAGCGAACTACTAAATATAAAACTCCGGTCCAACAAAAACATGGTTCCATTGTTCGTAACAAAAACTAAACAAGCCGTACAAAGTTTTAAACAACTTTGTCACTGGTCCGAACATAGCTCCCTGGGAAACGACGATATTTCACACACATTGATTACTTAGTAATTAGAAATTAGCAGAAACAGTTACACTATTGTCGGAATTTAGATTTTACTTCACCATAAGTATTTTTGATTGCAGTATTCAATTCAGTAGGCGAAATATGTGGGACTATTTTTAGAAAAGCTCTATCCGTAAACACCATTATTTCAAGCAAATAAACTATTCTTATTCGTCTTATTCTTATTCAGTAGATTTTAAGAAGTGAATGATGGGTACTATTTTGTCAAAGTTACTTTTGTGGCTACGTAAATTGACTGTCAAAGATCTACCTATGACAGCCGAGGTCGACGGGTTAACATGCAGTCCGAAGCATCCACGAATCGAATGCGGCAAACACACCTAAACCTTAATCAATCAAACCGTTAATTGAAACGAGCTCATTAATCGTTAAACAAAATATCTACACTATGTAGTAATAACTACGCACAAAAAAAAATTTAAAAGTAAAAAAATATTGTTATCTCACTGGCAACCCTAACCCCGGAAATCTTTGTGTCCATGTTCCGGTAGTTTAGAGGACAATATCCGGGGAATAATGTACAAGGAGTGTTAGGATTCTGATAGAACCCGAGTAACGAGGAGGAAATATAATAAGAGCTTAATTCATAATACATGACCACTTCTATAGGATATGTTTGAGTGGGAAATCTAAGGATTTATACTATTTCAATGTGACTTGAAATTATAAAAATAAAATAGGTTTGGACTTTAGGTTTTTAGTAATTTTAAAAATCCTGCTTATCGATGATTATTTTGTATTGTCAGTGTAGGCATATTTATAAGACCTATATCCATGATCGGTTATATATTTCGACTTCTTCTCTGGTTTGATATTTTCAAGATAATTTCTTGAGATAATTTCTTTCCCAAGTCGATTTCGCAAGTTCCTTTTTCCTATTATTTCTGTTTGACTGGGACCCACCGTCCATCGCTAGTTATTGATTAATTATCATGTGTACGATTTATTGTGATGTACACCGAATCATTAAAATATATATGGCGTAGGTAACGAACTAGCATCTTCATACAACAAACCCACACAACAGCCTCTGAGTCGATTGGATAGTCATCTAAATTACCATACGAAAACATTTGAATTTAAATAAATGGGTAGCAGTTTTTATACCGAAATGAGAAGACTAGAAGGACTGTTTATCCGAAGTTTTAAATTTAACATGGCGACCTTTCAGTACGTGGGAACATGCAACTGTTCAAATTACTCTAGCTACGAAGCTTGCGAAAAATATCCGGGCCGAGGCGCACGGTGAAAAATACCTTTCAAACTGTATTGTTATGTTCGAGGTAATCTGAAAATGACACGCCGTTAGCGCTGTTATTCTACCATTTGTTTGGGGCAGAGTAAATAGAAAAATGAGTATAGTTCGTGTTGTATGTTTGGTGAAGTAACACCTTTTACACGCGGTTTTAGGGCTGATTGAATTGTGTTTTACAAGCGGTGAAACAGAATTCAGACAGCAGTGCATATTGAACCATTAAAAGATTCTTAGTATTTTAAATAAAGATGGGATTCCATCATGTAGCGATGATTAATTGTGAATAAAGTATAACTAAATATAATTTCTTTTAAGAATATTTTTCACTCAGAACTCGCCGACTTACTAATACGAAACCTAGCAATAGCTTTAAGTGTTCAAAATGGCATCGCATAGGTACACGCGTAATGTAAGAGACACTTATCAAAATCTTGATGTATTATGTATAAAGTCTTTGGTCCTAGTATCGACCCTTGCAGGACACCGTCAAGAGGGTATATTGTGTTTATATAAAATGTTTAATTTAATTAATTATACTGAAAAGTATAATGTTTTCTAACAATACGACACGGGTCTACAAAGCGTACAGCATTATACAATACATAAATAACAACAAAACAATAACACTACACTATAAAATGCTTCTAAGGAGTACTAGACTCACTTTCAAATAGCCGTCAACGTGTTTATTAGTTGTTTTACGTATTTGTTTTCGTTTTCCATTAAGTTGTTATACGTGCCTATTTTATTTCAACACAAATTAGATGCATAGGCCTTAGGATTGACTTAGATCACTACTTTACCACACAAGGCTGTTTCAACTTTATGTTTCACTGGACACTAGCTTCTTTTTAGTGTACTCCTGACCACACACCGTACAAATGCCCGCAGTTACCTAACTCTTGGCTTCCAACACCTTCGGCCTTCGGTGACCTGTCTTTTGACATCGTCTTTCGGGGCGGCAAACACAACCCTAGTCACGTCTACCTGGTTTCTTGAGTACTCTCAAGGGAGGGCTTTCCCTTGAGGGTGGTCGTAGTGCGGTGGGTGAGCGAGCAGGGGTGGTAGTGGTTGTTGGTAACGTGGTTGTGGGGCAGCGGCGGCGTGGGGCGATTGCCCGCCGGCGGTTCGGGCGCTGTTCGAAGCGCCCCGCCAGCCGACGGCGCGCGCGCCTGCGCTCACGCGCTACGCTGCTCCCGACGGTACCATCCTGCTGCTCACCGAGAACGGCACGCGGCTGATGACTCGCGCCGCCGCCGCGAGCCTCCTGCGCGCTGCCCTCCTCTCCCCGCGACCCCCTCGGCCCCGTCACGGTGAGCCGCCGCCGCACCCTCTCTTCATCTTCTCTCTTTCTATGTGTCTGTCGGATTCCGTCGCCTCTAGCACTGCACGCTTCGCACTACGCTTCGTAAGGTAGGAGCGTGGCCATACCTGCCAACCATGATCTCTACCGAAACATAGCTGTGGATACACTTTTGCAAGGAAATTTTGAAGTATTAACATATCTAGCGGTTTTATAAAATTATACACAGAAAGTCACATTATAGTCAACATTCAAACAATTGTCTCCGCTTTATTTTAAAACTCGGCTTTATCAACTTAAAACTCTAGAATTTTTCCTGAAAATTTAAATTTAGTGACGTGGCTGACCCATAATAATAAGGTTTTAAATAGAATTTCAATTAGCTCCATAGTGTCTGCGGAGTTAGCTTAAGTCTCTTACGATTTTAATAAATATTTAATGAAACATTCGCTCCTACTTTATGCCTGCATGCTTTATACGTTTACTGCTTTCCTTTCCCTTTTATACCACGTTAGACTTTCATTTGTAGATTCGTTTAGCTGCACTGAAAGTCTATCTTGGTATATCTTGAAATGTGCACGTCTGCATGTTTTCTTTCTGCATCTCCTATTTTTCTACGATCTCTATGGTTACTGCGCGGCATAGACTGGCTTTGATAAATAGTTCGAGCGGGACTGCCAACCGGGGAGGCTTTGCTAATGTCATTTAATTACCGGGACAGTTTCTAAATCGTTGAAAATTTTAATTTTTGCCCGTAATTGTCGTAACGTTTGCGAATATCGTTGTTTATTGTATTGGATTGTCATTTTTATATTTACCGTCAGTAGGGTCAGTTTTTTTTATATCGATGTGTTTCGGTCGACCGGTGCGATCGCCTCTGATGTTACGATTTCGGAGTCCCGTCGCGCTATGGCTCGATCGTCGAGCTTGCCTCAGCTAAGCGATTCGATGGATGAAATTCCAGTAAAGCTGATGTCGGACGGAAGGACCGCGAATCGAAACGGAACCGGTGTGACTTCGTGGATCGGCGGTATGTCCATAACACATGATGGGAACCTGATCGCTCCGGACAAAATTATGACGCACATCCACCGATATGCAAGCCCCCACTACAACCCGCACGGGCACCATTACCACCGCTGGAACCATGAGCCGGGGGGGAGCGAAGATCCCCTGTACGCGACCAAGACAGTCTACGGTCCAGGATACATTGATGAAAACCGTACGTATGGTTGATATTCTCAAAACGTTGACTAACCTTTTCATCACTGTTATACGACATTGATTATATTTATTCATATATCCTTGAAGAATTAGTTATTCTAGTTCTGAAAAGATTAGTTGACGTTGACAAATAAATAGGTGGTACAAATGAATAAACACATATACAACTAACCATAGATATCGTAAGTCACATCACTTCGAGCTTCAAAACTGTACAATACTAGACGGTTTTAGGAAACCATCGAGACATGGGAGATTTGATCCATTCTTTTAGCACCTACATGTTACTATTCTGAGTGCTCTTTTCCCCTTTATTATTTCGTCCCCAGTAATCCGAGCACTTTAGTTTAGATTTCTCCACAACTTATAGTAAACGATAGTTTATCTAACAAAACACGAAGTAAAGCTTTGCGTAGAGACAATGATTAGACGGGAAATAGAGCTGTAGAGCCCTCGTGAGCTTCCTTCCTGATCCGAAAAATTGTAGAGACTTTAGTTGGTAAAGGAGCGATTTAGCGAAAGCGCTTAGATACGAAAATCTCCGTAAAGCTTTGCAAATTGCGCTCAAGATTCATCTACCACGGACATTAATGTATTCCCATCGATCTATGAGTGTAGCACGGGTATTATATTCAGCAGAAACCGTTATTTATTTATAGAGTTACACGGTGATACACTTTGCATGGATTCATTAAATATTCTATTCATATTTAACTTTAAAGCGGCACAGATATCTCATGGAGTTTTTGTCTCACAACGAATTGTACGTAATTTGAAAGCATGTCCGATTTATTGAGATTATCGCTTGTATTTAACGTACGGTTTCCGTACTGGTTATCGACTTCATTGGTCATCCATCGTGTTTTATTCACGACACGTAATTTTTGTATCGATTCCTCACACACATAATCCATATTATTATGACTTTTATCCACAAGATGTAAATTATATTTATATAAGCATGAGCATATTATTCACACTCCAATATAAAGATTTTATTTCTTTTAGTTATTTAAATGATTTATTCATTTGTTTATTTAAGACTATCTATTTATTTATTTTACACGAAATCTTTTGTTTTATAACCTGCGTATATAAAGCACTTTTTGCTTTAAAATTCTCATACTTAATAAGAGCAACCTCCGAAATAATATGTTGAAAACTTATAAAAATATGTAGGTATCGAATACCTAGTATTCAAACAATCGATTAAATAACCGAAAAAATAAACGAAATTAATATTAACACGGAAAAAATCCGATTATAACACGAAAAACAATTGTATTGGCTACAAGATTTCTAGGATTGATTGGCATATCGGAACGATAATATTGTTGAGATATAGAAAGTCCCAATTTAACGTCAAATCAAAAATTTCAAAGTCTTGAACAATTTTGTTCTCAGTCTCTTTGGAAGCTAAAGTGTTCTCTAAAAGTAATTACTCAGGAATGATTGGCACCTTTTACGACAAAGGGTATCGATTGCAAGTTATCGGAATACGGTTTCAGTATCTCGGCATAACATTATGTAAAACTGTCTACAGATTTGTGATTACTGGTACCTGAGAGTACTCTATCTAATATACGATCGCGAATCAATTTTGTACCATTTACTTTAGATTTTGTATACTCAATGTGAACACTAACAACATCATCAAACATATCTGACACTACATCAACTAACACATAACAACGACCAACAGAGAGGATTGGCAAAGAGAACGGTAAATCAGGTGATGACAAGGTGGCCCTGCAATCGACGTGCCACGTGGCGCTGGATGCTTGCATCAAGGACAGCGAGTGCGTGACGTCATTGACGCCGGTGCTGCAGAAGTGTCATACAACCGACTGCGACCGAGAAGGGTGCATGTCGGCGCTCAGGGGATTCTACAGGAAGTCTGGGGTTCATTGGAATACGGAGATCGCTTTCTGCCTGTGCAAGTAAGTTATGATGATTTTAATTTATATTTATGATGTTAGGATTGTTCTAAAATCGGACTACTCTGTGAAAAATCAATCATCCCGTGTTATCCCTTAGGGTTGGACGTTTTCGTCCAAATTTATATGAGACCAACTTAAGGTATACCCTTGCCAAAAAAAAAAATCAAAATCGGAACTACTCGTAAAAAGTTATGCGTGGTCAAAATAAAAAAATATCGCGTGGACTTGAGAACCTCCTCCGTTTCTTCGCCGGTTGAAAAGAATGATGAACTTAAACATTAAAAATAATTATGACAAGAAATAGGTTTCTCAATATTTATTATGTTTCATTCCACTTCGTAACCCATTTATATAGTTCATTTGAAACTACTTTTTTCTCTTCAATTCCATGTTTAGCATCAACATTAATCTTAACATACTCTCCAGGAAAACTGACAACCGCGAGGACTCGTGCATGAACGCCCAGGAACGCCTACACCCGTCGTGTGCGCAGCGACCACCTGTTGGCTCCCCGCTGCCCGCCTGCCATACCCTGGCACATGCCTGCAGGGAAGAACCTGAGTGCAGGTGAGTGAACGGTCATACAAAGGTTTTTTTTTTAAACCTCAAGCTGATCGTAGCTTAGTGATTGGACGACTGCATTCAGTGTTGTTGTAGATATGTGTGCTCCAGGTAAATAATATTTACCCTGCCTTCCTGGTCCTGCGAGTCTTATTCCTTTGTACACGAGGCAATATTCTATGAAAAGGAAAAAGTCCTAGAGTGCGACATCGTGTTCATTACTTACAAAATAAATCACATAAATATATTACAATATCATCTACATAATATATTTTACAGCTTAATGCTGACAAAGTTTCCTAACATATTTTCCTTAGGTTCATACATCTACCAATAGCCTGACGCCTGTCCGAACATCGATTGAGAACGTTTAGAACGTTATTTGTTCCTCTACATCCAACACATTAATATCACTTTGCGAGCCAACGAAATACGCCATACATAACTATGCAACATCAGCTACACGGTCCGATGCTCGGGCAGCGTGTACCGAAACATATTGATAAACAACGTCATCACTACAATAACCACAGGCTCGCTAAAACAATGCATAATCTATCAAACTAAATCCCCATTCCATCAAGTTTATGTTCAGCGATTTCGTACAAATCTGCAGCTATTTTGCACACAATACCCGTCACTAATACATTAGCCACGACTGGCTAAACTGGGAGCAATGGAGAGGCCGAGATAAAATTGAATCTGGCTGGGATGCTCCGTTATGTTCAAACTGTATAGAGCCTTTGAAAATAACTGGCAACCCTTAACGCTAGACAGGCGAACGAAGTTTGTTTGGGAAAACGACTTTTAAGAGAGTTAGCGGGTCGAATTTTGGGATCAGTCGATTGTTAATCAGTTTTGATGCTATTTGAGACAGGGTTTTTGGAGTTTTATGATTGTTTCAGCTTAGAGCTAAATGATTTTTGAGTTGACTTAGTTGCATTCGTTTGAGCTTTAAACTATCATAAATAATTCTTGCATCCCATGCCGATTTTGTACATCGCTATATGAGGTAGGTATACCTATATTTATTCAGGTTTTAAATATAACAAACACCCAGACTCGGGACAAACATCTGTGGTTCACAAAGTTTTGCCCCGTGCGGGAATCGAACCCTTTAGCGCAGCAGTCCAATAGCTTAGCCACTGCGCTAATCAGGTCGTCAAACGAACAACTATGTCCATTCATATTCTTTATAATTTTAGCTATTGATTTTACGTAGTAACTGCCAAACTGATTATATTAGTCACATAATTAGTCAATTGATCAACGCGATATGATATCACGTATAAATCTACTCTACTTGATTGCAATACAATATAAATAAAGCTCTTTCTGTGTTTATCAATGGGCTCAATATAATAATTTACAGCTGATATTAATGGGACTTTGGATTAATTGTCTCATGTAGTCCAACCGTGGTATTTAGCTTAAATTTGAATTACCGGTCACATTTATGCACTCATAAAGAGAAATTTATAAGCCCTTGTTAAAAACGACTTACTTGACTGCCTCGTTGGTCTAGTGGTTGCTAAGCGCGACTGCTGAGCACGGGGTCCTGGGTTCGAATCCCGGGCCGGGAAAAGTGTCACTGGGTTTTTCTATTAGGTAATTCTCAGTAACAGCACGGAGTCTGGATTAGTGCCCGGTTGATGGCAATAGGCTCGCCCCCTATTACATTGGGACCTAAAACATAACTGGCGAAATGTGGGTGTACTATATGTGCACCTCTGCTTACCCCTTCGGGGAATACAGGCGTGATGTTATGTTTTTTATGTTTATGTTATGTTTAAAAACGAGTCAAATAGTTTAATATTGTACTTGTAACATCTGGAATATTCATTATCATTTTTAAATTGATAAAGGTTTGAATTGCCATTTACGTTTTTGGCCCAACAGTCTACATAACATAACATCACGCCTGTATTCCCCAAAGGGGGGTAGTCTATCAAGAATATATTACATATCCTTCTGCCGTATCTGCGTACATCTGACTCTATGACTTTTGCCTATCAGCCTATAATAGCCTAAATGATATTCTCTACTACACAAACATTAATTCGAGTAATTCTGTTTGACCTATCTAGATGTTTGGCTAACATAGGTTTTAGGAATTCAATCCAATCAAAGGACGCCTGTCCTCATTCCATTTGCGGTGGCTGCTGATTGGCCCAACTGACTTCTAATGATTTTCTGATCTACACTTGGCGTATGTGCTAGCGTTCTAAGTAAATATTGATATTTTATAACATCATCCTTTATATGACTTTTTGTATCTTTTTTCCATGTTGCCATGCTAGGCTTAAATCTAAATTGATAAAGGAAACTTGAAAAATAATGCACACGAGCGGGACTCGAACCCGCGGCTTTCGCCGTACCGTGGAGCCATCTGCCAACTGAGCCACCGTGTCACTGCTCGCATCCATCGAATTTCAAGTTCCCTTTTAGTATTTACAGATATTACAGACGTCACCACTTAGGACGTACCCTTTATCAATTTAGATCATCCTTTATGACAATCGTAGGCAGAGGTTACTTACTAGTTGATTTAATTAAATAGTTGTACAAATTATTCTATGATCCTAAAAAAAAAAACAAAAAACATAACATCACGCCTGTATTCCCCGAAGGGGTAGGCAGAGGTGCACATACTATAGTACACCTACATTTCGCCAGTTATGTTTTTAGGTCCCAATGTAATAGGGGGCGAGCCTATTGCCATCAACCGGGCACAAATCCAGACTCCGTGCTGCCACTGAAAATTACCTAATGGAAAAACCCAGTAACACTTTGCCCGACCCGGGATTCGAACCCAGGACTTCTACTTTTCTATGATCCTTTCATTCATAATATCGTCCCAGACATTGCCACGTCCTACAGATGTTTTAGTTGCGTATTGTATGCATTAGAAGTAACGAGATCGATTCTTTTGAACTCCTATGAACCCACCATGTGCCTATCCGATCATCAAACATGAAATACAGTTGCAGTATTCTCCGACAAAAATACTCATGTTGTGACTTCACTAAAATCTTTCTAAGCAAGATTTTTAATTCCAATAATGGTTATAAAAGTAGTAAGTAATAAAAGGTTTAATTTAGCAAAAAATTCTTTGTAACCTGCTCATACAGTATTATTGTTTACTCATGAAATACAATTTTCTTCTACTTTTATACTTCAGCATCATCATTTAAGCCCGGTATCACCCACTGTTGGGTATAGGCCTCCCTTATTTTCTGCCAATATCAAAAACTAGGTCAACGAAAATCCCGTTATTATAAAAATACAAAGTTCAGTTTCCATATATTGAGCTATTACTATTCCCGAATACCCTCGCCTCTTCCACAATTCAAAGCTGCTCTACCCTACTACTACTCCTAATCTACTACTCTATATAAAGGATATCAGAGGACGGGGAATCGATCCGAGCCGACGCATTTGTTTGATTGCACTAGAAAACAACTTGCCATTGTTTGTTGAGCCGGGATGAGTGCCACGGATACTTGATTGTTGTTGTTTTAACGTAGAATACAGTTTGCTAATGGTCTATGTATTTTTTCAATGAGCAGTAGCCTGTACTCTTTTATTTTACTGGCTCGCTCTGCGTAGAATTTGTAAGTAACTAAAGAGATTTATAGGACTTACGTGGGATTTTAAAATGAACTTTAATTTGTTAATCGTAACGTCATTACGCGTGTATTCTCCAAAAAGGTAGGCAGAAGCGTATATTGTTTACCCACATTTCGCCAGTCATATTATTTCCCTAATCTATTTCGGGTCAATACAATGTTTTATGGAGTTTTTGTTTAAGTCGATTTTGTGCGTTAATAACGTAAAGTTTCTTTCTAGAAACTTCTGTATCGCGTGGTCGCTAAGCTACGCTAAACATTTTTATTGAGTCGAAATTGCAATTAGTATTGCAATTCCTGAATGAGTAGTTGACCGTGTCATCAAGATCCGTAAAATAAATCTCTTTCATGCCAGTCTCTAACTTCTAATTCACTATCAATCTCTTACAGGATCCGTCTTGAAAACTACGAGCAGTGGTGTGCAGTGGACGCTGTGACGCAAGGCTGTGCAGGTTCTCCTGCCGCCTGCCGAGCTGCAGTGGTGGCAGTGCTCGGCACTCAGCTCCGAGCTGCCTGCGCCTGCCGCGGGACTGACTTCGCCCAACTGTACGACTGCCTCGGCTGGCAGCGGCTGCTGTGGCTCAATCCTTGCGTTGGTGAGCTACTGCTTTGTCTGTGTATTTTTAATACTAAGATCTATTCAGTGTTGAAACTTCAATTCACGTTTCATCCTTAACATGTTGATACCTCTTCTTATTATCGTATGATTGATAAACAACCTGGTATCGGAGTTTAAGCCGCCTGTAGGCCTCTGACATGGCTTTACACACTGTTGAAAAATCTCTCAGGTGTACAGGTTTCCTCACGATATCTTCCTTTACCGTTTTTAGCAACTTATAACTAATTTATAGTACGAACTAGAAGAACTTGCAATCTTCGACTAGGCAGAGTAAAGGTCATACCACTCGGCTATGACTGTGACACGACACAAACTATTTACTAGATTATAACATTCATATAACTTGCTTTCTGATATTTCCAGTGGAATCCCAAAGTGACTACCACATGAAGACCTACGGCCCCTTGATGACGACCACGCCATTCGACAACGGCATCAGATACATCACCGTTGCGCCAGAATCACCGATCTATCACCGTACCACCACCCATCACCACAGGCACACCACGCAGCATGGTACCCCGCAGGTTGACCCAGTTCAGGTGAGCTAACATATTTTTATTTTTTCATAACTACCTGAGTGTTGGGTAATGATGTTAGTTATATTAATTATAATTACATATAACATAACATAACATTACGCCAGTATTCCCCGAGGGGTAGGCAGAGGTGCACATATAGTACACCCATATTTCGCCGTAATGTTTTCGGTCCCAATGTAATAGGGGCGAGCCTATTGCCATCAACCGGGCACAAATCTAGACTCGGTGCTGCTACTGAGATTTACCTAATGGAAAAACCCAATAACAATTTGCCCGACCCGGGATTCGAACCCAGGACCTCGTGCTCAGCAATCGCGCTTTGCGACCACTAGACCAACGAGGTAGTCTATACTAACTAATTAATCAGTCTATACTACATTAATAAAAAAAAAAATCGATGTTAACTTTAAGAGTTAATACCAGCGAGTAAAGTAGTCGGTAGATAAAACATATTTTGCATAAAATTAAATCAATAGCTAATTAGACCGTCAGAAGATTGTTGCTGTTGCATTGTTATCAGGCACTCTAACGATGAGCCACCTGCTGTTAACCTAAAATATAATGCTCTATATTTTACATCAAGTTCACAGCCCACCTTCATTTCTAGGAGACCCGCGAGGAGCTAAGCCCCATAGCAACCATGTCAGAACAGACAGTCGGCCCCAACGAGATCGCCCAAATTTCCGAGCCAGTCATCGAAACCACGACTGAGACGACCACGGTGGCCACGACCACGAGCACGACGACCAGCACCACCACCACTACCACCACAACCACTACCACGACCACAGCGAGGCCCACCACGACCCTGGAGCCAACGAAGTACTGCATCGTGAAGAAGCCCGAGAGTGATGACCAGGCGCAGTACATTAAGATGGGCGAAACTAGACGAGTAAGCTTCCTTAAGACTTGGCACATGTCCTTGTTCTTTCTTATTTTACAAATTGCTTTTGTTATAGGACATGCTGGTTAATTTGGTTTGGTTTTGGTGGGCATTTTCCGCACTAAGCCGCTTAATTGGGACTCGGTGCGTGATATGTTTCTTTCCTCTATTCCATCCATCCCACAAAGCGAGCAGCCTATCCAGATGGCTACAAGCTTCCGGCAATGATACTGGACATCGGAGAATCGAGCCCTTTTGGTCAGCCACACTACCGCACTCTATGAGTACGCGCTGTGGCGTTTCTTCTGTAGGACATGCTATTGCAAGTCATTTTCTAAATTCTTGGCATTTTATTTAGAGTTTGAAAGGTTTTGATTTATATCCTTCGTCTGTGTGTATTTAAACACAACTTCAGACACAGGTTTACAGCGGAAACAGATTTGGAGCGGTTTTAACTTTGCTTCAACCAATTGATCATGTACAGTGATGCACCAACACAAAAATAGTGCAAGAAGATATAAGCCATTTTGACAAAAATGAACCTTAAAGTAGCAGTAATACGAGTCAGGCTCCGTCGATGTTCCAGCTGTACCGCTCCGCGGAGCTGGCGGAGTGCACGGACCTGTGCGTGTGCGAGGCGTCGCTGCAGGTGTCGTGCAAGGTGGCGTGCGTGCCGCGCGCGCCGTGCTCGTCGCGCCTGGCGCACTACTCGCACGCCGCGCCCGCCTACCAGGCCTACCGCGGCCGCTGCTACTGCTACTCCGGATCTTTCATCTGCATGAGGCCCAATCCCGGTAACGACACTTTTTATATTTCAAATTGATATAGGTTATGCTGCGGCTGCGGGAATCTGTTTAATCGGTACCTTAATCCGTGGGCTCCAATAGATCCTTTACGGGTTTTCTGACCCATTGTAAAACCTGAAATTCAGACAGTCTTACTAAGGAGTATGGTATTATCCATCAACTAGGTTAAGGAAGTCAGATAAGCAGTTGGATAAGCAATAATTGTATTTGCTTAAGAAGCTTATGTACTTTACCAACTTATATTAACATGGTTCTAAAAGGAACGTCATTGATGCCTTCTTGGAGAGGTTTTTCTAAATTTTACACATATTTTCTGACTGATATTATCTGAATACTTAACAGCCTTGCTAAAAGTTACTGGCTGACTTCCTCTAGGTGAATACAAGTTACCAGAAGGTGTCTACCTGCTCCTCGGCTTCAGTGCAGTGGACGAAGCTCTGCTGCGGCCACACACTGGGCTGGGAGCTGAAGACGCCGTCCGTCTACTGCAGCAGTACCTGTACTCTGTTCACAGTGAAGGGGTGAGTGTCTTACCTGAACTTATGATACGACTTATGATAATCTTGACATTATAATATAATACAGGAAAAGTCAAAAGAGACAGAAATAAGACTAAGCTTCAGAAGATGATTGAAATTTTCTGAAATTCGGAAGTAATTTCCGAAAGTAACTTGAATACAGAATAACAGACAGAAACACTAAACATTATTATCAATACCAATACTAAGAGAGAACTAATAATAATTAATAAAATCGTAACTTTCCAGACAAATTGCACGCTGACACTCTTCAACATTAGCAACGAGAACGTGATCATCTCAGCGAGCGTGCCGCCGCGAGAGCAGGAGGCCTTGCGGGACGCTGGGGAGGCGCTGCTGGATAGAGAGAAGGTACCAGCGCTATATATAAGTCCTGTATAGTATGCCCATTAATAAGGCAAAGGTCTTGGCACTTGGCAGACGCAAAGTTTAAAAAAAAAAGACTCGAGAAAAAGACGAATTACTATTCTTATTTACGTAGACTATGCTGTATACTTTAAGTTGACTTATTGCCATTTCAGGAGGAATGCATCGACGTTCTGAAGGTCGTCAAGTCCCGCATCAACTCTCAACACGAGGACATCTCCTCACACCTTCTCCTCTCCATCTTCAAGATCGCTGAAGTGGACGTCGTCTACCCGACTCCTCCGAGCTCCGCCATCACCTCCCACAGGCCAGTCAAACTGTTCTACATCACCATTATCCTCATCACTCTCCTCTACAACTTCAGGTCAACAGTCTCCTTTATAAGCGCTGTCCTGTTCTTCGAAGGTTTCGTCAATTGTTTGTCGAATTTATTGACTAGTATGCTAAGTATCAAAAACGGGTTCTCAACCCCTATCGTGTTAGACATCGTTCCTTTCAAGAAATATTTATTCAATGAAAATATCGATTTTGTATCTATTTTGAAATGTTACGATGAATTTATTGATAGTAATGTAGATGTTGTAAATTATGAGAATCGGCACGTTGCACTCGCTTTAGGTAACGCACAAATGAAACATATCACCGATGACGTAGGTTTAAGTAAAATAGATGTATATAATTATAATGAAATGATACATATCGTAAAAGCTGTGAGTATTACAATATTTAATAATTTAAATGAACTTGTTGCTAATGCAATTATACTTAAATATTTTTCTAGAGATGTGTATTATGAAATTGGATGTACCTATTATGATTCGATGAAGCTTTTTGGTGATTTCTGTTTTGGAAAAATCGCGTCCTCTTCTTATGGGATTGTAAAATCCGTTAGCCTAGGACTGACTCTAGTAGTAGTATGAAGACTGAGATGATTAACTAAACATATCATAGTTGTATTTCGTTTTATTTTCGACTTAGAACTGGTGCTTGTAGGTCGATCTTAAAGGCTGGGTTTTGTAAATAAGTGTATTACGCCTTTTACACTGTTAGAATTTCGGTTGGTTTCTCCGGTAGCGTAGATTGTTTTGTGCTGCAGACATCACTTAATTTACATTTATTTCCAAGCAATGGGTCTCCATTTTCCGTATTCCAGATACCATCAAATATATTTTTATAATCTATTTCAGAGTAGATATTTCTAGCACCTACACTTTTGTAAAGTCTTATAACACTCGTTTCAGTCTTTTTTATCTTTATACTTAGCTTAAACATGACAGGTAGGTTGTGATAATAATCTACTGTAATCTTTTCCTTTCGTGTATCTTTTTCTTATTTTCCTGTATCTTTTAGAAAAGGTCTGCAGCATTGAAACTGTTGTCACTCTTGGTTTCCCTAAGATAGATTAGTGTCTGAAGTAGCGGTATATCGCCTTTCTGTTAGATGACTGTAACTAGATAACTATATCCATCAATGTGAATGCACGTTTAGAAAATACAGATTTTGATTCTGAACGAACCTTAGCAATTGTTTATAATTTTAACAATTAAATAGAACGTGATCGATTAATTAGTGTTGAAATAAAAGAATCTCCTCTTTTATGGTGTAGAGTGTACTAGTCTGGTTAATTTCAACTTGTCGGGTCAGCTAGTATTATTTCATTAATTATTTTTTTATAAAAATTGTTGTTTGACGCCTTATTAAAACATGTTAGCAACTATCTATAAGAAGTCTCTCTTGGATAACTTTATTTACAGGATATAATTAGGTGCATAAACAACAGATAATATAAATGATTTTAACCAGTAAATTAGTAGGTATATAAATACAACTATAACAAATTTGTCCAATATCGCTTTCCTATCATCTAATTTTATATGATTATGCGATATGCAGAACAGGCTAGTTTAATTTCAAAGCTAAATTATATTTTACTCTTTAAAGAAGAGAAGACCCAACTGTAGTCTATAAAAACTATAAAAAAGAAAGAAACTATTTTAAAAGGATGAAACAATAAAAAAACTTTTTTTTGTATTTTTTTTCTATTGACAAAAAAATTTCTAAGTTTTGTTCAAAATCAAATTGATGTAATTAGGGGACACTTAGATAAATGTATTTCCGGTACATTACACGATATAGGATTTGTAATGTAAATTGGTAAAGAACGAAGCTTTAATTTGAAGTAGAACTAGATCTGTTGAGTTCTAAAAGAAAATTAATGAATAGTGATGTGTTAGATATCTATTCATGCTGTTTGAACGTTTATGTGTTGCCAGGTACCTGTCTTAATTATCCCTTAATATTCATTAAATAAAGGGAAAATATACCAACATGTCGATCAATGTTTAAAATGTTAAATGAAATTATTGTAATGTCAAAAATATGACTAAACTTTTAAGGGAAAAATATTATCGTGATGGAAATCAAAATAACTATACTATACAGTATGACATGACATTAACATTTCTTTGGTAAGCAGAAGCTTATGATTATTTCTACTCCTGTACATTGGGGCTGGCAACTCTACTGTTTAGATACTTGATGTACAAAATACTGGATTTTCCTGGAAATAGTTCCAGACTAAGCTTCTAAACTATTCGTTAAAAATCAAGCCTTTTAACGCCCAGTATATCAATGAAATACATGTTAATATACCAATGTATAATTATGTATTATGTCGCATAAATGTGACATAAATATCTTAGTCCAAAATATTTTTTATTCGGACGTGGCGTTGAAAGGGTTAACTAATTTATTCATATCAACTATAGTTTATTTGTTGAAACTTACCTAAATAATGGTAAAAAAAACCCATAAGAAAAATTATACCATTTATCTTATAAACTTATAAGATAATAAAAACCTATTAATAACGAAGTTTATATATTAACGAAAACACATGGCTACCACATGTTACTATTTCATTTTATTCATTTTTTTTTATTCATATTATAAAAATTGAAACACTACCTTTATAATACATAATACCTCTAGTTTCAATTCATTACATTGAATGGAACACACATATTATATAAACAATAAAACTCACACAAAATTATGGTACTTTATGGTACCTCTACATAATAATTATATTTAAACACACAGGTGTTGTGTTAACCCTCCCATAATAAAGTTTCACAAAAATATAAAATCGGCCCACTGCTTTTTTGTTAAAAAAACTTTTTAATGGTCCGATAGTAACAAATGCTTCAAAAAATAATGCACGAACACGCTTTATATTTGTTATAATTATTTTAATAAGAAATTATTTTAAAAACAGTTCTCCTAGTCGTTAAATAAGAGAATAAAAGTTGTAATTGATTTGTTATTATAAAATAAATCATATTGATATAAGTAAAGGGCGATTTTTTATTGCAAGTCAACTTTTATTCGAAGGGGAATTGACATTTTGATAGATTTCGTGTAAAAATCTATCAATTCGTCATTCCTCTGAGAAAAGATTTTTGGTAATCAAAAAATCGTCCAAAAATTATTTTAAGTAAATTTTATTGGATCACATTGAATTTAGGTACTTAATTTTTACTAGTGTTTTTGCTTAAATTGTTTGTATATTATGTAATACTATAAAATATGATCTACTTAATAAATAATACTGGCATCGACAACTTGTTCCAATATTATTTATGTCATAGATGTAATTGTGATCCAAATATAAACCAATACATATCAAACTTTGCGAAATTAAATGTAACGATACATATCAACAAAGCTCAATTTTATACCTATTGTATTTTTAGCATTAGATGTTGCAAAGCAAAATGGCGTACATCTTTATGTAGCTTAGACTTTAGGAAAAAATGTAGTTATATTATAAAATAAATTTACAAGAGGAATTAGAGAAAAATATTTCTAAAATTGAATGTTGACTTCTGTTGTAGTATGATGATAAATGTATTAAAAAATATATTGTTTTTACTATAAAAATTTCCTTTCCTACATTTTGATGATGTTAAAAATTGGTTAGAATAGAAATCTGAATGTTTTAAATACGTCCTTTATTTCGGACATTGTAATAAATATTGTTAGTGCACACGCCTCATGCCTTCCATGTAAATAAGAATATATAGAGAATACATAGTTATATTACACTGGAAAGTACATAATTTGTAAATTAAATTGTTTACTACCCGCACTCAAAATAAAGCTACCTAATAATAATTATCTACAAAAGTATCACAAAAATGTTGTGTAATTTCTTTCACTATTTAATAGAACAATCGTTATTATTATTAAAAATAAATTAGTATTTAACAATTTATTGACTAAATTATTATTAAATGTGCTATTATTTGTAAATCGTTTGTTGGATAAATTATTCTTGTTTCAACTATTGATGTTAAGTTTTTTAAATGTCGCTTTTTAAGATGTGTGTTAGGAAATAATGTCAACGACTATCATAGTCTCGATGTATAGCAATATTAATGATCGTAGATATTTAATATCGGTTTGGGAATCGAAAGCCCACAGACAAAGGGATTTCATCTATTTTTACAGAACCCGCAAAATGTTTGCTAAAAATTAGAGAAAAATAAATTTCCGTCCTAACTTTAAGATAGAAACAGTTTTTAATTTGGAACTTTATGTTAAATTTTCTAGAATTATACATGTATCTAATTACCGATTTCGACATGTTTACTCATAGACATACGTGTCATATAAACCGTTTTCTAAATAAAACTATTGTGCACTTTATAACTATGTATAAAAAGACAACTTTTTTTAATTTTTTTTGGTATAAGTCATCTTTCTATTGAAAAAGAAAGTAACCCTATATAAATACATATCATATAATTTTTTTTGTTACTACTTTCAATACTTAATAAAAAACTATTTACAGAAAATAAATACATTAACTCGCTTATTCATAAAAACAATACAATTTTAAACCATGAATTAAAATATTATACCTGTGACTGTCGTTTGCATGTCAAAGAATAGAGATGAGAATAGACAAACGAGTTTACGTTTTAAATCCGGTATTATCATGAATGAATAAGAGGGTTGAAGTTTACAATCACAATTCACCCTTCATCTTCTAAAAATCTTTTCCAAACCGATATTGAAGAATAAAAGTTATTTAAAAAAAATGTGAATACACAGCACTGTAGTGATATGCGTAACTGAGCTTCTAAAAGATTAATGATTGTTTTATACACTAAACATACATTATGTCGTAATAATTATTATTATTATTGTATCGTTTACCATCGCCTGCCGACATGGGTCTTATGTCATTTGGTTGTAGCTAAATAAAGAGAATTCGTACAAAATGTGTTTTCATTTTACATTTCACAGTTCCACCAGTTTCATTTCACAGTTCCACCAGTTTCATTTCACAGTTCCACCAGTTTCATTTCACAGTTCCACCAGTTTCATTTCACAGTTCCAACAGTTTCATTTTACAGTTCCACCAGTTTCATTTCACAGTTCCACCAGTTTCATTTTACAATTCCAACAGTTTCATTTCACAGTTCCACCAGTTTCATTTCACAGTTCCACCAGTTTCATTTCACAGTTCCACCTATTTCATTTCACGGTTCCACTTTTTAAGCGCTTGGCCAAATATCAATTGCCGCGCCCCTAGCGCGCGGCTACAAATCGATAAAATTACTTTTTTTCAATGCTGAGAGCTAGGAAGCATAATTTTATGTAATTGTTGTAAATAATAGCCTCTATTTAACAATAGTTTTAGTTGTACCACGCAGTTAGTAGGAAGAAAATAGAACGAAAAAAACATACATATTCTCTGTCGCAGAAATGCGACACGAGCGGTTAAAAGGTTAAAGGCATTACAGGTGCCCAGAGGGATCTACAGAAACCACGAATTTCCATTTGTAACAATTCTTTCATACGTCTCGTTTGTTTTGCTCTCATCGCATTATACATAACATCACGCCTGTATTCCCCGAAGTGGTAGGCAGAGGTATACATATAGTATACTCACATTTCGCCAGTTATGTTTTTAGGTCCCAATGTAATAGGGGGCGAGCCTATTGCCATCTACCGGGCACAAATTCAGACTCCGTGCTGCTACTGAGAATTACCTAATGGAAAAACCCAGTAACACTTTGCCCGACCCGGGATTCAAACCCAGGACCTTGTGCTTAGTAACCACTAGACCAACGAAGCAGTCCATTCATCCATCGCATTATTTATACATTAATTACTCCATGTCCAAACACTCCCGGAGTTCACGGGACTGGCCATTCTCCAAAATATTCCAGATTTATATTGGGAAAGATATATTATTGATACCATTTAGGTACAACGAGATTCACATAATCTGGCTGAACCAAAACATAGCGTTGGACTCGTTCGTCATAATATAGTTTATGTATAACATGAAGGTATTTATAGAACTGCAATACCTTGGCTTGCGTTGCGGTTGGGACGCTTTGATCAACATAAATCAATCTTCAAGTTCAGATCTTCACTGACATTTTTGTTGATTAGGTATATTTATAATTATAATGAATAAGTATGGATTATTGCCATGAACTATAATAAAGGATATCTACCCCTTTCCAATTTCGGTATTTATTGTATCTACGATGATCATTTATCTTTTTAGTAAGTATAATTATTATTAGTTGTTTAGCGTATAAATACGACTCAAGGGGCAACAAACTATACACCTGGGCAGTTAATAGGTTATGTAAGACGTAACTGTCGGGAACCTAGGCTCCTTCGTGGTTCAGCCCTTATTTTACTTTCACATTTTATCCGTATAAAGTAATTAACTTTCGAAACATGTTTTACCTATTTTTGTTATATTTCCGCAAACGAAAAATATACTAGTCGCAGAGTTAAAATTAAGTCAATAGAATATGCTATTGACTTAATTGTCAATAGGTCGTAGGTTAGTAAGTAATACTGGGTTAATAATGGGTCACTCTTAGGTAGGGAGGTAGATTTAAAAATAAAACCAGGTCTTAGAAAGGCAACTTAAATTTATTAAGGTAGATACTCGCAATTAAGATTAACAGTCTTACATGGCGCCGCCACATCTTTGGAATACTTACTGAGGCAATCACACAATCAAAAAAACACACCAATTAAAAATAAGCACTCAAAAAAACTATGTAGGTACGCATAAATTACAAATTAACTTATATTACTTCGTGCCGTTGCTCTGGTCCTTGATTTCCTTGCGGACGGGGCCGGTCTGAGCCACGGGGACATTCCTTTCACCTTTGATAGCTTCTGGAATCTTCTTTGGCGCCGTGATGGTAAGCACGCCATCAGAAGACAAGCGCGACTCGACATTCTCCGGCAACGCGCCCTGCGGCAGCGCGTACCGCCGCACGAACTGCCGGCTGATGAAGCCATGCTCGTCCTTCTTCTCCTCATGTTTGCCTTCCACCACAATGTAGCCGTTGGCCGTCTTCACAGAGATCTCCTCCGGTGCAAAGTGCTGGACGTCCAAGTTTATCTGCATTTTGTCATTGTCGGCCTTGATGCTGGAACCTACGTCTTTAGCGGCAGCTGCGAGGTGTCTCCAGGGCCGGTAATAGTCGCTGTTCACTAACGGACCAACAGCTACTGCGAGCAGGTCTTCAGGTGTTAGAGCGAGCCCGAAATGCTGGTCCACAAGGCGGCGAGGATGTTTGAAGCCGAAGTCGTCGTAGAAGTATGGAAGGAGAGACATTTTCTTGAAGTATTTAATGTATTTTCTTTCTCAAAATAATCCACAGAGTTAGTTGCAGTAAATCGTAGTAAATCGCAAAGAACTTTGCTTTGAGTTGACTTGATACTCGTTCGCTTGTTCTCTATTCAACTGAATGCTTTTACCGCGCTCTGCTCGGGTTTATATACTGGCCGCAGCGCCATCTAGTAAGGAGTAGAAAATGCTCGAAACACAACATTGATCACGTGTCGCTCAGGGGAGATCACTGTGGGGTCGCAATTTCTTTGTTTGATAGAACGAATTAATAACGATGTCTTTTTTATTTTAGGTTAACATGTTTTTATTTCTCTTTTATGCAGTTTATTGCGGCTTTTAAAACATAAACTAAAAATATTTTACATTTTTGATATCTTAATCTAATTTATTCAGGTTATCTTTCCGCAAATAATGTATATTATAATAAAACATACTTAAATTAAAATTAGGTTAGATAAAAAAGTATGATTGTGAATAACTCAGATACAGAACAAATATAAACTAAAGTCCTGTTTTTTTTCGTCAATAATTTATTAAATGGTTGTTTAGTTTTCTTTTTTTATCGTTATCAAAGATAATATTATTATCATTTTAACATTTCACTCCTCATTTAGTCTCCTAATCTTTCACCAAATCAAATTAGATAAGTACTAAAGTAACACTGATATCGTGAAGGAAAGTAAATGCGACCCACGCTTTGAGTACCCCTGAACCGTCGCTGTTATCGGGGTTATTGACTTGCGAGAATCGACTGGAACGTTCCGCTCCCGACCTACACCAACGTTAAATGTTCCATTACTTCTACAATGTTCTAAAACATTCTTGAAGCAAGGTCGCGTTCAAGGACGCGACTATTGCGTCTTACATGCACTTTAAATAATAATGTCGCGTTTTTTAGATGCATTTGCCAAATATGGATGAATGTTTAGGGTTTTTTTGGCAAAGAAGTTTTCAATTACGTACCGATTAATATCTAATTGAAGTCATCAATTTTAGTACAATTAATGCATTATTACCAAATTCCTACAAAATTATTTTCATAGTAATAGACAATGTTTTTATTTCATTTTATACCTAGGCCTAGGCTACAAAACGTCAAATCTATTTGCTCGGTTCCAAAATGTAATTTAGTTTTAGAAATAGCATATTTTTTATTTTATTAAATTAGTATAATACATATATTGTTTAAGAATTTTAATTTGTTACTTACACATTACATAGGTACATGTTTTACAATTTTTATCAATTTTTACAAATAATCAGCATTTACCAAAAAAAAAAAACATTGTGCAACTAAAATACAAAATTATTTTAATGGTCATGAAAAAAAAGTAAATAAGTATTTAGATAAGTTCAAAAGCGTAAATCAACGCCAGAAACTGTTGTTCGCGATCCTTCCTTCCCATTCAATGATAATGTAAACATTCGAGAAATCGGTGGGTAAGCAGTTAATTCGATTGTTTTCGTTGCGTCATACATTGTACGACGTCTTCCAGATTTCCAGTATTTGTAAAGAATTTATAAAAAAAGTAAAACAAAAAAAAACAATTTTTATATCTATGCTTAATTTTTTTTTAACAGCCTTTGTTGCCCCACTGCAGGGCAAGGCCTCCCTTTCATTCTTCCACTTTATTCAGTCCTGTGCTAAAGTGGCCCTGTCTAAATTAAATTGATTAAGCAAAATTCAAGATTCTTAATTAGAGTATCTTGCTATATACCTATTAAAAACTATAATCAAATACTTATCTACTTTGTTCAAATATTGCATTGGAATTGGTGCCCAAATAGGTAGTGGGAATAGATTCGTTCTATTGCATTTTATAGGTGCACGAACTATTTATTATGCTTTCGGCATATTAATCTTTGTTTCCCGCTTGCTATGGAGTGAAGTGGGAACTACATTTATATTCCTACTCCTATATATTATTTTATGATTAATTTCGTTGCGGGTTCCAAGACAGTCGAATCATTTCTCTGGGACGCCTCGAGCTTCATTGCCTCGATGGTTGTACCAAAAAAAAAGGTGTTTGAACTAAGTATTTTTTGACAATTAATACATAACATCACGCCTGTATTCCCCGAAGGGGTAGACAGAGGTGCACATACAGTACACCCACATTTCGCCAGTTATGTTTTCAGGTCCCAATGTAATAGGGGGCGAGCCTATTGCCATCAACCGGGCACAAATCCAGACTCCGTGCTGCTACTAAGAATTACCTAATGGAAAAACCCAGTAACACTTCGCCCGACCCGGGATTCGGACCCAGGACCTCATGCTCAGCAGTCGAGCTTAGCAACCACTAGACTAACGTGGCAATTTACATTTCGTTCGTCCATCATCAGCAGCCCGTTGCAAACCACAGCTGGACATAGGCCTCTCCCAATGTACGTCGCAAATTTGTTTATTCGCAACCGATGTTCAAACATAAACATGAATACCTACTACGCCTCAGTTCTATCTAGACCGACCTTCGAAAAGCCATGTGAGTAAGAGAGTAAGAGATAAACCCATCGATCAATACTGTGAACTGCGACGCAGCGAGCCGTTGCATTTCTAACTACGTAGTTATCTTTTAGCAGACGGAATGTCTATGGATAGGTACATACTTGTTGGATGCGATGTTTACAATCAGATATTTTTTTTTTTTTTTTAAATAACGTCGCCCCACACTAGGAATTTCTCCTGTGTCGTGGGTGCGTTTCACAAACATGAAATATCACATACACAACCACCCAGACGCGGGACAAACATCTGTGGTTCGCTCAAAGTTTTGCCCCGTGCGGGAATCGAACCCGCGACCCTTAGCGCAGCAGTCCAATCTCTTAGCCACTGCGCTAATCAATAATATAGAGTAAGATAGGTTTTCGACAAAATTTTCCTACCTAAGTTGTAGGTAAGTATAATTAACGAATTAATTTCAACTGTATGTCAATTAATATTTAATAAATAACCTCGTTTAAAGTTTGGTAATATCTCTGTACCTATTAAACATTATCATACAAAAAACATAACAATAGAAAAAAAATGTTGTTTTACGCAGGACCTAAAGCAATATTTACAAATTACGTATTATTGTTTTGTCGCATCGGCGATGCCATCAAAACTCCCCGAAACTTCGCGATAGTTCCAGACAGCCAGACACCACGCCCGTATATTCAAACAACCCGATCTATGTGTAAGTTAATCATTTGTTGTAGTGTGCCGTGTTTGCGCTTTCGCTACTCGCCGCTAGATAGCGCTTTACCACTAATATAAATAGGCGCGCGCTCGCCGGCCGGCATACAATATCACTGAAGCTATCGAAGCAACACCTAACTCTTGAAAATATCCTTCTCATCATACCAAAGAACAAGTGCAAGTATAATCTTGAAAAATGACACTTCCATCGTTTCTTATGAGTCGCAACCAAGAATGGCCCCGTCGTGTCATGGTATCGCCAAATCATCACATTCTCCCACACTCGCGATGCATGGTGCCGGGCCGCCTGTTGGACCAGGAGTTCGGAGTACCGTTGACGCCTGAGGACGTCCTTGCCGCTGCGGTCCCCGTTCTGAACGACACATACTACAGACCATGGCGCCACGTCGCCGCTTTAGATCGAAATATCGGCTCCCGAATTAAAACCGATAAGGACAAGTTTCAAGTGAGCTTGGACGTCCAGCACTTCACTCCCGAAGAGATCTCTGTGAAGACGGCTGACGGGTTCATTGTGGTGGAAGCTACACACGAGGAGAAGAAGGACGAGCATGGCTTCATCAGCCGGCAGTTCGTGCGGCGGTACGCGCTGCCAGATGACGTGTTGCCGGAGAAAGTCGAGTCGCGCCTGTCTTCTGACGGGGTGCTCACCATCACGGCGCCGAAGAACATTCCAGATGCCATGAAAGGGGAGCGGGTGGTGCCCGTGGTGCAGACCGGGCCCGTGAAAAAGGAGACCAAGAATCCCGAGCCAACCAAGAGCGAGGAGACTTGAAGTGCGCGATTCTAAATTTAAATTATTATTTTCCAAAGCTTGCTTCGAGACTGACTTCTGTTTTAATTAGCTTTAAGTTCAAAATAAAAGCGCTTTTTATTTTCCACTTTAATCTGTAAATAAACTTGTTTTTATTTATACTTCCCTATTGAAACGTTACCCAAAAGTTCCATACTTTAAAATATGAAGTATCGTTCGAGGTACTAAATAACGTAATCCGAATATTCCGAAATTTCGAGTAACGTTACAAGTCCCTGACAGAAACCTAACAAGTCATACAAGACTACTGCCTACGCCACAATTGGCATACGCGCTCACCTGCTCAACGTCAGGTAGGCCTATAAACTCATGGACTTCACCCCAATCAGAATCCATTAAAATCACTGAGACTGCTCTACAATTTATTTAACCTTTTGACCGCCAGTCATTAGTACGATGCAGACTTGAACGCTCCCTAATAAATCTTTAAAAAATATCGCATTTTTGACTATGTATACAGACTTATGATTACCCCACTTAGTGAACGTAAGTATGAGCAGTCTGTAAAGCTTCACATGCTTATTGAATATTATGTTAATATTAAAAAACACATCTACAAAATTATACATACAAGTACGTAAATTTTGGGTAGCTACAGAAATGGGCAAGGGAGAGCCCTTGCGCAGTAACTCTAGTGCTTATCATAAGGCTCTAATAAAGACCTTGTGTCTTACTCAAATCTTGAGTCAAAACTAATGCTATGCACGACCCTTAAAATAACATTATTTTACGGGCCCCATATCATAATGATTAGCGTGCATGTGTGGTCTCATGCCCCGTAAATTAACCATTAGAATGTATAGAACTTAAATAGACCATTAGAATGTTCTAGAACTGCACACATACAGTTTTGATTCACATGACAATAACATAACTAGGTCCATCCGGGCTCCGCCAATTGCAGACTGCAAGGGAGTATTGATCGATTCAGTTGGTAGTGTTCAGACAATCAGCTAAAATTAGATCATGACGCAGACAGACATGTCGAGTTGTGGAAATAAATTATGTACAACAAACTGAAGTAATGTTTACTATAACTTTCGTGAGTGTTATACATATTTTTGACTATATACGCCGTTTTACTCACGTATGTATTCGGGAATGCCCGTCTATACTCCATTTAAAGTAGGATTAGAAAAACCAACAAATCTATTTTCAGTTTATTCAAGCGAATTTGATTTCTATTTTAGAAGCATAAGGATGGTTTTAGCAGCAAAAACTAATTCCCTACGCCAACTGCTTACTGTAGCTATCATTTGTCTTGACACTAATGAAATAGAATTCAAAATCATTTGAATGGATTGCATATAAAGGTTGTCTTATCATCTAATGTTATTTCAAATGGAGTATAGTATAGTAGAGAAACTAGTTAGAAACTAGTCGAGGATTCCCGATCGCACACGTGAGTAAAACCGGCGTATTTAGTAAATAATAATATAATCGATGTTATATTTTCTAAGTCAAAGTCGAAAGTAAATTATTTGCGTATTGAACATATTGTGAATTTTAATAGCATTTTGTCGCGCGCGTGTGGATTGCGCGATGTTTTATAAAGTTTGAAAAGATCAGATCAGTTTTAAGTTAATGTTCCCAATAAAAAAAGTTAACCAATAATTGTAAAATCACACAGCTGATCCTATGAGCTGATCTCAAATCCCAGCTATCACAAAACAAATACAAGATTTAAATAATATGTTTTTAACAGTCATCAAGGGATTTATTTACAAGTTTTTTTTTTTTTTTTTTTTTCTTTTTTTTTATTAGCCTATACTGTCCCACTGCTGGGCAAAGGCCTCCCCCAAATCCTTCCATTGGACCTTGTCTCGCGCTACCTCGAACCAGTTCGTACTATAAATGTCCAGGTCGTCTCGCCACCTTCTCTTGGGACGTCCTCGGCGGCGCCGTCCGTCTGTTGGCTCCCATTGTGTAGTAGCCTTTGCCCAGCGGTCGTCGTGCATGCGGCTGACGTGACCCGCCCAATCCCATTTTAGCCTGGCAGCCTTTTTGCCTACGTCCATTATACCTGTTCTGGAACGCAGCGTGGTATTCCGGATTCGGATTCGGATTTACAAGTTACATAATATATTTTACAATTATTTACAACAATTCGATAATCTAGGGTAACAACGGCATACCATCAGATATCTTTCCATCGTCACGAACCAAGTCATTTATAATTATTTATTTATTATGTATTTATAAAATAAATGTTATATACATTTGGTTCTCTACTCAGTTTACTAAATCTATGAGTTGTATGGCTGGTACGTCGGCGGAGACAAGAGCACGGCATGGCACGGCCAATGAGGTCATTAAACCATTAATGTTATCTAAAAATAATAAGTATATTAATAAAACCTATTTCGTGGTTACCATATCAAAACATGAACTCAAATGACACGCCATGTCATTAGTAATGAAAAACCGAAAATAACCAGTGCAAAATTTTAAATACCAAAAAAATAATATAAATTATTCCAAAATGATTTTTAACAATCCATTATTGCGTATAAGCAGTATCCGCCCCGTAATCAACTATTCTGTTCAACATGCAAAATCTTTAAGGCCGACCATCCAAGTGGCTAAAGACCGATTCCAATTATGTTTGAATGTACGACACTTTAATAAAGACGAGCTTTGCGTCAAGGCGCACCCAGAATATGTGATAATCGAAGGGAAACAAGAAAAGAGGACACACCAGGGATACGCGCTACACCAATTTGAAAGAAAATTCAAGTTGCCAGAGGGCTGCATTGCAAAAAAAATTCAGTGGATGCTGTCGCCTGATGGGATGCTGGTTGTTACGGCCCCTAGAATAGCTCCCGAAGCCAAGAAGACCTGCGAAGTCGTCATCCCTATGACCTATGCACCTGATAAAAATAAGATGATGGGAAAAGTTCATGCAGAGTGCATGGGGCCCGGAGAACATATGCCCGAGCCTGTTACAATGTATATTAAAAGTCCTTGTTCTTTTTCGAAAATTCGGTCTGATCATGGCGACAATAAACCTGTTAAGTATTTGTGTAATCTAGAAAGCTGTGAAGCGTAATGAAAACCTATTTGGATTGTTCGCATTAATAGAAAAGCTTCCTGGTAATCGCATAGCAATTTCCTTGATTTGAAAAAAGTTCTTGAAAAAAAAAACATAAAAGCAGCATTTGTGTCATGTTGACAGTCCTTGTCAAACGGAACAAAATGAAAAAAGTAACATAAAAATTTATAAAACCCAAAACATCTATTTTAAAATGATTCTTAATCCTTTAAATACTATAAATCGTTTACGTCCAGTGTTCCTCTCACATGTGAAATACACAAGAAGTTTAAGACCTACTATAAAAATTGGCAAAGATAAATTTCAATTAACCTTGAGCGTCAGCCAATTTAATAAGGATGAACTACAGGTGAAAGCTCATCCGGATTATGTGACTATTGAAGGCAAGCAAGAGAAAAATACAGCACAAGGGTACCTGCTGCGACAATTCGTGAGAAAATTCCGATTGCCTGACGGTTGCATTCCTAAAAAAATTGAGTCAAAACTGTCGCCTGATGGAGTCTTAACTATCATCGCCCCTAGAACTCATGATGAATCCAATATGCCTTGTGAACCAGTAGTCGTCCCAATTAGTTATGGCCCACCTGATAATAAAGAAAAAGGGAAAACAGAAAAAGCGGCATATTGTAAAGATCTAGAGACTAGAGACCGAAAGAAGAGGGTTTGTCGAGCCCACCCAAAAGTCAAACCACGATCGTAAATGGTTTATTTATTTCTTAGGAATAAAGAATCATTTTAAGTATTAATTATTCTTTTTTTTTTCAACAATATCAAAACAGTAAACGAACTGATTACCGAGTAAATTATTGTTTTATCTAAAAGATATTTTTATTGTGACCAGATTTTTAGAGTTACGTTTTGTTAGTAACAATTAGTAAGACTGCCAGTATTTTCATCCCAATATACTGTATCCATAACACTGTTAGAACTCGCAATTCACAGTAATTTACAGTCTTAAGAAAGGTAAGTTTGTCCATAATGTCTTTTTTTTTTAAATTCCCAAGTGATTAGCAAATTATTTTCCTTTAGTTGAAGGTAGGTTATGGCTATGTATAACCATTTGCATCTTAGGCTCCGTTCTATTGCTCTCTCGCCTCATTCTCTATAAATCTATAAATATTATGATGCTGATGATGATGGATTTGTGCCCGGTTGATGGCAATAGGCTCGCCCCCTATTACATTGGGACCTAAAACATAACTGGCGAAATGTGGGTGTACTATATGTGCACCTCTGCCTACCCCTTCGGGGAATACAGGCGTGATGTTATGTTATGTATTATGATGCTAGTCTAAGATTATCCGAGCGGTTCATGATTCGTGGGCGTTTTATTTACATAGATATCTATAGAACAACAGTATTTTTATCTCTATCACACATGATTGATACATCTGGTATTTTCTAGCACTTGGGATATCTTCACAGCCTCAATGACAATATTATTATAGTCGTTGAAAAGGCTACGGAACACAAATTTAAATTACACTTATAAGTAGTTGCATGTCACCATAAAATTATGTAAGGTTCATATAATTCTATACAACAACAAAAAAACATAACATCACGCCTGTATTCCCCGAAGGGGTAGGTAGAGGTGCACATATAGCACACCCACATTCGCCAGTTATGTTTTAGGTCCCAATGTAATAGGGGGCGAGCCTATTGCCATCAACCGGGCACAAATCCAGACTCCGTGCTGCTACTGCGAATTATCTAATGGATAAACACAGCAACACTTTGCCCGACCCGGGATTCAACCCAGGACCTCGTGCTCAGCAGTCGCGCTTAGCAACCACTAGACCAACGAGGCATTTAGGAGTACATCTCATTACATAAGTCCTTCTCATATGGTAAACACTGTAAACAGTAGTTTGAAACGGACTTTACTAACTCACAGCTAAAGCATCCCAACCTACGACTTCAAGATCTCGAATGCATCGGGAACTTTCTCGTTCTAAATACTGAATCTTGCCAGACGTGACTCATGCCGACTCACGCGCATATATAAACGGAGCGCGGTCCTATTCCCGTAGATCAGAGAGAGTCGGGCTAAAGATAACACACAAAATGTCTCTGCTGCCTTACCTCTTCAATTACGACCGTCCCCAGTGGCCGAACCGTTTGCTCGACCAGAACTTTGGACTGACCATGACTCCTGACGATCTTTCGACGGCCTCTTTCAACCCCATCAGCCCAGTCATCGCCGGATTACAACCATGGTGGCCAAAATCCGGATCCTCCATCAAGATTGACAAGGACAAGTGGCAGATAAACGTGGATGTACAGCACTTCGCTCCAGACGAATTGACAGTAAAAATCAGTAATGGATTCATCGTTATTGAAGGCAAACATGAAGAGAAGCAGGATGAACACGGTTTCATCTCTAGACAGTTCATGAGAAGATTTAAATTGCCAGAAGACAGTAATCCTGATAATCTGGAGTCAAGACTTTCTTCTGATGGAATTCTGACAGTTGTTGCTCCTAAGAAAGCCCAAACTGCTGCAGGGGAAAGAGCTGTTCCTATAACTCACACTGGACCTATAAGGAAAGATATTACTGATAGTGCTGCTAAATAATTAGAACTCCATGTACTGACAGACTGCGTTTAAAGAGACTGCTAATTTCATTAAGTTCATACTGTATAATATTAAATAAAATAAAATCGACAGGAAAATCCTACACTGTGTATAATGATTGTATAATTAATATTGTATTTATATTTTTAGACCGATCTTCTTCTGAGTGGGATGTGTCATCAACTCCTCACTATCGGTAGCTAAACTTGTTTTCCACTACTTGCAAATAAGAATTTAAAGAGTCTGCCAAGAAATTCGCAGCTCCAAATGATGTAAGCATTACGTGTAGTCCATTAGTCATGAATAACCATTTTCTGCTGTATTTCAGTAATAATAAAAACCTGTATTTTCATTTCATATTGACAGTTCCATGTAACCAAGAAAATTTGAAATTATTATTACAAAAATCATACACAAAGATTGCCCGAAAAAGATGGTAATGAAATTATTTCTCCACATGTCGTTGTTGATAGCGTTCGTTAGGTTGTAATGAGAACATTCTGGGATTTAAGATATACTTCAGAACTTAATAACAAGAATGACCACAAAATGAGACCAATGTAGTCTCCTAGTATGCGAGTCTCTTTGTTTTACCATAACTTTTGAATCCTTGAACCGAATTCGTTATAAGGACTGTCGGTAGAATCCCTGCATCGTCCCGAGTATCACAGGCTATAAAAATAAAATGTTTTGGAATAATCTATTATATATTTACATTAGCTTACTTAATATATATATTACATTTGTAGAATCTACGTGTACCAATTTAACACAATTCACACATCTCAAACTAGATGACTTTATATCGGTGGTTTTCCTGGCAAAGTCTCCATGTTAACAATATTTTGTACTTGACCTTTCTTCCTATACATTTCATCCTCAATATCTTGCAAACTCTTTCCATTTGTGTCTGGTATTAAAAAATATAATATTATGCCAGAAAACAGTGTAATTCCTGCAAATCCAGCATACATGACATGGTCGCCAAATCTTGTTATAATCTCTGGTGTAACTTTAACAGATATAAAAAGTAAGGTGAATGACATTCCCGAACACACACCTGAGCCAAAACCACGGACTTCCGCTGGAAATATCTCAGCAACGAACGACCATGATATACATGTCAACACACTAGCTGTACCCAAATATATAACCATGCAGGTCACGGCTATCCACACTAACCCATCAGGGTTTATACATAAGTACGTAATCAAACCGATTAGTACAAAAGTAATAATAAAACAGCAAGATACAAAAGTTATTTTGCGTGGAATCATCTTAGCAAACAAACACACAGCTACACCTGCCATTACCCTGATGCAATCGGTCCCAATCATTAACATAAATGCATCAATATCTCCAGAAAATGTCTTTTCAAATATCTGTTGGGCGTAAAATGAAAGAGTATTAAAACCACACCACTGCACAGCTATAAACAATATAAACATTGTGCTCATAGACTTCATGAAAGGCTTACTAAATATTATATTCAAAGAATTTCTGAATGTAGGTTCATCAGCTTTTTCTTTAATCCTCTGTAGAACGACTGCCAATTCTTTCTCTGATACATCTCCATTACCTCTGAATTCTCTAAAAACAACTGTTCCTGTATCGATCTTGCCTTTTGATAGCAGCCAGAGCGGACTTTCCTTCAAACACATGAGTATTATTAGACATAATAAGGTCGGTAGGGCGAAAAGGAAACAGCTGGTCCTCCAGTAGACATATTTGCCAACTATGTGGCTACAGAGCGATCCAAGAGGCATTGCTGCTGTAGGGCAAAACAAAGCGATCACTCTGTACTTCGGGTCGGTGACCTCTCCGATGTACACTATAGAGTTTGGTCTTAAGGCTCCCGTGCAAAGGCCAGTCAAGAACCTCCCTATAAGAATAAGAACGTTGGTATTAGCAAATCCCATGCTGATCCAGCCGATGGTGAATGGCATGATTAATACTATCTGTCCCATTCTTCTGCCGATGCCGTCGCTCATGGAGCCAGAGAAGAGACACCCTAACATCATCGCGAGAGGCGACACAGACGCTGAAACAAAAATGAAAATACTGAAACATAAGACAGACAAGAGTATGTTCGAAAACAAAATTATTTTAAAAACTACTGATCCGATTTGAATGAGATTTTCGTTAGTAACTTACCAATCCATGAGTCATAACTCTTATCGTAGGGGAAGTTTTTGTCATTCTCAAGTTGTGGCAACAGCACCGTAGTAATACCAAAGGTTAGACCTCCACTAAAAGATAGTAAGCACGCTGCCAACGTTGCTAGAATCTGAAAAGGTAAAGATAAACGTTGAATAAAAATAGTAGGTTCTTTAGCTTAAACCATGCTTTACGAGCTGATTGCCACAGTGGCTAAGCAATTGGACTGCTAGTGCTCACGGGTTTGATCCCTGCACAAGACTAAACTTTGTGTGATCCCCAACTGTTTGTCCCAAGTGGTTGTCGTATGTGATATTTCATGTATGATACGCACCCACACTAGAAAAATTATTACCGACTGACGGATTAAGGTACTTTCTAAGTGACGGTGGAGTCCGATGTGTGAAAAACAAAGAACTGCCCTTGTAACAAGCTTATCTATTCTTCACGACATGGCAGTACTATATAGGTAGTTATTTTCGAACATAAATGACACAACTATAGGTAAATACTGCATCACATAGCCGTGTATCTAAATGTATCTGAGCTATTTAAAGATAAGTAGTGGATAACATTAATTTGCATAGATTTTAATAATGTATAAAAATTAGTATTAAGTAAAGCCTACGACTTCGCACAAGTCAGGATTCCGTAGTTCTAAATGTAATTGTACGCCCTACAAACAAAATAATACCTCTTCATAATACTAATAGGTATAATATAATACAGGAAAAACTGCAAACTATAGTGGGAATGGCCCGCAAAGGTGGCAATATTACCCCAATTTGGATCCCCCCCGCAAGACCGCGGACGATCAGGCAGAATAAGAAAGCGATGGCGCGACGGGCAAGTTGGACACCTTTGCGCGAAATACGGCGATGTATCTTAGAACCTGAAGTTAACCAAACAGCTGCGCAGTAGACATTTTCGTTCCTAAAATATAGGTCAGCCATACCTATTGTACATAGGCCGAAATGGCATTAAACGGAGACGCCTAGAGAAATAATTAGAAGGCTTTTGCCCAACAGTGGGACAAAACAAGCTAAATAAAAAAAATAACAAATGGATGGACAAATAATGTTTTACCTACATACATACATAACATCACGCCTGTATTCCCCGAAGAGGTAGGCAGACGTGCACATATAGTACACGCACATTTCGCCAGTTATGTTTTTAGGTCCCAATGTAATAGGGGGCGAGCCTATTGCCATCAACCGGGCACAAATCCAGACTCCGTGCTGCCACTGAGAATTACCTAATGGAAAAACCCAGTAACACTTTGCCCGACCCGGGATTTGAACCCAGGACCTCGTGCTCAGCAGTCGCGCTTAGCGACCGCTAGACCAACGAGGCAGTCAACGTTTTACCTGTCTGTAATAATACGCCGATTCAGCAAATTGCGGCGCAATTCTTTGTATTATATTTATATTTGTCATCTTCATTTCTTAGTTTGTGTATCTTCTTACATCCCGACCGGTTGCATTTGATTTATATGCTGATTAATCTCCACGACCTCAGAATGGATTTAGCATCTAAAACCTGAAATAAAATAAATTAAAATCAATAAAATACGTTTCTTAGCTTCTTTATGTATCAGTAAAGATAGTTCCGCGTATCACATGCCTGTTTTTTTTAATATATGTGATAGGTGTATAATACGCAGATGTAAACTAAAACTTGCCCAACCTTAGAATCGAACGTTGTACCTCAAGATGTTTAATTTTGTCTCCTATTGCTGACAATCTGTTATTTGATAACGTAGGCAGTGTATGTTCATAATTAAATAAAAAACTTCGCCCCGCACCAGGAATTTCTCCTGTGTCGTGGGTGTGTTTCACAAACATGAAATAGCACATACACAAACACCCAGACTCGGGACATACCTCTGTGATTCGCACAATTTTTTGTCCCGTGCGGGACTCGAACCCGCAACCCTTGGCGCAGTAGTCCAATCGCTTAGCCACTGCGCCAATGAAGTCGTCAAAATAATAAATGTATCTTATCACGATAATTATATAATTGCAATGTTGTTGCTTAAAACAGTTTACGTAGTATCGATTTGATAAAGAGCTTGATTGGAAGTTTAATTATACTTCAATCAAAAGAAATTAGAACTAATTTACCGTCAAAACTCATTACAAGTATAACGTACGTTGAACTGCAAACTGTCATGCATTTTTCGTAAGGAACATTCACGTCACACATAATTGAGTCATGGTTACTCGAATAAAGAAATTTATTATTATTATTATTATAACGTAACACCCGAAAACGTTATATTTAGTAACTTTTACAAAACCGAAATTTTTACATGTTTTTCGATCTATTATTTGCACCAAAATTTCTAGATATCAAAATTTTTAACCGATATCACGTACAATTCATTTCATATATTATGCATATAAAAGTAATTCTCCATATTTAATAAATCAATTAAACGCACTGGAGACCAAAGGTTTTAAAAATTACAGGCGCATTTATATCATCATGAGCTCGAAGATGTTCTCTGTTGAAGCCCTCCCCCTTAGAACGCCACAATGAACGACAACTCAAATGAACAACATAAAAATCAAGTTGAATCTCATCACGAGTAGATAAATATCTATAAAATGATATATTTCAATAAATTTAAATATTTAATGTATGTACTTACTAGACAGTCTTAGAAATCTAACAATAAATTATAAGTAGGTACTTACTGTTATATTCCTTTACTAAAAACCACAGAATTTTCCACAACTTTTAAAACTTATAATATTTTTATTTATCGAAATTATGTTTATTTTGTTTTATTATTCGACTCTATACATACAAATAAAACCATTATTAAGTAAACTACACTGCGCGGTAATCAATACTATACTAAGTTGAAAGCTGTTCGGGACTGGAACTCTTGTTATGTTGCAGTTAGAGTGTTGAAACAGGCGGAACTCAACTTGCCCAACATCATAATTTATGATCGGTTTTTCTTTAGCGCTGTGTTCAATCGTAGTATTTGTTTAGTACCTAATTGTATAAATGAATAAGGAGTACTTACCGGTTTTTATTTACATAACAATTTAGAAGACACCAGCGTCTAGTGGTTGCAAAGCACGTCTGCAGATTACAGTGGCATAGAGGAGAGGATTTCATTAAGATACTCAAAAATTAACTTTAGAACTATTGCTATAAAGTCCATAAATGTTTGTACAGGACAAAAAATGCTGGAGGTACCCGAGACCTCGCGAGGATTATTCCTCTCTGCGTGCGCTGACCGTTAGAGCCACAGCAATTCCTTACCCCGGAGTGAAGGAAGGCAATTAGGATATCCGACGGCCAAAACAATTAGTGATTAATGTGAAGCAGAAAGAACTTTACCTACGTATTTATGCAAGTATTTTTGTTATTTCGTAGAGTAGGTAATTATTTTATTAATTTTTTTTTTCCTTAGTACCCACCTTTATTATAACCTTGCCAGGTCCGCTTCCAGATATTAAAAAGAATGTCTTATTTGCATTCATTGACTACAACATTACAAGATTTTTTATGGAGTTGACGATATTGTTAATATTTAAATTCCGGTTCTGTTTTAATTTAAATAGTGATATTTCTGAAGCAGGAGAAGAGACGCAGACATACATAACTACAAATAATTAATAATGTTTTATTCTTATTATTGATATTAAATTATTTCATACCGGGTAAAATAGGCGTGTGAGTGAATCGCAACATAAGGGTGAGGAGACAAAACTTTGGCTCTACGCCATGTACCGCGGCGCAGCTCAATCTCAGCGGGGAACAAATCACATCAATATTGCGATCTCACTACACTGCGACTACACTGGTACCGATTTCTCTGATATGTGTGAACATGTGGTGGAGGGCTCGCCCCTGACGGGAATACTGAAACGAACAACTCCATTAACCTTTTTTTTACCGTGAGGGAAATGCGTTACGCGTCCCCCGCCATTGGGAGACGACGGGGGTATGTGGGACACTCCCCTGAACCCAATAAGATCCAGGGGCCTACCCACTACAAACCTCACCTGCCTGCTCTGCGCTTCGGATGGCGGGGAGGCGGGATCGCTGCAGCATTCTACCGAACTCCATTAATCTAACCTATCCTAACCTAACCCGGAAATGTGTGGACAGAGCTTTAATTCTAAATTCTTGAACTGACATCAATATAAGGACTGTCGATAGAATCCCTGCATCATCCCGAGTAACCCAGGTTATAAAAATTAAAAAAAATGAAATAGTCGATTATATTTATGTACAGTATTTTTTTTTAATATTTACATTAGCTTGCTTAACATATAAAATTATACTTAGTTCACATTTAATGAATCTTCCGATTAAACATAATTCACACATCTCAATCAACTAGTTGACATTATATCGGTGGTTTTGATGGCAAAGCCTCCATATTAACATTGTTCTGTACTTGACCTTCCTTCCTATACATTTCATCCTCAATATCTTGCAAACTCTTTCCATTTGTGTCGGGTATTAAAAAAGATAATATTATACCAGAAAACAGTGTAATTCCTGCAAATCCAGCATACATGACATGGTCGCCAAATCTTGATATAATCTCTGGTGTGACTTTAACAGATATAAAAAGTAAGGCGAATGATATTCCCGAACATATGCCTGAGCCAAAACCACGGACTTTCGCTGGAAATATCTCAGCAACGAACGACCAAGATATACATGTCAACACACTAGCTGTACCCAGATATACAACCATACAGATAACGGCTATCCACACTAAACCATCAGGCTTTATATATAAATAAACAATCAAACCGATTAATACAAATGTAATGATGAAACAGCAAGATACAAAAGTTATTTTGCGAGGAATTTTCTTAGCAAACAAACACACGGCTACACCTCCCATTACCCTGATGCAATCGGTCCCAATCATTAACATAAATGCATCAATATCTCCAGAAAAAGTGTTTTCAAATATTTGTTGGGCGTAAAAAGAAAGAGTATTGATACCACACCACTGCACAGCTACGAACAATATGAACATTGTGCTCATAGACTTCATGAAAGGCTTACTAAATACTATATTCAAAGTATCTCTAAATGTAGATTCATCAGCTTTTTCTGTAATCCTCTGTAGAACCATTGCCAATTCTTTCTCTGATACATCTCCATTACCTCTGAATTCTCTAAAAACAACTGTTCCTGAATCGATTTTTCCTTTAGACAGCAGCCATAGCGGACTTTCCTTCAAACACATGAGTATCACTAGACATAATAAGGTTGGTAGGGCGAAAAGGAAACAGCTGGTCCTCCAGTAGGCATATTTGCCAACTATGTGGCTACAGAGACTTCCAAGATGGATTGCTGCGGAAGGGCAGAACAAAGCGATCACTCTGTACTTGGGGTCGGTGACCTCTCCGATGTACACCATGGAGTTAGGTCTTATAGCTCCAGTGCATATGCCAGTCAAGAACCTCCCTATAAGAATAACAACGTTGGTGTTGGCAAATCCCATGCTGATCCAGCCGATGGTGAAGGGCACGATTAAGATTATTTGTCCCATTCTCCTGCCGATGCCATCGCTCATGGAGCCAGAGAAGAGACATCCCAATATCATCGCGAAAGGCGACACAGACGCTGAAAGGAAAAATACAGTTAAATAAGTATTATTTATTTCTTGTCACCTTAGATCACACAATAAATAGTTTAAGTAGGCGAATTAGACTTCTAACTTTATAATTCATTATAACTAAGACATAATGACTGCCAAAATGTTATGTTTGTACTTCAAAAAAAGGAGGTTCTGTATTTGACCCGTACGCAATAAAATAAAATATTTTCTCAAAAACTACTGATCCGATTTGAATGGGATTTTCGTTACTAACTTACCGATCCATGAGTCATAACTCTTATCGTAGGGGAAGTTCTTGTCATTCTCCAGTTGTGGCAACAACACTGCAGTAATACCAAAGGTTAGACCTCCACTAAAAGATAGTAAGCACGCTGCTAACGTTGCTAGAATCTGAAATGGTAAAGATAAAGGTTGAATCTTTAAGTTAAGTTGTTTAGCTGCGAGATGGGTCCTCATCATCATTATCAGCCGGAGCACGTCCTAACTTTTGAACAAAGGCCTACAACTGCAACTCGACAATATCGTCCATGTGAGATGGGTCACCGATATTAAAAGTATTGCAGGATTCGCAGGAGGAACCTGGTTGAGATTGGCAGAGGACCACGGCCAATAACATAGTTAAAGTGGGGCCTGTACTCAGCAGCGGGATTTTGTCTGTGGAGACTTTGGATAATTAATAAAGATAATAGAAGTAAGTAACAAACGTTATGCCTAAATTAGTCAGTACTGTGGTTATAGACTTGTTTACCAGATTTATCAGAGCAGGGCCCAAGGGTGCAAGTATAAAGTCCCCAGGGGTGCAAGTACAGAGCCCCCACGTGTGTACGTCGGCGCACCCTGGACTGTCATCCTCGCTACCACCCTTGTTGGCTGACCAATCCCTACACCCCAACATGACCTATTACCACGTGAAGAGGAAGATGAATGTTGCCAAGCAATAAAAATGTGGCTTATCTTTGTTCGACACTAGGAATTTCCCCAGTCAAAGGTGTGTTTCAAAGACACCGCACAAATAATTTTGAAGTGTAGGTTCAATCAGGTCCACTCCATATCCACTGACTAAACTATTGGACTGCTTCGAATCAAACCCCGACTGTTTGATTCCTACACGGGACAAAAAATTGTGCGATCCGCAGATGTTTGCCCCCAGTCTGCGTGTTTGTGTATGTGATATTTCCAAGGGTGACGTTTTAAAAAAAAACAACGGTGTATACCTGTCTGTAATAATACGCCGATTCAGCAAATTGCGGCGCAATCCTTTGTATTATATTTATATTTGTCATCTTCATTTCTTAGTTTGAGTATCTTCTTACATCCCGAACAATTGCCTATGAAGTATGCCAATTAATTGCCACGATCTTTCTATCCACGAAAACCTGAAACAAAATGAATATTTAAATCAATAAAATGTCAGAGCCGACTAAGGGAAAATCCAGAAGATGGGCAGCAGCGTTTTCTGTATCTTTACCACCAATACTGTGCTCCCGAAGCCGCATGTCAAGCGTGGGGATAAGGGCAACCCAACACCCCTTACCTAGGGGGAGGCCTTTGTTCAACATTGGAGGTCTTCCAGGTGAAACTTTTCAAATTTCATTTCATTTCATTTTTTTTTCAGGTATTTTCTAAAGTCTAACTCTAAGGCCCGGATGGCCGCAGTGCGGACAAACCGTGACAACAGTCACCCATCAATATACTAACCCCGACGAGCACGGCTTATCCTCGCTGATCGACTGCTCTGTACAATAGTTAATTACCTACGCGTCCCTCAATAATGTTATATGGTATACTATTTATGTTTTAATTATATTAATGAAAGATAATTTTAGTAATACAAGTTTAATCATCCTAATGATTAGCATTGATTAGCTGTCAGTATTGTCATTAATCATTGCAGGCGACTGGCTAAGAAAACTAAATTAAAACTTTAATTAACTTTTTTTTTTCTTTTTTTTTTATTTATAAATAATAGTAGTAAAATAGTTATAATTCAATTACCTTCATAATTGAAGTCTTTTGACCCAGTTAATACTACAAGCAATACGGCAAGAAGGCATCTGAACAGTAAGATTTTCATTGACTATTAAGAATCTATTTTAAGTTTCGCTGCAGTGCTAGTTAAGTGTTTACATAACATAACATCACGCCTGTATTCCGCGAAGGGGTAGGCAGAGGTGTACGTAATATAGTACACCCTCATTTCGCCAGTTATGTTTTAAGTCCCAGTGTAATAGGGGGCGAGCCTATTGCCATCAACCGGGCACAAATCCAGACTCCGTGCTGCTACTGAGAATGACCTAATGGAAAAAACCAGTAACATTTTGCCCGACCCGGGATTCGAACCCAGAACCTCGTGCTCAGCAGTCGCGCTTAGCAACCACTAGACAAACGAGGCAGTCACAGTTAAGTGTTTATGTTTGTCATTTTCAATATTGCTACTCCTGAGATCCTGTAATTGGCTTTATGTTGCATATTGTAACCTCCTACCTCTATTTTTATAGCTGTTGGTTATCCAAATATAAATAAATAATACTGGAAGAGCATAGTTATAAGTATCTACTTATTTTAGAAAGGTACACCAGCCCAACATGAACTCTTAATGCAGGATATTTTCCATTGTAGAAGCGAGATACACTACACCGCACGTAGCGATGTCTCGCCTTCACAAAGGAACATGTCCTGCTTGGTAGAGAGGCAGGTGATTTACTATGAGACGCCGCTACGTTCAGTGCGGTGTCCTGCTTCCACAGCGGAACATGTCCTGCAATGCACGCTTATAACTCCGCAGACCGAATTACACTAAGCCGAATAACATACATACATACATAAAGTCACGCCTGTTTCCCTGAGGGGTAGGCAGAGACCACGGATTTCCATTTGCTACGATCCTGGCATACTCCTTTTGCTTCATTCACACGCATCACATTCCTCATACACGCTCTTCGGTTGAGGGTACTTCTCACTTGCCCTTTTTGCAGAACATCTCCGATTTGGTCTAGGTATGTTCGCCTAGGTCTTCCCCTTTCCGATACTCCACTAACACTCGCCTCATATATTCGTTTTGTCATTATTTAGCCGAATAAACGTGTTAAAATGATCACACCTAGCCTGGTGTTAAGAACTGCCTATGGAAAACTTTAAAGAAGTGTTTGCAATTACATACATAATTTTTGAAGTAATTATTTTAGTAGTTTAGATAAGCGGACGCGAAGAACTACGAACTATGTAGTATATAGCAATAGATAGGACGTGTATTTTCCTGTCTATCTATACGTATTATTAAAGGCGAAATTATAAAATAATGTTGTAAGATCAGGCGCAGGACCAACGGCTTAACATGCCTTCCGAAGCACGGAGGAGCACATGTGAAAACGGTCACCCATCACAAGACTGACCGCAGCGAGCACGGCTTATCCTCGCTGATCGAGTGATCTGCGCGGTAACCACGTACCTACGAGGTATTTTTATAGAATATAAATCAATTAATTCTTCAATTTCTTCTTCAATTAATTGTTGGTTATAAGTTTTTAAGTAACATTTAAAGTAGAAAAAAAAATACATTAGATATTAATTAAAACATGAATTAAACGAATTTAAATATGTAACAACAACACCTAAAATACCTGTTTTGATAATACATTTGTTGTTCTAGATAGGAAGTATGTTACCTATGTAAATTGCGTAAAATGATAATTATTCTGTAAAATAGATGATAGTTCGATACAATGCTACTGGCGGTGACTTTTTGCTGGCGTTATATTTGATGTTTCTAATTTCATGTTTCCAGCACAGCGGTTTGCTCTGGCGCTGCTGCTGCAGCTGCGGAGACCCTCAAGCGGCAAAAATATTATTATATTTTTGTATGCCGCCTTATAGGTAATTATATTTTTGCGCCGTTTGGGGTCGAAACACTCGGGTCATGGGGTCCGAGTGCGCGTCTTCTTTTTAGTGACCTCTCTAAACGGTTGCTTGACGCTTCACGTGATCAAAAGGCTGGCCTGTTTTTCGGCCAAAGAATTAGCATTGCCATTCAACGTGGCAAAGCCGCCAGCCTTTTGGGCACCCTACCAGTCGACAGCGATGAGAAGGAATACTTTGATGCATAATTTTTAGTTTAATTTTTTTATTTTGTATATATTTATTTTTAAGGGGTGTAAATAACCTTGTAAATAAATCCAACAAATTAATTTATATCCAAAAAAAAAATAATTAAAATGACTAACTTGCATACTACCGCTCATTCTTTATTTTACCCCTTAAGGAGGGGACATTCTCTTTCCAGGCCTAATTAGGAACCATGAAGTCACCTTTTTAGATATTTAATTTTAAAGAAAAGAAAACCTCGACAAAGTAAAAAAAAATTAACTTGGTCACGTCGAAAATTCTCAAAAAGACAGAAATAAAACTCTTAAACTGAAATATCGGACCATCATCCAAAAAGACCGCAAGGCGTCCAGTTTTTAACAAAGGCCTCCCCCTTAGCACGTAACTATGAATGACAACTTAAAATATATCGCGGAATATATCTGGGAATAATTCCTATACAAGACACAAGGAACCAATTTTCTTGAAGTCAATGGTTCGGCCACCCTGTATAGTGTATATGTATAGATAGATAGACGGCCATGGTGTTTAAAACACGCCCCACAACATTACAACAGTTCGTGAAACTTGTTTTGAAGATACACCATACGCAAGCATTCCTTAATGGTATAAGAAGATAGGTACTAGGTATAGTGCTTTCCTGTGACCTGTGGGGTTCACATTTCTCCTTTGTAATAGGGGGCCAGCCTATTGTCATCAACCGGGCTCAAAAAAACTGCGTGCTGTTATTAAAAATTATCTAATGGAATAATCTGCTACCGCTTTGCCCGACCCAGCGCTCGAACCCAGGGCCTCGTGCCCAGCAGTCACGTTTAGCGGCCAGTGACCACTAGACCAGGGGGACATCGTGAGGAAACTGGCACACCTGAGAGATTTTTCAACGGTGTGTAAAGCCCTGTCAGAGGCCTACAGGCGGCTTAAACTCTGACACCAGGTTGTTCATCAACTATACGATAGGAAGAAGACAATACTATACTTAATTAGTATTTACGAATGCGAACCTATATTGCTGTAAAATTAAATATTCTAATTAAAAGTAACTAAAAATACGTCACAGTTAGAGATATGGTGTAGAAAAACCAGTCGCTGTTAGATTATTGTACATTACGCGAAATAGCCAATGAATAGGTGTTTTTTGAATAAATAATTATATTTAACAAAATAAAATACATAGAAACGTGTTTAAATTGTAGATAAAATGTATGTCTTAGACTGGTTTTAAAATAGCTTAAAGCTTTTAAAGTTTATTTAAGTACGTACACTTAGGTACAGTGCTTTTAACTCTGCATTTATACTATACTAGCTGCGCCCCGAAGTGTTACCTGCTACATTATTTCGGGATATAACGTAACCTATGTGTTCATCCGGGGTGTCAGCTACCTGCATATGAAATTTCATCTAAATCGGTCTAGCCGTTTGAGCGTGAAGAGGGAACAAACATGCAAACACACTCACAAACTTTCGCCTTTATAATATTAGGGTGAAGTGTGATACTCATATGATTAATAAGCATTTATTTTAAGTTTTGACGACCTGATTGGCGTAATTGGTAAGCAATTGGACTGCTGCGCTTAAGGTTGCAGGATCGATTCCAGCACGGGACAAAAAATTTTGCGATCCGCAGATGTTTGTCCCGACTCCCGAGTCAAGGTATTTGTGTATGTGATACTACATGTAAAACGCACCCACGATACAGGAGAAATTCCTACGGTGGGGCTACGCTATTTAAAAAAAATCAACTTGAAATTCAAAATTTCATGTAAACCTATTACAGGCGCTTATGAAACGTTAGGATGCTAGTTGCACGGTTCCAAAATGTCATTCCAATGAAAGAGAACCGGCAAGAAACTCCGAACTCATTTTAAAATATGGTAGAAATCGAGTCTAATATTCATAGATTTAATGTAGCAGGTAGACAATGATAATTTGTGTTATGTTAAGTTTCTGCTACTCTCCTCAAACCTGCAATCAAATCCTTTGTGAAATTCATACTGCATACAACAAAGAAATAATTACATGACTACTCGGGCTACCGGGGTAGGTGCGCGGGCGACGGGTGTATGCCAACCATAGCGCGGGGACAAGTACAGCCCCGTTGCTATGACAACGCGGGATGCCAACCCCCGCGCCGCACCTCACCTGAGCTTCACCCGATCAGACCCGAAAAGCGCCTTCCGCGCAGGTCATAGACGTATATTATGTATAGACCTATGGGGGGAACAACCTTTATAAATAGGGTATTAAGGGTTGTTGACGCGCGCGATACTTTTAATCGATTTTATGTTACCTGGATTGATTAGTACTGTATCCCGAATGCGAGTCTAGACAGTCTTTTATAGATAGATAGACGTATACAATTCTATTTGCTTGTTGATATGCCCTTCCGATGGTTGTTTAGATGGATCACTGTCAATGTTTTAGCCCTATGAATAATGTACTAAATATCGTTTAGCATGTTTACATACTTACAAAAATTGACAGTGCTGAACAATTTATTATATTATACCTGTCACTGTCGTTTGCATGACAAAGAATAGAGATGTCAATATACTTAAAATATACATAACATCACACCTGTATTCCCCGAAGGGGTAGGCAGAGATGCACATATAGTACACCCACATTTCGCCAGTTATGTTTTTAGGTCCCGATGTCATAGCGGGCGATCCTCCGTTTCTACTGAGAATTCCTCATCATCAGCTTTTAGATGGCCCACGGCCCATGGCTGGGCATAAGCCTCCTCCCCTAAACTGAGAATTACCTAATGGAAAAAATAAGTAACATTTTGCCTGACCTGGGATTCGAACCCAGACTCAGCAGTCGCGCTTAGACCAACGAGGCGATAGACTTTGGCGTAAAGGGGATAGTGTTTGTTACAGTGAATCATTCTATCAATTATTTAGTTTTCTGCGTTAAATTGTAGGATCCGCCATGTACGATCAGTAAATGATTAGTTTGTATCTATGAACATTATTATTTCAAGTACATATATACAAACATTGGAAGTTAAATAAAAGCCTCGGTGACTGCCTTGTTGGTCTAGTGGTTGCTAAGCGCGACTGCTGAGCACGAGGTCCTGGGTTCGAATCCCGGGTCGGGCAAAGTGTTACTGGGTTTTTCTATTAGGTAATTCTCAGTAGCAGCACGGAGTCTGGTTTTGTGCCCGGTTGATGGCAATAGGCTCGCCCCCTATTAATAATAATAATAATAATAATAATAATAACGTTTATTGTGTCTAATAGTTTTACAATAACAGTTTTTGGGTTTGGAGTCTTCATTTAAGCAAATAATGCCTGTATTAGAAGACTCCGCTCCTTCACAACAGTAGGTACAGTTTACTTAAACACAATGAAAATAGTATATGAGTGTAGCAAATTGGTAACAAAAATAAAATAATGTGAATGTATGGGTGCATGTAAATGGGGGTGCGTGTGAGTGGGTGTGCATATGATTTGGATGTGCAAAAGTGTTATGTTTTGGTTGTATGAGTAATAGTGAGTGAGTGTACGTGTAGGTGTGGAAGTTTCTGTGAGTGTGAGAGAGGGTCGTGTACTTGTATTAAGTTACGTTTTGTAGGAGAGATTCGGTATATTCATATGTTAGTGGTTTTATCCAGTCCATCAACATTTGTTTACATATAGGATAAGGTTTTGCATAAACGAAAATTTCTTTATTTATTTTGTTATATAATTGAGCTGAACGTTTACTGAATTGCATAGATCCGAATTTGGTCTTGGTTATAGGCATTTGAGCTATATTGTGTTTTCTTCTCTTAGAGTGTATAGTCGGATTAAAAGGTAAGGTTTTGTGCTTTTTTAAAATTGTTTGGGTAATATATAGTTTCCTAACAGACAATACATCACTAAGTTTGTAAAGTTTCTCTGTAGAATATCTCCTTTTTTTAAAATACATTATTTTGAGCAGGGCTCGTTGTGCCCGCTCCAATTGGATGAATTTAGATTTGCTTGCCCCACCCCAAATAGGAATACAGTATATCAATATTGATTGCGCAAGAGAAGTATATATTTGGGTGAGCACGTTTCTAACAGGCTTACCGCTACTCTGCATAGACCTAGGTAGCACGTGACGCAGAGTCTTAAAAATCCAATTAAGCTTGCGGACTCTATTGGCAACTTGCTCAAGATGGGGGTACCAGCACAAACTCTGATCCAGCATTACCCCTAAGTATTTTGTGCTAGAAACTTTGCCAATACTAGAACAGTTACAATAGTCAACATTAGTACTATCACAGCTGTGTATAATAATTCGAAAATTGTCGGTTGGTTGTGTACGATTACAAATACTGAAACTTATAAAGTTTGTTTTGGAGGTATTTAGTGTAAGAACATTAGCATTGAGCCAATTCGCAATCTGGGACATTCCCGCCTCAGCGCACATCTGCACCTGTTGCCAAGACCTACCATTGAAGATGACAGCTGTATCATCGGCGTACGACAGGACTTTAGCATTAGGAATTTTCATGTTGCACAGATCGTTAATATATACCAAGAATAGTGTTGGTCCTAATACACTTCCTTGTGGGACGCCGTATGATACATCTGTGACATCACTTATATGTTGCCCCACTTTAACTCTCTGCTTCCTATTTGAAAGATAGTTCTTAAACAGATCAAGAGCGATATCTCTAATACCTATTTTTTCCAGCTTGTTTACAAGGATAGGCGTAGAGACGGTATCAAACGCCTTTTTAAGGTCTAAAAAGACAGTTAAGCACTTGTCACCATTGTCAAGATGATTAGCAACTGATGAGGTTAGTGATAGGACGGCGTCCTCAGTGGAAATGCCTTGACGGAAACCAAACTGTGAGTCGGAGATGATGTTATATTTGTTAAGGTAGTTTAGTAGCCTAACATTTATTAATTTTTCAATAATTTTGGAGATGCTAGTAAGAACCGAAATTGGTCTGTAATTATTGATATCGTCTCTACCCCCACCCTTGTGCACGGGAGTAATAATCGCTGTTTTTAACGGAGCAGGGAAAATGCCAGTTTTAAAGCAGAGGTTCGCAAGGTGGGCTATGATAGGGACGGCTTCCATGCCTATAAACTTTAAAAATTTCGTAGAGATGTTGTCCCAGCCAGGGGCACTATCAGCTTTTAGGTTAATTAATATTCTGTATACTTCGTCGGCGTCAGTTTCAAGAAGCACAAAGGAATTTACTATATGAGCCGTATTACTGCTCTGGCTGAAAGCAAAGTTGTAAGTAGTAGGCAGGATTTGTTGAGCCAGGTCATGACCAATTTTAGAGAAATATTTGTTGATAAAATTTACTGAATCAGACGGGGTTGGCTGAAGTTTCAACAGTTCTGCATCATAATTATTTGTTTTCTGTGAGTAGGTAATAGCTTTTATATTTTTCCACAGTAATTTATTGTTATTAACTGATTTAGATAATAGATTTCTTTCGTATTGTCTTTTTAGTTTTTTTATCAAATTATTACAGTAGTTTCTGTATCGTCTGTATGTTATTTTTAGAATTTCATTGGTTGGATCCTGGCGAAGTTTATTTTGGAGTTTATTCCTATTTTGTATACATCGCAAAATGCCATTGGTAATCCACGGTTTTAAAATGCGTTTTTTGCTAGGGATGTTTAATGTGATTGTGTTTAATTTAATAGAGTCAGCAAGAGTTTGTATCAACAAAGTACACAGAAAATCAGGATCATCACAGAAAAGTAATTCACTCAAGTTCTTTTCTTTTAGATAATGTAGGGCCTGTTCAAAGTCAACAAATGTCTTAGTTTTACAAACATTTTGTAAGTATTTTTGCTTAGATAACACTAGAAGCGTAGTGAAATGGTCAGTTACTGTGGTTTTTAGGATAGCAATAGTGGATGAAAGCTTTTTCCTATTTACCTTAAGCATAAAGTGGTCCAGGCATGATTTGTCTCTCGTTGGCAACAGATGCCCTGGAAGGATACCGTGTAAAGATAACATGTTAAGGTAGTTCATTCTATTTTTCAGTTCATGAGACTGCTCAGTACGCCTGGGTATAATATTAATATTTATGTCGCCAGCCACAATAATGTTTTTATTAGGTGTTATGGTCTCCAAATGATTGTTGAGCGAACTGACAAAACTGTCAGTGTTAGGGTGTGATGGTGATCGGTAAATACAGAGAATGACATTATTCATAATTTCCAGGCTTAGGCCAGAGGCCTGAGACAGTGATAGTTCAGTAACCTGATGTTCTAGTGTACTCTTTATATAAACGACTACCCCATCATTTTGGTTTAACTGACTTGAAGTCATATAAGAACTGTAATTGTTAAGTTGAGGAATAGCTTTATAAGAATTTAACCTACATTCTGTAAATATTATGATATCTGTTTCGAAGTTAAATGTAGACAATGTCAATAAAAAATCATCAAAGTTACTGTAAATGCTTCTAATGTTCTGTGAAAAAATAGTTAGGTCACTTTTCTTTACAAAAATGTGTTTAGACAGCTCATTATTGTCGCATTCAAAGGTGCGTGCAATCTCAATATTGTCTATATCAGTAACTGTTTGCAGCGTATCACTCATTTAGTTGGAATTTTAATATAATAAATGTCATTATAAGCAGCAAATACCTTAACGTAATTGTAATTGTTGTACTCTCATTATTAATCGTAGCAAGAAAAGATAATGTAGTATTTCTATTACTATATAGTTTATAGTAACGAACGAATGCACTTTTTATATTACTAATGTACCGTAATACACGACACTGTTTGAGGTATGTGTAAATAGCGACTAAGTGAATAGTAAGTGTAAGTAACGATGTGAAGTATAAATAAGTTTTTATTGGGGATGTGTAATATAATACTATGAGAAATAAGATTATTTTGAATAAATTGTTGTTGTGTAAGCGGATAATGCATGTATATGACTTGTGGGTAAGCATTTGTGATATAAGGTTACAACGTATTATATAACATCTGTTTACAACTACGGTAATTAGCACCGCGCAAAAAGTGTTAACAATATACATTAAAAAGCGGGTAAATGCATAAAAAACTCGAAAAGAAGTAGTAACTCTGTATACAAAGTTTATAGTAAAATACAAATAATGGCATAAATACCGGAGGCAACTTATATGTAGTCATTCTTGCAGAGTCAGTTTGTGGATCTGGTCTTCACTTCTAATAACAATAGTCTGCGATTGTTCATTCTTTTTTATATACACTTTACCGTAGGCTGTCCAACAGAATTTATAGGCGCCTGATTTGACTAAATCACGGGCGAGGAAATGTAGACGAGAACCTTTTGTTGTTAAATGCTCCGTGATAAATATGGGAGTATCTTCCTGCGTTTTAAAGCCAAGGTGTTTACAGCATAGTTTAGTTTTGTGTTTGATATTAAACGCTTTTCCCATCTTTAATATTTCGTTCTTCAAAAGAGTGGAACTCATTTCAACAATAATTGCCGACTGATTGTTGACTCTGTTGGTACTACGCAGTCGATAAATATCCTTAATGTCGTATTTATTAATTTTACAATCAATGCTTTGCGACAGGGATAAAGTCATATCTATAAGATCAGCCTTGGTTTCATTATTTATTTTTGGAACGTTTTTTATGACAAAGTTTGATTTTCTACTGCCAATTTGCATGTCCTCAAATTTATACTCCAGTGTAACTATGTACTCCTTATCTTTCTTCGCCTCGATTTCTAATTGGTGAATTTTCTTCTTCAGTTCGTCGTTTTGTGCGGTGAGAGAAGTTATAGAATTCTCGATGTTGGCATTTGATGACTGAATTTCCTTCAGGGTATCAGAGATTTTTGTCATCTCATTACCTTGATTGACTGAAAAGAGGGACATCATCTTTCTTATCTCTTCTTTAAATTCATGCAGTTGCCTAGAGAGACTATCATCCATATCCTCTCTTCTCCTCTTGACTCGTTGAAAAACATATTTAGTTGGGGTCTTGTTTGTATTTTCCAATAGGTTTACATCGGTATCTGACAGTGATTTATTCAACGAAGTATCCATGGTAGTGGAGAGGTGGCTGAGTTAGATCGTAGTAATATTCTTCGGAGTTGTATGGGAAGTAGGTACTCAGCCGTCGAGCGCGCAAGACAAAGACGACAATTATATGTCACAGTTTATACTACTCGCACAGGCACTCCGCGTTTGTCAAGGTCAGACTAGACCTTCACTTTACTACACAGATAGCACTCAATTTAGACTCTTACGGCCAGTTCCATAGGTAATATTTTCGTGTGCGAAAACATTAATATGCAAAAATTATTTAAGTAAAAAATAGTTCACACGTCTGATTAGGAAGACGACACGGACGAAAGAGGAACTATTACATTGGGACCTTAAACATAACTGGCGAAATGTGGGTGTACTATATGTGCACCACTGCCTAGCCCTTCGGGGAATACAGGCGTGATGTTATGTTTTAATAAAAGCTTGTAAAATTACCAAGTCCCTAGTCCAGACTCTAGAGTCAATTAGCTATGGTGTACACTGTACAACCCTGTCTTAAAACTAAGTAGCGTCTACCGGTCGTCACAACCGGTTAGGTACTTTACATGCCATCTTCGCTATGGTAGTCTTGCGTCTCCTAACCTTAGCTAGGCGAAATATGTGAGACTATTTTTACAAAAACTACCTTTATTTCAAGCAAATAAACTATTCTATTCTATTCTATAATCACATGCGATAATGCACGCTGATTCATATTAAAATATACTGATAAAAACGAAATTATTCTAGCTATAATTATTGTAATAGAATTTGTCGCGTTTGGATTCTTTTAGCAGGACGTTCTTGTGGCTTTTTTAAGCAAAATTTCGATCCCACACTTGAAATTTCTTCTATATTATATCATGTGCATTTCACACAACCATGAAATATCACATACACAAACAGCCAGACTCGACATAAACAACTACGGATCACACTAATTTTTGTCCTGTTCGGGAATCGGACCTGCAACCCCTAGCGCAGCAGTCCAATCGCTTAGCTATTGCGCCTAGCAGGTGGTCGATCATTTCTGCTCGGTTTATGACGGTAAGCTTACCCTAATGATCCTATAAAGAAACCAACGAAACGTGTGACAACGACACTCAGGTGCCTAGTAATTATGTATTTGAATTTTCATTGTACACCAGAAATTAAACAACGAATTAGTAACTTCCATAGTCCATACTCCATAATGCAGTATGGGTGACCTTATCCACGGCGAACTCTTCCAGACAACCTTATGTAAGACTACGTATTTCATAATTATCTATTTAACACAGCACCCCTGTATTCCCCGAAGGAGTAGGCAGAGGTCATGTATATTGTATAGTACACCCACATTTCGCTAGTCATGTTATAGGTCCCAATGTAATAGGCGAGCCTATTGCCATCAACCGGACAAAAATCTATACTCCGTGATACCGAGAATTATCTAATGAAAAAACCTAGTAACCTCCTTACATGGAATTCAAACCCGGGCCCTCATGCTCACTAGCTCACTCGTGCGACCACTAGAGCAACCAACGAGGCAGTCCGTACGACGTGGTACTCTTAGATATTCTGTGGCTTATGATGAGGAGTATGGGTGTAAAGTCATTCTTCAGTTCTTCACGCATCAAGACACCTCCGTCCTAAGAGAACACAATTTAATTCCGGTCTTGTCAGTTTGATAGGGAAATGCTCAACCGCGACCTCTGCCTACCCCATTAGAAATGATAGCCAAGTGGTATAACCGTTGGACTGCCAAGTTCAAGGTCGCTAGTTCAAACATTTTAACCTTAACACTCATCAATGTCTTTTCAAATGCACATGCATTACTATAAATAAATTATCAGTTGCTAAAAACGGCGATTATCGCGGTTTGTTTTGCATAATATTCAATTCACTTTTGCAAAACAGTTCAGAAGTGATGCTTTGTTCCCAAAGGTGCGTTATACATATATTTTAGAAGCGTTTGGATAATTAAAAAGACACTCAAGTTCTATTCTCGTCACTGAATAGATAAATGTTTAAAAGAATTGTATATTTCAATAAATTTAAATATATTTAATACACAGAAATCTGACAATAAATTATAAGCAGGTACTTACTGTTATATTCCGTCACCAGAAACAACAGAATTTTCCATAACTTCTCATTCTTCTAACTATAATTATTTTTATTTATTTTTATTTTTCCAAACTTATATATTTACAAATAAAACTTTTATTAAGTAAACTACACTGCGTGGTAATCAATACGATACTAAGTTGAAAACTGTTCGAGACTGGAACTCGCGTTATGTTGCAGTCATAATGCTGAAACAGGCGGAACTCAAATTGCCCAACGTCAATTTATGATCGGTTTTTTGTAGTATTAGGTTAGTACCTAATTGGGTAAATTGATGCCGAGTTCTTACCGATTTATATTTATTTATATTACAATTTAGAAGCACTAGGCGGCCGCTAACGTCGCTAACGGTTGGCCTTTTGGAGAGGCTCAGTGTCACTCAACGAGCTATGGAGAGAGCTATGCTCGGGGTTTCTTTGCGCGACAGGATTCGGAATACGGAAATTCGCCAAAGAATTAGAGTCACCGACATAGCTCGAAGAATATGCAAGTTGAAGTGGCAATGGGCAGGCCATATCGCTCGAAGAACCGATAACCGCTGGGGAAGAAAGGTTCTCGAGTGGCGACCACGAACCGGAAGACGCAGCGTTGGCAGGCCTCCCACCAGATGGACCGACGATATCGTCAGAATTGCGGGCAACCGGTGGATGGAATTGGCAAGCTGTCGTTCTTTGTGGCGTTCTAAGGGGGAGGCCTTTGTCCAGCAGTGGACGTCTTCCGGCTGATGATGATGATGATAATGAGGCGGCCGCGCTGGTCTTCTAATCGCAAAGCGCGTCAGCAAGTCTCAGCAACACGAGTCGATAAGAGTCACACCCCAATACCTTACCCCAGAGCGAATGAAGTCAATTGGGATATCCGATGGCCGAAACAAAATGGAAACGAAAGTGGAAAGAACACCTTTACCTAGGTATTTCTTTTCTCATTTAAAAAAACGTCGCCCCACTCCTGTAAATTCTCCTGTATCGTGGGTGCGTTTCACAAACTTGAAAGATAATATACACAAACGTATGTGATATTTCATGTAACAATTTATAACTATAAATAAAAGTACATATTTTTATATAATTTTAAAAGCAGGCAATCAAATAAATATGATATATTACATTTTTCTTTTATTTTTGTTCCTTTGTACCCAAACTCGGCAGGTCAAATTTAATATTAGATATTAAATAGAATGTCTTATTTGCATGCATTGACTACAACATTACAATAAATTAAATATAGTGGAGTTGACAATATTGTAGATATTTTTTAGATTCCGGTTATTTTAATTTCAATAGTTTCATTCGCTGCTTGAACTTCCTCGTTGGTCTCGTGCTCTAAGCGCGACTGCTTAGCGCGAGGTCCTGGGTACGAATCCCGGGTCGGGCAAAGGGTTAATGTTTTTTTTCATTAGGTAATACTCAGTAACACGAAGTGTAGATCCGTGCCCGGTTGATGACAATAGCCTGCCCGCTTACAATGGGACCTAAACCATAACTGGCGAAATGTGGGTGTACACTACTTTTTATCCCGAAAAACTGTAGCGGGTAACACCGCGGGGCGCAGCTAGTTGAAAATATAATCAAATAAATTACCAAGCAAATGTTATGTATACAATTGTGTAACAAAACCAGCAACAATAGATTATTTTATTGTATTTACTAGCAGTTAGGGTAACTACCTTATTATATAGGTACTTTATACAATCATCATCATCAGCCGGAAGACGTCCACTGCTGAACAAAGGCCTCCCCCTTAGAACGCCACAATGAACGACAGCTTGCCAATTCCATCCACCGGTTGCCCGCAATTCTGACGATATCGTCGGTCCACCTGGTGGGAGGCCTGCCAACGCTGCGTCTTCCGGTTCGTGGTCGCCACTCGAGAACCTTTCTTCCCCAGCGGTTATCGGTTCTTCGAGCGATATGGCCTGCCCATTGCCACTTCAACTTGCATATTCTTCGAGCTATGTCTGTAACTCTAGTTCTTTGGCGAATTTCCGTATACTTTATACAATATTATCTGTAATACCTAGGTATTTTTTAAACGTGCAAATATATGCGCATAATTCAAAACAAAATTAATGTTCTCAGCATCACTGAATTACCTAAGTATTCCATCAGAAAACACGATTATAAAAACAACAACAAATTATTTACGCTAAAGGAAGTCAACACAGCCTCCCTACCATGATCTCTTAAAGCAGGACAGTTTGAGATGTGAAAGCGAGACACCGCTACGTGTAGTGTTATGCTGCGTCCCGCTTCCACAACGTAAACTGTCCTGCTTGAAGAGTTCACGGTACGGTGGCTGTAGACAGAAAAAATGATCTCTGTAATCTGTATTTTATAAGTAGTTAGCTTGAATAATAAGATGTATTGCAAAAGAAGGGACAAATACCTACGTTGTATTTAAATATAAAAAGATTTATATTCGATGATTTAGTTTAACAATGTAGGTTTATATTAGTAAGTTTTATATTATTGTCTCTTTGTTCTTAATTTCTTTAAAATTTCAAACTGAAAAGAATTTCTTTACATTGTTACTTGAACAATGTATTTGACCCTTTTGCAGTACATCTTATTGTTGTATTCTCATTACCGCATCAGGTAAATGCTGTTATAATAAAACATACCGGTAGGAAGTGAAGAGGCCCACCACCTGTCAATGAACTTAGCATAATATTTCACAGCTTCTTTTTTTGTGTGGTCTGCCGCAGTCAGCCCCGGGCTTTTACTGCTTTACCAAACTTTGTGGCGAGACCCGAGAGCCTACAGCCAAGGCTTAAAACTAGAAAATAATTAAGCGAGTGTGTCAAAGGGCGTCCCCTGCGGGACTCAAACCTCGACTTTGCACATCGCTGACTATCGTGACAAAAGGGACGGCTGGATCTAAAAGATTATTTAGGGAATATTTCGCAGCAGCCAGCCTTGCCATATACTTTTAAAGCAGGACACTTTTCGTTGTGGAAGCGGGATGCAGCATTACACTACACGTAGCGGCGTCTCGCTTTCACATCTTAAACTGTCCTGCTTTAAGGGTAGGCCGGTAGGACCACATCTAGCAGCACGGAATCGCCTTTTCTCTTTCTGTCGCTTAGAACTGCCATTTGCTAGACCGAGACAGAAAGCATAATGCGATAGCACGCGATCGCCTCGAGGATTCTGCCGCGTGCTATCGTTCTGTCTCGGTCTAGCAAATGGCAGTTCTAAGCGACTAAAAGAGAAAAGGCGACGGAAAAAGGCGATTCCGTGCTGCCAGATGTGGTCCAACCCTAAGAGTTCATAGTAATGAGGCTGTGTTGACTTCCCTTAGCGTAAATAATTTGTTGTTGTTTTTATTATCGCCGCTACAATCAGTGTAATGCGGTGTCTCGCTTCTACAACGTAACCTGTCCTGCTTTAAGAGGTCATGGTAAGGAGGCTGTTGTCCACCACCATTGAAAATAACACAATAGAATAATCTGGCTAACCGCTGGGGTCGTGTGGCGTCATCCTAAGGGTCATCATACCCCTTAAGTCCCCCGGTGAGGGATCATCGTCATCCGCAGGCCGGCTTCACCCACTCCTGGGTATAGACCTCTCTTTTTGTGCGCCAGTCTCCACGCCTTTGTGCCAGCCTGATCCAGGTTCCACCTATCTATCGATGAGAGATACACAAGGTTTATTTTAGTCAGTGGGATTAATGCCTGCTCCTAGGCGGTAGGACAGTCTAAGATATTTTTGCCCGTTAAAAATGAGTTTTTAACTTTACTCAATCCGGAGAAGGCATGGCGGGCAAAGGCGGATGCTTTTAACATAGCATTGTAACTGTTGAGACTTAGAATATGTGAGTGTACCATTTACCCATTCTTTACGTCATTAGCTAATGTCTTGTTAATTACAGGTGCCAAGGCTTCAGAAAGCTTCGTAGACACATCACATAAATTATAAATCTGCGTACAATAGTAAGTGGCGTTAAGTTATGTGGGGAATTCTTAAGGACGTTAAGCTCAAAGTTGTCCTCGGTGAAGTGTTAGACCTATGCAGTAATCAAAGTATCTACCTTCGTCAGAACACACACTTGCGTTGACTAATAGATTGTAGTGTACCTAATTTTTATTTTCGGAGCTAGCTCCATTCATATGGGTTATAATTGACCAAAATAACAACTATTATTATTATTTCAGCTATGATCGTCCCACTGCAGGGCAAAGGCCTCCCTTTCCAACAACTATTGTGCCATAATAAATTAAATAACGAACTAACTATAAGGAAATAAAGCCAAGATTGGAACTCAATAATATATGTCCAGACCAAGAAAGTTGTCGGTTCATTGAGCTATAGGGACACTATAGAAAAAATACACAAAACAAAACATAACATCACGCCTGTATTCAGCAGAGGCAGAGTTGCACATACAGTACACCCACATTTCGCCAGTTATGTTTTTAGGACCCAATGTAATAGGGGGCGAGCCTATTGCCATTAACCGGGCACAAATCCTGACTCCGTGCTGCCACTGAGAATTACCTAATGAAAAAACCCAGTAACACTGGACCTCGTGCTCAGCAACCACTAGACCAACGAGGCAGCAGTCCGAATCCAAATGTGAGGGTAACTAACAAATAAAATAAAATCGTTACTTCCAGGTATTTATTAACTTAAAAACAATCAGTCTTACAATAATAGAACATAGGAATGGCTAAACATAATGAGAATCGGTTACTTATCACCATTAGCCTGATCTTTGACTTCCTTGCGCACGGGGCCGGTTTGAGCGATAGGAACCTTGCGCTCTCCTTGCACTGCCGGCGGCACCTTCCTTGGAGCTGTCACTGACAATACGCCATCCGAAGACAGCCTAGACTCCACGTTTTCTGGCACACACCCTTCAGGCAACGCATATCGCCGAGTAAACTGGCGGGAAATGTATCCATGCTGGTCTTTCTTCTCCTCATGCTTGCCTTCAACCACGATGTAACCATCAGCCGTCTTCACAGATATTTCTTCGGGAGCGAAGTGCTGCACATCCAAGTTGACCTGGAATTTTTCTCTGTCGGACTTGATGCTGGAGCCGAGGTCCCGAGCGGCCGCGGCCAGGTGGCGCCAGGGTCTGTAGTACTCCCGGCTCATCAGGGGCCCGCCGGCCACGTGGAGAAGATCGTCAGGCGTTAACCCCAAGCCAAAATGCTGGTCCATAAGGCGGCGAGGGTTCTCCATCTCGTAGTCGAATAACAGTGGTAGTAACGACATTTTCCGGCTTCTTATAAACACTAATTATCGCAATAACTTGAATTACTTCGAGTGATCGCAGGGAACAATCCTTCTCTGAAAAGTAATGCTCGCTTGTTCAATTTGAAATGATGACGATCGGCGCGCGCAAAGCGTTATAAACAGCAGCGACATCTACTAGAAAACTGTAGAACATTCGCGATGGCAGAGCCACCCAAGCTCCGGGTCGCAATGGGGTCACACGCTGTTCAAACTCTTTCAATAGCGTCTGTTTGTTACATAATATTTTAATGCAAAATTGAAAGGTAATGAAAATGTTTGTATAATTAGTAAAAACCTGTGAGCTAGAAAAAAAATACAATCAGTTTAAATAAAAAGTTATAATAAATATATTTTTATTAATAATAAATTAAATACAAAATAAAACGAGGTTTATATAGATATACAGACCTATTTGTTTCCAAGTATACATTATACAATATTTTGTAATTCTGCCTCGTTGGTCTAGTGGTTGCTAAGCGCGACTGCTGAGCACGAGGTCCTGGGTTCGATTTCCGGGTCGGGCAAAGTGTTACTAGGTTTTTCCATTAAGTAATACCCAGTAGCAACACGGAGTCTGGATGTGTGCTCGGTTGATGACAATAGGCTCGCCCCCTATTACTCTGGGACCTAAAAACATAGGCGAAATTTGTGTGTACTATATTTATGCACCTCTGCCTACCCCTTTGAAAAGCACCATAATTATTATTAAACCCCATCAATGTCAACTCATAACGTGCCCAAAAGACTGGTAGCATTGCGACGTTCAATGTTATATTATTTTACGATGCTTTTTAAATGTTTTATTCGTGTATTATTTAATATGTAATTGTAAAATATACATACTAAATTTACATTTTATATAAATAAATTATAAAGAATTTTTTTTAATTCCATATTAAAACCAACAACCAAACTATCCTAATTTGATTATATGGCTTATGGTTGAAGCATTAACCATGTGTCAATTAGCAATTACAGGTTTTTTTATGCATTTACTTTTTTACTATAATAACTTTTACTTGTATGACGTTTTTTTAAATAAATCATATACAGTACATGGTTCGTTACACGGTTGCAGTGTTTACCAAATAAAACAAAACAAACCTTCATCATCATCATCATCATCAGCCTATCTCAGTCCACTGCTGGACATAGGCCTCTCCCATGGCACGCAAACAAACAAACCTTAATTAAACAGAATTACTGTTATCATGTCTACGCCACTGAATCAATTTCAAACAGAAATGTTCTTATTACTTTATTGTACACATATCAGAAATTGGTTCAAAGTTGTATTCATACGACAACAAAAGTAATAACTTAGCGGCTCTTAGCTTGAGTTCCCCTGCTTCGGACTTGGTAGAACATTCTGTGTAGAATTCAACTTAATAGAAATGGACGAGAAATTTCCAGAAAATTCTATACAATAACGCCATCTAACAGCGAGTAGTAAAACTATTTACTCAAACACTTTTGTAACTACTGCGTATTTAAACTTTGCTACTAGATGGCGCTTATATCAATGTTAATAATTGAAATAAATTTTCCATCTTTCATAAACAAAACCTTGTCTATGGCCAACTACTAATGCATAATATAATGTTGGTTAAAAATAATAATAAACTGGTTTTAGATAAAATAAAATGCAATATTTATTTTATTTAACTTTTACAAGTTTATTTATTTTGCATCATTATTTTGACTTTGTTTTTATTAAGTATGGCCACATTGCATAAACCAGCAACGCGCTATAATGGTGACGTTCGCTAACAATAAATTTATCGATATCTTTTAATACATTAATGCTATCAGGTTTTAAAATTTTATTGTAAGATTTTTAAATCGTACGTAAACCGCGATTTTTAAATATGTATATGACTAAGGCCTCACTGGTTTTCACCTGTGCTTAACACTTCAGGAAATTCAGATGTGTTTTTAAAATTATTATGCTATATTTATGATTAAACTGGTCATTAACTATCAATGTTTATACAATTTATTATTTTTATATCATACAATGTTTACAACAATGCTCACTTCTGATGGTAATAAATTATTATTATTATTTAGTGTGCGAATAGCTGAAATTACAATTATGTTATGAATTTTCTTCTCTTCCTTGTTTTATGAGTACTTTAGTACTTCGATAATTTAATGAATATATTGGAATTATGTATCAATGTAAAACCAACAGATAGATATTCGGAAACGAGTTATGAGACTCAAATTTAGCGGAGTAAGACACTTGGCAAAACGCATTTATGGCAGGGTTATACCGAATGGCGTCCAAGGACATATTAAGTGGAGCCTGGATGAGGCTCAATGCTTAATACTTAGGCTGACAGTGGTGTGGAAACTGGCTCATAAAAAGCAAGCCCTATACCCAGCAGTGGGTAAAGTTTGGCTTATGGTCATGATGATGGTGATATAACATTAAAAAGTAGGTTCCGGAATAGGATATATATTTTGAAGTTTTAAGATAAGAACATAAAATATGTAATAATAACATTTTTGTTTTTATCCTAAAGTGAAAATCACTAGGCGTGTGAATTTGCGTATAAGATAAAATGTAAAGTTACATCGAGTAGTGTAAAAATAGTAGACATGTAAAGTAGTATAACATTAATGCGAGTAATTTAATTGAAACTATAATTATGGTAAAACAATTTCATATTTTATCGATGTCGACATAAAACTAAGTTATCGACTAATCCATTCACTAACCAACCGCTGAGTGAGGCAGCGGTGGCCGGATAACTTGACGTATTTATAATTTGCACTCGCTTCATGATACCGTGTTGCGAGACCGTGTGGTAAAATTAAAGTGCGTATCCTTTGCATAAACTAGTTGCCGAGTGCTGTGATTTTTATATATATTTTATACATACATCGCTAGTACATAAGTGAACTGTGAAAAGAGCGTTTTTTAAACACACGTTATATTGTCGATGTGATCCTTGTTTTTGTGATTTTATTAGTGTGACGATGGCAGATAATTCAAAATTGACCGACGAGGAGAGGACTGAGATCAGGGAGCAATTTGAACAGGTAAGCGTGCAACTTTTAATACAGATAATGGAAGTTTGATTGAAATTGGTCTGTCGGCGTTTCGGCGACATTCGGCGTGTCGATCTCCGGCATGGCTTAGTTGTAGGTAGGTGTAGGTATATATTATATTGTTTTGCAATATTCGATGTACAGTTTGCCGTACAAGGAATGCTAGCGTACGCGTTTTTAGCGTCTGTTCTCCGAGGCCGCGTGTGGTCTGCCTTGGTTCACTCAATGCCTACGATACACGCGAAAAACCGGCGACATAGATTCCATCGTATTATAATTTGAATAAAAAATACTATAATCCTGTATTGATTTTACCTTAAATACTTTTTTATTAGCCTATTTTGTTTCCCACTGCTGGGCAAAGATATTTACGATAAGAAAATTCTTCAAATAATCTTTTGCTGAACACATACCTTATCCCATGATTTAAAACACCCTAAACTGCCATTTCAAAGTAATTCCATTAATTTATTAAATCAATAATTACCTAACTAAAACAGGAAAATAGTGACATAATAAATCATGATATAGGGTCAACCATTAAATATTATATTAAATATATATTATTGTCATAATTGACCTTTTGTGGTAAATTATTGTGTTGACAATATTTACCTTCTTAATGTAGAAAACTAATCACTTTTCCTTTTTGTTTTATCTATGGTTTGTAATATTTTTTAATATCATTGCTAATGGGTTTTAATTGATTAAAGATTACATTAAAATTCCTATATTTAAACCTGCATACCAACCTACCAATAAAATAAAATCAATAATTATGCAGTACTAGTCATAACATGATACTTTATTTTGTTATCTATTGCATTTAAGTGGCCACACAATTTACTAAAGAGTATTTAACCTTGCACAGATAAGAGCCTTGACTTCAACAGTACTATGTTTATTTTATTTATATTGACAGCCTCCAATAACTGCTTAAAAACGAATTCAGGTTCTAGGTATGTAAACTCCTTCAACTGCAGGAGACAACAGCATGCAAACTAAATAAACAAACAGGGTAAAAATAATTAATAACATAAAACATTCAAGCAAATTCAGTAAATAACAAAAATGGCTTCAAAGGGCATTTAATAAATTGTCATGAGAAGTACACAAAAGTATAGTATATAATATTAGTGTAAAATATTTAATCTACTTGCTAGATTATAATTAATATTCAATCAATTCAAATAAGTTCTCTTTACCTTAGGTTGCAAGTTGCAAATAATAATTGTTTCATTTTTAAACCCTTATTTTTTTTTACTTTTTATCCTATATGTTGTTTATAACTTAGCTAAAAATTGTCTCTATTAAATAAAGTAGGTAATTAATAATACTTTAATGTTTTTATAATTATAAAAGAATTATAGAAATATTGTATGTTTTCAGCAATTTGAATAAATTGTACTTATAAACATTCCAGTTAAAAGGCTATTGTAATTTCATATCATTCAGCATTTACATTAGATAGTTAGCATGCAAGGGACTACAGCTGTATGCATGAGAAATGAGCCGACAGTATTGTAGAATTCTTCATTCTAATTGTATAATTAAAATATGCTACCTAATATGTATGCTAATATTCCATGCATAATGTGACTTGATATTGGCTGAGCAATATCAGTACTTAGACATTTTATTAAAGAAATTATCATTGACTTTACAGCGATACCATTAAAATAAATAATCAAGCATTTTTTCATGTGATCTCATGCTTGGATATGATAATTCCATATTTTGATAAAACAATTCAATTGAATACCTATGTTTACAATTAAAGAAAATGATCGTATTTTTCACCAATTCAATTCAAAAAGACAATAGTTAGAGTAATAGGTAGCAGTCATTGCTGTGAATTAAGATGAGGACTATTATTCATCTTGATAAAACATTAATCAGTTTATAAAGCTTTTTAAATGCTCTTCTTGTACATCTATGTTAAAACACTCCCTAAATGCATACAACTTCTCATTTTCGTCATGGGTCAAAAGATTATGTTATAATTATTCTACTACACCTGGGAGAAGGCACTGACTCCTGTCCCACAGGGTTCAGGGTTCACAACTTAACTCAGGTGACAGAGACTTCACCCAAAATTGTACATCATTTGTTGTCAATAAAGTTTCTTATTTATATAATTAAATGTTTCTTATAGCTTGTTTTGCAAGATGCCTTACATTTTTAAATTAGTATATAATGATAATACTTGTTATTCTTATCAATGTATAATTAGACTGATTCAAGTAATTCATAATAATGTCAATAATTAATTATATTTAATAGTTATGACTTTAATGATATCTCATGTAAAGCCCTATGAGTCACCAAGTTGTCATTTGCTTATAATCATTTTTCATAGTCAATGGGAATTTTTCGGTTAAATGCAAACATAAGTAACTGTTTTATGATAGACTTATCCGATTGCGCGACGCAAATATGGGTAATGTGTTTATCATTACTCTTGAATTTTTTTCATTTTTTTTGGTTACACACACATAAATATAACATCACGCCTGTATTCCCCGAAGGGGTAGGCAGAGGTGCACATATAGTACACCCGCATTTCGCCAGTTATGTTTTAGGTCCCAATGTAATAGGGGGCGAGCCTATTGCCATCAACCGGGCACAAATCCAGACTCCGTGCTGCTACTGAGAATTACCTAATGGAAAAACCCAATAACACTTTGCCCGACCCGGGATTCGAACCCAGGACCTCGTGCTCAGCAGTCACACTTAGCGACCACTAGACCAACGAGGCAGTTTTTTTGGTTAAAAATCACTAATATTAAAAATTGAATGGTACATGTTATGTTCTGCATATCTATATACCTGATATACTTGTTGCTACAGAAATATTAGCGCTATAATAGGTAGTTATGTGTTGAGTCCAGGAGATGTTATATCTTAAAACGACAATATCTTAAGTGTGATTACACAGACTTAGTCATACATTATCATACATAAAATATCACAAATGTACACGTCGATAGTTACCCAACAGGCGATTTCGTTCACACATGTTTTAGTATTCAAAACGCGTTGATATTCGTCGCCTTGACATGTTTTGTCCTCTAGGCACCATGTTGTATCGTGTGATATTGAATAACCAAATAGGTTATCATTTGCTTAGTCAATGCTTTTGGTATAATCCATGTGGTTTTTAGCTGGCTTTCCTTAGTTTGTGGAGTAGTGAGTTATAAGTACTTGACGTCACACATTTAGCTTGATGTAGGCAATAGCTACAACAAAATAATAGGTACTAAAAGGAGACGCTCTAGAGGGACTTTTTTTTAAATAAAAATAATATATTGCCCAAGGAATTTCCCCTGTACTGTACTGTGACTTTTAAAACAATGAAAATAACACATTGCCCAAGGAATTTCCCCTGTAGGGGCTGTAGCAATTCGACGCAATCGACAACCCGATGGACTGCTGTGCTAGGGGTTGCGGCTTCGAATACCGCACGGGACAAAATTTGTGCGATCCGCAGATGTTTGAGAGTATGTGGTATTTCATGTTTGTGAACTGCACCTACGACTCAGGAGAAATTCCGAGTATGGAGCAACGTTTTAAAAAAATTAGAGACTTGCAAAAACTCCCGAACTCTTCAATCAATTATCTGCTTACCACACAAATGTTTAACGGCGTAAGAATCGAATTTACGATCCCTAGCGCAGCAATCCAATCACGAGCCAGTGCCGAAAGGGTCGACCGTCCTTCAAAAAGAGCAATGCAATGACAAAAGATTCCTAGTACTCAAAAATGGCGTTAGGATGTCCGACGTATAGATTGCGTGACTGAATTTCCACGACATTTTTTGCCCACAAATTTGACGGACAATAAGTACATTATTGTCCTTCAAATGGTTCAGATATTTATAGTTTACAGCAGGTGTGATTTGATTGGTTTTATATCTTATACGTAATGAGATAAACAACGACATTTTTGCATAGATAAACTTGAGTGAACCGACTATGCAGAAAGTATTGATCGGTAATTTATCATTTTTATTTATCAGTCTTGTTAACAGTAAGCTGTGGCTGCTTATTATAATTAAATTTATTTTTAGTATTGTCGTACTTATTCTGATAGTAACATTGTAAACACCAGTGTCATTGTGGGTTTCTAATGATTGATGTTAAATATTATTAATTGTATAATTAATATGCTGCAAATATGTTTTTGTTTGTGACCTTTATTTCCAATATCATGAAATTACATTACCTATCAGTTTTCAATTCATAATTTTGATTTAGAACCTCGTGTTTAAAGACTGCGATTGACGATATTAACGATGATGACGAGATGGACTATGTCGATGGAAGCAGGCGCCAACATAACGTAGTACTTGACGAACAATTTTAAGTCTTCAGTTTATCAAACACTTACAATTTCTCAAGTTTCTCTGTCATTAGGGATTCAGATACAGTTCCTTTACTGTAAGTACGTACCTTAGGGGAATTATTTCCTTTCTTCACGAAGCATGCAGCCTCATTCTACAACTTTGTGCCCACGAGTAAATGCGTCATTAAACCGTAGTTAATAACGTAGGCAATGATTTAGAAAGAAAGAAAGATGTTATTAGTTTCACACTTGTAGTATAGATATGGTACTTATTCTTCTTATTAGTTTATTATCGTTTTATAATATACTTGTTGTAAAACTTCTTTAGTTAACAAATTAGGTGGACTAATTACGTACCCATTTGTTGTACAAAGTTTTTTATTCTACAGAAGATTTAATAATCATTCACATATGGGGTTGACATTATAATGCAAATACACCGGCGTCTAGGGTTAGGAATAATACGTTGGAATTTTATACATTGTTGCTGTAAAAGGTTGACCGGCTGTCTATTTCTAGTTAACGTGTTTCTCTGAAATGCTTGGGAAAGTCCATATTGTTTATAAGTTCATATTCTTCCTGTGCGTACTGAAGGTATAAATACAATCCCGCATATCATTTACTGTACAATCCCATCTGAAATTCCCAAAATGGAGGCAAATGTGTTATCTTTTATCAGAAGTCTATAAGTCGTGTTTCGTCTCTCATCATTCCACCAGTCGGTCCGCAAGGTTAAGCCATGCTTGCCGCGGTCAGTTTTGTGATGCGTTTTGCGACATATCGAGACCCCTTCGTGCTTTGGAAGGCACGTTAAGCCGTTGGTCCTGCGCCAGATCTTTCTCCGGTCGTGTCGTTCTGCGTCCAATCGGTCTATGAGAGTGAGGGAATTGGGAGTGCACCTGTGTTTCCGCGCATACTTGTGGACTTTAATATCTCCTGCGTTGTCCTGTCCTTTTACTAGTCCCAACTCCCATGATGTGAGCGTGTCATACCCTTCAAGGATCTCACTCACACAGGTATATTGCAAAAACAAAATGCTACTAGCATTTTGTTGCCATGTTTGCCCATGCTTAGTTCATATTCAACAGCATACAGTTATAGCTCATTAAGCCTTCGATAAACACACTCCTACTCGGTGAATGATAGCATCATACCCAAAGTGGGTCAATTAATCAATCAGTGCTTATAAGTTAACAGACTGCAGTTAGTGTCCCTTGACTTCAAATAACAAGCTCTTAATAGCGTTTAGATAAGACTGTCTCATTAGTTTATTAGTGTAAGTACTAGATTTGAATTATGCTGGACTAGTAAGTTTTTGATTGAATGTTTTAATTTGTAATCTACTAGGTACTATGTATCTTTGTTGTCCTGTGGGGCCGAATAAACTGGTTTCCGTCTGTAACTTACATAGAAACAGATTTTTCCTAGACACTTCTCATTTATATACAAAGTACCAACCTGTCTTGTTTGGTATTGTAGATACCTAAATATTGCGTAGTTTTAGGTCTCTGTTTTAGGCAATGCAGATCTTTAAATAACTCCCTGCTTGATATTATTTCGTATTGCAAAATACACAGCCAAGAAGTCTTATCAGGCGTTGTAATACAATGTTTTTTTTATCAATAAGGTGAGAGAAACTAAACAAATTCTTGGTAAACAACTAGTACAAACAGTATAACCAATATCACGTCGGCACCTATGCGGGAGACGTGATGAAATGCGCTCTGTTTAACGTAAACATCGCTGTAATTATATTATGGAGATCGGTGAGGCTGACAGGCCAGTGTTTACATTACCTTTGAAGTACTAGCTACACTGTAACATCACAAAGATTACATGTATTTCAAGTGAAATGTGAATATGTATCTGAGTTCTTGGTACATGGTCTTTGAAAGCAGAAACTGATTTAAGAGAGGAGATGAGACTTTCCAGTTGCCTTAAATAAAAAATCTTGGCCAAATGGTACTTGTACATGAAAATAGTTTTCTGTAAGAGAAGGGTACTCTACAATGCATTGGCACAGTAGACTATACATAAATGTGACAGAATAGACCTGTATGTTTCCTAAATTCATTAATAATTAAATTCAAATCAGTATGGTTGTTTGTAGTACATATAAAGAAAAAAAAATGGCACCATGTTGGTTACTAGAATATTCCAGAAAATGAAGCAAAAACATGAGGAAAGCAAGAGATCATTTGTATGACAGTATGCCGCTTACCTAGTAATGTGTGGAGTAAAACAATGCTATTCACCATAATACACCTTGTGTCCTTAATAAAATATCCTTAATTACAACCGCGGGCTTAGCAACTATTTTAAAGAGAAATTATAAAATTATTCATGCTGAATTATGGTCATGCAACAAATTGGATTAAAGTTGTTACGTTACTTTATGGAGTTAAGTGGGTCATGCTTGTGATGTAGGTATAAAGGGGTATGTTGTTCATGTAATAACGTACACGTACAGAACCTTTAAGTATCACACTTCACACTAATATTATAAAGGCGAAAGTTTGTGAGTGTGTTTGTTACCTCTTCACGCTCAAACGGCTAGACCGATTTTGATGAAATTTCATTTGGAGATAGCACTCTGCATTTACATATAGGTTACTTTTTATCCCGAAAAAAGGTAGCGGAAACACCGCGGGGCGCAATTAGTATACAAATAAATAGGTAATACATTCGGACTTATTACAGAAATTAAGTTTTGTGCTGTACCAATCAAATGATTATTAATTGGATTTACAGAAGGAGGAAAATACACCTATATTAGTAATTCCATATTTATAGAACAACACCTAGACTATGCGTGCCTACTTGTTTCTAATAATTAATAAATATGCATTTACGTTATTACTATCTGCTACTGAGACAGGCTTCTTTATAAAAAAAACTAGGTACGTATATATTATAGCATGAAATCTAAACTCCTAAAACCACTGCGTACCACTGTACCACGTAACACGCGACACAAATCATAATTAGCTTACGCATAACTGTCAATAAGTCGCAGAAATTGGCTTTATAAAAATGCCAGATTAACATCTTCTCATAGTATAAAAGTAATATTGTACTATAATAAATTCGATCTTCTACTGTTTCACCTCGATTGTTTCATAAGGTCGTAAAAATCTCGATAAGCAGAAGAAATAAGGAATAAAGACATTTAAGCTCAAGGTTTTTGAAAAGGAAGTTGTAAAAGGCGTCTGAAATTTCACTTTATAACTATAAACTTTAAATAATAACTTTGAACTTGGGCTTGGTCTTGAAGATATTTTGACCTCATGTGTCGTGTAGTTCCTGTGTGACTCATTGGCCCCAAAATATGTTGATCGTGACGCGAACGTTTCTGGTTTTGAGGGCCACAGAAAATAAACAAATCTATTTATGGTATTGTTTGTGTTAACGTTTTTTCAACACGTTGTGAAATGGTTCTTCTAAAGAAACTAACTTATTACTTAATATTCCACTTGATATAGAAGAAGCCTTACTGAAGATGCACCTTATTGAAATTTAGAAGCATAATTGTATGTGTTCACAGAGTTTCAAGCAAGTTTTGTAAAACAAGTCTTTTAGAATTATATAATTGTGTCTTAAACGTGACTGCGCCGTGTCCATAACTTCGTGATCGTTCTAACCTTCATCCTGGGACTGTTTAGGTAGGTCTTGTATAACTAGTTAAGGCTGAAGAGTTATATTACATTTTTTAAGCGTTTGCATCATGAAATTATGGCCGACATGTAAAGAGTTATGTAGTTAGCTCATTTCAGTCAAGATTGCTGTCAGTCTAGATCCCAAAACACAATGACCAGGCCATGAACATTATTTACATTTTATATTATACTCCTTAGTAGTTGCTCCCATAGACAATGTTATCCCAACTCTTCATACTCACTGAATCTTCACTTTTAATTGCATCCAAACATAATTAGTATACTTTATTTGCTCAGTAAACCCGACACACCGTAGGTCGTTGTGCATCGACCTTGGACGAAGAATGTGGTCGCAGGATTAATTCTATTTTCAGCTTTATGACGTAAGAATTAAGGTCTAATAAGGTTTGCAGTTTTTTCCATCTAGCAAGCCTAGCGCACCTATGTAGGTGTTTATCTCATGACTGCGTCGTCCTAAGTTAAATAATACAAAGTTAAAGGACCATTGTGGTCTAGTACCAACTGTATACGATGGCTTTTACTTAATATTTAACTCTTTATCTAGTACCTATGTGTTCTTGACGGAGAGCCTAATATTTATCTATGAAAAGGTGGATCAACGACTTGAGTAGCTGACATTCAGAATTGCGTCATCCGTCGCAGTTATTTAATTACTTACTGATAATTACGAGTGGATATTCTTGAGCTACAAATTTAATCTATGTAACATTCTAAAGAGTTTGCTCAAAGAAATCATTTACCAACCAGTTTAAAAGACCTTTTCATACTCAGTGGGAGTTCCCTAAACTGCCGATAAGTTCGACCTGTCAGGTATCAATTTACGTTGGCCGGTATATTTTAAATGGCATTGACCGCGTACTCCCGACGGCTCAATGGTCATAGCTGAACAACGTGACTTTACAACTCCCCTGATCTTATTAAACATTGACATACACTGAGACGATTATAATTTATAATCTAAATTGCTTTTACCGGAGATTGTGTTGTAGGGCTGGTAAAAGCTTTTATTGTTATACAGCGTAACTAGTGACCGAGATTAATAAAATAGAAATAGGATTTGGCCGAATTCTGATTCTTTGAGACGAGGTTCTTTACCTATTAAATTATTGTTAGTCGTCCCACTGCAGAGTAAAAGCCTTCTTTGCCATATTACCATCTATCCCTTCATTGCAAGCTGTTTGTGGTCCATGTATTACGGTTGGAGTTAACCTCGTCACACCACCCCTTTCTGGGCCTGTCCCACTGTCTTTTCTTATTTTCCACGCTTTGGTGGTTTTTAGCGGGACAAATTGTCGTTTTTTTAAAACAATTATTAAACTAATCTCACAAGTTTTTAGACAAATAACTGGAAAATACATTAGTGACAATATCACGCAACAAAACTTTCATCTTACCGACTGCAGTAATAAAACTATGATTGATTGGACAACATACAGATAGTATAACCTGTCTCCACTCAAGCAGTCAGCGAAAATGTTATAACAAACCTATAGCTTGTGAATCTCGTGATTCGTTCCCGTAACAGGCCGTAACTGATTTTAATTGGTGACGTAAATACAGAAACTATTCATTACTAACTGTATGTCTATTGAGTTTATAATTTTATTGATAAGCGTCTCATCGTTGAAGTTTTAAATCGTTTGGTCAGTAAAATAGATTCACGTATGTACTTTAAGAATGTCCGGTTAATAAAGGCCCGCCTAGACTCTTACAATGGCGTTTGGAGCGCCATGGAATTTGCTATTGTGAACTGGTTCATTGAGGCAAAAACATTCTTGTGTAGGTATTTCAAGAATAGGTAGTATTCTATCTGAACCTTGGAAGCCTACATCCAGTCTGTAAGCCACTTTAGAGAACAATTGGTTACTTGCAGAATTGATTAAGACTTATGACGAGAAACTAAATCTTCAATTAAACTCGGGTGACTTCTCCAAGAACTGCAATTTACATAAGGGTCAGTAGAACAAGAGGTTTGATAGTAGGTACTTACATTGGTATTTGAAAGTTTCCGCTTCGTATCGGCACTATCGGCATGAGCTGATTATCGCATGGAAACAACGTGGGGTAAGGAGTACCCTGTCGACATGTATGGTAGCGAGTTTGATCGGTCAGAGTTCGGAGTGCGGACGTAGTTTATTTGTTGTGGAGATATTTGCGCCCCAAAATACATAATAAAAACGGACCAATTGAGATGTTTTAAATTTTAATTCGACGAATTTATCAGTCAATCATACTCAATTTTCCAAACACTTGAATTTTTCTCTGTCATAGCGGTCGCAATCTTGCGCCGGTCTACAAATAATCGCATGATGCGTGCAGCCATGGTTTTACTTTCCAATTAATTATCACAGCGTACGAACAGTGAAATTACAGTTTAATATTGATAAACGTAAAGTGTTGCGAAATTGTGATAAGCTTACGTGTGTAACACGATATTTCTGTGCATCTAATTTGGTTTATACTATTTTTCATTCATGGTTTAATGCAGATTTGTAGGGTAATTTTGTTTGAGTTTTGTACTAATCACGTTGATAAGAAAAGTATCAGGTACCTTCTGACATTAGTGAGATTTGACCAGGCTGCATCAAACGAAATGTGCACTCATGTTGGGGGCCTCGGACTCTAAGTTCACTTTTACAAGTCCTACGACAAATCTGTCTAAGTGTCTATCTTATCATTGGTAGTCAAAATTATTGCCATGACTAAGTATAGTATGTAGGTATGTTGTTTATACACGGTGTCAAAAATTATACTAACTCAAAGCCATAACTTTGTTTGAAGTTAAATCATGTACGCGGCAATTGGCTGTAATAAACTTAATAGGTGTCGAGCTATTTCTGTCTATGTATGGTACTTTAATTACTCATGTCTTAAGTGCAAATTATTACACCTGTATGTAGGTCTAGTGTCCTATAAATACAAGAGGATGATGTTTTATGAGATCACTTTACGGGGTAATTAATCTTGATGGACACGCGTATTATGGTTCCGATGGCTTCTTACATTCGAATAACATAATGTATAGGTAGATAAGGTATATTAGTTATTTCATTTGTATTTGTTTTTTATTTCACATGTGCCTTAGCATACTAAAGCATACTGTACCATATTGTCATCGGCCTCAAAAATAGCCACTTAGAATTAGCCTTTACTTGTGAACTGTATTGTATATTAAGTATATACAATATGCATATTTACTAAAGTTTGCCCCAATAAAGCTTGCAATAATCGAACGTTTTCTGAACAATCTCTTACGAAAACAGCCGGTCTTACGGCCGAAATAACAAGTTGATCAACTAAATAGAAAACAATGAGTCATTGTTACAGTTTCTCTGCATGACGTCACGCCTCTGCCCGGTATAGTAAAATGGGGTCGAAATTAACGCGGTATTGTTGTTGCAAGGGGTTGAAAATCGATAGCACGTGCAGTAAAGGGTTGAGGATCCCTAGAACTGGGTATCGACTGTGTGATCTGTTCTATGAAATGTAGATAAATATATGTATGCATTTATTTGACCATTGTTGATCGATATAGCTGAACTGTTCATTAATTTTACAAGCTTTTATTTTTTATTTTATAAATAAATTGATGTGTAAAAGTTTTGCAGTGTATGCAGTGCTTCAATACATATACTTTGAAGTCTGAATCATTTGTTTGACTATATTATCTACGACCTATTAACAGCTGTGACAAACAATTCTTATTGTCAATAATTGAGATAATATAATTGCAATAACCCGTGGTTGGCCGTCATAAAACATTCGAAATGCTATCTATATTCTTGTCATTTGTAAAGGTTAAGGGTAACTATCATTTAATACAAATTCTACTCAACAAAAATGATTATGTAGTTGGGTTTTCCATTTAATAATAGCTTTGAGATACAAACAAATGTTTGAGTAAGTCTGCATGCAAATTGATGGGTTGGCGTCTGGGTGGCGATTTGTTATGCGTAATGTAGCGGTCAAATGGTTGATAGCGAAGTTAACGGTTACAAATGTACCCTGACTTTATCACAATGTATGAATACACTTTACTTAAAGGTTCAAAGGTTTTGAACAATTTGTTTTAAATATATTATGCCTGACTACTACTTACTTGCTCATCCTAAACAGAAGAGATATCAAGATTTGAACAAGCATACTGCTAGCGTCATTTTGGTTATTTTCTACAATATACCTTAAGTTTCTTCACAGAGGTTTGGTTGTAAAAAATAAATTTATTATCCAAAAAAAACATAACATCACGCCTGTATTCCCCGAAGGGGTAGGCAGAGGTGCACATATAGTACACCCACATTTCGCCAGTTATGTTTTTTTAGGTCCCAATGTAATAGGGGGCGAGCCTATTGCCATCCACCGGGCACAAATCCAGACTCCGTGCTGTTACTGAGAATTACCTAATGGAAAAACCCAGTAACACTTTGCCCGACCCGGGATTCGAACCCAGGACCTCGTGCTCAGCAGTCGCGCTTAGCAACCACTAGACCAACGAGGCAGTCAATCCAAGTAGAGTAATAAAAAGGAAAGCTTGGAATTCACATTTTTTACCTATCGTTTAAAGCTCAAACAGATCCGTTTCGGCTAGAGCTTTATCGCGATCTGTGTCAACAACTAAAACAAAAGGCTTAGGCAATCTCAAACCAGTAAGACGTCGTGTATTCGCGATTAACTCCCAAAGAATTCGTGTTACTCACACAAAGAAAGTTAATATTTCACACTAAGCCGGTGCAGGTCAACACTCTATGACTCATTCAGTAAAGGTAAGCTGATGGGAGCTCGCTATACTAATGCATTCCGGTGTGAAGTGGACGTAAACATGTGGTTGATAGCAGATATCTGGGTCCGAGTGCCCTTCCACGTGTTTATTTCAGAAGAAAGTACTAAATGATTATAAAATAAGGTATTACTTGTACTGGTAGTTCAGTTGGGTGAAAGTAAGCGGCTGTCAGGTATCGAATAACTATGTAATTCAGCCTTTTTGATAAAAGATTTTATGTAAACCTTTTACTCTCACTTACGTAAATAAAGACAATTACAATTACCACGTAATACTATTGCAGCTTGCAGGCGTAACCGCCTTTTAGAAGGCGCGTAACTTCGAATTCATTAATTAAATAAAAACTTCAAAGCCTTAATATGTTAAAAGCTCTTTTGAAACTTAAAAAAGGTGGGGGGTTGGAGGTTATCATTCAACGTTAATTCTAAGAAAACAAAGAGCTGAAGGTTTCTAACTAAGAACTACAAAAAAAACAAACGTAACAAAGCCATTGAATATCTAAAGAAAATTCCTGGAATTCCCGCCTGCGATACCGTCACTGCGGAAACGGCGTTGCGCGTGCGCCGATCAAGTTTGGTGTACAAATAGCTCGATGGATTTAGTAGTACTTTACCTTTTGACTTGTTTATCAAACTGTGTAACAGTTATAACTGTAATCAAAGCATGCGTTTGTATAGTACGGCTTGAGTCAGAGCTTGAATAATTGAGTTATAGGTCGTTCGTGACTCATTATGTTTGTATGATTTAGTCGTGCTTCCTCGTATGTACGCTTTGAAGTGTTTAATCGTTATTTGCAGTTGGTTCATAAGCCTAGAATAAAAAAAATGACATTTATTTACAGAGTGTGATATTTATTGTTATGGATATTTTAAGAATTGGTCCAGAGCTCCAAACATCGCTGTTGAAGCTGAAAGTTTCATATAAATTGAAACTAAGAAGAAAAAATTAAATCTTGTTCGCGAACATTCGTAGTGAATCTGACGCAAGCGCTAATGCTCGTTTGCAGCGGGAATTTGCGCTTAAGACCACTCAATATCTATTGGTATTTAACAAGATAATTTGTAACAACACACAGACAACATAGACAAAAACTGTGTTGTTCTATTAAGAAAATAGCAACAGTTAATTACAATTTTACACAGTAATTTACATCTAATTATGTACAAATTAAAACTATTAAGAGAATATTCTAGAATTTAATAGAAACTTCAAGCTAAACTGTCGCATAATCGAGCACTTATCTCGATCGAAATGCATAATAACATAAATAACTTTCAGTCCGTTTGTCCGTTCGTCCGTATCGCTTTCTTCGCTTATTAATCAAATGTAAACCGTGTATAGATTTCATTAACTGTGTACAGTGATAGGTATGAGTGGTTTCGAGATGAAAGATAACTTGTAATTAGACTTTTATTGGTCTGTTTAATTGCTAATAATTACGTAGAGCTGGGTATTAAGTACTGCTTGCTCTATCGGTATTCCGATTCAGGTTAAGGTAAATGTGTTATTATTACTCACGGGAATATTGAGGAATTTCCGACGTTTTTCGGACTCAATATGAGCAGGTAACGCGGTGGACTCGTAAAGTCGCAATACGTGAGTAAATAATTTATGGATCACTCACGAAAGTTATTATAGTAAATTTATAATTGCTTATTGCTTTTTTCATTATCTTCTTGCCATCTCAACTATTAGAGGCTGGAAATATTAGCGAATTCAGTTCTGTACTTAGATAAAACTGTTTCTGCATTTTTAGGCTGACGAGACGGGGACGCGTCGAGGACGGCCCAGACATATTATGCCCCTTTGGCACTTTTTTTTACTTTCATACGAAATGTATAGAAACGTCGCGACGAATTGATGTGCAATAATAGTGGGGTACAATAAAGATTACTATGTTCTACAGGCTAGAGGCTAGGCACCTAACTTCTCAGAATACACCTGAAAAGTTCGCTACGTTAATTCATGGAAGATATAGCGTACAATAAATAAGGGCACATAATATTTATAATTTTTATTGAATCATTTAACAATGAATACCGTAAATAAGTGCCTACATTATGAATCAAACAACGGGGCTTTCCGGGACTAAAAACCACGTTCCAATGCGGTCTAATACCTAGAACAAGATATCTACAATGTATTTACTAGCGGGATAATAATGTATTACCATTGTTTTACGTTCATTGTGTCTCTTTATTAGTCACAATTCAATGGACTGTCCCTTCGTCCTTATATGGTCCTTATTGACTCACAGTTGATATGGTCATAAACATACATCAATGTACTAACTTATCAGTCATTTCCCCTTATTGATCTTGTTTAAGTACAAAGAAAAATATTGTCATTTTGTCTAAGTACATTAAAGTTTTTATATTTAGTTTTACTTTTAGAATCTTCGGCTTTAAGTATGTAAATACTTTTTTCTCGTTATTTATAAAAAATACTCTATCAGTCTTAGGATTTTTTTAAGTGTTTTAGGTCTACCTAAATGCTTTTCTTTTATAAGTTAAACCATCTCTTGCAAACGCCTGTGTAGGTACTTTATTGTGAAATGTTAATTATTTTTAGAACGATTACAAAACGCAAATTTGCTTGATTAATGGTTTCAGTATCGCTATCTCAGATCTATGATAGAGCCATCTCCGCTTTATTGTCGGTGTCTATTAAGCCCCTAATCGCTTTTAGATTATATCTATAAAGGGTGTCGGAATGCCGCTACCGCCTTATATGAAAAATGTCTGGTACGTGATTCATACAATAATATACTCGCAGTATGGTTAATAAATAAAATTATTGTCCTACTGACTAACAATAGGTGAAAGATAACACCCATATGGTATATGGAAATCGTCCTTGTAAAACTTGACAAACATCAAACAACCTCCCCCCTGTATTCCTAAAGGTAAAACTTGGACTAGACATAACGTCAAACTCGCAGTAAGCAAGCGTGGTGATTGAAATGAAATGCTTGGTTCAATTCTGTATAAAGAGAGGATATGCTCATAGAAAAATAAACATTCGTTTTTGTAAGTTTTTGTAACCTTAGCTGGAGGCTCTTGGGTCTCGCCAAAAAGTCCGGTAAAGCAGACAAAGCATTCAAGGGGATGCCTGCGGACCATAGATCATAACTAAAAAAAATAGGACAATAACCAGTTTACCTACTTAATAATGTTAACAAATTCGTAAAGTTCATGAGTTTCTTCACACGCGTGTTTTCGCAAATTGCTCAATCCGAAAACTCAAAACGCCTAAATAGAATGAAATTGTTGGTTTAGCAATCTCTTTGTGTACACTGTTGCGAAGAAAATAACTCCACGCATCGTTTAGAATCAAGTTTTACATACAATGATGTAGGTACCATAATGTTATTGTATGTGATATGTAATGTATGTAAACATAGCTTGATAACGTATTGTTTCGTACTTATCATTTTTGCATCCTGTAGCGGCTGTTGGGTTTAGATAACGAGCTTTTGGATAACTGTTAATATTTAAGCCGTGTTTTTTTTCTTGGATGGAATAAGTAGGAGAACAAAGTAACCCATCTTTCAAAAGAATACGAACTATTTATATTCTCTTCTTGGACTCCATAAAAAGTATAATTGCTGTCTTTCTGGAAATTAGAAGACGTGATCAGTATATTGTATCTTTGTTTACTCTCATATTCTAAAATTTTAATGAAGAACGTTCGTTTCTTTAGTTTCGTCCCTAATTTGGTCTTCAGTCTCATACGAAATAAGCAGGAACTATGTATGAGTTCAAGAAAGTGAGAGAGGCATCTTGCATACTCTAAAAACAAAACAACACGTTCAAAACACTCAACAGACTGTTAAATAGGTAAGTATTGCAACTGCAGAAGTTCAGCGGATGCTTATTATCGTGTCTGGTGCTAACGAACAAAATTACAGGCGCACTTCATTCTGTTCACGTGGATTCCACTTGAAATCACGTGTTAGTGGAGTACGTAGATGATGACAGGTTATAAGATCTACATCATTAAGTTGCAGTAATAATGGTCGATGTTTTATACCCCTCATCTTCAATCTCTACCTCTTTTTAGACTTTTCTCAGATGCTGGTTTTAGGTCTATCGACATCGTCAGTGACTATTTTATAGGCGTATCGACAGCTTTCACAAGCTATTTATGACCACAAATGAATATTTGCAATTTAAACCGCAGACTTTTCACGTGTAATGTCTTGTGGTAGGTACCTATTTGTTTAAATTATAATTAGGAATAATAGCGTATTTTGTTAACGTAGAAATGATATGATTGCTTTTATGTGTATTGTTTTTAAATCCATGCTGCCTGGTTTAACGACCACGCTTCTACGCCGCACATTCTACTTCAAGTTAAAGGACAACACTTTAAGTATTTGAATAAAACTAAATAATACATTTTTGCACTCTCTAAAGGTCTTACTTAACCATGAATCTTTAATCAAATCGTGCCAGTAGCCTCTAGACCGCGCAATCTGTTGTTTCAGGCAGTTGCTTCATCAGTTCAGGCAATTTCAGCAAACAAGTTTGCTGTTAAATGGTAATTATACAAACGGTTAGTTATCAAAACAGGCAAAACAATTAATACTGATACCTATATAATTAATGTTAATAATAATTATCCGTACTTTTTACCTCATAAATAAAGAGATAATAAACACACATTTCAAGTCTAAATGACTGAAATCTAAAGTAATACAATTAGTGTTTCCTGTTTGAACAAAGGTAATTCGGTTATTGTGTAACCTGACACTGTCTGGCAGAAGCCGTATTGAAATAAAACTGAAAGTACCGTCTAAAACTGAGGTCAGGCACTAACAGTAAAATATCCATATTCGTGATATTATTGAAATGGATTAAGTTTCTGTATTGCGATGTATGCAGGACATAGACATAGTTAGATGAGGTGATAATAAGAATGGTATTAATACTGCAATCTACATTCTGACGACTCAAAATGCATTTCAGTCCAGAAATATTGTCAATCAGGAATTGCCGATATCGAAAATACTGTCTCTCAACGATGAATTCAAACTACAGTTTTGTGGTTAATATTGAAATCATTATTTGTGTTGGGGAGAATGTAGAACCAAAGGGATGCTTGATAATGGAACTAGCCCGGCCCAGACAGATTGCGCAACCGTCGGCGGCAAGGGGCAAAGATAGTTTTCTTTTTGGAGTCTAGGTACCTATTGTTATGGTTTATGTATGTAGACGTGTTTCTTTTGTTTTATTTTAATTCTAAACTTTATTGTGTTGTATTTGTACACTGTCAAATTATTCATATATTCCTTTTCTTTCTGGTAAATGTTGTGAAGAAATCTTAGTGATACTTTATTATAGATGATCCTACCGATACTGCGTTTTTGGAATAGTAACACGTCGCATTAAATAACTAGGTATTTTATTTAAGATATAGTTAGTAATGAACCATAATTGAATTATTATAAATGTAGACGTGAATTATATATTTCTTCTTCTACTTTATTAGTCTTATCCGTAGCCATTTTTATCGCCAAAACTAATTTCAAGAACATTGAAGCTATCTTATCACTTCGATCCCAAGTCCATATCATATCGTTGTTTATGATATTAAACTTGCATGAACATTATTGATCTGTTGTTGAACCTATAGCAAAAGTACAGTCCCACCCACGCCATTGTTTTCTGAGCCAATAACTTACCGGACTAGTGCTTTTATCAACTCCAGATCTTATGCAAAGACAATTGAACCGGTATTGTAGACTTATTGGGTAGTTTGATAGGCTGTGTGGAGTGATTAGAGATTTAAAGTCGAATTTAAATTAAATTTGTTATAACTTGTTTCTTCAAATTTTAATTTCCTAAAAGAGTAACAAAAAGCGCCGGTAATGTATATCTATATCATGTTATCGCAAGCGAACCTATCGCTTCAGTTATGTTATTAACAATTCATGTTGTGGATTCCTTGGAGCGTCTATGGATATTAAAAAAAAAACACATATTTTAAAACTCGCGTCGAAAGTGCTTTGTATTGTTTTAGTCAGTGAATTAACTAGTTCGCATTTCTGATAGATAAGTCATCGCTGCAATATGTCCAAGCAAAGTTGTTACCTAATAATTCACATGCAAAAGACAAACGATTTGTACAAAACGATACGTAAATGAATCGAATACAAATACGACTAAATACCCACAACCAAACGTGCAGGTTTTGTACAAAAAGGATTGCGCCGATTGACGTGCCATTGCGTTAATAAAAAAAGAAATTCGTAACAATGCCGAGCCAAGTGTTACATGAAGTTTCCGCAATACATTCGAGAAAACAAAATTAATTCCTCACTTGCCAATTTTATGTATTGTGCCATACATAAAATCGTAAAGGTAAGGCTTAATTGGGTTTTTGAACTAGATTGCTTTGTTTGCATAATTTGCGTCAATACAAACATACAATTAGTTCTGTAATCCCCACAGGCAGAAGCCTTCTCGTCGTGTCTTAACGAGGCGATCTCTTTGTCGATCACCATAAGTCCTATGTCATAGGTGGCTATACTGACAACTGACTAGCCTATTGCCATTATCCTACGTCAGCTCTTACGACATTCCATTACTTAAATATCTTTAGTTTTGTTGCTTGAACGCCATAATGTTAATAATTCAGGATTTTAACAATCAGAATTTAACAATAGTTGCCTCATAAATGATTTATTGTTTTATACGTCAATTAATACAATAACTATTGGAATACAATGGCCCCGATATTACGGGTAAGGTGTGGAAACCAGTCAGAAAATCGTGACTGATATAACCTGAATATCTATAAAATGAGTAGCTTAGCTACCTACTATAAAGTACAGGCGGTACGGGCTAACATTTTAGATATGTCTTTTCTAGATATGTTGAATGTTTATCCATGACGAAAACAGATGATTTTGACAAGTACGTATGATTTTGATCAGGAAACAAATAAAAAAGCAAGTATTGAAGAGTTAATAAAGTCGACTTTACAAGGTACATCATATATCCTTAATTTGTCTCAAAACAATATATTATGCACAAGGACGTAAAACATTATACATTGGCTATTAAAAAAAAACATTCTATCAGAACATAATGTGATGTGAATTAATCAGTCAACATGAAAAGCTAGCTAACTACTCAAATCATGTATGATGCACGCCCACTGTACAGCCATCACCATACTCATCATTATTGAAGTCTCAATTAAGCGATACCAGCTCTGCGAAAATACCAAACAAATTGCCGTTTAAACAAAAAGCAACGAGTTACCATCCGTTGCTTAGCACCTTGCTGTTTCGTGCGAACTTTCCGGGCCAAAGCGGTCCATTCACCATCTTCACAGTTAACTTCCCATGCTCCCGTTCACAAGCGCCATCATTTGTTAATTACCATGACCTGACCTTTGATGCGGTGTGACAGATCTTGATTAAATCCAGGAAAATATTTGCATAATCTGTTGAGGAATGGGGGAATTGGAGATCAGGAGATTACTATTGTCCAATAGCTAGGATATGACACAAATTCTAAGGAGAATATGCCGCGATTACCGCATTTCTTGCAGCTATTGTGTCTCAAGCCTACAGCACAATGATGTCTACCTATTGCATGCACAGCATTATTAATGTTAGAATAGATTACATGTATTGGTTTAGTTTGGTATCGTTTTGGCTTTCAATACGTATAACACTTTCTTTTTTCCCAGCTATTTGCCCTCTACGTCATGGCATAACCTTATCTCTGATGTCAAGCGTACGTGCGTAGTTTTATTGGGCATTACTATAAAGAGGTAATGGTCACGGAGGCCGGCTGTCCCTTCTATGATTGCCCACTTATATGCGTCCGGTGTCATTCCCTTGATGCATATAAGTAGATGAAATTGATGATGTGCACATTCGAGATGTTCTTGGCTTTGTTTACTAATCTTTGTATATGCTTTGACAGCTGCATCTTATGAAAGCTTTCAACAGCTTTAAAAACAAATGCCGGTGCCACTGCTTTAACTTCTTCGACTTAACCCTTCGTCGATCTCCCTTCTTCTAGTTTTATCACTCCTGTCTGTCATAATCTCTAACTTTAATATTAGGTACTATAGATTAGAAGTCTTTCTCTTTCAGACGTAGTAAAAATTGACCAGCTGTTTTAATATTCATTTATGATATTCCCACAGTCCTGATAAGTCACAAACGTGTCTTGTTTCAAACGGTCCGTAACGCCAGCAGGTACCTGACAGACATCTGGTTTTACAATGTAAGAACATCCTCAATAACGTCAACAGTCAACTGGACGTGACTTCCTTCTTACAGTATTATGCCTGATTACGATACGCTATCTGGGTTTTGTGAATAAGAATGGACGAGCCAAATTAAATTTGCGGCCTTATCATTTTGATTGCATGTTTTTGTCTTATTTAGATTAATTTAAATATTATATTATGTGTGACTGCCTCGTTGGTCTAGTCCTAGTGGTTGCTAAATGCGACTGCTGACCACGAAGACCTGGGTTCGAATCCCGGGTCGGGTAAAGTGTTACTGGGTTTTTTCATTAGGTAGGTAATTCTCAGTAGCAGCACGGAGTCTTGATTTGTGCCCGGTTGATAGCAATAGGCTCGCCCCCTATTACATTGGGACTTCAAAACATAAGTGGCGAAATATGGGTGTACTATATTTGCACCTCTGTCTACCCCTTCGGGGAATACAGGCGTGATGTGAATTACGCACTTAATATACATACATAATTTATATTATGTGCGTAATTAAAAGGTTGCTTAGCTATTATAGTATGTATCTCTCTACTATAAATGTATCTAACTGTAACTGTTTTGATAATTTGTTAATCTCTCAAATAAGCTTTTGCTTTAGTCGATTGTTATTGCTTTATCCTTTTTCTTCATGTTACTGTCTCTACGGCATAAATATAGAGAAGCAATGCTATTCGCGTAAGGTCTTACGCTAGACGCAGTGCCTACTGTAGAATATAATAACAGTTACACGTTTAGTTACCTGTTCCAATTAGTTTACTAATAGCTCGGAGATAACGTAGTAGACAATCAGACTACTGAACAGCGTTGACGTACTATCTACACGTCATATAGACCAGTGCAGCTGGGACCTTATTACTTTGTACCTTATAGAATATGTATAACAACATAATTTCATATAAAAACTAACGACATTCAAATTAAGTATGACTAGTATATAGACATGAATACAGTCTACACTATTCTTCCAAATATTACGTCCACGACACAGGATAATCTATTGTACGACAAAGATTGTGAAAAGTAGGCTACATACTTTGTTCTATATTCTGAGGCTACATAAAAATATTGAACGACTAAGTCATCTGAGGATGCGTTCGTCATTGACTGATAAGATGAGAAAATGTCGACACTGTTTTACTAACTTAGCAAACAGATAAGTACGCAAAGGTTTCTCATACAAATAATAGCTTTAATAGTGATTAATTAAATCAACCTGCTTACTTACTATACGAGGTAAGGCGTAGATTGGTGAACGAGATAACACTCGTCAACCCACATTATTCCCACATAATATTAATTTATATTAACTTTATGTGAGAATCATATTAAGGCAAGGATTTCAAAGAATAAGTTTTACAGACAGGACTCTTTAAAGACAAATAATGTTTTTATAAAACAAAAGTCAGCCATCCACATAAAAAAACATTGATAGTTTATATATAAACGATTTCCTTGCTCGAAACTTGCAAATATTTTACCAGCAACGCGTGCATGGCAAACAACGATAAAAGTTATCAATATCAACCTTCAACTTATACATATTGTCTGTAGGGCGTTATGTCTACATATTATGAGCCAGTACAAACAGACTAAGCTTGAACTTCGGCCCCGTTGTAGGGTTTCCGAAGGGGAGATAGTTTATGTAATCATGCCGCTGTGACTCATGCAAACAAACGTAGGTGACAGTTGATCTAGTGTACATAAATACCTGGTGTGTTAGCTATCGTTTTCGTGTGTTTTTGGTTCGTAACTTATAAGGCAGTACGTTTTGTATGCTTTGTTAAACATACTTATGTAGGTATACGTTGTTCTCGCTCGCGGATTGTCTCGGGGATTGGGGTTTTTTTCGTAACATTTTAGGTCAGTTTTTAGACATAAACTATCTTCATTTCTTTTTAAAATGTTATGCGTGTCCCTGTATGGTCCATTTATAATAGGTGTAAGGTGGCTATAAGGTTAATATTATGAAAACAGGTCAGTCACTCTCTACTGTTTTTTATTGTTTACAAATCGCGAAAGTTTACACATTTCTTACCCTTGAGTATGTTACCTATATTATGTTTTATTGTATTACCTACATAGCTACGCAAGTGTTATTATGAACTAGACATGCCTTCAGGTGATTGTCTTTTATCCTTCTATCTTTATGCTGAAAAAAATTATTTTCCGTCATTATTCTTTCTGCGATCGAGTTAGTATAATTTTCCGTTGAAATTGTTAAAAATCTTGCGGTATTTTTATCGATAAAGCAAACCAAAAGTACCAGGCGAGTAGGCGTCGCAAAGAATTCACTGTTAGGATTTCGTAAAGACTTCCATTATTATCCGTTGTCTTGATGAATGCTTACTGATAACCTTGCACGTGGTTATCTGTTCTTTGTCTTATTTAGTTCTAACTTAGACAGAACTTAAGACAAAGCCTTTATTATCGTGGGTCAAATTAATGTTGGTATCATAAATATTTAGGATTCCTTTTTTTTTTTATCTTGGCGTAACCTAGGAATTGGATCTTAAATTCGCATTCGACAGTCACCTTGACTGAAGGCGTTTTAGGTCTAACCAAATGCACCATTTGGAACCAGCTGTGAGAGACAAATTCAGACAAACAAATATTTAAACGCAAATCTTAGTCCCGTAACACGAAGTTCCGACTTTTGCAATTGTGTTGAACTGACTAGTCTAGACAGTTTTAAATCTTCAACTAACTAAAAGTACCTACCAGATGGTAAATACTTTTGAGCTAAGAAATAAGAACTGTTTCGCCTTCAGCTAGTTTCACGACACTGAAATACGCTGAAACATAAAATTTAGTCACGACATTTTTACGATTCGTATTTTTATTTGTTCCGAGTGAATATTACTTTTGTCACGATTTCTTCAATTCATTTTAATTTTAAAACCATTATTTGTATATAGGTATTTACTTTCTGATTCTTCGCTACACAATAAATTAAGAACTTATTAAAAAGGCCGTTGCTAAGGTGTTCATTATAATATTTCCAATGTAGGTATACTCAAAATGAAATATTTTATGCCATAACATGTTATACTTAACTTATCCGACAGTATAACCAATCGGACCAGGTTAGCGGGATTCATACTAATTTAAAGATTTTGTTATGTAAATAAACAAAATATGTAGATTGTGCATCAGTACCGTTGTAGTAAGTAACAGACAGAGAAAAAACAAAGGTGAAAAATCAAAGGTGTTCGGATATAGTCGATCAATTAAACCGTCATGCTTCGACACAGGTCAATGGTCTCCTAATCGCATCATCGCGGGTCCTTGACCCCCGCACTAATGTCTGCGCTCCGTGTTTGGTCACCCACTGCTGTGGAATACTAAGGTTTAGGATAGGCTTTACATATGTAGCTATTCAGAACATAGAGCTAAGCTTCGTCTCTATAAAACATACATGTGGAAATATTCACTAGTAGCTAGGTACGTTCTTTTTTGGGTGAGAATGTGAGATGTACTTCTGCTTGTCCAAGTCGGGGTAGCCAGGGTGATGCTACAGATATACCTTATATGTGATACTTTTTTGCAGGTGTCGTTTTATCGGTTGAAGTTTTTAGTATCAGTTAGTAGTTAGATTAGCCTTTAGAGAAAAGAGTTTCGATGCACCCATGCCACACGTTAGAATCGTAAGTGCCTATTTGCTTACATACTTCAGCAGGAAATAAATGCGTAATATAATTTAAATATTTACAAGTTAAAAAAAAACATATCCTAAAACATTAATGTAAATTTTAAATAAGCATCTCCTATTCCTAGGTATATAAAGTAGTTGTCCGCAATGCGGAAAAATGTCGACATATCCGCTATAGGGTATTTGTTTACAGTTTCGCGTTAATTTATCGATAAGTGTCACTCATATGTACCTAGTACTGACAGATGACGTGACAAATTACAAGTAGGGCATTTAAATGTCTATCTTACTATCTTATGTTATCGCATTATGTTACGTCATCACTGATATTAGATAATCTTTTAATAATAAGAAACTAGCCTTTGCTGCGCGGCTGTGCTTCAGTTCACTATAACCAGGGATTTTTTAAATGCAAACTATCCTGTCACCTTTCATCAATGCGAAAGTAATGCCTATGAATTGCTTGGCTCGATTGCTGCCTAAAAAAAACAAACATGGCACTGTTCAATTATAATTAAGTGGAACAGGATAAAGGATAAAAATGTATTAACTGATAACAATGTGTGACGATTGTGGTTAGTGTTTTTAGGTAATAAGGCCATATAATTATACAATAACTAATCATAATGGATCATGTTATCTAATAAATAAGTAATATTAATAAAATGGCAATAAACTCGTCACCTTTTTCATGGGATTTATCGAAATGTATCAACTTGTGATAAAGAAGAATACATTTGCCTTTTACATGCGTGATACTAAATCTGTATGTATGAAAAGGTCAGGGACAATATCGCAGGTCGTACCTCTAGGGAACTTAATATTGGAGTCTATAAAATGTTGCCCTCGCCACTAAAGGTATAACCTAAATAGTAACCGATACATATTGTGTCTTGTCTGTGACAAATAAAAACCTTTTCTATTTCACTTTCATATAACATACAATATAACTATAAGTACTTAAGTCCCTGTCCGTACCTTTAGCGTCATGAATAACGTCAGCTTTTTAAAAATTATTTTTGTGCTATTTCTTGTTTTGTAAGGAATTCAATCACCGTGGCGTTGCTCTGTTTTTTTTTCAACTTTGCCGCGTCACGCTGACCTTTTGTCTAAGACCAAAGATATCTAGCAAACTAATTACCGTAACTGTATGATTGATTTTATTATTACCGTCAGATAGTGTATTTATCGAGTGCATAAGTTAAATTACCTTCAACATCATCAGATTATACCAACACCGAGAAACCATTGAACGTCACTCGTATATGATAACGTTGTAAATGAAGGTGTCACCTACTAGACATTTAAAGAATCTATTCAAGGAATTCATAACAATTGTAGTAGTACGTGATGAGCTAATTGCCTTTAACAATACTAGCTAATAAGTGTAATTACAATTACCTACGTAACAGCTCATATAATAGCCACTGTGTCAAGAGATTAGAGTAATCAAGGGTTTCTTTACAAAGCTGGTTAATCATGAAAACAAAAATGTTTTCTTTCAGTTCATTATTGATATTTACATGTACTATAATACCAGCTTTCAAAGGTTTCACTGCTGCCTTCACTATTCAAAGACCTTTTTATAAATACATAGACAGTAGAGATAGAGCAAGCAACAATTAGGGAGTTTCAGCCACTTAAATCTTCAACCATCTAAGCCATCCGGGACATTTTATTTGTATTGATGATAGGTCGTGTCTGCCAATTAATACTCTTCAAGAACAATACACGCGTTAACAAAGTACATAAGCAAGTATATAATGAGGATGTTAAATACATAAGTTGTCCGCCAGTGAATCATGTTCTATGAATCATCTTGTACCCCGGCTATGTACTATCATCTCGCACGTATGGAGTATGGACCTACCTCCACTTCTGTTGTGATTTATGTCATTGTACAAGTACGCGCATGCGAAGTACAAAGAGTACGTTAATAATAAAGAACTGCGCGTAAACATACGCCTTGTTTATTGCCTAAAACGGGAAATATATGCGCTGAAGCTTGAACGCTCGTAAACAGCGTAGTTCTCGTTATTTTAAAGTTACGGTTCAGTTTTGACTTAACACTGACTGACATTTCTGCACTGAAATTAACTGTAGTTTTCGTTAACATACATTAACACTAGATTGAAATTACAAGAGTTATCTGGCAGGATATGACATATAATAAAAAGCGTACAGGTAGTCAGCGTCACAAGAAGCTGAATATTTTTATTTTTTTAATATACCATTATTTAAAGAAAAAAAATTGCATACTGATAGTAAAAAGTCTATAATTGAAACAATAACTTTAATTAATGTTTCTTTCTTTCATATTTGACATAAGGTTTATTAAGGCTACTTATGATGCTAAACTTCAAAACTGTAGACATTGAACTAGATAAAGACAATATTAATCTGTATAACTGGCGAAATGTGGGTGTACTATATGTGCACCTCTGCCTACCCCTCCGGGGAATACAGGCGTGATGTTATGTTATGTTAATCTGTATAATACATATGAAGTCAACAAAATGTTCATCTTTCCATCAAGTATTCCTAACGCATCCAGTATCCATAACGAACACGCTTTAAATACTTTAAGACCAGTTTCCAAAATTAGGATGCTGATAATGTATCCAGGCGCTGTATTAATGATGGACATTTATATTTCCTTATTAAACCTACTACAGTTACCACTATTTAGGATGTCCTGCTTGTTACATTAGAATATCTAGCGAGAGACCCGAATTAACGGATCCAGGAAATTCTAAATCAAATTAATATTTCTTGTTAGCTAATGATTTAAACTTTCGTTAATTCTGCAAATTTTTGTTTACATACATACATAAAATCACGCCTGAGGGGTACCTCAGGGAAACCACGGATTTCCATTTGCTACGATCCTGGCATACTTCTCTTGCTTCATTCACACGCATCACATTCCTCATACAAGCTCTTCGGTTGAGGGTACTCTGGGTAATTTTTGTTTACTTGACGACTTATAAGTTTTTTTACCCATAATAAATAATGATGTTTGTTTTCCCTTTATATATTAAAGTAGGTATCTGCTTTGTAAATTACCGAAAATGCCCCAAATTGCAAGTGTTCCAAATCAATAGTAGGTTACATAATATATTGCTATGTGGCAGTTTACTTTCCTGTATACGATTTAATGAGCCGTTTATTATGCCGATAAGTGTTCCTTTTTCCGCAATACTGAACAAAAACAAACGTATAAAATAAATATGATTATTATACAAATTCACTCTGTAGACAAGATTACAACTCCGATACGTTAAGATCGATAAAATGCTTTTACTGTATCGATTAGAGACGTCGATTAATCGATATATTGTTTTCAAATTAAATGGTAACACAGTAATTATTTTCATTTATTATTACAGCGTTAAAAGTAATTTGTGTAATGTTACTTCATTGTTATCCATTACTGCAGAATTAATCGATAAATTGAAGAAATTAAAAATGATACTATGGTTTTATTGAATAAGAAAACCGTTTGTCAACATTTAGTTTTACTGCATGTGCTTACTGTTCCATGTTTATGTACCGTAATAGAAAAAAATAAACCTTTATGGATATCCAACGTTTTTAGTACAAATATAATAAAATGAAATATTGCAATATTTTTTATTGCCTCTCAAGTCGTCTGTCACGAGTTTAGCCTGATTTTAAAGTATCAAGCGATAGATAAACCGGTTCTATTCCGGTTCCTTTGAATGTAGGGTGTAACGTAGGGGTATTTTATTACCATGAAAACACTCCCTCAGCTCAGAACCCTAAACCTGCTAAAGACGAGTTAAAACGGTCTATCATTGACATCGTAATTAATTTTCACAGTTTTTGGTTCATATTGTACAATGTGAACAATCCTAAAGAAATGCTAGCTTCGTTTTGCCATGAAAATGAATAGATATGAGTCAACATTTGGAGCCTCAAGCATTTGTTCAAACAATCGTTATGTGGTCGCGTCACGGCATATTGTTCGATTGATGAGCTCCTTGAGAATTTACTGTAATACATTTATATTCATAATATATTTTTGTAAACACTGTGAAAATGTGTTTGTACAGTTTACAATAACCTTCCCATTTGACTTGCTTTGGGTTTTATCCATATTACTAGACGCGCCCCGCGGTGTTACCCGCTGCATTTCATTCGGGATAAAAAGCCTATGTGTTAATCCAGGGTGTCATCCACCTCTATATGAAATTTCAATAAAATCGGTCTAGCCGTTTGAGCGTGAAGAGGTAACAAACATACAAACACACTCACAAACGTTCACCTTTATAATATTAGTGTGATCACAAAAGGCTGCTGCCTCATGTCTGTACGCTGTTATTGCATAGGATTTAACATGTCTCTGCCATATCCCCAATAATTTAATGTCATCATTATGTTTTCCATACTTCCATTCCTTCGTTTCGTCATCTCGTTACCCCTTATATCATCCTCCACCTGCGACACCATCATAATACGCACCCTTTTCATCCCAATGGTTCCTTTCAAATCATTATTACGTTTTGCCTAAAAGGCCTCTCTAGTCCCCTCATATGGGTATGAGTTCACGCTACACCTGGTCGTAATGTGTTAATTTTGATACCTCCAAAACCATTTGCGAGTCCCCAACGAACAATGGCACCCCTTTATGGGACAGGACTATATACAAAGTCATCATTAAAACCATTGGTTTTATTTGTAAAAAGTTTGTCAAGAACTAGTGACCTTCGTGTTGTTTTTATACTTCACCATGGTCTTGAATCGGTCATGGAATAATTTTCCGTAACTAATTCTTACAACTTACGCGGAGTGAGTCATACTTACTCAAATAACTCTTCATTCACCTGTTTGCGTGTCCTTATGGAGATGCTCGTAATATGTTCTGATTAAAAAGTCCTGCTAATGACTGACTACTTCAGTTATATTTGGTATGTCTGTCAGGCATTTCAAATGGCAAACTTATGGGTGTTGATGACGACTGTATACCATAGGTGTACCACAGATGAAATCATCACACTAATATTATAAAGGCTAAATTTATTATAAAGGTAGATGACAGCCTGGATTAACACATAGGCTACTTCCTATCCCGAAAAAATATAGCGGGTAACACCACGGGGCGCAGCTAGTAGGCGTAAAAAAGTCAGTTAGTTATAAAAATACAGTACCTTGCGATAATTAGCAAGTCAATGCACCAGTCTGGTCACGTATAATTGGAAATATTAAAAATATATTTTATTAGGCATATTTAATTTGTTATAATATCATGAGCATATCGTAATCCGCGCTATTATTCTAGAAACTAACGCGATAAATGATAAGATTGGGGATATTATAATGATACTACGGCGTTTCCGAATATCACCTAGTAATTACTGTATGTTATAGGTATATGGTTAATCAATAACTATTATTATGCCTCGACTGACTCGACTGAGACTGCCTCGTTGGACTGCTGAGCACGAGGTCCTGGGTTTGAATCCCGGGTCGGGCAAAGTGTTATTGGGTTTTTCCATTAGGTAATTCTCAGTAGCAGCACGGAGTCTGGATTTGTGCCCGGTTGATGGCAATAGGCTCGCCCCCCTATTACATTGGGACCTAAAACATAACCGGCGAAATGTGGGTACTATATGTGCACCTCTGCCTACGCCTTCGGGGAATACAGGCGTGATGTTATGTAATAACTATTATTAATCTTATCTAACAATTGAGTCATTATTTAAAACGCTGTCGTGTTACACTAGTAGACACTTGTAAAGTCCTTGTATTATGTAATTAACCAGCAATAAAACGGCGCTTAAAAACTATGTCTAGTCCAAAGTTCTAAACACCTGTTAGACACGTTTTTGTGAGACATTTTATTTACACGTAGAAATAATCAACTACTATGTAAGGTTTAACTTTGTTGTAGAGAAATATATCTCTTACAAATTGCTGTATTGATTTTCATTACGATATCAAAAAATCCATAATTTGCTGCGTAGGTACTGTATGTAAAACAACAAACGCTGGTGGGACTAAAAATACACAATCATACGCACTTTAAAAATACATTTAGTATTGAAGCCATAATCGGCATTTTTATAAAGTGTTCTGTTGCATTTTTATTTATACTAGTGGTCGCAAATTGACCGTAATTAAATGTATATATAACTGTAAAACATACCTATTAACTATAAATATTAGCTTTCTTTACTCCATCTTCATATAAAATTTGTGGTTAATCTTTTACTCGTACGCGCTAGTTGCTGGGTTCAGTGTTTCTTTCCTCTTCACATTACTTATTAGCTTATTACTAAAAATATGTTTGAATATATTGTCACAATATAATAGCGGTTTCCCGCTGACCTACCCCCAAATTCACCAATTATTCACATTAGTGTCAAACTACACATCCGAGCATTAAAATGGGCCAGCTTACAATTAACACGTTAGGGTTATCGTTTTTACAAATTAATTGCACAACTTTCAAATAATTAATTTGTTAACAGTATTCACGAAACGAAAGTAGTTATCACTGTCATTATTGAACGGCGTTTGTTTTAATCAAATAATGCCCGTAAACAACATTTTACTGCACTGTTATAAAAGCTTGCTAATCTGTCCGTTAAATTGATTTGTGATGTTTTATTATACGAGGCGACATAATAAAATCGATTTTTTATCGCAGATAAAATGCAAATTATCCACTTGTAATGTGTTTTCCACATTACCATGATACGTTTGAACTTTTTCTGTAATAAATGTTATACCTCTCTCTCCAAATATTGTATACAGAGTTCCCTAAATATTGTAAACAATGTTCCCCTAAATGTATAAAAACAGTCGGCCATGCTCTCTTCGTTAACAACACGTAACGTTGACCTTGCCTCCACATTTCGTTGGAAACAGAGCGTGCAAGAATTAACATTATTTGATGCACGCTATTAAACTTTACCGTTACTAAATTGTTGAAATGTACACAAAAAATGAATGATGGTTCGCAAAAGTAAATATTGTTTGAATAATTTATAAATTACCAGCATTATTTGTCTTTGGGAGTCCTTAGTTTTGTGTTTAATTTGCTTATGACAATAATCAATATGGGAAAGTACTCCAATGTCTATTTGGAAGCCACAGTAGTGATTAATGTTTACTCGTATTAGCTAACAATAACACTGCCAATGCCTATCTTTTTGCCATTGTCTTATGACAATCTTCTTATTACAAAACTAGGGCTGGGTTAATGATTAATTTACTCAATTTATTATTTATAAGTTGTAATGAAACTAGTCTATACTTATCAGTAAGTTAAATAATGTAATTAGTGTTTTTATTATTACCTAAAGGATGATGCCTCAAACTTTTAAAAATTAAATAACCTATAATGAGTTTGTATGTCATACTTGTTAACATAAAAAATGTAACACAACATGCGCCACTATCATAGAACAAGTAAGAATCGTGTATCGAAGTACACCACGCAGGTCGAATGTGTAATAACCTGCAAAATGAGCTCTTATCTATCCTAATACCTCAGTTTATCACCTTTTACGAAACTATGAGCACATCGTAATCTTTACATCATGATAATTATATCACTGGTGACTAATGTAGTTGTGGCGATCGGTTCCCCGTTAAATAAACATCCAATTGTTTGATTGTCCGTGTTTCGTTTCAATCGATAGTTATTCTTATGCCACGAGTGATGTCCATTATGTCATTCTGCATTTCGAAGTGTAGTAGATGTGTTTAAAACCCTTTCAGCGGCTGGTTCTTGATTATCGGATGAATTCTACTTAACTAATAATTAATTTATATACAGCGTAATTAATTTCTTAGTAAACGCCCTATAGGTCTCGATAAAAATATCATTGCTAATATCTACGACCTATCTTTACACGTGTATGTAAGATATTGCTTATCAATTGGCTTGAATGATTTTTATCAAAATCAATGCATTCTCACTACGTATGACCACATCTAAGTACCTTTGTAAAACCCGTTTCTATTATTGTACCATGTACCCGAGTACTGCAACAATAAATATGCAGTGAATCCTACATTAACATAAATACGAATGTTGTGTACTTGAACAGACGCAAAAAGGTTCGCCGAGGTCGATATAACTCTTGCTTTATGTTCGCGCTTTTAAGTTTTTTGTACATTTGCATATAAGTTCTTAGTTCGTTGCCGTGGCAAGGAATGGATCACGGTTTGATGTTTAAAAGGTTAGAACTTCACATAATACTAATCTGTGTGAACATTAGGTAGATATTAAGCTAGAGTTGATCATTTCTTCTAGCTGTTTATTACAAAATATTTGTTCTATGTTCAGCTGCAATTAGGCTTTTGTCAGATAGTTTTTTTTTATGACGTAATCACATCACACTATTATTATAAAGGCGAAAGTTTGTGAGTCTGTTGGTATGTTTTTTATCTCTTCACGCTCAAACAGCTTGACCGATTTTGATGAAATTATATATGAAGGTAACCGATACCCTTGATTCACGCATAGACTACTTTTTACATCCCAAAAAAAATGTAGCCGGGCGCTAGTAATGTATAATCTTGTAAAAAACAATGTTGAATGCACTATCTCATAAATAACCCCGTGCGTGATGACCCTAGCTCGATCTAGCCGTTTGTCAAACGCAAGCACGTGAAAATGTATACAATTTTATGGTCTCCAGTGTAAAGATCGAAACTTGTATTAATTACACAGTCCGTTAAATTTAAACTATGTGTTTTATATGTAATTTAATTAATATGATCTTGAAAATGAAAGTGACGTTTATTTTAATGAAACTCGTTATTTATGCTTGTTTAGAACGTGTGTTTATTAGCTGCTAATAAATTGAGTTAGGACCGGATATTTTATGGGTTTTTTTATTGATAACATTGAATAGGCGTACCTATTCAATCCCATTGGTTTTTCGTCACTACTTATTGTTATCGTAATCATGTACCTATCTACTTACTTTTTCATAAATTAATATTATTTGTTTGTATTGTAACAGTTGGAATTAAATAGCAGCGGGTGCATTGACCTAAAGGAGCTCAAAGATGCCCTCGACAGCGTCGGATACAAAATTCCACAATGGAAGGTAAGTAACAAGCGTGATTGTATGGAGTATAGTGTACCTAAAAGTATTGACTTGACAAGCAGACAAAAGTACCAATATAATTCGCCCGCGTTAGGTATATATCCTTTCTCGGGTCTTAAACCTTCTACATGCCAAATTTCATCAAAATCCGACCAGCGGGATAGTCGTGAAGGCGTAACAGACAGACAAAACTTGGTATTCAGTTTACATTCATAAAAGGCAGCCTTTATTAAATTAATACTATATCTTTAAAACCCAAATCTCAATTTATTACTCATTAAAAATGCCATATAAGGATAAAAGAGGTCTGCCTTTTAATCTTTATACGTTATTTTCTAAAATCATGGCTGCCTGCATTCAAGTCTGAAGATCCGTCATACAGGTTCCCGATCGGGCAGCAGCTCATAAATGCTACAACACTTAAGAATATAATTGTTTTAATTCATACCGTTTCGAGAGAAATAAACATATATTTGTGTCAGGTGCGGTGCATGATCGAGGAGTACTACGACAATGGGAACAATAAACGCGGCGTCAACGGCAGCATGAATGGAGACGCGAGGAAGAACGGCATCAGCCTCGTGGAGTTTGAGGAGTTGTGCGCTAACCTTAAGGCACAACAGGTGATTAACCATAATATGAATTTTTATTGTGTGAAATGTTATTGCAGCCGACTGGTTTCCTAGAATTTACCACCCCTTTCCCACTGAGTGTCGTAAGAGGTCTACTAAGGGAAAATCCAAAAGATGGGCAGCAGCGTCTCATCTAACTTTACCACCAATACTGCGATTCCCAAGCCGCTTGCCAAGCGTGGGATTATGGCAACTTCCCTCCTCCTTCACCTAAGGGGAAGGCCTTTGTTCAACAGTGGACGTCTTCCGGCTAATGATGATGACCAGCTATGCGACGTTGAAGAAAGGCCTCCCTAGGTAAAAATAAATAGAATATTGACTGAATAGCAGAAAATAAAACAGCTTTTAAATTTAATTTGTAACATAACTTATATCAGACGGCAATTACTTCATGTCATACCGAATAAGGTCAGAAATAAATTGAACATTTATTGAAGTCCATTAGGTTCAGGGCCAACCCGTCCGCGATTAAACAAATCAATATTATTAGTGTTATAAAAAGCGAATTGTCAGCCCATTAACACTGTTTATGTCGACAGATTAGTCGTGACGTTGGCCAATAAAGTGATAAATACTAATGATTGGGGTCAAATAGATGACATCGAATGCAGCAGGGTTAACAATTATAGCTCCAATTGCTTTATGTTTAAGCCGAGGTCATTCCTAATACCTAAGGGTTAAGAGTCCATCTTTATATTAATAATAATTTTAAAATTACAACCGTATTAGGAAAATCTCCCTCAATTCTAATTGCAAATTGCATTGTTTACTTGACCATGTTTTCTTTGTTTGTGTAGTTGGGTGGAGTAAGACTCTTATTCATTTCTCGAATTCTTTTTTTTTAACTTATTGTGATTGTTATTAGGACCTAGAATGTTTTGAAAAAAAAAAGAACTAGGTTGCTGAATTGTCCCACAGACACATGTAGAATCCATGATTTTCAGATATTTTTGAAATATAGAGCTCAAACATACTCCAGGAAAACATACTATGACACTCATAGTAAACTAAGCATGCCCCGCGGTTTCACCCGCGCTAAATTTTCGTTTATAGTTTTTATTAATATGCTTCAATCATGATTCGACAGACACGTCACGCCATCTAGCGTTTTAGAGCGATATTGACCGTTAAAAGTGATTGTTCTTCCCATCGGGAACCATCCTTTTTTCTGAACCAAAGGTATTTTTCTGTACCCCTGACAGGGTAATGCAAAATTTCACAATGATCGGTCCAGTAGTTAAGGCGTGAAAGGTAACAAACTTACTTTCGCATTTATAATATTAATAAGGATGAGAGCCCTATACGGAGAAATTATTGAACTTGTTATAAATATTCACACTCGTTAGCAAAGCACAATTGTTGAACATGGGTCATTGGTCTTACGAGTCGTTTTTATTAAGTATGCTTTTTTAACGTCGGCAGCGTGTATAAGGCTTGGGCGTATTGTAATCAAATGTATGAATACATTATGTACCGTAATATGCTGGTAGATGCAAGAAGTTGTGCTGTAGTGTCATCTGATTGTACGTAGATGTAGGGTGGAATGCTTTCTATAATATTTTGCATATTTTTTATGAAAGATCTTTCCCATCCTAGCCATAACTCCCATAATTATAGTAGAAGGGTCAGCTGTCTTTTTAGCAACTGCAATGCAATTTACTGAAATGTTAATAGAACAACCTTAGAACCCCTTGTTATAGTTTACCACGACAACTTACGTAGCAAACAGTTTTTAGGGAACACAACTGAGGTAGGTTCATATTTGTAAGTGCCGAGTCATAACCCAAACAATTTGCGTATCCACTACATATTTTATTCATTCTATTCTATCTTCTCAACTGTATATTCTCGTTTCCAGGTGTCCAGCACATTCAAGCAGGCAGTCAGTAAAAAGGAGAACCTTGAACATTTGGGAGGCATGAGCGAAGCGTCCAGTGACGGTTGGTATATTATATTATATACGTAATATCTCGGATTAGAGAATGTAGTCATTCTTTAATCTGAGATATTTTGAAGGGCCAAGTGAAGAGTACCATAAACCGACAAATTTTGTTATGAAATTGCTTGTCAAATGGTATTATAGGGTGAAGGAATTTTTTCCCTAATCGTCCTAACAGAAACCTTAGGTGTTTATTTTCACCAACCTTCTAGAAAACAGGCTTCACTTTGGAATATCTTGCCTCACTGATTACACAAGGCAGTAGTCTTTCAAAACATTAAACAATTAGATTGATCAAAAACAAACAAGACGAAAAATATTAATCTTACACAAAGCTAGTCAAACACAATAGCACCATTCTACCTAAAAATTTATAATTAACAATAGCTATTCTAAATTATTCATTCTTACCTGAAACAATACTCAAATATGTAATATGTCTTTTCATAATATTTTCACACTAATATCTAGTAACTAAAGTAAACAAATATGCTTTATCGCATCGCACGAGTTATAAAACTAAGTACCTATTGGTAACCTATATAAAACTTCAGGTAGGTGTACTATACCGCACGTACATATTGTTGGTATATAGTAGACCTATTTCCTACCAAGGTGACGTAAGAATTTGGATAAGTTGCAATAACTTTGCAGCAATTTATTATGCTAGTATAAAGTCGTATATTGAAGGCGCATTTCATGGCAGTAGTTAGCCACAAGTATGATAATGGCGTGATACAGTTAGCTCATAGCATAGGGATTATAGAGCAATTTGTTGGGGGTTTTATGCAGTAATCCCACATCGATACTCTGCAGTTATTCGGTCATTTTATAAAATCTTCTCAATCATTTGGTTTTAAATGTGAGTGGTATCCGGCCTAGAATAATTCTAGGCGTGGTCAATTATTGACCACGCCCTTTCCTCCCGTAGGTGTCGTTAGAGGCGACTAAGGGAAAAGTCCAGAAGATGGACGGCTGAGTCTTCTGTAACTTCAACACCAATACTGCGATCCCGAAGCCGCTTGCCACGCGTAGGGATTATGGCAACTCCCCTAGCCTAAGAGGGAGGCCTTTGTTCAACAGTAGACGTCTTCCGGCCGATGATGATGATGAAAGGGATAATCCAACCGTGTTTTCCTGGTATTACAGGCACGACCCACTCGGTGCGCCTTGAGGAGCAGATGGCCTTCTCCGGCTGGATCAACAGCAACTTGGAGCACGACCCGGACCTCAAGCACCTGCTGCCTATCGACCACGAGGGCAAGCAGCTGTACGAGAAACTCAAGGATGGCCTCATACTATGGTGAGGGTATTAACCTAGCGCAAATCCAGACATAGTGCTGTTAAGAATAAGGCTATTTAGAAATAATATAATTCTGTTTACATATTGATAACTTGTCGAGTGGTATCTGACCTAGAATTGATCAACCCCTTTACTCTATGGGTGTCGTAAGAGGCGACTAAGGGAAAATCCAGAAGATGGGCAGTAGTGTCTTCTGTAACTTCACCACCAATACTTCGATTCCCAAGTCTCCTGCCAAGCGTGGGGATTATGACAACCCCGTCACCCCCTTTTCTTTTTAGTTCAACTGTGATTGATTACTGCTAACAATAGTGTAGTTTTATGATTTTGTGACTATTCCCTTAAATATACTAGTAAATTCATAACTAATTAGCCAATATTTAATTTCCAGCAAAGTGATAAACCACTCGTGTCCCGACACGATAGACGAGCGCGCGATCAACAAGAAGAACTTGACGCTGTACACCAAGCACGAGAACCTCACGCTGGCGCTCGTGTCCTCGCAGGCCATAGGGTGCAACATCGTCAACATCGACGCGCATGACTTGGCTAAAGGTACGGTCTTATTTCATATCGTTATTCTGTTGATATTTATGTTATGTGTACAATGAAGAACTATGCCTTATTTATCTATTTCCATGGTGCCTAACCCGGGGGTAATTACCCCATGTGGGGTAAAATAAATATTTTGCGGGGGTAAAGCTGGTAAATTCAATATTTTTGTTCAATTTTTGTATGTCTAATAAAGTCTATTTGCATTTAGATATAGTACTATGATGTCTCTTTGAAACCCTACCGTAGAAATGTCCTCTATGATACTTTCTCTTTTTCTTATATGTTTTAAAAAATATAATACAGGGTTGGTAGTTCAGTAATAATTGAAACAATCATAAGTTTTTCTACCCCCGAAAGATCGTAGTCCTTTACAACACCGGTTATGTACTTAATATGTATCTTGTATGCTCACGTTATAGCTCTGTGTTATGTACTTGCAGGCAAGCCTCACCTGGTGTTGGGACTCCTCTGGCAGATCATCCGCATCGGTCTGTTCAACCAGATCACACTGGAGCACTGCCCAGGACTTACGGAACTGCTTAATGACCAGGTCTGTATTGTCTATGTGTAGTCCCTTTTGATCACCTATATAACAAGTTATACTATAAATATTTCATGCTGCACCTACCAAATAAAGAACCAACTGCCCAGAGATTGGCCTCGCGGCTTAAATTTTTTTGCATTATAATGACGGGTTGCTTGCATACAAGAGCCTAGTCCACTTTTTTTTTACTATAATAGTTATATACTAGTCCACTTTAGCACATGACCGAATAAAGTGGAAGAAAGGAAAGGCAGGCCTATTTATTTATTTATTGGGACATATAACAGTTATACATTACATTACATTATAAACTTAAAGTATATCTATATAAGTTAATGTATAACCCACACCTATGTCCGCGGAGTAATATTAAAGTTCTTTAAGAAAGAAAAAAAAAAATTTTTTTTGAGACATGCGCCAAAATGAAACTATGTAATTGTTTCCTGTAAAATAATCCGCAAAAAATAAGGAACAGCAGTGGAAGGCCTAAAGCTACTGTTTTAAGACTTCAACTGCCGCGAGTTTGAATTTAAAATGTGTAAGTGCAAAGATATCGATATCAACAAAGTGTGTGTTATATGTTTCTAAGAGACAGCGGAGAGGTGCTCGTGCACCAGCATTAGTTCTACACTTTCCAGTGTAGAACAGCCGAGGCACACGCACCTCTCGCTGTAATACAGTTCTGGGCACCACGTAACATAGCTGGTTCGTAATACCGCTACAGTCAAATTTATTGTTACAAATGCCATGCAACATCATGGACATGAGTAGTTTCCGTCTAGACTCCAAGCTTAATAAACTATAGTTTTCAAGTAAGTATTGGTATGAGCGTTTAGAGCGATGAAATTTAAAGTGTATAGATCTTAAAAACTTCTTTTGGATCATCTCGATTCTTTTTACATACTTGCAATAAAATGGATTCCAAATCGGGACTGCGAATTCTAACTGCGATCTAATAAGAGTTTTATATAAAAGTAATAAGGTGGATGGACGGTTAAAGTCTTTAGATGATCTCATTACGAAACCATACATTTGGTAAGCCTTATTAACGATATTATCAATATGCAGATCAAGATGTAATTTTGAGTCTAGTGTGACACCTAGATCTCGGATGTAACTAACTTTTTGTAGAATTATATCTTGAATAGTATAATCATATTTTAAGATTTTCTTGTTTTTCGTATAAGTTATTACATACCATTTAGGTATGCTGAGCTGGAGTTTATTAAGTGTACAGTATCGGGAAAGCCTATTTAGGTCGTCCTGTAGGAGTAAACAGTCTTGTAGATTAGAACAAGCTTTAAAATATTTTACATCATCAGCATACATCAAAAACTGGGAATGAACAATACAATGATTGATGTCATTGACGAACAGATTAAAAAGGAGAGAGGGCCCAAAATTGACCCCTGGGGTACACCCGAAGTGACGATAGTGGAGTCAGATTCAAAGCCATTGATGCCTATGCCCTGCAGTGGGGCAACACAGGCTGAAAAATATCTCATAGTGACAGCAGTATAACTGTATAAGTGTGTTTTAAGTTATTGCATTCTAGATTCAGCCCAAGACATTGTATGTGTGGATTTTGCTGAAATCTTTTCCGGTATTAAAGAAGCAGTAATGTTTAAATGTTTCAATTGTAAATATTGGTCAATGAATTTTGGAATTCAGATCGATAGTTCCAGACATTGCCCCTAGATACAAACTTACAAGCAAAGTTTTAGTATATACATAGATGTCACGTAATCTTCTAACATCATACTGCCTTTCCAGGAGCGCATCGAGGACCTGCTGGCGCTGTCCCCCGAGGCCATCCTGCTGCGCTGGGTGAACCACCAGCTGCAGAGCGCGGGCGTGACGCGGCGCTGCACCAACTTCCAGCAGGACGTGGCCGACTCCGAGATCTACTCGCATCTGCTCAAACAGATCGCGCCCGACGACGCCGGCGTCTCGCTCGATGCTCTCAGGGTGAGCCTCATCTGACACATGTGCTATGACGTATAGACTATTTTGTATATTATTTTGATATATTATTTGCAGTTTTCAAGTTACGCTCTATTCGTTTAATAGATTGCATGCGGCTTTCGACATCTAAAATTGGTAAATTACAATTTAAAATCGAGTCGGAAGGAGCGGCAATCCCGAGCGTGTGAGAGCCCGAGAATCACAGATTATGCTCGTCACCTACTTCAGTTACTGCCCAGGATGTGCCAAACAAACAATTGAGTGTCATGACAAGTTGACTGCTCTTCAAGAGTATTTAAATTAAATAATGTAATATGGGTCGAAAGACGAGGTGGGCCGACTGGCCACTCGAGCGGTAGGGTACGCGGCGGCGTCGCGGTGCGATTGAATATCCTTGTAAAGGCGTACGACGTACGCGATAACTTTGTCGTGGCGGCGCGTATGCGATCTTTACAGTAATAATGAAAACCTATCTTCGTATCTCCAGGAGACGGACCTCCTGCGGCGCGCCGAGCTGATGCTGCAGCAGGCGGCCAAACTCCGCTGCCGCGCCTTCGTCACGCCGGCTGACGTGGTGGGCGGCGTGTACAAGCTCAACTTGGCCTTCGTCGCCAACCTGTTCAACCAGCACCCCGGCCTGCAGCGCTCGGCTGACACCGAGGAGCTGCACCAGCTGGACGAGACCAGGGAGGAGAAAAGTGAGTACTGCTGCCACAGCTAGTTAATAATAACATACGACATTAACTGCATTACGTAAAAAAAAAGTAAATAAAAAATAATTAAATCGTCATCATCATTTCAGCCTGGTATCCACTGCTGGGTATAGGCCTCCCTTTCTCTCTGCCATCCTTCTGTTCTTTGAGCGTCACTCATCAATTTGTTCTTCATAATTGTATATATTCCGTCAACCCACCATGCTAATGGTCGACCCTGACTTCTTTCCTAATAAATTATAATAATAAAATACACAATTATATAACGATATTTCGGTAAAAAGAGATTAATAATAAGAGGTGTTGATCTAACTGTTCATCATCATGTATTTTTGTTAATTTTTAATTACGTTTTAATATACAGTCTTCTTCTTATATTAAGGTTGATTAACCACCGGGCGGAGTTTAAACCGCCTGTAGGCCTCTGACATGGCTTAATATACTGTTGAAAATCTCTCAGTTGTGCCGGTTTCCTCAATGTTTCACCGTTTTTCCGCAACTGATATTTATAGTGCGCACATGAATTCCAATAGACATTGATGCCTGCCGCGTTTGAATTTGCAACCTGGCAGTCCAACGGTTATACCACTCGGTTATCAGTGCTTATGAACTTATATAAATCTGATCATATTATTATGTTTTCCTTCCCCCAGCCTACCGCAACTGGATGAACTCGATGGGCGTGGCGCCGCACGTCAACTGGCTGTACTCCGACCTGACCGACGGGCTGGTCATCTTCCAGCTCTACGACATTATCAAGCCTGGCATCGTCAACTGGAAGAAGGTATTTTAAAAAATACGTTCTCTCTCGTAGCAATATTTCCTTTGTCGTAAGGTTTGATGGACATTAAATATTGTATACTTAATTCGGCGGATCACAATAATGTAGTGCGGGTTCAACACCTGGCGCTGCAGTCCTATTAGCTAATGCACCAATCAAATTCTCTTTTATTTCTTGGTTTAGCTTTATTACAATTAGGTATGAAACAAACTGACTTTCGCATTTATAATATGTATGTAGTAAGTAAGGAAATAAAGATTGTTCCGTGGGGGAATAAACGAGTCGTCGCCCCACACTAGGAATTTCTCCTTTGTTGTGGGTGCGTTTTATAAACATGATATTTTGCCCCGTGCTGGAATCGAACTCACAACCCTTAGCGCAGCAGTCCAGTCACTTAGCCACTGCGCCAATTAGTTCATTAATTTTATTCTTGCGTTATTAATATATTCATATCAACATACTCCGTAAGTGAACACTCCCAATTCACCATATGTCTGTCACCAGGTGCACCGCCAGTTCTCGAAGCTGCGCAAGTTCATGGAGCGGCTGGAGAACTGCAACTACGCCGTGGAGCTCGGCCGCCAGCTGGGCTTCTCGCTCGTCGGCATCGCCGGCGCCGACATCAACGAGGGCAACGCCACGCTCACCCTGGGTATGTAACACACACTTACAGTGAATATATTACATTTTAATAATCCATACTAATATAATAAAGGTGAATGAAACTGTGTGTCTGTGACGCCTACACGGCTAAACCGCTTGACGGATTTTGATGAAATTTGGCGTGTAGAAAGTTTAAGACTGAAAAAGGACATAGGCTACTTAACGCGGGCAAAAGCTTTTGATTTCGTAATAAAAAGTAATAAAAGCTTACCCTCTTTTTTGGCCGTTTTTTATTACTATTTTTACTTTATTATCTACTATATATACCGGTTGTACTCACGTTGATATTCGGGAATGCCCGACTAGTTTCGGACTCTAACGGAGCCCTTATTCATGAGCAGGTGACGCGGCGGGGTCGCGAGCCGAACTGCGCGCACAACGCACCGCATACCGTTGCGCACGCGACGATGGTGGTGGTGTTGGCAGCGCGGCCGGCGTAGAGTGCTGTCGTGCGTCTTCGTTGCTGGTCGTGTGTTCGTCGTGTGGCCAAACGTTGGTGCATACCGTGCTAATTGTGTCACACTCAAGACTTACAGTATTGCTACAGGACGTCTTAGCGAGGGCCGGTTTCCAGGCAGGTGGCAGTGTCCAGCCTATATCTCTGTTGAAGTTCGGGCGGCGGCTGATCTCGATCGCTTCACGTACTTTCCGCGGCACGAAATATTTCTCCTTCGCTAGTACGGAGGCCTTATCAAATCTGATAAAATGAGCCGCGCCCGATACTGAGTGTTCAGCGACTGCCGACCTGTTGCTGTCCATGCTCTTCATGCAGCGTATGTGCTCCTGCAGTCGAGTCGAGATGTTGCGGCGTGTTTCTCCCACGTAATTGAGGCCACAATCGCACGGTATCATGTATACGCCTGGTGCGCCTAGAGGAATTTTGTCTTTCGGCGAACGTAGGAATTGCCGCAACTTTTCCAGTGGGCGGTAGATAGTCTTGATGCAATATCTTCGGCGTAACAAGTGTCCTATCTTATCCGTCACCCCACGCATGTACGGTAAAAATGCGGGAGCACGTTCCGCCCCTGATGATCGTCTACGTTCAGCCTTCCCAGTGTTTACAGTGCGCATACATTGCCGCCATGTGTAGCCGTTGCACTCTAGCGTCTCTCGTAAGTGACCCAACTCTGCATCAATGTGTTGCGGGTCACACAAGGCGAGCGCTCGGCTTATTAATGTTCTCGGCACTGAGGAGAGTTGCGATGGATGGTGGTGAGAGTCTGCGTGTAGATAACGGTCGGTGTGTGTCGGTTTTCTGTACACCGTGTGTGACAAACGACCGTTACCGTCCCGGATGACGAGCACATCTAGGAACGGCAGAACTCCCCTGTCTTCCTCTTCCACTGTAACCTGTATTTTTGCGTGAAACCCATTAAGGTACTTTGTAAATTCCTCTAGGGCGTCACGGTCGATGATAGCGAATATATCATCCACATAACGCCACCAGTGTCGCGGTTTCCTGGTCGCAGCCTGTAGGGCCCCATCCTCAAACCACTCCATAAAGATATTGGCTACAACTGGCGCCAGTGGTGAACCCATAGCCACCCCGTCTACTTGCAGGTAGTATTCGCCTTGCCACAGAAAATAGCCACTTTTTAGGCAGTACTTGATGCACTCAATGTATCCAGCGGGTAATGTTGTGTTTATCAACAGATTGGATATGATGTTGATTGACTCATCCACAGGAACATTGGTAAATAATGATGTTATATCAAAGCTGACCATTATCTCTGTCTCCTGCAGCCGCACATCTGCTAATAATGTGACGAAGTGTCTCGAGTCTTTGACGTGGCTACTCGTTTGTCCAGTGAGGGGTTGCAATATAGTGGCCAGATGACGCGACAGTTTGTATGTAGGTGCGTCGATCTGGCTGACTATAGGTCTCAGTGGCCAATCTGGTTTGTGTATTTTTGGCAACCCATAGATCTTCGGTGGTGTTGGATTGTGGGGGCGTAGGTGTGTCAGCAGATCTTTGTCACTTAAACTACCCAGTAATTTTAAAGTTTTTGTTGTCACTCGGGCGGTGGGGTTGTAGGTAACTTTCTTGTACACTGTATATATAGTAGATAATATGGATAACACTCACGAAAGTTATTATAGTATATTTTTACTTTGTTCGATGTTCCTTCAATCAGATAGAGAGATCAACCCACGCACAGCCTAAACTACTAGTGTTAAAACGTAGACATTTTGGTCTACACACATTGTTTACTTACATGAATTTGTAATTAACAATTTACTATGTATGACAGCGCTAATCTGGCAGCTGATGCGTGCGTACACGCTGTCGGTGCTGACGCGGCTGGCCAACACCGGCAACCCCATCATAGAGAAGGAGATCGTGCAGTGGGTCAACAACAAGCTCAGCAACGCCGGCAAGACCTCCGCCATCAGGAGCTTCCAGGTACGACACATGTGCTGCTAGCTGTTAAGGATTTGACTTTACTTATATAATAATTAATAACAGCCTATAACTGTCCCAATGCAGGACAAAGGCCTCATCTCGTATAGAGAAGGATTGATCATTAACTAGCTCACTGTGGGTTGGCGATTCAGATAATTAAATCCAGGTTTTCTCACGATTTTTTCCGTCACCGTTAGTCAGTGTTAGTAGTCAGTAGTATTGCCATAATAAATTAAAATTGATCAAGTAAATAGTTATTAGTTAGTTAGAGGCCTATGTCCAGCAGTGGAGATAGGTTGATGATAATGATGAAATAGTTATTATTGGGTCATGTTCTTATTCCTCATGAGTAAGAAACATTAAATAAAATAGACTTATCTTATGCAGTGGATATTGCTTTGTATCATAAAAAGTGTTGCATAACATAAACATCACGGCTGTATTCCCCGAAAGAGTAGACAGAAATGCAGATATAGTACCTACACCCACATTTCGCCAGTTATGTTTTAGGTCCCAATGTAATAGGGGGCGAGCCTATTGCCAGCAACTAGGCACAAATCCAGACTCCGTGCTGCTACTGAGAATTATCTAATGGAAAAACCCAATAATACTTTGCCCGACCCGGGATTCGAACCCAGTACCTCGTGCTCAGCAGTTAAAAAGAAGTGTTGCGGCTAGATGTAATGATATCTACAATAATGAATTACATAATTTTCAGGACGAGGTCTTGGCTGACGGTAAAGTGGTGATAGACCTGATCGACGCCATCAAGCCGGGCTCTATCAACTACGACCTTGTACTTCCCGGAGGCAACGAAGAGGTGAGATTTCACCAATATTGTTTTTATATACAATATGCTAAATAACATTTATAGCAAAGTAATACAAGGACCGCCGACGGACGTCGTGTGCTATCAGGCTTAGAATTGACCACCCCCTTTCCTGCCGCGGGTGTCGTAAGAGTATGCCAGGATCTTAGCAAATAAGAAACAGGCGTGACTTTATATATGTATTATTACAATGTATGTTTTAAACTGTATGTATATTTCCAGGAGAACCTAGCCAACGCGAAGTACGCGATATCCATGGCCCGGCGGTGCGGCGCGCGCGTGTACGCCCTGCCCGAGGACATCACGGAGCGCAAGCCCAAGATGATCATGACCGTGTTCGCCTGCCTCATGGCCCTCGACTACATCCCCGCCATGGACGCGCCCGTCGCGCATGCGCACGCGTAAGGACCACCAAACACCATACACCATACACGTGCCCTTCGACAATGCTCTGGTGTCGCTTCGCTTTTGAAATGTAGCCTCTTGGAGCTTGGAGCCTTTTCACTGTGAGATTGAAAGTGATGGTAGTTCAGATGATTTTGTACTTTATTCTTTGTATCTTTAAGTTCAAATTTGATCAAAATAGTTACAGATTGTTTTATGAAGTGAAAAGGCTCGATACTTCAAGATACAGTTTCACATAGCAATGGTTAGTTATTGGTAGCGATGGTCAACTGGGCACGTAGTCTGTGTTATACATGTCGCGCTGTGTCGTTACTATTGCTGGAAATATTGATTCAAACAGTCACTTTAACTTTTGAAATATTGATTTACATATTTTTTTATTTACTGAATTTTATTTTTGTCAAGATAAAGTCGTAACGTCAAATATGACTTTATTTCAATGTTGCCAACATTTCCAGTTCATAAAGAGGGTTCATATTTACATGATTGTTTGTGTGTCGTACTGTTTTATGTCGCTTCGGGTAGTATTTAAGGGTAAACTGTAATGTAATGGCAACATTCAGGTTGTAGTCTCAATGTTGCCAGGATAATATTTGGATGATTTTAATAATTTGATATGTTCAATCCTTTTGCTATGTATGATAGCTCTCTTTGTAAAGCTACAATTTAGATAATAATGTCTCGCTAAACTTTAATTCGTTCTGAAGTTGCAATGCGCACTAACACTTTAAACGAATTTCATTCGGGTGTGTTCGGATTCATTCGTGCACGAAGCGCCGCCCCTAAGTAAAAGTTTGACGAGGTTTACACTGTTTTCAACAATATTCGACACAGTGCAACATATAATTATCATTTATAATTATAAGTCACCTCGCGAGTGTGTGGTTCTCGGCTCACTCTTGTTTAGCACGAGTTTATCTCAGTAAGACTAACACACGTGACTAATGTACCGCGGAGGTCTTCGTGTAATGTTAATACAAACGAAATAATTACGATACCCACCTACTGGTACAATTGAAGGTATAATCGACCGTTCTCTTTTAAAATAAGACTATTAACAATATTGAAATGGCACTAATGACCAATCTGATAAATATATTAACACTCATTAAGTGTATAGTGCTTGAATAGTTACGCAATGCTTTGTCTTCTTCTCTCAAATGTATAATTACTGATGACGGAAAGAGAAAGCATTGTGTAAATTCAACTCTTAACACCATTTTAGTGAGGCTCAAGTTAGATTGGCTCTTGTCTTGCATTCCATGCCTAACTTATATTCCAGTACTAATATATCGATAGATGAACTATATTCAAACGATAAATATCGCTATTTGAAATAATATTATCGACTGAATATACATTCCAAATTAAACAGTGATTTGGTGAACGATTGTCTTGTGATGTCCGTGTGTCGCTAGCTAGGTGGGATGGCGCGAGTGAATACTGAATATATTCACAGCTGTTGTGTAGTTATCATGAAATTGCCTTTATTTTATCATTATAAGCTTTTTAAGCCCAAAAGCTTTCCTTCATATACAGGGAGTCTGCTACAATATAATAAGATATAGTTAACGGAAGCATTTCACCATATATTCAGTATTCATCTCGCTGCACTCAACGATATATAAATAATATTTGTGTACGTGATCTAAGCATTATATTAAGTATAACTTATTAAGTAGGCCTAACAGACGAACGTCTGTAATAGAAATCAATTACGTAATATTAAATGACGTATTTTAACAGAAACAACATTAACCGCTTCGACACGATGTAGTACTTATGAAGAATTAGTGTTATTGTCACGTCGATGTTTTTATACATTTTTACAACGAATCGTATTCAGTTTTAATAAGTACGACGGCTTTGTGGACGGTTGTATGTGCCGATGTGATTCGTCTTTATATTGTAAACCGATATTGGGGTACTTAACCGAGCGTGAATTGATACGTAGCATACATAGGCAGTAGAGTACTGATGGGTGATTCTCGTAAAACACAGTTCAAGTTTGGTCTCAATAGTTTTGTGTCTGTGACATTTGATTTGAGAGATTTGACCGAAACTGTGGTTTAGTGAATTACCCTTCTATTTCTATTTTGACTTCCAAGATCAACTGATATTCTTATAAGAATGTATTGCTATTCTACCACATGCTCTGTCCCGTATGTATGTCTGTGAAGCTGAGTTCGTCATCTATATGATATTGATCGCTTATTATGTGTGGGAATTGGCAATAAATGTGTCTGTGAAATTGTTTATGTGATAATCTTGTATAACGCCATTACAGAAGTATATACATAATATTATGTAGCTTTAATGTTACATTCCTCTTATACCTGCATTCCCCTTCATCGGCATTTTAACACTTATTTCATTCTCAATTGATTAGTTTTAGAAATGTATATTTCTTATTTTATTTAAGTTATATTCTGTGAAATATTTTTGTAGCGTTTTATTAGATTAGACATTCCCAAGGGATACAACGATATTTTACAATCATAATATTTTTTATTGTACATTTTTATTTTGTTAGACGTTTTAAGGCTTTGTCCGAAATTTTATTGATTACGTAATGTTTTGATATATTTTTTTTAAATCAAAGGTTTTAATTTTTTAACATTTAACGTGAAATCGAGATATCTAATAAATTATTAACTATAATTACTCCACTGTATTTAGTGATGCTAGCTATCGGTAATGTTAATATACAAGAATGTGTAAGCCTAAAAATAAAACGGAATTGGTAAAACAGTCGATATTTTTAATTCATCCCTTCCTTTTACCCGGTTTCCTATATTGTAATATATTTATATTTGGTATAGCATATATATTTGCAGTTTATTATGGCCTTGGGTGCTTTTTTGTTTTTTGTGATACTTGGGGAGCTTCACTGTGGCTGAGCTGAGTAGCTAATGTAAGAAGATTCCTCTGGGCCAATAGAAGAGTCTGCGGTGAACAAGACAAGGTATGACTGCTACACATGTATTTCTTCAGCACTCCATGTCAAATACCAGATGTAGCCAAATTCAAGGGATGTATCATCCTAATGTGAAAATAATAATACCGATTATCACATTAATATTATAAAGGTCAAAATTTGTGAGTGTGTTTGTAATCTCCTGACGCTCAAACGGCTAGACCGACTTTGATTAAATTTGGTATGCAGGTAGCTTATAGGCATATAGGCTTTTTATCCGGAAAAAAATGTAAGTGTTCCCGTGGCATGAGCAAGCAAGCGAATTATATTTGCTACTCTTTTAAACTCAAATGGCTTGAACCTCCAGAACTCACTCTTAAACAGTCGAATACTTTTTATCCAAATATTTGGATCATAATACAACAGCTCTAACTACTATTATAACTCATCATGAGGAACTTCAAGACTGCACTCTCTTAACTGGGCAGCCCATGATCCCGGAGATGCCTTTGCTTATTGAAAATCTGAATTTCGCTACGTCTATTTATTTGTTAGGTACCTATATTTCTTGAACGGTCCACTCTTCCTGTTCTGTGTTACTGTGATGGGTACAATAACTGTTTTCAGTATTACTCACAGTATTTTCACACTTACGTGTTTGTCCATTTCAGTTGGAATCTAGTGGATGACGTCGACCCCAGTTTTTACTTTGCTCGCGAAGTTTCTACTACAACTGTTGACGGGTAAGCAATATCGAAAGATAAGCAAGTTTTATTTGGATGATTTCATAGATTGGTTCGAATGTCTATCCAGAATTTAAAGTGAGTAAATTCTAGCCTTGGCAAGTTTTGAATTATAATAATCCACTTGTATTTTTGTTCAATTGCAGAGAAGTATAAATATATGTTAAAGGGATATTTGTATCTATTTTAAAAAGCTGTGTATTTATCTAACTTGCTAACTAAAGTGTCTGTCTATCTATATATTCATCTCTATCTTAGTTAGACATGATCTTATTTTCATTGTATGTTCTACAGAAACGTAGTGGAAACAGAATATGTCGAAGTAACAACGGAGAGTGTAGAGGTTGTGGAGCACTCCGTAGTATCCGAGAAGCCGGCGCTGCCGCCCAAACCAGACCATATCTCTGCCTAGCTCCTGTCAGCTTGAGTACGTAGGTCGCCCATTACAGTAGGCATCAGGTGTGAAAGTATTTATTTATGTCGCGAAACAGTCTGTAATTAATTTTATCAATTGTCGTCATTGATGTTTTATATTTTATTGTACTTTTATATTGGCTGAGAAGTTCATTAATATATTTTTAATTATAATTGTCATTTTTTATTTCTCTGCGACCTGCGTATCCAAAAAGTTTTCCCACCTTGCATGCGCAAAGCGAACTCTAGATGTATATAATCGCATCCTTATGACGGCAAAGATAATTACAAAATGTGTTATAAAGTTAACTTTAAGTATCTCCTGCTGGTGTTTAGTATAGACAAAGACAACATTATTATAAATATGTTGTTTGCGCAAACACAAGTATATACTTAACTGTCAAGCTGTCTTGAATTGTGGATGTCTTCCTGCTGGTGATGATATACTTGAATGTGGTATCAGGAGTGATGCAAGTCAACCAGCATTACGAATTAGAAAAGTGTGTGGTGATGGTGACAGCTTTGGAAGCCATTCTGGAGGACTACAAGCATTTGTTAGAGTTGACTCTACAAAGCAATATGTATTGATTGTTGTCAGTAGAACGTCGATATTATCCCAAATAAGTTAAACATTATAAATAGGTTCTTAGATTAACTGATATTTTAAAACCTAATTCTTTTTATTTATTTTATTTGTGGCATGACGAGGAGAGACTGGTCTATTTAACCACACGACCGCATGAAATGGAAGGCCTTTGCCCTGCAGTTGGCAACACTGGCTGAAAAAAACCTTTTAGCTGTCTACGAAATAAAACACAGTGTTGAATAAAATTGTGATGATTTAATTCAATCCATAGCCGGCAACGAAAATTAATACTTTACATATTTCAACATACATATTAACTTGTGTGAACTTTGAAACAAACTGTATAAACTCACAACACAATTATTTTGGTGCCTAACAGTCGTTTATACAATATTGTGACATTATATTGGTGTTTTCATAAGGCATTGCAATTATTTATACAAACAGATATCACTGACATGAGACTGGACGGTCTTGGTACTCAGTATCAAAGTTTAATACATTTACTTTTAAATCAGTATTACTCTCAAGTAAGTAACAGTAACTTGAAGATAACAACGAATGAAATAGGAAGGTTTAAGTTATAGAAATATACATATTATCTGAAAACAAATACTTCAGAATTCTGGCTGGTAAACAGGCAAAATTTTTTCTAGATCATGAGTTCCAAAACCCGCCCGGAATCCCTAATTCATTCTCTATAAAATATTCGCTGACATATCTCAACATACAACTCAATACAAAGTAAGTGATAACAATTTTGAATACTTCACTACATAAATAGTGGGTTCAATAAAAAAACATATTTACATAGTATACACAACGATTGTTTGAGAAATTAATATTTTGTACATCGTTATAACATGGATGGTAATAATTGGGCGATTATCTAATCTAAGTTGTAGTTCCAGGGCTGGTCAGGGGGACTAAAATCATATCGATACACCTACACTACCTCTACACATTATTAAAGCTACAGTTTACAGAAAGGTGGGATGTCAGCGAGTTTCACAGTAAGTAATACAAGTATATTGACAAGTGTCATTTTGCGCCGTGTTTAGTATTGACTTTAGGCCCCCTGGCTGGACCTAACGTCTGTATAGTCTACTCGGTAAGAAATTTTGGAATGTTCTCATTAAAATACGAAGGAATAACTAGATCAGATCGACACCTGATAAATAATGGCTTCACACCATATACTATTAAGACTCTAGCCGAAACTATGTTGAAGCGCTGTAGATAAAAACTATTTAGATTTATCGCTTACGATGTAATATTCGTAAAAAAATGTTCAATATGAGTGATAATTATAAAATGATTGTAATACAAAACCATCTTAACGCGTATTGGTGTATTATTGCTAATAAACGTAATCGAATTTTCACAATAAATTAAATATCCTACAGTTTATAATTAGTAAGAATCAAGTTCTTAAATAAACTGTGGACATACCGACAATTTATCAAGTAATAATAATTTAATACAATAAATAACGTCACTTTGATAAAAACTACTAAAGTATGAAAACGTTTATATATTTTCTATCTCCATAGCTTTGTTGTTCTGAGAGGTACAAATCAGTAGTCGCATGGAGTTCTAAACATGGACGATTCATATTTCAAGTAGTGTTCAACAAATATTTGACTAAATTTAATATAAAAAATAATGAATATATTTAGAACCAATGTCCGAACGTATATAACATTGTGATGGCAACTCAGCGCCCACACACCTCCCCCCTCCCCCCATTAACTACAATTTGTACAAACTCAATGAAGTAATTTATTATTATCCTTCACCTAAATATGTTATTCAAAAGTTTTCAACAGATTCGAGATTATTAAACCGTTCAGCCTTTAGATCTAAAAGAGTTTTGTCAAATATTTTTGCTGTGTTTGTCAAACAAGCTACGTCTGACAATGACAACATGATCATAGACTTTATAATAAGACTAACAAACAATTGTCAATTTAAAGGCATGTTCACGTAACATGTGTGACACACACAGCTTTACGGCTACTATTTATTTGACAATTATTTTGTATTTTAGAACTGAGTTACATGTGAGCAATAATTATTATAAGCTTCCATAACTTAAGGTAGGTATAGGTTGTCTTAGCGGTGGCACACGGGCGAACGAGCGAAATAGTAATATATGACATCTTAATGCTAAAATAAAAATGTTGTTTTTCTATTGACCCAAATCTAAATGACTTTTTAAAAAAACTATTGTCTATATAGCCCGTACAATGCCAACGCTAAGTAATCAGCCTGATTACTTTAGAATAAATCATCAAATATCTAGAGGGCCCAGCCCTGATTGTTTGTTCATGTAAAATCACTACTTAACTAAGCAACCAATCACGGGCCTAGAAGTCACGGAACGAAGTTAAGTAAAAACTTATTTTAATTATAATTAGTGACCGTGATCTTATATTAATTAATTACGGATCGTTAATGGTCAGTCTGAGACAACGACTAAAACTAATATCAATTAGTTATGTTCATATACCAATTACGAAAAGTACTTTGATCTCTAGACCCGTGCGTAGTCGCTTAAGGTTTCACTTAAATAATAATAATAGAGAAATATCACTGAAATAAGTATAGTTACACCACGGCGCGTGCCATGAGCTGATAAATAATCAAATTTAAAATAACAATTAATATTGTCTATGTAAACAGAGAGCTTACCATCAGAGTATAACAATTGCTTAAGTAAATAATGTATCGTTAATTTACGTAGATTAAACGTCTCTTAACTTAAGCGCCTCTTAAACCTATTACCATTTCTTTTCACTGACGTACTCGTAATGACAGTGGGAAATATGAATAATTCAAAACTGTATTAGTAACAGCCAAATAACTTGAATAATACTTCACCAGTAAAAGCCATTCCTCAACTTAAAGCTATAATAAAAAAATAGGATTAAATTGCCATTTGAACTTTATTTTTTTAGTCTGGTCATACCGGCCATAACTTATTATGCTGGGAAGCCGAGCATCGTTTCCTCAAGCTAATTATAGACTATGCGTAATATGCTATTGTCTTCGTGTGTTTGATTCTAACTTAAGTATTGACATTTTTAATTAGTTATCAACTCATGACAATCGTCCAAACGTAATTAATATTACTGCTGAGTTAATCTAACACTTTCCACAGTATCTCAGACCGCACCTGACGGTTTAATGTATGTTAATTAAAGTTAATCCCAGCGCGATTACTTCTGATTCCAGTCAGAATACTGTATTGCAATGTTTCCACCAAAAAGGAATTGAAAGAGATCTTTATATATTTACATTAATATATTTATTGTTAGTTTAACTGAACAGTGTTTACCTCAACGCGGTCGCCGTACATATAATTAACGCAGTCCCAGGACACAATTGCAATAACACCTAAAATTCCACTAGCGTTGCTGATTTGGACATAATCAACCACATAATGACTTGCATTCATACCTGTGGTGGACAAAAAGAAAAGAAAATTAAACAAAAAAAAGTGTAAAATAAATGTAATAAATAAATATTAAATAAAATTGAAAATAGTATTGCAATTACGTCCGTTGATATATAAAAAGTACAAGTTAATATATATTTTTTACAATTTTATTGCTGGCAACACAATGCTACGTCTATATTCATATAAAAAATTATTACACGTATTTTATATCTGATACATATTATATTGATATGAATTTAGCATCCTTTAGCCTGAGGCAGATTTACTGTATAAAAAAAATAGACAAGTATACAAAAAACTGTGTTCGTTCTTCATTTGATCCACTAACATTTATTTGATTGGATCATTTTCAATTTCATTTAGAGTAATTTTATGATTTAAAAAAATGTTTTATCACTAAAAAACCACTACATCAACCTAAAGGATGCCGTCTATAACACATACATACACTATATAGTACATAACAAAGCTTATATACAAAGAAATATCGTGAAATAACTACAGTATACAATAGCTTGTTGAAAATAATAAACGCTAAATATCTACGACTCTCATTTATATAACCCTGGTATTAGGAGATGGTATAGGAACTTACAATAGCGTTAGTTGTATTTAATAAATTATAATAAACATTTCAAATCAAAATAACTCTTCAATGACAAAACTATTAACTAAAATACTTTGTTTAAATAATACGGGCGGGTTAATGACGATGTCAAGCAAACGTGATTATTATAACATAACACTACGCATTCTGCTTTACCCACGTGGAAAGATATTTCGAAAATTTTTGAAAATAATCATGTCCAAGCTATCTCCACACCAAACATCATTACGATCGGTTCAGTGGTTTTGTCAAACGGTAACCACAAACAGACAGAGTTACACCCTCATAATAGTAATGATATTCTTAATACTTTATCGTTGGAAAATAATATTATTTAAGCTACAATAATACTGTACACAAGTATTCCGTCTCCTAACACCAGTAGTCAGTAATTAACGTATTATCTAAGTATAACGCTCAACCTTTACTCTATACTGGACCGGCACACACGTAGGGTTTATCCGCCTTCTCATTCACACTGGGTGCTTTCTAACTCAAACTCAATGGTAAAATTATAATCAGTGATGTCTTTAAACTTTGACTGTTTATGTCGGTTAATGTCAAATTCGATGCCGACTCGATTAACAAGATGTCTGAATCGATTTAAATCGATATTTGAGTATATAGTTCAGTTTTTTTTAATCGTATATGACATATATCGATGTGTATATTGGTGTTAATAACTTAACGTATGTGAGCGACATCAGCTCTTAAAGTAACACCACTAGTACAAACCGCTAGGCGAAAGGAATAGTGAAGGTTTACTTATACTACGACTATGCCAAGATACATTAATCCCATGCACAGCATCACGCCTGTATTCCCCATAGAGGAAGGCAAGTGTGTAGTACACACCTACATTTTACTGTAAAATGCGAACGAGCCTATTTCCATTAATTGCACAAATTTTGTAATCACTATTCAATTCACCTATCGTTTTGCCTCGACTAGGAACTAAACAAACGTGAACTTATTTATTTTGAATAGTTAGAACTAAAATAGATAATTTTTTTAACAAGGGGGATGGAAACTAAAATTGTCAATATACTATCAAAAACCGATACCGTACAAGGTGGCTCGCCCCCAGTGCGTCCCCCCCCCCCGCTCATTACCTGTCGTGGTGCTTGTCCAGCAGGTACTCCTTGAGCCGGCGCAGCAGGTGCTCCGACAGCTGCGTCACCTCCGGCCACTGCTTCAGCACCATCACACCCAACATCACTGCCAGGCTCGTTGTTAATACGCGCACCCTGTAGATATCGCGAAAATTATTGTTTTAATTTATTTAAAAAGAAAACCTCGCTCTACACTAGGAATTTCTCCTGTTTTAGATATATGAAACATCGAGAAGAATTTGAGTCTTAAGTGGTGAAAAATCCGGTAACGGTGGATAAGACGCGTCACTCATGACATCTATAGCGGTTGGAATGTGGGGAGTCCTGATAACAGAGTGGGCGTGGCCTATGTCGCCTGGTCTCACCGGGTGCGCAGGAAGGGCATGGCGACGCCGGCGACCGTGGCCACGAGCAGCAGCGCCAGCTGCAGCAGCGTGAGCGCCACGTTGAGCAGCTTGACCAGCAGCAGGCGCGGCGGCAGCGCGCCCGCGCCGCCCGCCTCGCCGCCCCCGCCGCCCGCGCCGCCGCCGCCGCCCCCGCCCGCCATCCACTGCTCCAGCTTGCTGATCTGTAACGAGAGATCACACGTCACATACGAAACTAAATATTATTATTTCCAATTCTTGATCCATACCGAACGGCAGCCGTCAGACAGTCAGATTTGCATTGCATTATTGCATTCAACGATATACAAGTTAGAGACTTCATTTCCCCTTCCCCATACGATCTTACAACGATGCATGTAAACTTATATATACTTATTATAGGAGAACCATTACGTTATTGTTTCGAAGCAATTAATTATTATTATTACAACTCACTTTAGTTTGACAGAGGTCCAGCGCTTCGTGTATGTCTCGTATCCTCTCCTCGCTCTGATACTGGACCTTCTCCTCCACATCTGTTAACGCTTGTTTGAGGTTCTCCACCTGGAAATGTACAACACATGTGTGTAATGTTTATTTACAAATTAACCCAAGTTAGTGGAGTATCGGAAAGGGGAAGACCTAGGCGAACATACCTAGACCAAATCGGAGATGTTCTACAAAAAGGGCAAGTGTCCTGAGTACCCTAACCGAAGAGCGTGTATGAGGAATGTGATGCGTGAGAATGAAGCAAAAGAAGTATGCCAGGATCATAGCAAATAGAAATCCGTGGTCTCTGCCTACCCCTCAGGGAAACAGGCGTGACTTTATGTATGTATGTAACCCATACGCATAGAGAATCTTTTGTGGATATCTACACTTTACACTAGCACCTCTAGCAGCAAATTCATACGCGATATAAATTCATTGCCACCCTATAGTGTCGTCACTGCAGATCAATTTGTATGGTAATCAAGTTAATTACCTCATTCTGGTGTAGTTCAGTGAGATCATTGATTTGCTCCTCCAGCCGCTCAGTCTTGAAGCGTTCCTCCTGCAACGCGGCCGACAGGAACGATACCTCTTGTGACAGGTTCTGTAACGACCAATTAAAAACAGTATTTTTTATTTGGATTTACTTTTATTCGTGATCGTGATAAATTTCAGTCATTGTTACAAAATATTTCCAATTAAAAAACATAACATTACTGGCGAAATGTGGGTGTACTATATGTGCACCTCTGCCTACCCCTTCGGGAAATATAGGCGTGATTTTATCTATTGTGTCCAATTAACCAAAAATTACTTAATTTTACTAAATACATATATTTTTCAAAAAATTTCAAAGCAATATATGATTTCTTAAGCAATAATTTTAGCTAACTTTTTGCCATGGTTTTGTTTATAGTTTTTATGATCTAGTTAATAATTAGTACCTTCAGTGCATCTAACTTCTCAGATAGCCGTTCGTAGTCCTCCCTGCGCTCACGCAACTCATTTAGTATGGGCTTTAACGTGAACGTTGTTTCCGAAATGTTATTTGAGCCAGGCTGTGTGGGATACCTGCAGATGAAATAAACACAATAAGGTAGCAATAATAGTTACGAGTGATAAGTCATTAAGAAATTCCTAATAAGACAGTGATCTTTCTAACATTTTATGTTGCAGAGCAAATGGATATAAGGTCGATTTAGGGACCTGATTTTGTAAGCCATCTAGATTTTATAAAGTTTATTTCAAGTATTTATCGATTACACATTACTCTTAAACCATAATTAATTAACATACTCTATACTGTATGTAAACAAAAACTAAAGTAAGGTATACTCACGGCGCGCCTTCACTGGTGACGGAGGAGCTGGGCGAGGCCTCCGGCGAGTACTTAGGCGCGGGGGAGGTGGCGGCGCGCGGCAGCGTGGAGCCCCGCGGCGCGGCCGCTTCGCCCGCCTCGGACGCGCGCGAGCCTTCCGACGACGCGTTCGCTACCACGTTGTAGCAACACTCAATACATGGTAGACTTAGTTACACGGGGATAGGACCATGGGTGGGACTATTCTTGTAACTTTAAAACAATTTCGGTCTCGTCTAGATATGTTTTATTTCCTTTTTTTTTGTGCAGTTAAATATATAAGAATTAAACCGATACAGTGATCAAAATTTGATCAATGTATCTATACATATATATGTACATATATGTGCTTGCCATTGTGTATGCAGGTTTAAAAGACGCTTAAGTTATTAGATCGTTTAATAAGTAAATAACACTAAAATTGAAAGTGAGACTGAACCAAAACACTGTTTTAAAATTACAAAGAATGCCTAAAATGGGGTATTAGGATAAGGGCTTAGGTTCTAGATTCTTTACAGGAATAAAAAAGGGAGTTTGTTAGGTTATACTTATATAGAGGTAGGGTGGCAGTTCCCAAGGACTATAGAGTTTTAACAAAAAGGTTTTGTGACTTTATCGTATAAACAAAGGAAAACGTTTATTGAGAAGGAAAAGGTGTGATATTATAAAAAGGTGTAGGAAATACAAAAGTAAAGGAAGAGTTACATAAACAACAAACTTGAATTCAACATTCAAATTATTTCGTTCCTAAGTATTAAACTTTTTTCGTCCGTTACAATTACTTCGACACCCGTTAATTTTAATATAATTAAAACTAAAACAAGTACAGTTTGCAAAAGATTTTGTACAAAAAATGTGCCAATTATTGTGATAAGCTGTTGGATTTGTGATCAAGTGAAACGAAGTGAGCAAGGCTTATCATTTAGGAGGTTATCATGAACTGTAGACAAAATAACTTTAAGAAAAGTAAAATATAATTAATTATAATATCTGCAGAATATTCCTTTATTAATTAATTATAAAAGTAGCAGATCAAATTAATAGTCACACCTTTATTCTATCTGTTACAGTCAAACATTTGAGGTGACTCATTTAAGAGTTAAATTGAGTTACCTACTAAAGTTAGGTGGATCTCAGAGGCTACTTACATTACTCACTACCTACACATAAATACAGTATATAAAAACGTTTATTTACCTCTCAGTTCCGCGTGTGGTGGCGCTGGCGTGCAAAAGGACACGGCATGATAAGCAACATAAATCGATAGTTGTATAATGTATATAGGCTAGATGATAAGCGGGGGTACAGCACTTACAAGACATAATGTACTATGTGGGTTGATATACAAGGGTGAGTTTTGCCTGTACATTTTTAGTGATCATTCGTAAAACATTTTTGGAGATGGATACCTGTCAGTCGATTTTGAACTCTGATGTGCTTCAAGTAAATATACTCTAGATCAGCCTAATTAATTGAGGCTGCAATTTGTATACTTAAGAAATAGCTACTAAACAAAAAACATGTAGCTAATATTACGTCAGTGATGTTATTGACAAATGTTGTAAGTTTAAGTCTGATGCAGTATACATATAATTATATATATTGTATACAAAAAAACTATCACTATATAAGCTAGCAATCTAAACTAAAAACAGTACAGACAAAACGATAGACCCTTGAGGTTCGCCTAAGATAGTACCTACTAATATAATATAGATGTTTTTGTTTAGTTAGCTAATATTTAATATAAGGGCGGGGGTGAACATTCTACAGGGTGAATTATTTCACTACAGGATAAATTCATAAGTTTTATAATTTATAGGGGTATACTATGTTATTTACTATATATTCCGGTTATACTCACGGGTGTATTCGGGAGTGCCCGACTATGGATAACACTCACGAAAGTTATTATAGTATACTATGTTGTTAATTTTCAATACAGTCTAATAAATCTCTACGGGTATAAAATCCTGATAAAAAACAATATAGCTACCTACCAGTAAGTGCATCATTAATTATGTTTTAACTACAATACCTGAACTCTATTAGACTTTACTGCATACCCATCTTGCTTCACGTGCATACACACGATAATTACTTACTAAGATAACGATCTCAGATAATTATGTATGAGCACTTAGCACACACTGCGTCAAAAATAACAAAACTATTTACATTTCCTGCGGCATTTCTTGCACTTATTGAACAGCATTACATCGGTGCATCACGAGGCACAGCCACTCGACACAGACTCGCGGACTATACTGGCGGTGCCTATTGTCTACTCTTAGATTACAGTACTCGATAACAAGCTGTCAAACGTTTTAGTATGTGATAAAGATTCATTTGTTTTTCTCATATTCAGATAGGGTTTTCGATTTCGTTCTTAAAGTAGGTTAAAACGCTATTCTTAAAATCTTTTAATTCTTGGTAGAACATAAAATATCTCTACAATTAACTAAAGCCACGTTTAATTTAAAACATTGAACCGCACCTTATCAAAGACTATTCTGATTATTTGTAGGATAGTTTGGTTTGTGTTGCATCTCTATTTATAAGACGGAAAATCACGTGTTAGAAGTAGACCGACTAAGCTATCAGATGGCGTCACCAGTTATATCGGACATAGAGGTGTAACTTAGTTAAAGTATCATCATCGAGCATGCAGGCTGTAATTTTTCAGTGATGAATACATTTGGCTAAATCAAAACAAAAATAAAATAACAATTTAAATCGCGGACTATAAAAACGAAGTCCTGATTGGCGCAGTGGGTAAGCGATTGGACTGCTGGGTTGAGACTCAGGACAAACATCTGTAGTTCGCATAAATTTTTGCCCCGTGCGGGAATCGAACCCACAACCCTTAGCGCAGCAGTCCAATCGCTTAGCTACTGCGACTATAAGGTCGTCAAAATCGTAAATAATTCTTTTTTATCGATTCAATAAGAATACGGAAATATATTGTTTGTTTAGAAACTAAGTAAGATTTACTACATGATTCAGACTTTTAAAGTTATGTCATAGATTATTCACCTTCCTATCAAGATAGACATTACTCATCAGATCGATACTAGATGACACACGGTATTAGATTTACTGATTACTGATAATAACGACAAAAAGCCGACATTTATCTAACAATTCTGTTTTTGTCAAATGTTATATTTTAAATTTTTTGCAAATTAAGGATATTTTGTTCAATATTATAATCTAATTAACTTTACCTCGAATCGCAGTTTCAATTCGTTTTACATGCGTAGTGAATTTAGTTTCACATCTCATTATAAACGCTGCATTATAAGAAGATTAACGTTAGCTAAATATTACTTGGAAATAATCAAGTCGGTAAATATCAATGCTCGTTTAGCGATATAACTCAATCTGACGAACTTTTTTTTCTTTTTTATATAGCCGCCCTATACTAAGAATTTCTCCTGTATTGTGGATGCGTTTCACAAACATGAAATATCTCATACAAAAACACCCAAACTCGGGACAGACAAGCGGATCGCACAGTTTTTTGTCCCGTGCAGGAATCGAACCCGCATCCCTAAACGCAGCAGTCCAATCGCTTAGCCCCTGCGGCAATCAGGTCGTGTAACTGTGATAAAAACTAAAATTAATGAAATCACCACCTCACAATGAAGCATGGTGACCAATGTTTGTTTCTTCATTGTATCAGATGAGGCCACTGCCTTGCTCACAGTACTAATATAGCTATGTATAACATACCTTCACGCCTGTATTCCCCGAAGGGGTAGTCAGAGGTGCACACATAGTACACCCACATTTCGCCAGTTATATTTTTAGGTCCCAATGTAACGAGGGCGAGCCTATTGCCATCATCCGGACACAAGTGCTACTGAGAATTACCTAATGGAATAACCCAGTAACACGTTGCCCGACCCGGGATGCGAACCCAGGACCTCGTGCTTAGCAGTCGCGCTTAGCAACCACTAGACCAACAAAGCAGTCATAATATAGCTAGGTATAATATATAACATATAAGCAATTGACAACCGTTAGTAAGTGCCGTTAGCATGACGTGACGAATCGCTTCAATGTCTCGACTTTATCTAGATTTGACCGTGAATATTGGCAGCATATATGTACATACATATGCGTTTATTTTGCATTACAGTATAATGTGTTACTGGCATGTGACATGCTGGCCGGTTGAAACACGATTATGCTGTTTTGTTGGCATCGTCTACTGCTTACGATTTGCTGTGTAATGCGTTAAGGCGCTTTTTTGTCGCTAAAATACCTAATTCACGAGGTTGTATCTATCTACACTTAATATTATAAAGCTGAAGAGTTTGTTTGTTTGGTTGAACGCGCTAATCTCAGGAACTACTGGTTCGAATTGATGTGCAGATGTGGACGATATCTATATATTCATATTCTTTATTGCAATCCATAATGTACGTATATATATTATGCTTATTCAATATAATGAGATGCTAATTCGGTTATTTGTCTAAGTCATAAAATTCACGAAGAAAAGGTTTATATACTGGCAGCTCTAAAAGACTAATAGAGTTGGGAAATGGCATAGTGAACGGATTTTTATATATTCTAGTGATGTAACTACTAAGTTCGAGTCTTATTGTTGCTGGTGAATTGATAAACAAAATTCTACAAAAGGTACAATTCTTTCATCTACTACATATAACATAGGAGTGGTAATCTTTACGGATGCACAACAGGAATTCTCTATATACTATCTATAAATAACCACATAAGTACTACACAACGGTAATTACAACCACAGTTATATACGTATCTAGAAGTAACTATACACACAGGTTACGTAGTAACAGCAAGCATATTGGCACTTATCTCGGTAATTATGTAAATTGCCCAGACAATTTGGTTAAACACTAATAGGTTAAAATATGCACGGAGAGGTTAAACATACCATTGAGTTTAACCATGAAACCAAGTTATAGATCACAAGGTGAGGTAAGTATCGATTGAGTTAACTATTAAATACATAGAGGCAATTATTTAGTAAAAATATTCATGTAATATTTAAGTTTTGCAGTTTTCTGTCTCTTTCACTCTCAATACTTTTGTATAAGGAGTGAGAGAGATGGTAAACTGTTTATCTTAAACCTTGGTAATATTTTCATAAGTAAGAGCGATAGTTGTGAATCTAGGTATGAATAATGAAGTTAAATACAGATGGTCTAGTCTTATATACATATTATACTCACAAGGACCCGTGTTCTCTGTGAGACAAAATACATGTATATTATATAAATGTATTATGGCTTATTTCAATAGACGTGTGACACATTCAGAGACAATATGGCATGGAAATAGATGCTAAAACTACAATGGTTTATGTTCGTATGTGCAAATCCCTAAAACCAATGAACATATAATGATTGGATTCTTGTTGAAGGAAACAATGTATTAAGGAATGTAATTGAAAGATATTTGCACCCGAATTGAAGGAATCTGTTAGTGTTGACAGTACTATAATGTTTATATGGTAACAGAAAGTAAAATCAACTAAAATAATAAGCGAACAACAAAAAAAGCCGCACTGACTACATCGATCGAGGCAGTATTTACATTATGTACTAACAATAAAACAAAAAACTCAAGAAAAAAGTACATATGTATATAAATGAAAATAAAAGCTTTCAAAAAGTAAGAAAGGTCTAGATGACTTTTCTATTCATCTCATGTATTGTACCATACAATGTATAATTATTATATTGTGTATTGAAGGTATATAAGTAATGTTGTAGATTTGTATACAGTAGTGATAGCTATCGATCAGGTGAAACACCAAACATATACGTGACGTAGACAACACTGGTAAGGACACAACAAAACATTTAACACACATATAGAATATGTATTATCCAATAATATTACATTCATTTGTGTGAGTGTTGATGTTGTTTACTTGACATAAACAATCGGTTAGTTGACACCATTAACCAACAATTCTAAGACACTACTTGTAAACAAAAAAAAGGGCAATAAGCCCTTATATTCTATAAACTTATAATTAACTGTAAAATTTATTATTTGCTATGAAATCAATCAGTAAGTGAATTGAGTTTGCGAACTAGTGACGTCACAGGTTCCTATTGCCATATAAAAATGGAATAGTGTTTTAATAGCTCATATAAAGTATTATAATTGATTGGTAGTGCCAACTACCCAATTGGTGAATATTGTAGTGTAGTTAATGCATTACTATTACTTTACCAGTGCAAATTATATTATATTCATAATTTACTTCTCCAGCTACATCCAATTCATTGTATATTATTATTATTATTTCAGCCATGAATGCAAATGAAAAAAAAACACCGAAAGTTGAAGACCCGAGAAAGGATATAGACTACTTATGGCGGGCGAAGCCGCGGGCAAAAGCTAGTATACAATATATTGGACTTAACATAAGAAGTAAGTACCATAACCTAACGAGAAACCATAGAGTAGTGTAAGATACAGACCGGCCAGCTGTGCAATGTTGTCCGCGGAGCCGAAGCGGTTGGAGCGAGAGAAGAGATGCGCGAACTCTCTCGGCGCCGCCATGACGCTCCCGCCGAGCCCCGTGATGCCGTCGCGGATGTTGCCACCCACGTTCCTAGGGGGAGGGGGGTGACACACAAAGATGATTTTAATCACGTTTAATATATTATGTAAGGTAAAACACACATGATTTCTAGTTTAAAAGAAAAATGGGGAGGACTTTGCACTACAGGACACTGAACAGGCTAAAGAAAAATAAGTATTTAAGAATTAATATAAGTAATCACGTTAAACTAAACTATGATCGCACTGCTTTTGTAAAGTAATGGTTAGTGTTTGTGCATAGACAACCTTGACATATTTATTGCCTAAGTATGTACACCACAGAATTGATAATCTGACTTCATCATCAGCCGAAAGACCGGCACTGTTGAACAAAGGCCTCCCCCCCCCCCCCCCCGAACGCCACAATGAACGACAGCTTGCCAATTACACCCACCGGTTGCCCGCAATTCTGACGATATCGTCGGTCTACCTGGTGGGAGGCCTGCCAACGCTGACTAAAGTGACTTATATAGTCCTAAATACATATTATAGATAAATTACACCCAGACACAGAACAAAAGATTTTGTTCACACAAAGATTTGTCCTGTATGGGAATTGGACCCACGACCTCCGGTTTTAGCAGTCAAGGTTACCAACCACTAGACCTACAGTTAACTAACTTACTTTAATCCTTGTCCCATGTCTCGTAATACTTCTCTCGGTTGTCTGTGTGCCTGTCCGCTTGTACCATGTTGCTGAGGAACAAAACTGTATAATCAATACCATATTGTTATTCCAATTTCATCATAGTAAAAACGCCTATTAACGGCAATAAAAAAAAATATTGTACCTACTTATAGCTTTATAATATTAAATAGCTTTGGCTTGTTAAAATAATATTCTTACTATTTTTAAACGATTTAAAAAAAAGAGATTTTCAATTCGGAATCTTTTAATTATTTATTCGGTGCAGACACTAAGAAAATGGTTTTATATTCTTAATTGTCGTTCGTAAAGCTAAAAATCTTTATTTTCATACCAGCCCCCTTACCAAGTCTAAATGCACGACTTTTTCCGTTGTATAAGCGTGACGCCGCACTACACTACGCTTAGCGGTGTCTCGCTTCCACAACGGGAAACGTCCTCTTTAAGACTTCATGGTAAGGGGGCGGGGCTTAGGTACTCGAACTGTTATTCAAATATCACAAGAGCTTATTTCACTAGTCACTGACTATTCATATTGTTTACAGATGACTTGTTTGAATCACTCTATTTATTATTTTAGACTGCGTGCATTAATACTATAGTACGTATGTACCACAGAACAGTAGAAACACTGCTATAGATTATAAAGAGTCCGCTCACTTCTGACCAGAAAAAATGCCATATTACAATAGTTCGAAATAAAAAAAAAACACTAAAAAAATACTGTAAAAATTACGCGAATTATCAACATGATTACTATTTAATTCGGCTCTTATTCGCGCTCTGAATATCATTAAAATAACATTTCGTTTAATTGTGAACGTTTCTAGCAAGTTTGACAGATGACAGATGATTGTTGACGGCCTACGTGGCCATTTTATAAGTTGAAAGTCTACTTGTGACCAAGATCGATCAACTTGGTCGAAGTCACAAGGGAAAACAAAATGTTATGTTAATTGCGTATTTGACACCATCAATCAATTAATATTATGTACTTTTGATGGATGAAAAACGCTACATCTCCATAGTTTTTGTATGGTCAATAATGACGTCACTATTTTGTTAACTTTATTATTTATTAATTTCAAAGCAAGTAAAAATCGAATACAGTTAACTGAAAATTAATCGGATTTTTGCTAAAATGGAGCATTTTTTTGATTTGTTGCAATAGTTGGTTAATGGCGTCAATTACCAATTAGGCGCAAATAAGACCCGAACTATATAAACTCCATTTGTATACCATTAGACAAACAAACATATTTTCAGTTTATTCAACCAATTTTGAATTGTATTCCGTTGACATTAGGTTGAGATTATAAGGAAAAACTTTTTCACAATACTGTGAGGCAACTGTTTGTCATGACACATGACACATCAAATACGGTTGATCAAAAACATAACGCCTGTATTCCTCGAAAGGGTAGGCAGAGGTGAAGCCACATTTCGCCAGTTATGTTTCAGGTCCCAATGTAATAGGGGACGAGCCTACTGCCATCAACCCGGCACAAATCCAGACTCCCTGCTGTTACTGAGAATAATTGTAAAACCCAAAAACACTTTGCCCGATCAGGGAATTGAGCCTTATCTTCAGCAGTCACGCTTAGTGACCACTAGACCAACGAGGCAGTCTCGGTTGAAGAAACTGTAAATAAGTGCTTCCTAAAGGTAGATCTCCGTACATGGCAGATCGGATCAATCAAACGAATTGATAGTTTCTCATAGGCCGTGATACACGGAAGTCTACTTTTGTAATGGTATATCAAATGAAGCATAGTAATCAAGTAAAAGAAAAGCTACTAATCAATACAATAGCTTACATTGTATAGCTGTGCTGTGAGCGAGTGTGTGCGCGCCATCTATCGCAGAGGAGCCAAAAACAGTACCTTTAGCTTTAATATAACACAACGCAGTACAAACCGAGCTCTGCCCAGTTAGCACCGTGTCCACTGTTCTGTGGTACGCACCCTGACTCTCACCTCCCAGTTCTTGATTCGTTTGTTGTAGCCTTCTAATTTCTTCTGCAGCTGCGCAATGCACAGCGCACTCTTCTGGTTTTTCTTCTCGAACACAGCTTTGATGCGCTGGAGTTGCTGCTTGTCCGCGTTCGCTGCTAGCTTCAGGTACTCGTTTACGTTGTCTGTAATAGAGATGGTTTATTGATAAATCAAATATATAGAAAAATAACTTTAAACTAATTAATTATTAAACGGATGGTAGCTTTTAATATAGGCGAGGATATATCAGACAGTTACATACATACAGTTACGCCTGTTTCCCTGAGGGGTAGGCTAGTAGGGGTTTGCTACGTTCTGATATAACATTCCTCATATGAAACAGGCCGTTAGTTTTACTTCAAAGGTAAGCTTATATATACAACTAAAGTTATAAATAAATTCAAGAATATAACTTACCATCCCGTATAGTCTGTTCCAGTCGTATGAGGTCCTTGGTGCGCTCAATCTTGGTGTTGAGATGCGCGATAGCCGCGAGCGCCTTCGATGACGTCACGTTCGCCCCGTCGCTCTCGTCTTCAAGTAAAACGTACATTACCAATGGTTACCAAAAGTTTGTTTGGATACACCCATGTATTTTATAAATTTAGCAGTACAACTCGCCATCAACTGCACTACAACACTGGAAAGGGTTCATATATATCCTTTTGTATAATCTGGTATAAGAATAGTAAAACAATCGAAAGAAAGAAATATTTTTGTATATTATTGCAGCGCTTACCTAGATGTATCAGAAGGTCTCAAATACAATTTAGTACCCAAAATCTTATCAAAACCTGTTACTGTACTGATGAATTGAGTTATCCTACTAATCCTACTTCCTACTAATATTATAAATGTGAAAGTTTGTGAGTATGGATGTGTGGATGTTTGTTACTCTTTCACGCATAAACGGCTGGACCGATTTGGTTGAAATTTGGTATGTAGATAGGTTATACCCTGGATTAACATATAGGCTACTTTTTATCCCGAAAAAATGTCGCGGGTAACACCGCGGCGCGCAGCTAGTTTAAGATAACTTAATAATACATAATGCGTTTTCGACATTTGATATAAACGCTATGCGACGCGATGAGGCTCTTTACATAGCAAGGACTACAAGGTAATATAATCGTCACGCTAGTAATACAATCATGGTACACTAATAACTATACATATAATAATACATACATATAATTATTACTAAATTATGATATCAAAGAAGGAAACATAAATAATCAGTGGCAATTTGATTGCAACTTATATCTCTGATTTCCCTAGCTCATTTCTGTTTAAGTTTTCCACTACAACGTGTCAAACTTTCAGACACAACGCGTCAAATAAATTTGTTGTTAGCTACCTTATCAATCACGTTAGTGTTTAACTGTATTACAGTAATCAACTCCAATCGAAAAACATGTAGGATATTTAATGTAGTTTTCTAATAATAATGATGAAAAACATAAACATAACATAACATCACGCCTGTATTCCCCGAAGGGGTAGGCAGAGGTGCACATATAGTACACCCACATTTCGCCAGTTATGTTTTAGGTCCCAATGTAATAGGGGGCGAGCCTATTGCCATCAACCGGGCACAAATCCAGACTCCGTGCTGTTACTGAGAATTACCTAATGGAAAAACCCAGTAACACTTTGCCCGACCCGGGATTCGAACCCAGGACCTCGTGCTCAGCAGTCGCGCTTAGCAGCCACTAGACCAACGAGGCAGTCTAATAATGATGAATAATAACAAAAGCTTATAAATACATTAATATAAATGTATCCTGTACTATCAGTTAATCCAAATAAATGTCACTGCTTTTAATACCACAATTCTATAATATTTTATGTACAAATCACTAATACTGAAATAGTCGATACACGCGTGCAGCCAATGTGCTGCGTCTAATCCGGCCAGTTATCATAAGGAAAATAACGTTTATATAAAATGTACATACATGTAATTGTGATATACATATTAATTATAAGTATAAATAAATAATATATAATAGCAACGTTTTACTCCCGATGAGGTCAGAAGAATAGCATAATTATATAGAACTGACTAATAACTATATATTATAATATTTTCTATGATTTACGCGAATTTCAGACAGAAATAAAACTAGTTTTACGGATATTATCGCGGTTTTAATTGGTTTTTTGGTCCCGAGGTTTCGAATCCTTTACAGCATTCATGGTCACGGGAAGACTGACCAAAAACCCGATTAAAACTACGATAAAATTCCTAAAACTGTTTATTTCAAAAACTATAGATCATTATTTAGCGTATCATGATATTAGTTTACCTACAACTTAAGGAAAAATTATCATAACAAGTATGGATTATATTTAAATGTTGTAAAAGTAATCGATATTAAGAAGTTTGTAGTTACCTTGATTTGAATAATCCCCGTCTTGACCTGAAACATAACGACAAACTTTTCAAGACACTTCACATACGACTTAATATAAAAACATTTTCGGTACGTGTTAGTCACCTAACTCCTAAATATACGGTGTAAATTTCAATGGATGGTTTGAAAACACATTTGGACATGGTAGTTGGCAATACTTTTCCGGGTAGGACGTCGACTACCTGGTCTGCTAGTATTATATTTATACTTTCTCAGAAAAAGTTAATAAAAATACAATAAATATTTTATCTAGTAATTCACCATTAAACACACTACCTAAAATATTTTTGACATATTTTTTAATGAAAACTATTTATTTTAATATTTTATATAAATAATATCTACCTAGTTGCACCATGTTGCTATATTAAAAACAATTTCAACACTAACAACAGTTAATAAGTGTGAGTAACGCAATATTGACAACACTCATCATAACAATGCAGATTTGTTTTATATAATTATTGTTTGTTTTTACCGGGAATAGTAATATGCAAGTCTGTGAGTTATGTCAGAGAGTGAAAAAGAAATATAAGTCACTAGCAGACCCGGCAGACGTCGTCCTCCACGGAAAAGCAGAGCGATGACAATGGGTCCAGCAGTTCCCGAGTTATAAGTGTTCTAAATATAAGTCTTTCTACTTTTCAATAATGTGGGTCATATTGTGCGACTGCTATTGCGTTATTTGCTATATTTTGGCATCTCTAAACAATGAGCTATTAGAGTCATGAATATCGTATAAGAAAATCTGATTTTTCATCATCATCAACCGGAATACTTCCACTGTTGAACAAAGGCCTCCCCCATAGGAAAGGGGGGGGAGTGTGCCATAATTTCCTTGATCTATACTACAAGTGGCTTTTATAAGTACCTCTATAAGCGGGCGATCCATATTCGTCAGCCGAGGAGAGCGCGTACGATACATTAGGACTGTACTGACAGGCAGCATAGTCGCCGGGGGCTATCAGACCCGGGAGGATCTTCTTCTGCGGCGAGTCTTCCAGGCTGGAAGGTAGATTGGGAGCTAGATTAGTTACCGTCTTATTTAGTAGTCACAAATAATTCATATTTGGTTGAGGTAAGCGGAAGAGTCAGATGTATATCGCTGTTAATTACATTTGATGTTGATACCAATTTAATCGATAAAGGACTCAAGTCCAGGATATATTAGCATACCTTTGTCTACATCCGAGAGACTGAATTAGCTCTTCATCTAATTCAAACGGGACCATTTTAAGATGATATATGTATATTCTTTCAAACAAAAAAGATATTGTAAAAACACGTCAAAAAACGCACATAATCTAATCCGAAGTCGGTAAAAATGCTAGTTATTAATTATTAGATTTATGCAGTGTCATGTGGGGTAAGCACTATTTCTTGTTTCCAGATAGTATATACATATAGTGTAAAGTCGTATTGAACGTAGTTTAGCAGAACGGATCCAATCCATTTGAGATATATATTTGACTTAAAGGTTATATCGTTTTTCTTTATCAATGTGATACAGTAAACCTGCTGGCTCAATGGCAGACGAAGGGTATCTTCTTGTATTTTAATATTTGAATTTTAGAATTAGGTTTACTTTTTTACTTCTTTAGTATGTCTTACTCAATTTTGGTGTTGGGGGATGGATCCTTTCTACTTAACTATTATTATTAATTATTAGAATAGTGATGTACTAACTCTCTGGAACTGTTCCCGGTGGTGTTGGCGGACAGCGGACTGTTGCCGAGGTCTCTGGAGTGGGACTTGACGTGGTGCGCCCGGTCGCCGTGCCGGGACGACGAACTTGATGACGGCTCCTATAAATATAACAATTACATTCTGGTTGCTTATTGTAAATAATATCTGTATAATACAAACAGTAAGGGGAGATTTTAAACTTAATTAGACTTGTGGCCTAATATTCAATCATCATCATCAGCCGGAAGACGTCCACTGTTGAACAAAGGCCTCCCCCTTAGAACGCCACAATGAACGACAGCTAATATTCAATATATATACTATATTCAACCTTGTTATACAATAATAATTACTTCTGTATCAGTCCACAGGTTTTACAAATATGAATAGTTGACTTCTTCAGGCAGGTTTCTAAGATTGTCCTTTCCTATAAGCGGTTAAATAATATAATTGAGTAAATTATGCAAGTTTGCAATCCGGGTCACATTTCCACGACAAGTTATTTAAATATAAGTCTTTATTGTTTTGACATTTAACAAAAATATAGACTAGAACTGGCTGTAGTGAGCATTGTCTTCTTCATGTCGAAAATAACCTTGAATAAAACATATTAGCGGTGCCCAATGACCATATCTGGTGTACCATGGTTGTTTGGTGTCTAAATACAGGCTTTAGACACAATAAAACCCTTTAGAACTAATAATAAAATTAATTACTGAACATTTATAACTAGACGTACGGTGACGGAAAACATCGCGAGGAAACCTGGATTTAATTATCTGAAATCGCTAACCCGCAGTGAGCTAGCGTTGTGATCAAGGCTCAATCCTTCTCTATACGAGAAGAGGCCTTTGCCCTGCAGTGGGACAGTTATAGGCCGTTATTATTCACTATAATTGCATAAACCTCGTCAACTCACAATGAGATGTAATCTTATTAATTAACAATACAACTTCACTTGTCTATCACACAAACCACAACAAATTGATTCACACATGGATATCATTCATAAATATTTATATACGGATATGTCACAATATTGATTGACAGTCAAGTCATGTCAACTGCGGTATTCAAACTTATTGATTTTATTTATTTATAAACCTACTTGGGCCAGCAGTTAAACTAGTACAAACGTTTTCTTTGAATATGAAAGCTTTTCCGCGCAACTTGGCTCATATGACCTAATTGACAAAAAATATCCAGTAACACGGTGGCTCAGTTGGCAGAGCGGCGCCACTGGCTAAAGTCGCGGGTTCGAGTCCCGCTCGTTTCCATAATTTTTCAAGTTTCCTTTATCAATTTAAAAAATATCTACTACGAAAATAGCCAATGGTAATCTCTAGCTCAACAAAATTCATTATCTCAATATGAGGCCTCTCAAAATAAGCCCCTAAAATATGTTATACTTAGATTAATATAGGAATAGTATAGTATACTATTTAAAAACAATAAATCACTGTATGAATGAAATATTTGTGTACGTGAAATAAATTGTATCCATAAACAACTAGATTAAAAAGACATCGTATACTTTCATAGGCCACGAGGGAAAACGAGGGACGTTGTATAAGGGTAGTATAACTCAAGTTAATTGGGCAGAAGTATTACATATATTAATAATGTGCCGTAAAGCGATTGGACAGCAGAAATAATTATTATGTAGTGATAGTAAAGTTTATAGTTGTGTGTTAGTTACGGCATGCACATCAATATTCGTCCTACATATTATAATTAGAGAGTAGGTACTATCCATTGTGCCTCACTTTCTATTTCTTAACGTCGAAGTTCGATGGGTTGTGAATATTGTTACTGAAGCCATTGTTGTAAGGACAATGGATTTATCTGACAGCTGCAGAGGCGGATGTGTAAGTGAGAAAATTTTCCATTCTTCTTTCTAGGCAAAGGTTGTTGTATATCCTTAATATTTTTTTACTTAGATCGTATTTTGTACATATATCTGTTTCAAGATGCCTACCTAGAAGAATTCAGCTAAGCCTTAAAGATCTGTCAACAACTTTGGCGTTTGTTAATTACTAGCTGCGCCCCGCGGTGTTCCCCGCTACAATTTTTTCGGGATAAGAAATAGCCTATGTGTAATTCTGATATATAAGCTATATTACTGTAAAGTTTCATTAAAATCCATTCAGTAGTTTTTACGTGAATGAGTAACAAACATCCATCCATACATACAAACTTTCGCGTTTATAATATTAGTAGGGATGGCACGGATTTGAGTTATTGATTACTTTAAGTAGGTATCTATGGTACCTACTTAAAATATCATTGATGGTTTATATGTAAACTATAATTGACTTCCCCAGCTAGTTACTTTACGCAATTACGTGTTGGATTTAAAAGGTCAATCTGTTGCAAAATTCTATAATTGATAATCTTTAAGGGCAAGATGATTTGCCTGATGATCAATCAACCCATGCAGATGGGTGTCAAGTGTCCAGTTATATCATAATATTATATTATATCAGACGTACCTCACCTACCTATCACGGAACTGACAGTCAGTTCATTAGTATGCGAGTATCGTGTTAAATACAGGTATAATTATTATTGTGTCAAGTTATTATTACAGGTAGAAATATTGCAGATAATACTAGTGTTCTAAATGGCTGTTAATCCTTTATTGTCTTACCAAGACAGAAGTGCCTAAAGTGCAAATTCTTGATATTAAAATTTAGACTTACTACGTAGTTACATTGATGCTCATTTTAATTTCGTGATACTTTACTTCTGTGACACTATATTCATGTGAACTGCCCCCTTAACATGAACTCTTAAAGCAGGAGCGTTTACGATGTGGAACCGAGAGGCCGCTACGTGTAGTAGAGTAATGTGGCGTCTCTCTTTCACAACGTAAACTGTCCTGCTTTAAGAGTTCATGCTAAGGAGGCTGTGCTCATTATACACGTCAAATCTCAGACGGCACTACAAAAAAACCGCGTACCTATACATACACACGTTCGAAACCCGGCCACATTATCAGTTCTAGTAGCTAAATAAAATGATTACAATATTTCCTTACTAGTTATCAGTAGCCGCAATTCGTACAATCTTAAATGAGTAACAAATGAAGAATGTTTTATTTACTACAAGATCAACATACAAATAAATACCGGCATTCACAGCGCCTTATTAAACATAGTCAAGGTGACGCTAACTCCAGCGTAGACGACGTGAACAAATTAACAGAGTAGCGCTTAATGTCATGTTACTAGCTCTGTTTACATCGCAACGAGTAACTTTATAATGTGATAACTCATTAGACTAATACATCTGATGCTACGAAAACTTTGTTAGGCAGAAAATCGATTTTCATTAATTCGCAAATAGTGGCATTTTATAATCAGCCATTAGCTGATAGAATACATTAGCAAACGAAGATAGATAGTAATACGATCCTACTGGAATGACGACCAATTAAAATCGTATGGACTAAAAAATGCAATCTGTCATAAAGAATAAAATCACTAACAAAGCCGCAGGGGTCTCTAGTTATGAGACATCAGAGATTTGTGTCCTTGAATTAGTGTCTGGTACTCGGCGCAAATGTCTGCCTGGGTTTAATTGTCAAATAAACTCCAGTGTTGAGACGAGTCCCCAAGGAAACATTAGTAGGTCTCATTAGGTGATCACAAATAATGTGTATGTAGAATCCGTGATTTTCACTATGTATTACACATGTATTCCCTGTAGGTTAGGGAAGGCATATCACTGTTACCAAATACGTCTAATTTTGATGTAGTTTTGGTGTAAACAATATTAGAATACAGGAAAATATTATAATATTGGTTTACCTCGACTTTTCATTTACTGTAGTCACAGGAACACAAGTGAGTGGGTGTCGCCGTTTTGCGATTCAGACACCGAACTATACCTACATGATAACGTGCTATTTGTACGATTCCAGAAAGTTTAAAGCGTATCATGTACACGCCTTCTGGAGAATTTCACACATTACTAGCTAGCTGTGACCTGCGATTTCTACTTGTATCTGTATAATGAATAATATTGTTAAGTTTTATTAAAATCCGTCCAGTAGTTTTTGCGTGAAGGAGTACAATAGATACCTACAAAGTTTCTGCCATCCTCACACACTTTCTCGTTTATAATATTAAGTGGGATATTGTACTACATCTTTGGTCAGTGTTCAATATCCATGTGTCACATAAAACTGGCGTCCAGTATATAACTACGGCGAAACAACAGCTGCCCGCAAGCCAGACGCCAGTTGCGCCGGGACGTAGCACATTAAAAATTAATTGCCATGATTGTTTGCTAATTATGTCCCATGTATCAAAGAATACTCTCTTTGCTTTCCTTATACGTAGCTGTACATTATAATTTGCTGTATCAACTAATTACTTAATTTAATGCGATATATAACTAAATAATATTACAACTCTGCCTCGTTGGTCTAGTGGTCGCTAAACTCGAGCGCAAGGTCCTAGGTTCGAATCCCGAGTCGGAAAGTCTTAGTGTTATTAGATTTTTACATTAGGTAATTCTCAGTAGCAGCGTGAGATTTGGATTTGTGCCCGGTGGCAATAGGCTCGCCCCTTAGTACATTGGGACCTATAACATAACATGCGAAATGTGGGTGCAGGTACTATAGGTACATCTCTGCCTACCCCCTCGGAAGATCCAGGCGTGATGTTATGTTATGTATGTTATATTAGTATTACAACTATGTTTCAGTGTTAAACGATAAGAGGTAATATAGTTACTAGGTTAGAGTCTGGCAAATGAAAGTAGACACTCGGATTATTTGCAAACTTTTCATATGGCAACTTTTTTTTTATGTCAATCTCGGATTGTCAAAACACGATGGCGTGTTGTTGTTGATTTAATGTGACCTTTGTTTATCATTTTTCTAACTTAAACATGAATGAAACGATTAAAAGTGGAGTGCGGGAGATGCTATTTCGCATGATATCAAAGTTCGAAGAAAGACAAGAGGAGAAAGACGCCCAATTCAATCAAAAACAAGATTGTTTACGTGTGGTGTTGGATTTCTTAGGTAGTTTGATGCTTTGATTTTGATACTTACTTTGTTTGTATTCGTAGTAAACTAATCATTTATGATTTTATATAAAATCTATTCTTATGTTTGGTTTATATTCTGTTAAAATTACGTTAAACATCATCATGCATTGTTATTTGTTGTACATTTGTATTCTGTTGAATTGCAAGTTAAATCGAAAGTCGGCGCGAACACACTCAATGGTTAAAGATACGACTTTACGTACAACTGGTACCATAGACTCCCACATTTGGACCCTTTGGACCTGTCCACACAAGTGGTGTACAAATATTTTTTACAAAAAAAAAAAACAAATAACTCTAAAGTATCAAGACAGGTTATTAATTATACGTCCTACAAATTTTAGGGTTACTAGGCTGAGATTTTTTAAATTTGCCACCATTTTTCAGTCTCTACTTTCGTTTGCCAGACTCTATTAACATATAAATATAAAAGTAGCAGCTTTAACACAAAGTTAATATTTGTGCCAAATGTTATTCGTCACTTTTCGCAGTGTAATTGAGTAATAAACATCATAACTTCGACAGTTAATCTGTGAGCTCTGTGACGCAGTGCAGTGCAATAAGTGATTCATAATTTTGTATTAAAGCCACATACTTCAATTGTAACGCACAAAGTTCATATCACCATTATAATTCTTGATATGAAACTGACGGAACATGAATGTCCAGAATCTACGCGCATTTTCACTACATTGGACTACAGATAGTAGTACGGCACTGTAGGCGTATTTATACGTACATAAATTATTCAATAATTTCTGTAAAATGTTCACATTGGTACTATTTTTTAAACGTCGCCCCACACTAGGAATTTCTCCTGTATCATGGGTGCGATTCGCAAACACGAAATATCACATACACAAACACCCTGACTCGGGATCACACAATTTTTTGTCCCGTGCGGGAATCGAGCCCGCAACCCTTAGCGCATCAGTCCAATTGCTTAGCCACTGCGCCAATTAGGTCAAGGTCAGTTACAATGGTGATTAGATAACTAATTTATATACAATTGCGTATACGTTTAAGTAGGTATAGATACTCACACTGACAACATGATGCACCGTAGACGGTGATTGGACCCTGGACCTAATAACGGCGTCATCGGTCACCACGGCAGGGTCCCGCGCGAGGTCAGCCGTAGACGGCGACTGGCTCCGACTGGACCCCTTACTGTGCCCATGGTCTACGTGCAACGTGTCCATCCCTTCTTTCCGAAGACACCTCTACATGGAACTCACTACACACATTAGGAGCTTCTTACTTCTGCAAGTATACTCCAGTTCATAATAGGCTTGATAGGTCGGTCAGTGATCTCGCCATCGCTTCGAGTTTTATCTGGAAGAATAGAAACGACTAATTAAATCATTAGAACTGTGGACTGCGCGAGTTTGATAACTCCGTCATTCTGTAACGACTCTGTTTGGGTTAGAATATATGATAAGCGCGTATAAAACTTTATGAATTTTGCAATACTAATCATGAATACTAGAATACTTCCCAGTGTTTATTTGTGTCACATTAATGCACTTACAATTATAAAAGTGTACAAATATTACAAACTGATTAAACTAAATGCCATTAAAGAGGCTTATGTCCAGCAGTGGACTGAGATCGGTTGATGATGATGATTAAGCCAAATGAGTCGTATTTCAGCCTGAAAAGACTGCTAAATCCTTGTATCTAGGTGGTCAGTAAGCTAGAAATTGGTAAACGCAGTAGGACCCCCCCACGTATTCTAGAGTAGGTAAACAGACTAGTTTATAGATCTTCCGAAGTCTTAAGGATATACAAATATCCGTAAGCTCAAAAGTTTCAGTATAATGGAAGTATTTATACTAATCAGAAATAGTTTCTGATAGAATGACATTGCAAATTCAAATACTTAAAGCCGCTTCCAGCGTACAAATAAAACATACCGGCGACGCCTACACCCACGGCTTAGCTTCTATTATGACTGCAGATAAGCCGATAACTGGATTTGCAAACATGAAACGCTAAGCGCTAAAACAAACATATTTTTGACTGGGATTTATCCAACCGGTGTATTATAACGGAAATGTATATTTATAATACAATTGTTTAGAACTTTACCATCAGTTTATAAAACATAACATCACGCCTGTATTCCCCGAAGGGGTAGGTAAAGGTGCACATACAGTACACCCACATTTCGCCAGTTTTGATTTTAGGTCCCAATGTAATAGGGGGCGAGCCTATTGCCATCAACCGGGCACAAATCCAGACTCCAAGCTGCTACTAAGAATGACCTAATGGAAAAACCCAGTAACACTTTGCCCGACCCGGATTCGAACCCAGGACCTCGTGTTCAGCAGTTCAACGAGGCAGTCGGTTTATAATATCTAGAATAATTATAGTAGCCCCTAATTGTTCGTTAAATGTATTCACAAAGGCAAAATTTAAGTTTCCTTTTCCTTCGTTAAGTGTGCTAAATGTATAACATTATGAAAGCAAACCATTATTTCATGGATCAATAAATGTATATAGCCACTATAGCAAGCGTTATTAGGAATGCTTTTTGTTCCGAATACGGTAAAAAGCGTTTAAGTATCCGGTATTTCACGTTAGGTTAAAGATAAAGGGAATAGCAGGGCCGACGTGGGTGAGATTATCATAGGGCTACGAGAAGCGTAAAAGGAAGCACTCGGAAAAGGATGTAATCGGACTGAAATGATTATTCTTTCATGATTCGCGAGTCCGGAAATGTTAGCTGCAACATTCCTTTCAAATATCCTATTTTCAGTTTCTTGACGTCAAGTCCTGGGCCTTTGAAAGAATGTGTGTTGCTGGAATTTGATACCTTTTATTTGAGTGTTATTTCAGTTTCAGTAATTGATTTGAATGATACAAATTGACTCTATACTTGAAATAATGCTTGAACTAAATGGAATGAGGCTCGATTTATAACCTTGCCGGTCCATGTCAGAATACTTGAAACGTTATCTGTATGTAACGTTATACGTTTAACTATATTGACTACAATAGAAATCAACACTATCGGTATCAATATACGTTCAAGTTCAGTCAGTTGGCTCGTTAAATTAATACTAATCCGTTAGCGTTAAACATTCACGGGAGAATTCGTCGGTTTCCCAAACCGATATGAAATCCTGTGGGAATGAATTTGCAAAATCGCTAACCATGAAACCGGTTTGGGCTTTCGTAATTCCCTATATTGGATGCGAAATAGCGTATGAGTCTACTAAGGTCACAATCTCGGCGACCCACAGTTGGGTCCTAGCTTACATCAACTCTCAGAAGGGTCTGTGATTTTTGCGTCAGAGCTTTTGCACATAATTACAGAGATTACTTCTGTGGTTTTCGTAAAAGGTCAATTGTGTTGTGCTAAATACTAATAAAGATACATATATTGCAAACAAAATGTTTTAAGTTTTTCACATTCGGTCATTGTAACTATCGACATGTCCTATGCTTCCTGTGTTTGATTCTCGAGTCAGACTTACTATTATAATTGAGTAAATTTTTTTGTAACAACTTAAAATAATACTTTATGTGGTATACAGTATCGGAGGTCGACGACACTATCCAAGTAGCCGTGATCAATACTTCTTCATAATACTAAACCACTTCATAATGAAAGCATCGTGGCAAACACAGATAGTCATTTGAATATCGCAATAAATCGACGACCTATTAGGTACTAAGGTTGACCTAAATTTGATAGCTATAGCTGATTTACGAGGAGTTGTTAATCTTTACGACTAGTTGATTGCATGTGGCATGAATGGGACGGTGACATGTTTTCATAATTTGCGTTGAATAGGTTCATATAATAAGATCTAGTTTCCTAAACGTCTCATAAAGACTTGGTTTTGCCTGTACTAATAGTGACCATGCTGGTACGAACGTGAAACGCTCCAGTGCGATACTAAACACAAAAGAAAATTGTCTATTAATTTCTATCATTACAATTTCAACTACAAAAAAAACCATAGAATTTGGGAAAAGACAAAAATTATTTTCAATTCTGGGTTACCACAGGCAAAGGCCACTCTTGTTAGGTGCTAATGAATCTGAATTCCTACCACAAAACGTCTATTCCGTCTCCCAAAATAGAACAATTTGCTCTTTGATCAGCATGGAACATTGACCAACTCTTTTACGTTTCAAACAGTCTACACTACAATCTAATTAAAGGTAGGTAAGGCTTGTGAATCATTCGCCCTTTGTGATGTTGTTTGTATGACTAACACTTTAAAGGTATACTGCGCAACTCTGTTCAGAATCCTTTCTAATATCAGATATAATCTTACACTACATTTCAGGGGATTTGATGTACGTATGTATGTCACGTGCAAACAAAAGAAAGCTCTTTCCTGAAATTACGGCCCGGAAATATGAAGTGCCCAGGATGTGGAGGATAACAATGTAAGTAGTATGTATTATGTAATGTGCTAGAAACTGAAAGAAGTCATTTTCGGCTAAGTTACACGTGTGTATCACTGTGAAATTATACTTTGTAAGGTTAATATTTTTGCGACTTTTTAAAAATGTTAATTTGATTTGGTTGAATAGCCTAGTTCCTTATCATATACATCATTATATTATTATTAATGGCAATGTTTAGGATCAGTTATTTAGTTGTTAGTTTCCCTAAGAATTAAAAATAAAAAATATATTACAGACTACAATTAGAGTTTGAAGGACACCGCGTATGGGTCCTTTACTTCAAAATTTAACTGTTCTTGATGACTGTATTTGTGTGCTGTGTGAATACTTACACTGTTTACAGCAATTTAATTACTAATTAATTTTAACGTCGTAATATGTGTATAATTATGTATTAATTTATTATATAAGCGTTTCTTAACCTCGCAGAATACTTAATCATCATTGAACATAATCGAATGCTAGTCAGTGAACGGCATGAGATGTACTTGTTGGTCTTACTATAACAATCTTTGTTTATTATACAATGTTGCGGATGAATGTACACATTGATTCGCTACCGGTCATTTAATATATTGTACGTCAATGTTTAAGACAAAGAAAGATTATGGTACTGATATATTATGATCGGATTAAGAACGCGGAACAATCTTTCTATTATTCAATTATTGCTACGAAATATAATGTAGAGTTAAACTCGCTAAGGGTCATAAGGTATGTTTATACTTTCATAATCATCATCAGCTAGACGTCCACTGTTAAACAAATGCCTCCGTCTTAGAAGGCCACAATGAACGACCTCTTGCCATTTGTATTTGTTTTTTCTTTATAAGGTTCTAATTTCTTCTTCCACGAATTTCCTGGACATTTAAACATCTTTATTTCAAACGAATATTAAAGTGTAAGCACGTTCCATCTAGCATCCTCCACAGTTATAGTCAAGGACATGCTAGTATATTGCACGAGCATCGTACTCCTTTGGTCACAACTCACAATCAAAGGCTGAGTCAGATTAAAATTACAAGCATTTTCAAATACGCCTTGAGTTGATATACTATTCATCATTGTTTTAATGAGTAAACTGCGTTAAACGCATGTTTAGATTTATTAATAGAGAAGGTTTGTTTCCGAGCTTTAGTCTAAAAACTTATAGCAACACCACGAGAACGACCTCCGTCCATAATAACCATTTCACATTTTACACTGTTCGTGCACATCGGCCGTTACAAACGAAGAAAACTATCTGGGAATCGATACCTGTCGAACGAATACGAATAATCGCACTTTCAATTTATTCGAGTAACTACACTAGTTATAACGCTGAGATATCGCAGTTAGAAGATGAGTCAATGCCTCCCCACACAAGTACATATAATTTCCTGTGTAGATAGTCAATTATAACAGTGCATCTGTTTAATGACCGGAGTAAGATGATTAATAGGTTATTTAGTTATTAGCTATTATTGACCCGTTTCTAGTGCACATTAACTGTTCGTTTCCTTTAAGATGTTGTTAGAGAAAACGTACGAACTGAATACTTATTTGGGCAATTTACTTTTATGTACGATTGTTGGATTTTTTCTAGCAGACACGTATTTTAAATGTCTGGTTTTTTAGCTTTGTAAAGTTGGGGCACTGTGTTTTGGCAGTTTTAAAAAAATGACCCTATGTGTGCGTGCAACTTGCAAACACTCACATTGCATTATTAGGTACAAAATCCTGGCAACATTGACTGCCAAGTACTCACATTTTCCAAACGTTGTTCACGTGAGTTCTACATAAGGGAGGCCCACTTCAAACGATGGCCTCTTCCATTATCTAGCCTACACGTGCTTTCTCTTCATCTTTCTGTACGTAGCGAGCGTGCATTTTTCTGATTGCTCGCGTTTTAACCGCGGTAACACTTTTAGATTTTACGGCATATCATACACAATTTGGTAGAACCTCTAAAAACTTGTCCATTAAAACTTTTCACAATTCGGGCACGCTAGTACTAACATTAATTCATAAATACATGTTGGCATTTTATTTTGATTGAAGTTTACATTATTAAATAAACTTTGCCTATAAGTTGTGAATATAAAAGCACGAGCCGACTTTACTTAAAGTTTTTTAATTACCTTTTTTCTTATAAAACTACCTACGAACTAGCACTTCTGAACTTTTGAGCTTGTCTGGACTTTAAAAGAGACCCCTGAGTTTGTTTCGGTATTTCTTCCCAGTGGTAGTCAGTTAGGAAATGCCGATGCCATCTAGTTTTAAAAAAAATGACGTGTAAAAGTGTTTTTTTGAAACCTATTTACAGAAATAAAATCATTTATCATGGTTACATAACGACGATATGTTAGGAAAATGATTTTCAGATATATTTTTTTGCAAAACCTTACTTAGCAAATCGCAGTGCACATTAAATATGTAATTTGTACAGCCCGCAAAAGAAATACATTTGAACATGAACAAGTCTCCTTCAAATTACGTTATTAATGTGCTCAAATAAGATTTCTACAACAGGTTTCAGCTATCGAAATGCCCGACTCCAGTCTCGCATGAAATAAGCAGCTTATAAAATATGGACAGTAACATTAATAAAGGTTATTTTACGAGTACGGCACAAATGCCTACGATATTATTACGTTTTGCTGTCGACTACAGTATAAAATAATTGGAAAAAGGCTGTCTACACAAGAATGAAAAGAAACAACATGTTTTTCGTTTTACTGCAGCAGCGTCATGCAAGAAGGGTCACCTACCCGCTTTGTCAGCATGACTACAGACAAAACCTTCCTGTGGGGAGAGGTCATGTCCACTGTCCAGTTGTTGACTCCCGTAGGTTGTTGATTCGTTAATGTTTACATTTCACGACTAGATTTTATAATTTTGGATAAGATTTCAGTTAAGGAGACCGTATAAATACACCGCTAATAAGGCTCTTCGATAGGCTTATGATGTGTTCCTAAAAACGCTTTTAAATAAAAAATATGTTGTCAAGCTACACGACCTCTTTAAAAAGCAATCTGTGTCCAATAAAATTTGTAGCGTTATCAGAGCAAATTAGGACCAATATGTTTAGATAACGTATGAGTATGACATATTGAACTATGGTCACAAAAAACGTTAGATAGGTACACTCTTATCAGCTATTAACTTGTAGCGTATCTTGTCTAGCAGTCATAATATTAGTATAGGACTATAGGTAGGTTTTTATTTGTTTAATTACGATAATAAGGGTTATATAGATTCGATTTAGTAGAGTTTAAGTGAACATAGATATATTGAGTAGAAGAACAAGTTTTACCAAGACATGGCTACGTAGCGCATTAATATAATTTTGTGTACTCAATCACCCAATTATAAAGCAGTTAGTTGTACTTGTTCTATTTGTATACAAAGTTTCTTTAAATCAATACAAGTATAGTAAATAGCGGAATGTCAATACAAAGTAACAAACTCCCCATAAACGAGACAGACAAATAAAATATTCACGGCTTGTTAGCCACAATAATCTATTCGTGCCTTTCACGTGGAGTCCGCTGAAATATTTCAACGTAATTTAGGTAAACTACAAACAACTGTCAGCTTTGTACCTAGTGTACAAAGTCCAAAACCGCTAAAAATATACGACGCATAGTAGACTAGTTCGCGTGGGAGACTGTACCCTAATCAGAGGCACATACAGACGACATGGAGAGCGATGCAGAGATAACAATATTTTTTTATTGTGGAAAACATGAGCCGATGGAAACTAAATTGCATGGGTCTCATTGTTCGACGCAGTAACGCAGCTTTCATAAAACATTTAGATTAGGGCAAAAAACTAACTCTGTTTAGTTCTAATTGCATGCATAATAATATATTAAGTATTTAACAGGGCAGTAAATATAAATTAACTAATGAGCTGTAACAACTCCTGCCAATTGGCTGTTATACACATTGGACATATTGCATGTGGACGATCTGCTAAAAATTGGCGCCGTCTATTCATATTTTTATTACGACGCTCTTTTCCTGGATTGTAGCTGACTAAACGCCACTAAATGTCTTCTGACGTAGTCACAAGCATACTACAGATATAAGACAACTGAAAAAGAATGCTGCGTTGAATCATAAATTACTCTATCGGTTTTTTCAGTCAATATGAAACACAGTTTCGCAAAAACTAGCGGTCCGACTAGATTCGCGAAGGACACAAAAACGTCAATATAACGTTATGAATAAATCAAATACAGGACAACGAAAAAGAAAGGGTTCTACTAGTTTTCCCCAAGTTATATTGGTAGGTACAATATAAGACCTTTCCTAAAAAGAATTTTCGGAGAAAATCCAATTCTCGAACTATAGCCGATTTTTGTATTGTCATGTGATATATTAAGATTCACAATATCCTTTTAGAGCTCTACGGAGCATGATATCACTTCGATAAATTATCACTAAACTTTGTTTAATATTACAGCAACGGGACCGAGAGTTCCCGCGAATTGATATCGTTGAAGGCTCTCAGTCTGACAATTAAACATTTAGGCTTTTGTAAAGTATTTCTTAAGGATATTAAATGAGCGTTAAATGTTTTGTTGTCAACGACGGTAGTGCCATTGTCAAGAAAGAGAATATTTTAATGGGTTTTGACTATAGAACAATTTAACTCCGGTGGGATTCCCAAGTTTCATTTCACGGGTCAGTGATTGGATGTGCCGTGGTAACCTTGTTTTTTCTGTGATGGGGAGATAACTATACATATCTATTGTCAGCAAGCTTTAGATTACAAAGCTTAGGCGGATAGGATTGTGTGGTTCATTTTAAAATGAATAAGCGATTAACCTATAGTTTTGATATGATTACACCGCCAGCTAGATACGACCATTAGGCTTAAGGTTCAAAGGTGCATATACTAATATATTTAAGTGTTACACTTTTTTAGTGTTGCTGTTTTGTTCCTCGAATATGCCATATTATTTTTATAATAAAGTCATTAGCAATTTAAAGTTCTATGTTACCATGTCCTTTGAAAGAGATGTGGATCAATACAGGTACCTAGAATACGATACGTTCCGTAACTAATATCTTGGTGCTATAATACAATAAATGGGTCTATATTATGCATACGCTATCTGCCAAGAGTACAGGTATAAGTTATCGTCAAATCATTGCATAGCTCTCTCGTTAAATCCTTTAACGTAATTACCTGAACAGTCATACAAATTAATCGAATCAGGCATTGCTTAACTGAACACCTGGGGTATCGCGTGAATGCGGCATTCACTCGATAATATCGTTATTAGGTTAATACTGCACTTTGCAGATAGAGATACAATTGTGAGCCACGTTCAAGTTAGTTTTAGTTCCGGGTTTTAAACTAATTATAATGTAGGTAATTGGTAGATGATATTAGAGTAAAAAGGGATATTATAAGAATACGCTTCTTCGCCCGTAATAAAATATATAAATCGTTAATTAATTAATGATTGACGTATTGATAAGTTAACTGAGAAAACCCTAGAAGTGTTTATACTGGTTTAATACCTATTTATGAATTGAAGCCATCGTTTTATGCAAATGAAAAATCATGCATAGAGCCAAATAAATAATTTTCAAGCTTATTAATGTTGTCCTGGCCTTACTGTATCTCTGATAAGTTTATTGGACACTATGCAAACAATGTGCTTACTTCGTTCATACATAAATATAATTGCTAAATCGATACATTTCAACGAATATGAATCGATTCTAAGAATTGATATCAGTTATCGAAGGTTTCACTTCAAGCCGGGTGCATTATTTAACGTTCTGGTAATCGAATAATGCATCAATTAAGTAGTAATCGAGTAACATTTACTATTAAGTGTCGACCTGCATTAAAATATAACAAAACTAGCTGATCTGGCGAACTTTGTACCGCTTTCTCACTGGTTAAACCTTCTCTGGACGAATATTTCGATACCAAAATTAACCAAATCGGTCTAGCCGTCCTCGGGTTTTAGCGAGACTAATGAACAGAAATTAATTTGTATATATATAAAAGATAGTAATTCTGGAACAATGCGCATTCCGACGCATTTTGTAGTGACGATCGATTTATCAATGAAATAATCGCAATACCAAAACTTATCGCATTAGTTATTCGAAAAGATAATGCTTACAGGTACCCGTTTATTATTTATCTTATCGAACTAAGCTACAATACGTTATAATCCACAATACTAAGAAGGTTGAAGTATATTTTGAACCTATTCGGGCACTCCAACAAAACATTCGGATGAGTCAGACAGGGCAGACGAACTATATTATTCACTTTTATGTTTTGCTTAGTCCGTGTAATCCGACCTCGCAAATACTTAGGGAATGCTTCATATAATATCGAATATATAATGTTACGTACTAACTATACTACTAACAATCTGGTGTCGACCTTCTTGGCAATCTGTGACTTGAAGCCGAGGTTGCTGCACTGTTAATGGAAATGTATCATCACTATCATTCGAGAATTGGTAATATAATGAGGCTTTATACCTAACCTACTGCTGCTACGGGCGCCCAAACAGGGGTTTAAAAAGAAGCCTTCATTGTGAACTATTTTGATTCTAAGAGAGCTGGATGTGGTTTAGATTGTTTAGTTATTATAAGTTCTTGATCTGAGCCGTGCCGGCTCGAACTAGGCTTGATAGATATTAAGATAAAGAAAGCGATGTATATTTTTACAACATCTTAATCATCGCGTCTTTGATGCAAAAGGCGTATATTATAGCTGTACCAATAATCCTGTCCATGCATAATAAGGTATTTTGTTATAGAATTATTGTCAGATCTAAGAAAATGAACGCTATAAAAACAAATTAAAGGCAAGTTGTCTATTAACATTTATTAGGTATATCTGTACACACGCACGTAATTTTATAATGAAAAAAAAAGGAATGAAAATGGAATTCAAAATGGCGTGGAGCCAAATTTTTCTGTGACATATCCTACGCAATTTTTTTGTTTATGTATTATGAAAATAAAATTTGCGCTAACTGTATGCAAAACGACTCGTTAAAAATGAATACTTTCTTTAACAAGAACACAATGAAAGAGGTATTATTTGTTGTAAGACAAAAGATTGAGTGGACATACAGAAAACAAATGATGATCATTGTTGAACAAAACTTTAAATATTGTTTGTGGTCGAAATGCGATGTTAACATTCATGTAATTGGTTAAAGCTTTGTATACTACATTTTGTTTTTATTAGGTATATGGCGAGATAATTTGGACATCTTTGCGGGAAAGACATGGCCTGAAATGGCATTGGACAGGGTTTTGTGGAGGATAATGGTTTAAGAAACTTTATTCTCAATAAAGACTTACAATATGTCACTTACTTGAGAACAATACTTATTTTAAATATAACATTATGTTCGCCATCATCAGATCCAATGTAAACATCCAGTGCACTTATTTCTCCAAAAGTGATTTATCCTCTAGTAGGTACTTTCTAAGTTGGGTTTTAAATGCATTGAATGTGTGTACATTTCTTATGGATGAGGGTAGTTTATTGTATAGTTGTGCTCCTTCAAATGTAAGCAATTTTTTGCCATAATTGGTTCGGACTTTTGGTAAAACTAATAGGCTAGCTCGTCGCTATCGTCGGATAATAGGGAGGCCTTTGCCCAGCAGTGGGACACCGAACAGGCAACAAAAAAAAAGTATATGGCACATTACCTTTCGACATTCATAAGTTTTTTTTTATATACATTTTCTGCTCTTCCTCTATTAATATGTAACACTAATCAAAAAATTATTTATCAAAACTAAATACATAATTACAGTAGAGGGTAGGATCGTATTTGCTAAATTTGTTCACACATAAACAAATGCTCAAAACAGTCTACAACCTAGTATTAATTGAGTTACAAGGTAATTTTAGCAGTAGACAATTATAAAGGCTCTTTAAAAAGCACAATAAGATGCTAAATGATAATATTATGAATTAATTATACACACAACCTGTTTGTGAGTCACACCTCTTAGTTTGGTGTATTACATAACATTGACCACAGATGTATGTCCTGAGTCTGGGTGTTTGTGTATGTGATATTTCATTTTTATGTAATGCACCTACTATACAGAAGAAATACCTAGAGTAGGGCGAAGTTTTATTAAAAAAATACCATTTACCTACAATATGAATAGTCACACTTTTGTGTTTTTTACATCCAATATTATTTTTTTAACAATAGTCTTTTCCGGAGTCAATTTAACAGCTATAATATATTAATTACCTTGATCTTCAGAATGCAAGCTTATAGAAAACTGCCCACTATCTGGGGCCAAGAAAAACACTATACCCAAAAATGCTTATTTTCTTGATAAGGTAATATGCAAATTAAATTATAGTCTGTCCATTAATATCCACACATTAAACTTATCAACACATAATAATATTTTACTACCACAAGCTTACAATAACACTGATAAATAACCAAGAGTGAGTCATATTTAAGAGTTTATCCAGCAAGGAGGTTGGAAATTAACCTAAGGTTTTGTTACATTTTTTGTGAGTCTGACAGATTATGTACAGGGTAGCTGAATTAATGCTAACGGTAGGTGGCAATTTAGCGGCCTTGGTACAAACTGATGTCATGATACTAGAGATAATGATTATAGAACAAGGAAATATTATTATAATATTTTTGGCATTATGTTTGCATATTGTTTATAAATTTCCTTGTACAAAAAAAGTAAGTAGCATTGTCTGTGTCTACATTAAATGTTCAGATTGTTATCATCTCAGAATATAGAACAGTTATTATACATATTATCTTTAATTCTTTACTTTATTAAACCAAAGTGACATGTCCTGACTTAGGATGGTTGCTACGATTTTTTTTTCGTTTTATATTTGTCTGTGACTAAATGAGCCAGTGACTCACCTTACCAAAGGATAAAAAAACAAAGAAAAGGTAGATTATGTATTTTATATCTCATTTCAGCACACTTAAGTGCAGCAGTTGTTTGATGCACTGGCAACCGGCCAAGCGATCACGCAAATGATACGCACACATACGTAGGCCTTGGGTAAGTTAAACAAGGAAGTAAATGCTACACATCACAATAAGTAGCCCATACTAGTGCCCTAACATTACCTTGAAAGGTTCATGTTTGTATGACGTTCACATTGTTGTATCGAAAGATATCACGTACTAGATAATGAAATTATTTTGTTTAATGCAGTCTTCACACAAATGAGAAGAAATTCTAGTTTCAGATATCAAATGTTCCGGTTCGTATATAGAATTCATTATTCAATGAACGGAATTTAACTTTAGAACACAGCAATTGTCAATTTAGTATTTTTGACAGTCTATAAAAAATTCATTATTTAAAAATAAAAGAAATCACGGCTATTAATCGTTTACATACAGAAACACTTTACTCACAATTCTTATCACCACGGTCTTCTATAAACTTTTGTCTACATTTCTTGCTTACACTTAATAATTTGTACAGTCGTTTCCGCGAAATTAAACCTCACAGTATCTTTAATTCAGATTGCGATTGTAATAAATGACAGAAAACAACGAAGACGTGTAGTATGGTTGGATGGATGAGCTGTTCTTCTATTATTTTCAACAGATGGCGTCCTCTTCGATTTAACCATAGACAACAGACAGGTATGTTGCGAGACCTCATGAGACAAATGAATATTGTTGCCATGCTTATCGTTTATAAGGTTTAGTTTTGGCTTAGTTTAATATCAAACTAAAAAGAAATGTGAAAGTAAATTAAATGTTATTTAAAATATTAATCTTGTTTTTTGTTACATCAATTATGTTTAAATGAAATAAGATTAATTATAATTATTATTTAAATAAAATAAGGTTACAATATTTAAAACTCACAATATGCTATAATTATATATAATATAGGCTTCATAATTACAAAATTGATTAATATTATTACAAAAATATGTAATTGTTTGTAGATTCAAAATATAAAAGGGAATAAAAAAAAAGTCAATTCAATTCATAAAAAAGGCCTTAGACCTTTTATTAATGATCGTCGTTAAATTAAAAGTACCTTGTGGCTTGGTTATCTCATTTGCTTGTTGGTCTATATATTTAATGCATGTGTTTTGTCATAATTTAGTTTGTAAAATGTAATCGTAAGTTTATTAGAAAATATGTATCATTGAATACAGGGATAAGTCAGCTGTGATACATACGATATAGATATTGTACAGTATAGATAACATAAATTAGGTCTTCAATAATACTGTTCCATCGACTGTCTGCGCTACATAAGCGACATCTTGCGGGAGACAAAAAAGTAATGAAACTCTTTCTATCTCACTTGCACTCGTGAGTTCCATGCGGCCGAACGGTTCAATGACTTTGGCGACCGTTTCTACTATTTTCTCTCTGGTTTTGTCGTCGGGTCGGCCCGCAAGGAAGGGGTCTTTGTTTGCGTTTCACGTTCGCGTCGCACGGTATCATCTGCGAACGCGGCTCTATCGTATCGTTTCCGAGACGGAATGTGCCCGCATAAGTGGAAGCGTGGGTCTCGCTCCTCCCGGTCGATGTGAAATGTCGTGCAGTGTGCCAGAGTGGCGCCGTCTTCGAGTGCAAGTGCAGTGAGGTGCAGTGGTGTGTGCGAGCGCGCGTGGGTCGACTCGGCCACGGCGAGCGAGGTGCGCGGAGGTGGCGGCGGCCGCGCGGCCATGACCGGCGACATACCTGTAGGGGCTCTAGTGGGCGCGCGAGGGTTCGGGCGCGTTTTGCTCCGGGACGGGGCGCTGCCACCGCTTGAGCCCGGCCCGCCGGCTCCGGCGCCGGCCAACAACGCGCAGCCGCCCGACAAGCGGCCACCCGCGGCGGCCGCTAGCCCCGAGCAGGTCATGAAGCTCTACATGAGCAAACTTACCCCTTACGAACACCGTGAGATATTCGACTACCCCCAAGTGTACTTCATAGGCGCGAACGCCAAGAAACGTCCCGGGCTGGTCGGGTTCCCGAACAATTGCGACTACGACAATGAGCAAGGCTCGTACATCCACATACCCCACGACCACATAGCCTACAGATACGAGGTGCTCAAGGTGATCGGCAAGGGTAGCTTCGGGCAAGTGGTGAAAGCGTACGACCACAAGAAACGCGAGAATGTCGCGCTCAAGATGGTCCGTAACGAGAAACGGTTCCACCGTCAGGCGCAGGAGGAGATCCGTATACTGGAGCACCTCCGCGAGCAAGACAAGGACAATACTATGAACGTGATCCACATGTTCGATTCGTTTACGTTCAGGAATCACACATGCATTACATTCGAGCTGCTGTCGATCAACTTGTACGAGCTGATAAAGAAGAACAAATTCCAAGGTTTCTCATTGCAGCTCGTTCGAAAATTTTCACACAGTTTGCTGCAGTGTCTGCATGCACTCAACAAGAACAGAATTATACACTGCGACATGAAGCCCGAGAACGTGCTGCTCAAGCAACAGGGACGGTCCGGCATTAAGGTAACTTAACTATACTGTCTAATACTAACACCCTAATGTACGGTATTGAGTTTCACAGAACCAAAACAATAGAAGACACTGACTGCTTGTCAGTTTGGCAGGCGACTGACGTTAATTTTCAGTCTAAATTAGTTGATTATGTTCGACGTAATGATACCAAGATAGAATGAACTCGTTCAACCCGTAATTATGCATTTCTCTCGGGGACTCGATATAACAACAACCGTGAATGTGAGATCGTGCCAGGTCCTTTCAGAAACTCATTTGTAACACTCGAATAACAATCACAGATAGTGAACACCTGTTTCTATAGCATATTCAACGGCGGATAAAATCAATAAGCAGTGGATACTCTCATACTTTTTTCGTAAACACTTGCAGCTGTGTGCGTGCGATCCCGATCAGCTGGCCACACCCGCACCCCTATTTACCTACCCACTGTGATACTACTACATTTCTCGGTATTATTACTCGGTTTGTGAAAATCGTGCGTTGTGTGTATCTGGTGTAAGTAAAGTGTGTATGTACTGTCTGTATTCGTAGTAGGCGTCCGCAGTAAGGCGTCCGGTTTCTGAAGAATATGATGCGATATAACTTTTTCTTGCAACAAATCGGACGATAAACGTTATCTGTGGCCCGCGTCTCGAGTCGCTCACCCGATCGCGTTCTATTTTTAAACTTCCCGATACATTCAGTAAGTCGGTCTCCCGCCATGTGATGTTACACTGTGGTTATTTACGTCAACACGCATCCGCGTACATTCAAAACACGGTTAAGACTCGTTACCAATGAAATTCGAACCAATGTCACTGGCTGCAGCGTTGCGGTCGGTAAAAAAGAAAACTGCACCAACACACGAAAACCTTCAACCGTTCACTAGCAACAAAAACACTGACCTACAAGTAGATGATTGAGCCGCACCAACTTAAACAGACGCTGTCGAAACTCCCTGTGAATCTGAGGTGCGTAACTCCGTATTACGGAACGGTTTTCAGTCATAATGAATGGTGTATTGAAATTTCATAAAAAAATAATATGCCAAACAAACCATGAAAACTTTTTTCAAACAGTTCAAATTCACTCTAAGCTAATGACAAGCCAAGACATGACCTAAGTAGGTCTAGACTACAGGTATTAGTAAAAAGGCATTTTAAATATTATACCCACATATGTAACTAGATTACTTTCATTAAGCGATATTAATTAAAGTGAGAGTATTCCAATAATAAACTTATCTAGGTTACAGGCTGTATCAGACGCAAATAAACAAGGCAAATTATAATATTCAACATGTTTTACCTAAATGTAGCGGAATCGCAAAAAAATTGTCTACTTACTAAAATATAGGCACATAGATGTTGACATTTTCATACATTCCAGTGTTCCCTGAATAAAATTTAACATTTTTGTCGAGTGTGTATTCAGGTGAGACCTAGATACAACAGATAATACTGGTAACCGATAAGATAAATTCTCTATTGGCAGCATATATTGTTACTACGCGCGTACAACGGTACAAGCGCACGCGCACGTCATTGAAACTTAACACAGTTTAGATCCATTGTTTTCGTTTTACAAAAATTCATAAGCGTTAGCTAACAGCCGTTAAAAATAACATGTCCTCGTTATAATGCTGGTGAATATGGCTACCTTTTTTTCGTACATAGCGGTAATTTTTAATTCAAAACCGCTTTTATAAGTTGCTTATTTAGCAGATGTTACCGTAAATGTTGGCGTCAATTAAGGATTCATTTAATGAGCGAAGCGAGTCTTTTTGTTATTATACCTGTATATACTTTTGGCGTGGATCTTCGTCATTAAAACAAAGACAAAACCAGACAACAAAGCTATTGACACAGTTTTATAAAAAAAAAACTTTGTTCCGCTATAATAATCTGATTAATTACTCATTAGTTGTAATTAAAAGCATTAGCTTAATTACTTATCTATTTATACAATCGATCTAATAACTAGTTATCTAGATACCTACATCTTTACCGTTCTAAAACATGTAAAGCACTGAGTTAATTTACTGCCTTCTGATTACGCACTGAAGCTTGAACTAATTATGATTTCAGGCATAACATCTCGCCACTATACCATAATAAAAGAGATCGATGTTCATTAAAGACTTATACACATAGACACGTAAATTATCGCTTGTGAAATATAGGTACCTACTGCATTTTGTTTCCTATTCGTTTAAGAAGAATACAAACTCCTCGGACAACTCAAAAAGTACCTGCTAAATGTTGAGTCCTTTGTCTGTGATTTTTTTGTTGATAAAAAAACATCCTCAACTAGTATCTAAGAAGAACCTTCTTATACTATTATTATGTGGAGGTAGCAAAAACACGGCTGTCGGCTAGCGATGCCACGAACAAATTATAAAGAATTCAATTTGGAAATCGAACAAAACAAATGAAATACCTACCTACAAATTAATATTTGCGTTAGCTTTTAAGGTAGATTGATACATTTAGACTTACGCGGGTAAACATTTTACAGCGATTTATCTTTCAGTCATTTGTGATTTAGATTCCATAGAATAACGAGTAAATATTTATAAACTATACGTCTTATACCCAGGGGGTTAATGTTAAAGCCTAACATAAGCTTTAACTCGAATAAGCACTACTAGCAGAATTAAAAAAACAATAAAAAATGTTTACGTACTATAGGTCGATTTTTTAGCTCGCATCAGCACGACCGCGTCTAATGCCAGATATTTCTGACATGGCGGCGTTTTGTCGTTGCAGCTCTGTGCCTTTGCGGTCTGTCAGTCACGCGACGTTGAAACTAATCCTTCGAGGAAACCGTGTCGACAACTCTTAATTCTTTTCTAGTGGATTTTTAGGTGAAGTAAGAATTATGATGCTCGCTCGTGATCAGAAAATCGAATTATCAAAATAGTCCTTGATTGGTGGTGTCTAACCGAGTCGGCTAATTTCTTTAATTACTGTCAAATTGATTGACCCGAATTTATACTTTCGCAACCTCAATCACCTCACTGATTTGTAAATCCGATTTCTTGAATAAAGGATCAACCCAATTTCTTATGTATATTTTTTATGCGGAGATTTACGACAAATCTTAACACAACTTTCACGTTATACAAAAGAAGAGACACCAACAAAAAACATGTGTTCCCAAACAAACAGTCCGGGATATACAGCGACCTTACAAAGGAATACCTGTACCAAGTAGGTTTATAAATAAAACCCGCCTAACTGGAGCAGGTTTCTGTTCCATAAGGAGCGGGGATATTTTCAACCGAACTCCGTGAACCGACACCATTATATGCATGTGTTGACTCAACAATACATGCACAGACTACTTACCAAGTTACCACGGACTTAAAATATTATTCACTTGGGACATGCTTCATGTTGACAAAGAACCAGATAATGGTTTATGCTGGTTTTGTGGTTTGTAAAGTAAACGGGGATAAAATATCATTTTATTAGGTGTCTAGACGTCTAACAGTGTTTGGTTAAGTTTAAAAAATATCTTGAAAATTTCATCGTAACTGGCGAATGTAACTAGAAGATAGCGTGCTGCTTAACTATTCGAAATTAATTTATGTATGTCGAGGCAATTTTATTCGGATGCAGCTTTCGAACAAATTACATCATTATGTAGACAGGTGGCTCTTATGAACGAATAGCAGAAGCATCGCAGTGTGATATTAGGAGAGCACATGCGACCTTGTAAGGAAAGAACTCAGTTCGAACATTTCACACATAACGACACGTGTTTTGTCCGTGTTACTAGATAACCATGTTCGGTCGCCTAACACACGTGTGACCATTACAATTGAAGCTCATGCATTATGTCCGTAATGGCTCGGCGACCGATTGTTATTCTACAGCCTCTACGTCTCTTGGTAGCATAACAAACATTGTCTTTACAATTTTAATGAGTGTTTACTTAATCATTGTACATAATACTACATAAGCTTTGATTTGAATTGACTGACAATTTCCGCACTGTGTTCGAATGATGTGTTGCTCATGTCTAAACACCTTAAATTATGTAGCTTTATCTTTGAAGGATGCAACCGCTTCGTGCAGTGTAATGCGGCGTCTCGCTTCCACAACGTAAACTCTCCTGCTTTAAGAGTTTATGGTAAGGGGGCAGTTCAGATAACATCAGCAGATCATAGGTGGTCCTGTACTACCTACAAATGGACAAAACGAAATTAAACATGATTAAGCCTTCAGTGTTTTCTGGAGTTCACTATCCATTTCTTGTTTTATTCGTGACATTAAGTCACCCTCACTGAACTTTGTGGTGCCATCGCGTCGCCCGACATGCCCTAAATAACGTTAAAACCATTAGCATAGGTTGTTAACATGCGTCTTAATGAAACGAAGATTACTAAGTCAAATATTACCATAATCTTTATCCTCGATAGTCTTTGTTTCAAGCTAAACTTGTGACGCATACGAGTATCGGTTACATTTAAGTGGGTTTGTGTGACAAAGCGAATTGTTCGTGTTATGATATTTGCATCACAGAACAGTCTCAACGATGTCACATTTGAATTAACATGTTTAATAACATTATGTTGTTGCCCACAATAGGATTATTGTGCCGGAAGAACTGTGTAAGGTCAAAGTACTCTAGAAATGGCAGATCTGAACTTAATAGTAAGACGTTTACGACTATTACTGGAGGTATAATTTTCACATTTGATCGCTGCTTGATAATACTGGCCTTTTGAATCCTACTTTGTTCTTAAGTATTTCAATGAGCATTTTTATCGTTTGCGTGGGCAATTGTTGTTTTAATTATGATTTTATTGTATTACTTAGTTGTTTTTATATTATTAATAAATATTAATCATTGTATTACACTAATAAAAGGTATTATACCGTTTGTAAAATATATCAATATATTCCTTATACATGTATATTTAGTTATGCATACTACACAATTATCCCTGTTAATTATCGGTTTATTTTTACTCGCCTATTTAGTCTTGACTATAATACCTACATGAGTGGATATAAAATTATAGTTACATACACTAAACTTCATTTAATTAAGCACAATATTGCGTGTCAATTCATTAAGATTTCACTAGCACAATAGATGAGAGAAGTAAATTAGTTCTTAGTTTGTAATTAGCATTCGAATAAAATTTAGAATTGATGTTTTCTAATGACACATTGTCGTTTTCATAATTAGTTGCGATGACGTCATGCCCAAACGACGGGACTAGGCAAAGATCGTAACCTAAAATGCTAAACCATTTCACAAAGCAATAAACCACAAATTGGTTGGCAATAAATAAATCTTAACATTAAAAGACACGCCTACAAGAAACCTAAATAAAATACAAATGATATTGAAAAGGTTTTACTCCCAAATGTAACTAAGAATTCTCGTTTTATTTACCGTGATTATTCGGTATTCCTATAGGTATCGCTGAGTGTAATCAATATATATTGTAGACGAATGAGAGACTTACAAAGGATTCTTTCAACATTTTTTGTGTGATTATCTCTATATTTATTGGCCCACGTCCATTGAGATTGGATCGGTTGAGTGCGAGTTACATCGGTATCTACTAGAGATAAAATTGGGTCATACGGCTGAGACGTCTGTTATCGATTTTGCCATCTTATTCAAAACAAGTGTGATGTTTTTATTTTGAATCGAGTGAGAATTTTTAAAGAGATATTGGTGGAGTCAACAATCTTTGTTTGTTTTGGTAATTTTATTCAAGTTTATACAACTATCGGGTCTATTTAAAGTGGCACTATACGTATATTTGTATATCTTGAGCTTTACTTTTGGTTAATTATTCTCATAATTAACCCAATTTTATTTAAGTCAAGTAAAATATAGGTACTTAATGAAGAAGTTGAGAGTGTATCTATCGTAAGCGATTATTTTTAAGTCGTGAATTTTTAATTTAACTACAATTCACTCATATGCTATGCAGAGGTCATGTGATGTATTTGCAACTCGATAATTTTATCAATTCAATAGGCACTAATATTCTTCTGAATATTTCTTATCGTATCGCCATGGCCATGAAAATTATCGTATTGTCTATGTTATTCGGCTGCAGTCAAAAGTCATACTTAATTATTATTATTTATCAGCGTTACCCCAAGCTGAACATAGCACCAAACTCCTAATAAATGTCTGTCCAAATGTAAACAGGTTAAGCAGAATTTAATATAAACAGCACAAGTTTACAGCCTTTGTGTTTACTGAATCTTTTGATATTAATTTTGTAAAACATTAATATTAAACTTCATTGTCGTCCCGTCAGCGGAGGATAGGCAAAAACATTTTAGATATTCATCTTCGTGTTGTGACGTCACATTCATATATCACCGGTATTCATATCGTGGGTTTAGAAACTACACAAAGGGTGGGTATTAGGATCTAATGATGTATGTTTACAATACATTGCTTATTTATTATTCATAGTTTAGTGGCCTGTAGACTGGTCATTAGGAGCCGTATTCAATGATTACTTCGCGTTCATTTGAACGTTGTTACGCTGTTTTGTTAATGGATTTGGAACTATTATTTAATAATTAAGATACTCCCATCTATATTTGTTAAAAAGGTCAGGTTACTCTACCTACTTAAGATAATCTTTATAGACGGAAAGTTCGTAAGATTTTGAAGTAAGTTAAAGATATGATCATTTTCAGTGGCTTCACTGCCAATAATTGAATTTCATTATGATTATTGAGATTAGTTTGAATGTAAAACGACCTACACATGATTGGGTCAAAGCTAGACCGATGATAACTTCTAATAGATCATTCCTATTCTAAATGCGTCACAAGCACACGCCAGCGGGCGTGGAGAATATACAGTAATTGGGTCAGAGTTGACTGACACAAAGTGCCTATTAATAGACCCACTTATCAATCTACTAGATGGAAAACGTAGGTAATACCGTCATGGAATGATTAACGACACAATTTGCAAAACGTTAAAATTGTCTGCAAATTAAAACTTGGAGCGCTTCTTTTCAAAAGCAGTTTAACTGAGTTTCACATAAGTCACAACTAGCTCCCTCCACAAAGTTTCAAAGACTTCAAGTGAAGGCCTCTTCACCGTGGCTGTTGCCCGGGGCACGACATCCAGACGTCTGTACATCATTTATGCACACATATATAATTTTACTTGTTTACTTTTGGAACTCGTATATTTTTCTCTTGAATATGCATCGGGATTTCGTGTTGATCATTAGCAAAGTCGTTTGTGCTCACAACATAATTTACCTCGACCTCTTTTCCAGCAAGCCGTTTTAATTAAGCCGGGAAGTGGTGTGATATAGTTTACGTATAAATACGTATCTAAGAGCAGATAACTTGCCTTAAATTATATTATCCCCGTGTTATTCATCAGTAAATTTTTAATGAGAAAGCTTTTCGTACCCTAACGTGTTTCTTTATGAAGGTGATTATTGAATCTCTATTATGCTTGTCACCTGAATGGCTGGATGGTTTCTTATTATTTTTTCTTATACGTTAAAAAAAGTGTTTTAATTAATGTGCCAATATAGCGTGCAGCATGTTGGAAACTTCCGAGCGCGAAAAAAGGATTGAATTCTGTGCAGTAATAGTGGCAAAGTTTAATTAATAGTCGTTTAGCACGACGAAGTCGCTGTCGCGATGGCACTGACAATTTGCTCTTACACCTGACACTTGGTGTAAAGTGTAGGTAACTGAAGTCTAACGAGCCAATTAGAGCTATTATTGTTGGCTGTCGAACCGTGAGAAATAAAATAACAGGTCTATCTCCAAGCAAGACCTAATGGTGGTTGAATTCGAGTCGTAACGATATATAGCTATACCATAGGCAGATGTATTGTAGTGTATGAGATACAATCTGAGCTGGATAAATGACTGTATCATGCACGAATACATGGCGTGTAAAGTATAAGGAATAGGTAATGAAAAAAGTAAGTTTCTACCATTTTATCAACCTGCATGTGGTTTTTATACCATAGTCGTATCACAAGAGAAGGCCACGAAGTTTTTGTTAGAGCACAAAAATCTGGCGATTCATAGTCTCTTGGCTTAAATGATACTGCAAAAAATAAAACCTTGTAAGGAGGTCACACACATAACCGAGACCTCCCTAACTAGTCCATGGGGACCTCTCGAGATTCAGGCCCGGCTTGGCGTCAGAGAAAATTACGTTACACTGTGTACACTGGGATGCATACAGTTAAATCTTTATTATGATGAATTTTACATAAAATTATGTGGAGGTGCGTTTTTACGTGATGGCAAAAGTATTAAATCATTTTTTGCAGACTGAAACCAAGCTGTTATTTTTCACTGGTAGTATGGTGTGTGTAGGAAATATGTTTTATACAATATGCCAATGTGCATCCGGATGTGAGGTAAGTAATTCAAAATGTTACATTAAGTTACAATTTAATAACATTTGCTGAAAAAGAAATTTACATGTATTTAAAGAATATATTTTATCCGTCCGGTAAACATATTTCGCGGAATATTATTACGCTTTAAGACCAACAGACAGCTTATAAATGTAAATACATCATTACTCTCGACTGTTGAAACTGGAATAAGAATTTGGAATAATTTTGTGGAGGGTATCAGCGCACAAGTGGACATGATGGTGTCCTAATAAGGCACTTGTCGGAGTGCGTAACCATTACGTTGTCGGGCAGACACGAGTGACGCGTAAGTAGGTCACAGCCGGTCGGGAGCAGGAGCGATCGATTGCACCAGCTACGCAACCCGATATTGAGTTCCTGCACTTATCCCACTATTCATAATAAACGAAAGTTTGGATATTTGGTTTGGAATTTTGTTGCTACAAACTGGTTGAAAATGCACAATTCCTTTGTATTTTTATTTTAGAAGTAAAGAAAGTCAGACAAAAGTATTACAGTTGGTATTATATTAAAGTTTAGTATACTGACAAGACAGCCAGTATTTCCCGAAGGTGTTGGCGAAGACAACTATTTTGCTATCGCTAGTAGTAAGTCCAATATAGCACGACTCCAATACCTGGACTGCTACTAAGAATTTCTTGACAGTTAAACCCAATTACAGTGTCTGGCTCGACAAGACCCTACCCGAGAATTGCTTCAGCGAGTATAAAACCAATGAGGCGGTTAAATTATAAGCAGGAATATTTCGCAACAATATACGAAACTATGTTTCGATTGTTGAACGAAACTGTGTCACGTATTGTACTTGAGATGTTAGAATTTCCAGCAAAACTTCAGTTCTCGGGCTTCCAAGAAAATAAGACGCCATTTTCTCCATCATAAATAATAAAGACTTTATTAAGGAAGCGGCTAGAGCGCCAAATAGTTTTGATATCAAACGACATAAATTCAATAACAGCTTTTACTGTGTCGCCATTATTGCACATAATAAAATATGATGTCTGTCTGCTTCGTCCCTTCCTTTATTACCTTTATGATAGTTCTGGAGGCTGGGAATGGTTTTTCTTCTCTATAAGTTCCAATTAAAAGTACAACTGAATTATCTAATAGAAAAAAACATTGGATAATTTTCAACCATTCAAAGAGCTATACGAGTATGTGGATTTCATCCAAAATCATTCATAATCATCCAGATGGCTAGGATTGAGTAACTGTAAACAAAGGACTTACTTTGTCCAAAGGTAATGTTGTTTATATACTGAGCTTTCCCTAAAATCCCGGCTGGATTATATTCTCGTACCTTTTAGATAGGACGCCGTTTGATGATTGAGATTTATTTATCAAGACGACTTTTTGATAGGTTTGAAAAAGATTACATTAGGTATACCGTACCCATATTTAATATCATCGTAGTATACTATATCTGTATAGAAACACGTAATATCTGCATAACAGATTAAATATTCAGTAAGCACGTGTCATGTGAAACACAGTTCTCAAGGCGTCATTATAATAATATTTCTACTATACTATACTGCAATATCTAAAAGAAATGTGTTGCAATTATTTTCACGTCTCGAACTGTTGTCGATATTTCCAACGCTATTATTGTTGTCTGATAGCCCACTTCCCAAACTGAATATCGAGATTGGATTTATGTTTGCACGTTAAATGTTTGCTGGTCGTGGCAAACGCGGTAATTGGTCAGGTATTCACTATAAAGGCGGGTTCAGACAGCCCGTCTTCAGGCACAAGTGTTCCTAAGTGCTCTTCCCGTCCTGCACAGTAACTGTTAACCTGTGGTGCGATATACAAACTCGAGCGAATGCTTTCAATTTTATTATTAGTGTTTGTTGATGATAGTTTGAGGAACATTTATTTTGTGTTAGTCGACTGTTCAAGTTACTGCTAAGTAGTGTTGAATCACTTTTGAATAATTTCTACGTGCACGGTGCTTATTGAATACTAAAGAGGATTTAATACGGTTAAAGACAAGACAATTAATGCAGTGCTATTCATGTTATAGTTCCAAGGCGCCAGGCATCTATACCTACCTACTTACTATTAAATTGTCTATGAAAGGAATAAACTTTGGATTTGGATTCCCCGTTAACTATTGCTGGTGTCTCCCTACAGGAGCAACCTCGACTTAACCTGGCTTGCCTTAAATCCAGTCAACGCTTAGCTTAAATAAGTTATTAACTGACCAACGTTGCAACTAAGAGGATCTTGTATTTTAGTTAGTGTTCAAGTTGGGAGATGCTGTTTTATGAAAGGTTTTGGTATTAAACTAACATGGGTTTGCATTCGCCTTTACTAGGAACAATTCATGCAGCAAAATCAGTCTTCGATGCTTACGAGACCGGTAGTAATACAGTTACTGGCTGAAAATGCTAACTTTATAACTAAAGAAAATAACTCCAATAATAAACAGATATTGTTCTCACTCCGATGCATTGCACCAACACCCAGGCTCTTTGGAGAAACGCCAAGCCTAGCTCACAATGCGCGGAGACTAAATACGAAAGAATTATTATTTAAAATCAAACAATAGAAAGCAATCTTTTGTTACAATAGTTGAGATGTGGAACTCGGTACTATGTCTGTATTACACTCCAAGACGACTGTGTGGCCGTGATAATGAACTCAATAACAACTTTTATGAAAGTCGAATAAGTAGGACGAAAATCTATTGGCGACCTCCTTTTATGTTGCGACTTACATGCGCGATGTATATAATTTCGCGAAATATAGTCATTATTAGAATTAAAAATTGGTAGAAGAATTTGGGGCATGCCAGAATACTGCTTTAATAAAGTTATTTACTAAAGGAATAAACAGTACATATGTTTTTTTTAAACACAAATATTGTTTTTTTTTATTTAAGCGCCTTTTAATTACTGTCTACTGTAGCCAACTGTAACTAATAATTATTAAGTCAATATTAAACTTTAAAGTTTAGGGCAAATGAGTAAAGAGATCCAGATCCATCTTACATCACAGTGTTTTGTTACTAAAGTTTCTAATGGGAATAGCTGGAATAGATTTAACCGTAATAGATGGGAATAGTTCAGATTTTATGGCGGCTGCACATTTCAGCTAATGTTAGATTTAATAGCTGTTATAAGCGACTGAAAACGGTAGAATAGGTTTAATTTGCACTATTACAAACGTTCTTCTAAAATACCGTCGACTTGGAATGCTTTCGAGGTAAAATGTCACCTTTAGCACTAATGTTAGTTATTATTTGCTTTCTATGTTACAATACAACTATGATGATAAGTATACTCTTTGAATTCGATTTACAAAGACTCATGATTCATAGGAAATTTAGTGCGTATAAACAAAATTTTAAATCCGGTTCGGGAAGTCAATATGACCAATATTAGTTAGTCACAAATTAGGTATATTATTATTTCAAGAAATCGTGCAAAATTACGTCAGATATCGGTTATAGAGGCTACTGCAGTTGCCTTATTTTCTATAACTAAGTTTTCATGAAACAGTTAGGCAACCGTTTCATTAGTCACTAGGTTACAATCCTCAGATTCAATGTTAGCAGTTTATTCTTAAACTGTTGCGGTAACTGATTGCGTATGCGCGGCAAACAAAACGTTGGCGGATTTTTTTTATCTCTTTTTAATTTTAGAACGGCCTCCCACGGGCTGATGAAAGTGGGTTAATGCCAAGCCCACACGACCTGTGGCCCGGTTGACTGACATGTATCTCCTTACACTGTGACTTTATTGTCTTTATCCAAAGTAAATTAAAAAGTAAGAGTGAAGAATCTGCGGCCGGAAGCCGAACGAGGCCATTGGCAAAGATCGAATGTCGGTGTCCATTAGTCCACCTATTAACATTTCAATGTGTGTCGTTCAGACTATAATGATTACGTATAACTGCATGCTATTACAGTATATTAGTGTATTTCTTAGGAAACGTTGATACAGTATCGTGCCTATTTCGTGCATTGATAACGTTCGATGCAAAAACAACATTGTGTGACTAAGTAAAAACGTGTTGTTATTTCACAAAGTATATGAAGACTTACTTGGTAGTTGATGGGCTTATATTCCAAGTACCTACTACAAAATCGACAAACACTAATCAATCAATAAAAAATATATTTCCATAGTTCATCAAGTTCAAGTTCAAAAGTTTTCCAAAGGCTGTATCAAGTCGTGGGTTCATTAACAGATTATAATCTCCATGGACGAATGAGCATAACCTCGGAATAAATATATCTTTAGATCATAGAAATATAGGTTAACTGAAATCGGACTCTTATTGGTCTATTAGAATGATTTGCCTTCATTATTCTGATTGACAGACTTGCGCAAGAAGTCTTTGCAATTGAGGGCTAAGAAGCTGTCTTCTGCCATACTATTTGGTTTGTTTATTTGTCCAATTCAAATAGAAACCCATTTCATCCTAACATGTGTTAAACATAAATCTAAATATCGAATAGTTTATCAACGATCGTTCTCTCGTATCCGCTCTAAAATGACTGTGCCTAACTCGTATCGTGGAACTATCAATACTTTATGTCTCGCCCTATTTGTCTTGCAGGGCGACTGCTAGCGTACCAAACGGTACCATCTGCTTGCATAACACATCACTTTATGTGACACAATAAATATGTATGATGTTCTCTGACATCTTGATATAACTGAAATACACAGAACACATCCGACACCACTGTTGCTCAAAGAATTGTAGAATGTTGTTGATTATAATGACATTCAATTCATGATATCATAAGGATTCAAATTCAAGTATTTTGCCATTTAAACCGGAGCTGTAATATACTGTTTTCAAGGCGAAAAACACGTCGTATTTGGCTTGAGAATTGAATCTAAAGACAGAAACTGTACTGGCAGAATTTCAGTATTTCTCTCATTTTAGCTTCTGCTGTATCTTATACAGAAATAACCGCAACACGCAAGTGTATATCCTATAATATGTTTGATGCAATTAATTATGGAGAAATCAGCGTATTGAAAACAACCGTTAGCTTCGAGATTGAGCGTGGGCTGGCTAAAACAATTTGATTCATCACTCTGTGTTGGAGGCTTTTCATACCTCAATTTATACAAGATTCTTAGAATTGTAAATGAATGTTAATGGAACTGTATAAGATAAGTTTATGTTTTTTTTTAATAGAGGGATGTTTTGTTATTTAATATCTTACACTTTTAAGTGTTCATAGCTTTTGTGTTATTAGAATTCCATGACTAACAAAATATGTTCAATTAACTAAATTATAAGCAAAAACAAAATAAAATTTGTATTTAACAATAACGCTAATGGACTTTCGCGTTGTGCGAACAAAATACGAACATTATAAAAGCCGTTAATTGCTCTGATCCCATTCCACGTCGCCACGTTTCATTGGCTTTCAATACTACATTTGAATCGACCACTTGAAACTTGTCCGAAGCAATTATGTTCAGCGAATTTGTTTGTATTGAATTTACGTTTACTGGCGTACCTATTTTAATATTACTTTATGCGGGTATTACGTATCGAAGGGCAGTATGGTCGTCGCCCTTCCTCGCGTTTATTTCGGGCTTCTGGGTCACGATAATTCAAATAAACGGCGGTATAACCTAAGTTGAACTTGCGATTAAAACGTTGAGTTTGTCGCGACGCCGTTCGAAGGTTATCACAGCAAGATGAAAGGTTGAATGTTTTAACAGTATTATTACAATAGCTATCGCTTCCGGTACCTCTTTATAAACACTGTACAGAACCTGAGACTAATTTCTTACATCAAGGCATCTCTTTTCAAAATTGTTGACCGTGAAACTTTAAGATTAATCGATAATACGTGATGGTAATCTTAAGCATCATTGTTATAGATTAACCTATAGACACTAGCAATAATTTCCTCGTCTGTATTTGGTTCCCCAAGTTCGGTCTGTTTGGAGCGTCAATAATTGGAAACCACCATTTCAACCATCATGCTTATTTATTATACCTATCCGTTCAGTCACGATCAATCCAAGGTCCTAACTAAATGGGTAACCAGAAATGTAATTATAGTTGGGTACGAAGCAAAAAACTTGGCGAGGCAAGGAGGTAATCTCTTTGATTACAGCGAGTTACTAAAGCTTGCTCGAAGGCAACAATAAAATTATTTATTATTACAGAGTTAGCTATCTTAGTTTCTCGGGGCTTAAAGCAATATATTTACATTTTTGTCGTGTATGAATTATTCGTGATTGATGATACGCTCACTTACATTATGCGAAACCAATCTACATACTATATTGTATATTACTATATTGCAGATCTATTTTAGTGTTGAAATGTTAGCAAAGCAAGCTTATTTTCTAAGATCTTCTAAAAATTACAATCTCGGTAGGTATCAACTAATTGAATAAAAAACGAGACATATCAATTTTAAGAGTCCAACGTTCATGCAGTAACTCAAATGGTATTCAAGCTATACGTTATTCTGATCACAATAGTTTCATTCACATCTCAATTGACCGCACTTGTTGTCTGTCAGCTCAAATCAGAGAACATTCAAACTAACTCTACCGTCTTTATATAGACGTCGTGATATTTAATATTCAATCTTACGCCTTTAACTATAAAGAAGGTATTTAATTACCATTCAATTCTCTCCGTGACGAAATTCTCGACAGCAATATTGAATACAAGTCACGACCCGGGTAAAAGAGTCATATTTATTCTGAATCGATTACGAAAAGTTGATCGGGTCTCTTGTCTTGCCTATCAAGCAGACAATGTGTAATGATTTCAAAAAAGATAAACTTTTGAAGGGTTGTCAATATCAGCTGCGCATTGCGAAATTACTTCGTTAAGAGACAGACATTCTTGAGCAAAGTAGGACCGTCAGCATGATTAATGCAGCCGCTTAATATGTTAAGAATCATGTCAAATATTTAAAATAAATAAACATCAATTCAAGTTATTGTTTCGTGATAATAGAATACAGATACTATATAAAAAAATGTTCTTTAATTAATGGTATGTTAAAACAAATTAATATTCAGCTACTTGTGATGCTGACTCTACCTACTTGGGGAACTTGCTTAAGAATATCATCAAATGATTGTCTATTTAGGGCCTTATCTTTATTTTTCTTGTGATGCTTTATAATCATCTCTATGATTCAAAGTAAGAAATTAAAAAAGCTAAATATATTTCCCCATATATCTTCCTATGGTATCGTTTTCTTGTAAGAGTAGGCATTTGAGAAGTGCGAGCAAAGCCGAGTGGAACAAAATGTTCTTCCGGCGATTGTCCGCCGCTGTCCTACCGGACACGACAATAGCCGGAATTGTTTTAGTTAATTGTTAGCTATTGTCTAGATATCCTGCTAGTGACAAGCTGGACATACAAGTATATTCGAATGCTGAATCGGTTTTGGGATGACGTATATCTGAATATTGCAAATGGAGGATTAACCAGGTCGTGCAGTCTTGTTTTGATGCAATATTAATCATAACGTCATAACAAATAGGTTTCTATCTATTTATCGGACTTTTTCAATTGGCTCATATGAGATTCCATTGCTAGAGGTTCTTTGACCCATAATTTTTTTTTATTTGGTAGGTATAATAAACGGTAATTTGCTGAAACCAATAAAACGGTCCCTAATGAAATTAATGGTCACAAAAACAATTTGATGTATCTTTGACGGTAAGAGGTCATTGTTTGCTGTCTCTGTGTACTACTACAGAGGAAACGGATGCCGTTCTTTTCCTTACCCGTCTTCGAGAACGTTGATCGATCGATATTTACATAAATGATGTTACTCATAACATATTTATTTTTACACTTTGTACACAACTAACATGCACGTCCGTTCCCACACGGAGTTTTAACTTAGTTATGTATTCAACATGTACAAATATCTTTATTAGATTATTTTACAATTGAAGATCGTGATGTGAACAAATAAATGAGGTTCATTGCCATTAGTGACGTAATATAGTGTTTAAAGAATAGTAATTAGTGTGCAATTAAACAACTGTTCTTAAATTTACTGTACATGACCTTTTATTTTCGGTTCGAGCGCAACGCTACTGAATTGGATTTATTTTATCTGACTTTAAAGCTACTTTGATACGGCCACCGAGTTTTATGCGTTTAGAGTGCTGGCAAATAAATATGAGTGTTCTTGCAGAATCTTAAGTGTACTCTTTTATTTATACGTATTGTATTAATGCTCACTGCATTACGCGGTCCAATTTCACTTATTTCCGAGAGAACGGAACTTTCAAAGCAAAATACCTTTGTTTTGATAAACTCAAGTCATGTTTTTAGAAAGCTAGCCATTATCCGCTGTTTAAGATGACGTATCGATTCTAGTAATACAAGCTGATGCGCGATTCCTTGGCTATAGACGTTAGCATGCATCAGTGGCGGCAGAGATCCGACCATCGCGTTATGTGGCGTGGTCTGTTCCGCACCAGCGGGCAACCAGGCTACAAACACGTAACACCGCTATTTTAGGCTATTCTACTATCGACGCTTCGTCAAATTTGCGTAAACACCCCTCAAAGGGTGTCTCGTTCCAGCAATTACACGCATGACCCGCCAACCTAACTGTAGCAGCTTTAAAACTTTCATCAATTATTAAATTCACTTACCAACTTGCCGTTTAAAAGTGGATTATGTTGCTCTCGAACCGGAACACCTGACCGGAGGTCGTTAATCTAAGGCTTGAGGACTTTCGTCACGCAAGTCGATGACTACCTCATACTTCTAATTTTGACCTGAAAATAATGTTATTGAACGCATTTGACACCAGGCGCAGGTCATTGCCTCCATAGTTCACACCATATTGACACTTCGATAGATAACGAGGTTCGGTGCTGCGAATGCTCACGTCAACAAATAGATTGGGTTGGCTCCTAACTGAGATAACATCTGCTACTTTTCGATGTACACTTCAAGGTAAATCTAAGATGTTTTTTGCAGTTTTAGTGTGTATGTGTACTCGATTGTGTTGTGACTTGTTTAGTTATGTCCTTACAATCTAACTACTTATTATGTATAAATAAATATGGTATTCGTTAGTACAGATTTCCCTGGTAGGTATTCTTTGAATTGAGCTAAACATGTCAGAGTTAAGTAAGAGCGTACGTTTAAGTAGAGCTTTTCAAACGTGCCACGGGTAACGAACATCTAAAATTACTTTCACGTTTAGTACCTATCTACCTGTGCGCTAGACGATGACATTTATATTTTAGTTTATTCTGGCAAATGACATTGCATTTTGGGTAGTCAAATGAATGTGAAATTCAAAATCTAGATCGTGGCACGTAGTTAGTGAACAGCCGACATTTCGCACGAGTGAGCACTGCCTGGGGAAAGTGTTCAGTAGCCAGCCATCCAATTATTGTGTCCATCCAAAATTGCTGCAAATATGAATATTCGTACGTAGGTAGTTTGATTTACGATTACCGTTATAGCTGATATTCTGTGCAATCTGCATGTTTGATTAATATGACACGTAGGTAACTAACTTATTTTGCAATATTTACTTAACTATTAAAAAAGCTTAGGTTATAGATACCTAGTTTTATTGATTTAAAGAAGACAACATTTCCATTGCAACAACATTAAAATGATGAATGAATATCGTCATAATTAAACTAAAGACAGATTTGCACTTGACCGCTTTTTAAATAAAGGCCAAACTGGTTAAAACAGCGTTAACAGAGAATCAGTAAAACCAGTAAAACGTCTAGACAAAAAGACGGTGAACATATCGAGCTTACGCTACTATACTACAAATACACGACGCGACGAAAATGGTCCGCTAGAGTTATAAAACGTACGCCTTCTGCTCCACAATGGACTCTAAAACCCATTCGGTTTCATTGCTGTATTAGGTAGAATAACACAGCTATTTAGTTACTTTAAAATAATGCCCGAAGTAGTCAAGCTACGCAAACGCAAGCAACTCATTTCACGCTTCAGCTATCTTCAACTAGTTAATATGTTAAATATTAAGCACTTACACACCCGCGCATAGCCGTTATCTAAATAAAACATAACGACTGTTCCGCTTGACCAGACAAAAGCGGGCAGCGTCATTACCGCGTTGTAACGTAATGTAAATATGTTTTTGCCTTAATTAAGATCTCCAATTTGATAAGTGTTATGTGCTCAAACATTGTATTTATTGACAAAGTCGTTGGGTTATCTTACTGGGTTAATAGAGATTCTATGGTCTCTTATTGAAGTGACCTCAGTTATCGCGGTAGGAAGCTTTTAGCTCTGTATTATGATGTACTGTATTTGAGTTATCTGTTTTGATTTATTTTTAATTAATTTTTTTTTTTTAAAGCTTTGGTTATTTGGTGTTATAATTGCCAAAGACATATTCAATTTTAGCACTGTTTAAAATAGGAGTATTAATTTAGTTTTAAGTATATAAGAGATAGAAAAGTTATAGTGACTCTCTTGCAATTAAGTAACCAAATTAATCGTTTATGTGTTTGTTTCAGGTAAAATATGTTGCTTACAATACGACAACTTTAAATAATTGGCTGCTGGTAAGATTATATTTAGTTTAAAACCACTGCTAGTAAATAACGTGGAACGAGCAATTGTTTTTATAGTACCATTACATATTATTTTCACAGAATTCTTATACAAGATAGTTTTCGTATTTAAATAGGTCGTAAGTATGCTTCAGACAGCATCTCGCATTCAGTCTAGACTAGACTAAGTGGGCTAGTCTGTCGCCAGGGTGTAGTATCTAGACTGAGGTTGTTTCTGTCTACAATACATCATACAGGCTAGTACTTGATGCTCAAGTTAACTTTGTCATTGGGACAAGTAATGTGGGTGAAGAGATTTTTTTTATATTCATACAACTTAAATAATATAAATATTTTTTAAGTAATACCTACAGTCGTTTAACTTTCAAGGATTGCAAGATAAGTGGGCGGGGCTTATTCCCTTTTCAATAGCAGCACGGAGTCTGGACTTGTGTTCTGTTGATTGCAATAGGCTCGCCCCCATTCACATCAATCGGGACCTAAAATGTGCACCTCTGCCTACCCTTTCGGAGAATACAGGCGTAATATGTTATGTTGTCATCATCAGCCAGAAGACGTCCACTGTTGAACAAAGAATGTTATGTTATAGTTGTACAATAATCAGGAGATTATAAACATCTATTTAAATGATAAATATTGGCAGTAAAAGTTGGTTTACCTGAAACCAAGCACGCCGCGCCGGTTTGTTATTAGTGATTACTATCAAAACAAAGATTTTTATGTTTACTTTAAATTGTTTGGATTTTGTATTAACTTTACGCACTTAACTCCCAATCATTGGATAAATATTGACTGAACATTTGTCATTGGTTTATATCAGTAAACATAATTACGTTGTACCTACTTCAGTGCGATATTGATCAGTTAATTCTTAGGTTCTTGTTCGTACTATTTTATAAATCATATTTCCTCCTACATCCATAATTTACTCAAGTATATATTTATGTATGTACAGACTCGTGCCAAGCAATAATATCAATATTAATGGCCAAAATAATTACCGTCGTATCTAATTTATTCCATTCTAGTTCTGTGCTTGCTCTATATTTCAGCATTATCTTAGTATCGATTAGACTAAAGTATTGTGAAATGTACTGCTTTTGCTAAGTAGACGGCATAACGGCTTGCTTATTTATAGATGGACGTAACCGACATTATGCAAGAGTTGCGCGACATTTTCGCGTACAGAAATAGTGCGTGTACGGCCTATTTCTTTGGTATACAGGGTTGCCAGAGCTGTGTGTAATGGACAAAGGTGAGAATGATGTGTTGAAAGGCCCTTAACGTGTCTTTAAGTGACGTTGGGATTTTATGTAACGTCGCTACTAGATCTACCCGTGGACTGACCTGCTCTAATGTTAGATGGATTCAAAGACCAACAACCCTTACCTAAATGAACCATGTAAATATGCATGTTTCTATTAAAGGAATACACGTCAAACATTAGCTTTTTTACCACCATTATTATAAAAACTGTTATCCCTTAAACCGGTCAATATCCGTCGCTAAACATTTACCTCAAGTTACTTTGAGAGGTTCTGTGGACGCTATAATCGCCAACTTAACAAGCACAGCTGATCAGTGTTATTAAGGCAGAAGAACGGGTTAAGTCGGTGCCATCTTAATTATAATTTTTAAGTCATCACTTAGGCCACATATAAAACTTAATGAAGGATCTTAGCCGAGATGGGCACAGTTTAGATATTCTACCTGTATAATTTATTTCTTTAAAGGAGTAATAGAAGGTGTAATTTGAGGGATGTAAAGGATTTTCCAAAGAAACTAGACACAGAAATAATAGGGTGCCTTTAAGTGGACACCCATCAGTATCGCGTGCAACCAAGTCGTTGGCGTCCCCCACCGTTCTACCCTTCTCTTTCTATTTTGAGTTATGTCCAACTGGTCTTACCTGACTCGTTTCCAGTGATATCTGTCGCAATCTTACTTGCAAGGACACTAGTTTAAACAATAAATGTACCTCTGGTTGGTGCTGTTAAATCGTGGGTTAAGGCTTTAATACCAAAATAGATTAGGTACCTATTAAATACAGAAGTCAGGAATTTAGTGAGTAATAATTTCTGCTGTCATCGTCTAAAAATTAACTTTCAACTCGCTCGTGTTTGAGAATGCTCGCGTGTAAAATACTTAATTAATGAATCGATAGCAGTCGAACGCATTAGCGAGATTTTGATTAATTTGATGGTCGAACGTGTTTTTGTAAATGCTGTGTTGCCATGCTGTGTAAGTTACATAAAATTCTGCCTAATTAGTCAACCGTACTGGAAAATGCAACGAAACGGTATTTGTTATTTTTTGCTGAGAATTATGGCGGTGATTAATTAAAACTGGTGACTCAGTAACGCAATCTTTTGATTTAATGAAATAGCTGATAGTGTAGAGGACTAGATTATGGAACAGACTAATATTTAGTAGGTTTATGGGTGCCCATATATCCTTATCAAATATATTGATGTGCTGTAAGTAATTGTTCTATTTGCCACAGTTGCCATTTTCAAAGCAATTAACGTTAAGAAACGGGCAACTGAAAACCAATATTACAAGTCAACAAGCACAGACGCTGACTTAAAAATGTTTTAGAAGCTTCGTATTTCCCAATAAGTTTAGAAAATACCCAGCTTTCTCAACATTTCAGTGCAATATCCTTGCACAAAAGGGAGCTTAGCGCCAAGGGCCGACACAGAAGGACCGTATCTGATCGCAATTTATTTATACTGTTATCGGCACACGCTCCTGACATTTACCACACTGAAGATTGTGTCGACCTTTGGCGAACCCTTCTGAATGTCATCCCTGAATACCCTACTAGAGGTTTGATTTGATAGCTACCAAATATATGTCTTAACTTAGTAGGCATTCCGTTTTGAAGTAAATGCCTCAGTCTAACCTCCTTACGAAATATTTTGGTAGACTTTTTTGTGAGCTTGGCCCGGGAGCTCGTACTACCTTGGAATCTGTCCAGCTAAATTGAAATGATTTATCATATCTATCTGTAAAAATTAGGGACATTTAGGCAGTATACTTATGTAACATCAAAATTAAACTTGTTTTGTACTGTTAATTGTGATTCTCTTAAATAATTAAATAACCAGAAGACATTTTGACATTAATCCACCGCGTCTAATTGCACTGATCGTGCGCACAGAAACGGACACGTAATTCGAATTAACCATTGTTTTAGTGTCAAAAGTTAAGGTGAAAAGGGAAATCTAACCGTAGCTGATACTGTCAGTTTAACTACACTTATATTACACAATATGACACCGCAAGCAGGCGCAGTAACTTGATCTTTATCGTTGAGGTGTCGGGGTTGTTCCCTGATAGGGACATAAATTATGATCAAGAAATAGCAGTCAGATTTGTTTAGTGTATGCTGCGAGCCTCTTAACACACCCACGATACAAGAGCAAGTTGCTAGAGTGCTCACAATATGCCTCACCAAGATTACTTTAACAAGAAACATAGAAAATTATGCAACATTGTCTACGGTCCTATATAGAGCAAGGTTGATTATAGGTTTATGCTCCACGTGGTTTCCGTTGCAAGAAAAAAAACCTAATGAAGATATAAACAAGGTTTTATAGAGATAGTGTAATAATTTAGCGATGTATTGCTAACGGCAATGTTTTTGCTATTGAGGCCAATTTAACTAGCGATGCATCTTCAGCGTCGTTCATTAAATCACAATTAATTATACCTTATAACTGCCTGCTGTATATTTTATGGGGAGCCGAGTAAATATGTCATTAGAGGCCGATAATGACCTAGGCGAAGACTTCATGTTGTAGGCTGGTCCTTGTTTACGAACGTAGACGACAATTATATTACATAATCGTCTATTTATTTGTAGGTACCTACTGATGATATTTATATACGATTATATATACAATTCATATAGTTCTTAGTTGTTACTACTGTAAACTCATAAGGTTATTTTTCCATGTCCAAAATCATGTTCTTTTCTGTATCAATTTTTAAGCTAGAATAACTTATTCTATTTCTAGCTCAATTAAAAAAAGAATAAGATAATCTTTCTTTGACAAAAACGTTTTGTTTGTCTCGATTACGCTAGTTTCATGATTATTACACAATGATTATAAAGTGAATGCATATATTTATGCATATCTATCGATAAATTATATCATAGTTGCTTATATAATTATTGCATTATCAGAATGCAAAGTGCAAAACTCATATTTTAAGCATTCGCATTTTTCATAGATCTCAATTTGCACCTTCTATTTTCTATAGGTATAAGAAATGCTAATCTAGTTCCTTCTTTTTTCTTGCCCTGCAATAGGACAATTATAGGCTAGTATTATTGATATATTTTATAAGACATTTAACATCATCCTGTCATGAAAAATATTGCTTGTCTATTACCCTCGCGTGCCATCACGGAAAATATAACCATGTTTCTTCGTTCAGCGATTTTCGTCGCGGAGAAAACCTTATGGTAATGAATATTGATTCCACTTATTTCGTTAACTTCGGGTTTCCAACGGCACATCTATACGCTCCCACATCGCCAGAATTGTATAGACAGAATCGATTTGCATATAAACTTTCACACTCAACCGACCGCAAATCTTCAACACAATGCTTACACATCTGTTTACCTCGTTGCTACACAGAAAACACAATTTCTTACGTCTTCACAGCCACAAAAGATGTTTGTCTACTTTTACTTGAAGACCACAAACTGATGAAACTCGTAAACATGTAGAAAGGACTTTTCCCACGATCGATTTATTTGAAACCTGTCTGGATTTACACTTAACTTGGACAGTACTTAACACGCATGTTTTACACGCTTTAAGTAGCCAACCTCAAGATCTAAGACATGACTAGGAGAAAACTATACTTGTACGTACGCTTCTACGTATTTCAAGTACCTACCTAATCTCTAAAGCTAAGTAAACATAAGCATGGAAAGACCCACTCATGTAAAGCAGGCAGATTGTAGATTACAATTCACTAATCAATATAGCTAAAACAAAATTTCAGACTCCATAAATAATCTCAAATCAATGAACCGTGAATACTTTTAGATGGATTTTCCACAATCAAAGTTCAACCAGCGAGGTCAAGTCAATGCTACATAAACAATATGTCAATGTTGAATCTACAAATATAAGTGCTCAGTGATTCCTATCAATCACGACGCTATGATCGATGGCGTATTTCATTTTATCTCCATAGCTCATTCAGTTCGACCCGGGAGGTCATTGCCAACATTGAAATACCTAATCGATTGGTAGAAGCACTAAGCGAGTCGATTAATGCCGCACTCTAAAAGCTTTGTGTACATCGGTTGATAGCTTTTTAGGTTAAATTTATAAATATTTATACCCATGTTGTAAAACCTACTGTCTCTGAATTTCATTTGACACACATTAAGCAAGATGTAGGTATTATATTATAGTTATGAGACGTTTCGCCACATGTTAAACTTCCTTGTTATTTGATTAAAGTTTACAGTTAGTAGCACACGTTTTGCTAGTCAGGCTCTTTCAATTAATTCGCCATATAACATCAATCGATTGTAAAAGAGTGAAAATATTTCAATAGCTAAATATTCTGTAGAAACTAATAGCTAAATACATTAGCTTTCAATTCGGGCCTTTATGAATCAACCAATATCCACTCTTGCATAGATTATGATATTCTGTATTCAAACGCGCCATAATAACCATAATGCAACCAAATAACAAAGACGTTGCGTTCCGAATTTAAAGTTATGAAATATTTTCAACATGGCCGCGCGTGGAAGCAAGCGAAAGTGTTGGTGACACTGACAAGTAGTTTACGCTTTTATGACCTTAAAAAAGCAAATTCTCCGGCATTTTCCTAAACGAGCGACGCGACATTGATAGTATGAATATGGAATTGGAACTTGATAGGCGTTTTCATTTCCTCTAATTGTATATTTATGAGGTGAGAGTTCAAGTTTATTGTTATTCATTTCAGTAATTAAATGTTTAGTATCAAGTTATTTATCCTAAGAAATCATGATTTAACTTTTAAAGTGGTGTTTGCAAAAACTTTTGTGGCTCAATTATTTAGTTAGTAGAAAATATAGGAATTAATAATTTCGAAATAAATCATCACCCGCTAACCACACGCGATTATTTCAATATTACGAATTCAATTAAATTCTACTTTGATAGTGAAAGCTTTTGATTGCGTCCATTAGTTTGGATGACTTTAGTATTTTCGATTGTTTTACTAATATCGATACGAGCGGTAAAGGAAAGACCTATCACACTCGTTCGAATACCAGCGGTCAGGTTTACACGTCACACAACGGTACTTCACGTCATCTCCAAAAAAATGAAACGGAAACATGTATCCGAATCAGAAGTGGAATTTCCTTTAATTAACGCCGAAAAAAGTCGAGTGCGTCCTGCATACTCTCGTTTATTTGCGTTGCGTTAGCCTACGCATTGCATTAACTGAATAACCAGTGTTTTATTACTTGGTGAAACAATGCTGCTCGCGTCGGCTGCGCTGTGCACACCTGTACCGGACTCATTGTTAATGCCAACAGCTGCCAGCACTTGAGATCATCGAGCACATTTGTTGTTATTGTCGAGTTCATCGAAATGTTATTTTATTGATGTTTCTCGGTTATTATGTTTCGAATGCCAGACGAGGCCAGCGATACGATATTTAATAGGAGCCATTTTGGCAGCCTCATCCGTCTCCATTTCAAAGAATATATTGTTATGTTTGATACTGTAATTTTGACTAGCTAAAAAACATGTAGAGCAATGGAATATATTACCGATTATTTACTCCAGTCTTATTTGCTTCGTCTGTATCGAGATCATAGCATTGTTGAAGGTTATAAATGTAGGCAGCATATTACTAGTATTTCTATAATCTCTCCCATAAAGCTGACGGTTACGTTAGATCCGTCTGACGCCTGATGTTGAAATTACAGCTTACGGCATTGATCCGCTTGAACCTCTGCCCGCACCGTATCGAATAACGAGCATGAACAACATAATCGATACGCTGAAACATCGAAACAATGTTATTTTCGATGTCCGTATGAGATTAACTGCGCTGATATATCACGGAGGTTAGTCAGTAATAAATACCCTGCACTCAGGCTTGTTTTGACAAACGATGCTTTTTATTTAGTGAGTCGAGTCGAACTTACTCGATTCCAATCTGTATACGTTCTGTTGGAGCGAAATTCTCTTAAATTGATTTCTGAGAACTGAGACCAGTCTTCATAGTGAGTTGCTTTTATAATATCAATGCAGACGTAGAACTAAATAGTTGGAACTTTCGAAGAACTTCGTAATAGGCAGTTTCGACGCGCTATATATTTCGATCATCAATTTGTCTGTAATCACTGTGATGTTCTTATTCAACTCGTGCCGTTCCTGGAAATAGTCTAATATACTACATCTCCAATTTTAAAAATACTGCAATAATTTCTATAGCTTTATACGTCGCTGTTTTAACTTTGCAAATAATTGACGCCATTGGCATGGCACTTGGCATTAACAAAGAAAATTGCTCGAAATAACGCAGTTCGTAAGCAAATTAGTAGATATACCGTATTTTATTTCGCCCTTACTTATTTACTTAAATATAGACAGGCTGCAACCTTACCGCACGGCACAGGAAGTCTTAATTGTGGCCACTTTAATTAAACCAGTTTAAAGGAGCACAGATCTTTGTTCTGTGGCCTCAGTTTTTGCCACATTTCGTATAATTACATAGTTGTTCACTTAATGGCTTATGTCTTCTTATGGCCGTTTTAATGTAAATTTTATTCGGGTCACTGCCCCAATTCCGTTAGAAAAAAACGTAAACGCTTAACAATTTAACAATGATTCATCATTCGTCACGATTGTGTACGGGGAACGTTATCTAAATGCAGTTTTTTCCTCGTAAATAATAGCACAATATGTTTAAATACGATTGTTTCGTATTGTAACACATATTTTATCGTGAAAGTCTTTTATCTTCGTACCGCGAAGTATTGAAAAACTGGCGATTGATCGGTGATTTATAAGCAGAACATTTAATCGGAGTCATCATCTCAACGCTTGAGGGAATATGGCGTGAAAGTAAATAGGCGCACCATGTATGTAATGGTCACATTTCCCATAAATACGGTTGACACTCGTCACAGTTTTCACCCGAGGACAAAGCATAATGGTGCAATATGGCGACTTTCAAAAAATCTGTTCAGACGGCTGACAAAATTATATCCGGTTTGCGTAATGCACTGCGCATGTGACCTGACCAGATCATCTGCGTGTGCGCTTTGTGTTATACCCGCGTAGAAAGTGGGCGTTATATCGTGCAACTCAACAGAAAAGTAGGCGTTATTTTTTGTTCTATTGTCTGTTGCAGTTACTTTCGTAGAATTCGAGCAGCTGTGGGAAGAACACTTAATTGAAGTAAAGGCATGCAAATGTGATTTCGGTCCAAACATACAGTGATTGCGACGATGCGGTACAAACGTATGAATATTATGTATAAAGGATGGCAGTGGCCTGTATATTCGTAATATAATTTCCACAAAGGACCCTCTTATCTATCGGCCTGAATTACATTATCCTCACCGACCGTAACAGTTCGCTCGCCATACATAGATGAACCCAGGCGCAGTATGTAGCTAGCCTGAATACTTTACCTTACATTCGCTCGGATTAAATTGCTGGGGTGCGCGCAACGGAGCGGCGGAACTTAAGTTTTTCGCTTCCAACTCTATTATAACGATGCACGCTTCGCATGATATTCATTACACGAATTTAGATCTTACAACTTGAATATAGAAGCGATATTTCAATAAAATATTCCGCGACGGGTGTCAATTGCTTTTCACGCTGTACGGAATATGATTTCATCCGAGTGCAGGGAAAGCAGTGGTGTATTGCTTTCGCGATGTATAAATATAAATGTATTTAACGTTGACCTGATATTAAAGATATGGTTGATGGATCTCTGAATACGTCAGAGTCCCGACGTAACTGCTATGAGTTTTGAAATTATTTTTGTACCGTGACCGTTTGGCTTACACATGCGCATTGTTTTGTTGATGAATCGGAAACTTGCAACGTCCAAATAAAAACTGTGGCAAAGCATCTAATCAGCACTAAATCTAATTAATTCGAGTAATTTAGTTAATCGTATGCAATATTCAGACGTAATCCACACAAAAGTGTACCTGTAACGGTCGTTTAGGCGTATACAGAAATCAGAAACATTGAATCCATGAATAATTAATGGCGGTTACAACGGAATATGTAAATGTCTGCCGCCAGACTATGACCATCGATCCGTGACGCGTCTGCCGAAACAAAGATATGTTTTTATGAGGGTTTGTAAAACAGATACAAAAGTAATTATTTCATACATGTTATAATGCTACCTCCTTCAAAACTGATCAGCCATAAAAAAAACAAATATCTGTAGATCAACTGGAGGAAGTCAAACTTATGCAGCTAACGCAAAAGGATAAGCATTTAGCCTTTGCGCAAATCAGGTCGTCCAATTTAGCGCTAATGAGCCCTTGGACGGAGACCGCGAACTGACGACATAATGTGGGAATTCTACGATATGGACAACTGTGTGAAAAAAACAGCTGTTGTGACGCTCGCGAGCATTCTGATGCGATACGTGCGGAGACGGAAAATATACTGTGATATGATTAAACACAGGATTATCTAAGCAAGTATAATTTCTAGTAGATTTTACATTCAGGTCTTAAAAAAGACGCAACATTAAACGTCATAGCAAGATAAAACATAGCGTCAACAGATATTAGATATTAATTTCCTTATACCGTAATAGATAATGGAAATTCGTGATGGTGAAACTAGATTGAGCACATCTGGCATTCGTAAATGGCGTGAACAAGGCACGAATTGTTGATAACGTTCCTCCTCGCTGCCCGTCTGAATATTACATTCAGCAGAAATATTCAACAAACGGCTATATTTACGAGTTTCTTTACAAGGTCGAGAATTTCATGACGAGTCAAGAAATTACGAACAACTTAGCGACGATTAAGAGACTGTTAAGAGAGTTCGCTACACTTAAAGCGCTTTAAATGATAATGTTTGGACATTTCTGTGCGCAAGTTGTCTGGGAAACGTAACAATAACAGTGAATAAGTACAATAACATGTGATATCTTATCGCTTATCTCGAGACGTAAGCTGACCTCCATTACATGTTCAGGACAAATACGTTTTGATACTGTGCCGTAGAAAGTGCTCGCTGTTTGTAGGCGCCACAATCTTTGATAAGTCCAATCAGTTCGGTCAGTTTTATAGTCATGATACAAGTATTTTATTATAATATAGCTACCGGTTATAAATCATATCGATCGCTACAGAAATGTGTGTTAAAACTCCACCTCCGATTTTGTTGGATTTTTTTACAGCGGCTTTCCCAAAATATTTAGCCATTTAATTTAGCCGTTTAGCATTTGATGTCTATCAAACCCGACATAAGGCTAGTTACGTTTGCACTTATATGGTATATGAACTTTCCATCAACCCAACCTAACGAATACACTAGACTATAAATAAGATGATTTCGTGTGCACGCATAAGCATGCATTCTCTTCATGCAACATAAGAAACGGTACGCTGTGCCAAAAAGATCTGAATTTAAAATTATGCACAAAGATCTCCAGCTAAGATCTCCAGCGTAGACGTTAATAGTTTCCAAGTTATTGTAACTGCCTCAACTTGCCTGAGAATGCTACAGATAAGTTACCTAAGTAATAAACGAGAAACATTACTTTGACTTGCGATTCTCTGTTACTTAGTGATATCGAGATGTTACAACTAGTTTACGTTGCATATTAATAGGATAAACGGTTTTATGCCAACTTAATTAATAATGCTTGTTCTCTGTGTTTTGTTGGATTATGTATCTACTTACTGCCCGGCTTCGAGTAATTTGGTCGGCGCAATGCGTATTCCCTTTCCATGTATCCCGTCTAGCCAAAATAATTTTCTCTCCCATCATATATCATCTAACCACAATCTATTTAACTATTCTGTTGTGCGTTTAGTTACCATGTAGGACCGGTAGATAACGATATTCCAAAATTAATAGGCTTTTAAGCATCTCTTCTGTAACGTCTAACTTCTTGAAATTAATACGAAGATGTGATGGTCACTTATTTAAGACATGACACTAGCTGCGTGCGAAGCGTGACTTACACTCACTTATCAATCTCACGGTAGCTATTAGGCTCATGACTTTCAACTTCTTGTATAACTACACAACATATTATGTACAATTAACTATATCTAAGGTATGCAAAAATGAGTCTTATAAGCACCTGTAGATAGCAGTGTTATGAAACATAAAGATAAGTGCTGATTGCGGATGCATAGCTACGTAGATAGGTCATGTATGGACGAGCGTTGGCATCGCACCTGACTTAATGAATCACTATAATGACTAATTCGGAAGCTAACGATTTCCTGTTGAGATTGCAGCTGACTTCCTGTTTATGACAATAGTCAATAATGATCGAAGATGAGGTAAAATTTAAGTGGCTTTTTTCGGTATCCAACTTGAGGATTGACGTTATACAAAAAGGGAAATACCTCATACTGCGGTGATTTCCTTATTTCTTGGTAGTTTAATTATACTTCATTAATTAAGCACACTAATGAGGTATAACACAGACGTAGGTGCATATTACCGTCGTAGCAAAAATCACTTTTGCTTAATTCACTATCATCATTCTTCATGCATGCTCTTTGATTTACCGTACTCTTGACCTGTATACCTATATGTTTCCTCAAGGCCTTCTGACAAATAGTACACCGTAAAGTTAATCAATGATTACGTAGAACAATTGAGATAAGATATTCATTAAAGAGTTCCAACCTTGGTAGTAATTAGGTTTTTCAAATGGTTGCCAATTCTCTTTCTAACACTTAAGTGATTAATGCTCTCGATTTGGCCTGCAAAAAGTACGAAGGCCTGGGTCGATTTGTTTTTATTGATTGGCGATTGTATTGTAATTAATTTGTCGGTCAAGTCTATGTAGCACACGCAGAGGTCTTAGGTTCAGTTCCTGTACCTCTTACTACAATATTGTTTTTGTTGTTGGTACATGTAGGATAGGTACATCTATTTGTTCGTTGAAAGAGTCAATACTGATATAATTGTTGGAATCGATAAAAATGAAATTGCTCACGATTGTGTTCTTTGGAATTGTAATAACCACTAGGGTTTTATACTTGGAATAATGAAATAGATACGTTTGAGTTAAAGAAATTCGAAGGTCAATGACGTGATAATAATTGATTAACAGAACATCACACTTGTATTCCCTAAAAGGATAGGGCTGCTACTAGAAATTACCTAATGGAAAAACCCAATAACACTTACCGGACCCGGGATTTGAACTCAGGAACTCGTGCTCAGCAGTCGCGCTTACCTACCACTATACCAACAAGGCAGTGAACATGATAATTATTATTTACAATTTAGGTAATTTAACCATTTGAGTGACTGCAGAAATTAAAGGTAAAAAAGTACCTATTATTCATACTACTCACGATGTTCAATTGATTTTGATGAAACATGACAGATGCATGCAATGAATATTCAGACTTCATGCGAATTCACTTCCGTGTCTCATTGGTGAGCCTTACATTGTATAAACAATATTACGAATGCACATGACGCCTCAATAATGTAATGACTAAGTATTACCGAGGAACATAGTTAATTACCCAAACAAATGAGTCAATTTGTTGAAACAATTGAGGTGATTTCTGATAACACGCTAACGACAAGTATCACCGACCAATTTAAACGGAACTTGGTATACTATACCTACCTTACATGTAGACTTACCTTATACCTGCAGTTTCGATGATGATACAAGACTTAATCCTTTTTCAAATTATTACCATTGGCACGTTTTTTCAAACTCCATATAAGTATATTGCGAAACCAAACTAATTTGGGCAATCACGATAGGTACTGCAAATATTCAATAATACAAACGACACAAAACATTCGATATGTAGGTTAGTCAACTAAATTAAATAGGTACAAACGTTTGTGTTTGCCGATATCTGAACAGAACCGCACCAAGATAACCACCTCCGATAAAATTTTATTACATTTCGTGACACAATTCCTTTGGTATCATCCATAATATACCTAATCAATAACTCGTCGAAGCTTCGCTTTATACAGTTTTAACTCGCCGTCCTCTGACGCTCGCTGTCGCACACTAATCCTCCCCTGACCTTTAATTATGAACTTTAAACTCATTGTAATAATCTATCTAACTTGGTCACCAGACAATTTGCTGTCGCATCGTCTGTCTCCAAAACTGGGGCAAAACAACGGGCCTTTTTATCCTCGTTTCAGTCCTCTGAATCATTAGCGAGTACACCCACATTGGTAATCCACTGTCCTCATTACCAGAACGTTGGCCCAATCAATTCGTCATTATAATCGCAATAGCGTGTGAATAAAAAATGACACCTACACGCGTCGCCGAATTCGGCGCGAAGAAAAACAATGGCGGCCATAACGGAGCAAGCATTGTACCGGCGGAAAACCAGAATATGTGTCACACGAGCTTTGTGTCATGTCAAACATGTCATCTAGTTCGCTCTCAGTTTTGGGCGGGTCGTTAAACTCCACATTTAACAACTGAACAATTAACATTTTTAAAATTGGGACCGTTTGAAAAAATTGTGTCAGCTCCGATACAATAAGACCACTAACGTGCCCACGAATGTTCAACATTAGCAAGTACTTCAGTTGTATTTAAGTTCTATTATACATATCTATTAGAAAGTTATATTATAGAATATCGTGGAAAATTCCTTGGCAAATGAAACTTGCAGATTGCTGAGGAATAAGTGTTTTGTAAAATTAATGTATCTTATCATTTCTATGATACGGCCAACTGAGACAGGGCGAGCGTCATGCAAACCGCAATTATGTATTAGTAGTATATTGACCATAAATATAGTATCCAAGTAGTTCCTGAGATATTGGCCGACTATGTGCGCCTGGCCTTTTACCGATGGGTCACATACGCTATTGACGCAGTGGCTAACAGTCTGCCTTTCAGAACCAAAGGTCGATTTGATTCCGACTACATACAAGCACTTGTATATCTTACAGATGTTAGATTCCAAAATTTACATTCGAGCCAACTCTATCTGCCCATGGTCTTCTTATTGATGTTATGATACACCATGAAACTTATTTAAACATATCTTAGGCAGGAAACCGACGTATATCTTTAATTACATCGTAAGCTCTTTCTGAAATAAAAACAGTCGTAAACAGAGACCGTAATGTCAAAGTGGCTATAGATAGGGGAAATATTCGTGTTTATCTTATAAGGAAATGGTGCGAATGGGAATGGTTTATGCTCAATATAATACAGGTACTTTAACAAATAACATGATGAACATGACATTGCTACTTAAAAGTCTAACCTAAACGGTTAGACTTTTAAGTAGCAATAAGAAACGTGACTGTTACTCTATTCAATAACTATTTAGTCTACTCTAAGTATATCATGCGTCATCTAAGACATCTTATCTGTACAATAAATACAGTGTGGAATAAAATACCTGATTTATTGTTTTTTATAATTTGAACCTTGGTTTTCAGTCCCAATTTTTTACAAAAATCAATTATAATAACCCAACTTAAATCTACACAGACAATTTAAAGCGAAAAATGCTCGATAGCTATATTTAGGGAGGCGTGAAGAGTATCAATTATACCGTACCATCGATAAATTATCCTGCAACACAACTTAATTGCATCCGACGGTAATATGGCTGCGAAAGCCGTTAAACAAAACTTCTTGGAAGACGAATGCAGTGTAAGTAACGGTAAAAATGTGCGCGTACGACGATCCACGCATGCAGAGTGGACGCCTCAGGATAACACATGGAATTTGCATCTTTATAGCTGTTTAAATCCATCTGTATGCCCGATGTAACATCTCAACACAAAGCGAAATACCGAATTGGTGTTTTGTAAATTGCGTAACTTAAAAAAACAACTTGGTATTTTAATAAAACTACCTACCTCAATTGTATTACAATATCCGATATCTTACTGCAAACACATATTAAGCTTAAAGCTAAGTATTTTATATCGTCGTCTCAATAAATAAAAATATTAACGGTAGTGTTTGCATGACTGCAAATTATTTTTGACCACAAACTTTATATTTTATTAATGTTTGCCAATCATGTCGTGCATAAATATTAAATTAAGTGAGGTAAATATTAGGATATAAATAATGTTATGATGCGCACGAGTTGAGAAACGGTGCAAATATCCTTATGGTGTTAAGATTGCAGATTAATAACCTGGCGCCATTTTGTGTACAGTACGTTGGCACCGGGCAGATAAAATGGTGTGTTGTTAATCTCAAACATTGATTGTTGTATTTAATCTTGACAAGTTATCTAATTGTTATGAAATACTTTTTATGACTGTTTAAATATACAAAGGAGTGTTGATGGAATTAAAAGTATGAAATTGCAAGAACTTTTTTCTCGTACGATATCGGTTGCTATCAGGTTTTTTAATGGTGCCTTATTCAATCTTGTCATGTATGTGTATGTTTAGTTTATAATCAGATTGTACATGCACTATCGTCCAGAATATTACTCCCCTGCCTAAGTAAGTGAGGAACATAAGTGCTCCATTAACTCCATTAAGTAAGAATGCCTTTCGAACGACCTTCTCCACCAAACTAAGCCATTGAACTATTACCAGCTATGTATTTTAGGAAAACAACAATTTCCTACCATGATAATCTCGAATTATTGTTTTATAATCTCATGCGTCAGTGAGGTCTACGATTGTTTATCAGCAGTCGCGATCGACTGTTAACCCAGTCAATCCTACAAGTCGGTGACCCGGCGCAGTGCCCACGTGGAAACCCTTATTTAGTGTCACCCAACACGCACATTACCTTACTATTTATTTTTAGGACGATTTAGAGATTTTATTTTTACTTTGTTCTTTCATAAGCTTTTAATTTGTACGTAGAATGACGAGTGCTTTAAATCCTTTGTTGTTCAAATGCTTTGTACGAAATTATTTTATTCGTATAAAAAATCCTTTTTACTCCAGACAGGTCGGGCTTAAATGATCAAACGGAATTTTTACGCGATTCTGCTCTTGCGAGACTATGTTTTGGTCCATGGAATATTTAACAGGCGTCAAAGCAGGCCATTTGTACACAACACCACATTTTGGTACATACATAATTCAGTTGATATCTGCGATCGGAGGCGTGAGTGGTACCTCTACCGACAGTATGTACATGCTGCATTTTAGCGGCTTTCGCATCACTTTTCTGTGTACGGTTATCGCAAATTGTGGTCGTTGGACAAAGGTCAAGATGTACGAAATTAAGTACACACTAACACGCTAAGTGTAGAGTGATAGAGTTAAATGGTCAGTAGTCTAGTTTCTTTTAACGACTTAATTGGAGCTCATTTAGCTTTCTACGCCAACGATTGCGAATTGAATCCTAACACTTATGTATGTCGTACAGATATTTGTTTCAATTTTGCGCAGTAGTGCGTGTTATACTGATTGTTAAGCAACCAGGCTAAAATACATGTACAGTGAGCGCTAAAATACGAGCAAAAAATGGATACTCCGACATTGAATCATAAAAAAACAGTCGGTTGGCAACGTCTACATGCTATATTAGATCTAATATATTTTACATTTACATGGAAACCTTGACTTCTGTGCTTAGTCTGTGATGTAGGCAAACCAATCTAATTCCGTATACAATTGTCGTGACTCACTTAACGCAAGACGCTGCTTTGGCGTGAAAGGGAAACTAAAGACACATATCATACTTGTAATGTTTGTTATATTACAGTATAATGTAACTTCACGCCTCGTGCAAAGCGGTGCAGGCAGGCATGACGTGTCACTGGTAGATGCCATTTCTACCAGTGACTACTCGTATCTACATAAATAGTGTGACTTCCTGAGGTTATTCTAAGTGTATGTCTGCCCAAAACAGAATATAACAAGGAAGATTAATTAGATTGAAACATAGACATACAGTAAGTGAGTTGGTGGTTGAAAAGTGAATAAGTGTTGTCTGAAATAATGTGTCAAATTGTGGCACGTGACAAGTACGCCATAAGTAAATTAAAAATTCTTTTTGTTATGTTAATTTGGGAATTAAGAAGTCATATATACACATTACAAATATAACTACATTTATAGTGTGTCGAATTGATAATACGTAGATCCTGTTCGAGGTGAATGCTCCAAACTATCCGTTATATTGTGTATTTTTATATTTTAATTATTATCTTCGTTGATGATGCTTTCGCGACAAGTTTTTCTTTGTAAAAGTTATATTAATATTCAGAATGCAATATGTTTTATTCTCATGATGATTGATTTATTATAATTATGTGAGTTATAGCCACAGCTGTCTCAACGAATGAACTTTTAATAATATATTGAATGTCTGGTGTGAGTGGACTACCTACACTGTCGTGGTCGATTGAGTATTTTAACCTATAATTTAATAAACGTTAACACCATATTCTATCTATAGATATTAGACATGTATTAAAAAATGAATCCGTTTCCCTTTACCATGATTTGAGAACGGCTGGACCTATTAGGCTTTTCTTTTTTGGAATCTTTGTAGAATTATAGGGAAGTTTTACATGGTGAGAAACCGGTACGAACTTCGCCAAGTCAGCTAGTAGGTTATAAATGAAACTAAAAAATCAGTCTTTAAACCGACTTCGAAAATAGGTGATGTCATTTCGTATACCAAGGAAAATACATAGTTTAAAAAAATGAACGTGTAATACGTTCATTTTTCATTACAAAATCTATTAATTATCCTTTTTGAACAGCCAGTAAAACTGAATAAAATATTGTATGAATCTATAAATTCTGTTTTAAATGAAAAGAAGCAACGTCAAGTTCTTGTTGTCACTTCTCTACATAGGTTTGTATTCTTTCACCCGAAAAAACAAGCTTATTCATTTAGACGGCACGTTCGATTCAAGATGACAATCTGAAACCCATTTCTTTGATGTAGGTATCTATTTACATTGTTCGCCATCACAAATACGTTCGGCAGTAAAATGAAGCAGAGACATCTCTGTCCCTACCAATACACAAAGACTCCTTTCATGCCAACTCAATTCCAGCAATGAATCTTACGCACTCTAAATGACTTCTGTATATTCTGTTTACGTCTTTTTTATTACGAGGATTAACATAAAAGTAATATACGATAACTTTGTAAGACAGACTGTGAGTCAGTAATTATAAAAGACGTGTTTATTTTTATAACCTCTCTACGCGGGAGATTGCCAGTGTCAACGGGTAAACGTACCATTTGTTTTCATTAAGATTCGTAATAATTAATTTAGGCATATAATTATTTATCTCTATTTTTATAGGTGCTTTGCTAACCTTATAGTTAAAAGCATCGTTTATTGTACGTTTCTAGTGGAAGCCGCTTCGTTACGGTTATATCGAAATGAAAACTAGGCTTCAATACAGTTGAAACCGACTTGCAATAACAGACCATTGGTTATCACGATCAACTTCAAGATTTAATTTATCGTCTCAAGTAGGCCTAACTCAAGAAAAAATATAGTTCAATGTAAAAATAGTAACTCATAAAGTTAACAAGCGCGCCGGCAGGAAATATCAAGAAAGAGCCACTTGACCTATCGGTGAGTTATCGCGGCCCGAACGGTTGCTAAACAACCAATCATGCATTAGCAAGGTTGCCGCAATTTCCGCTAATGCAAATAAGCTGCACATTGATTACTTTATTGCTTCTAATAGAGTGTACTGCTGTTGTGTCAGTGATAGAGCCTACTGAGTACACTACACAAGTACACTCTGATGTACATTTAACTTAGATATTTTGTAGTTCGATATTCGCTGACTTTGCATTATTAGTAACATAAATTATTTTTGTAATTGTGCATATAGTTATAGGTACATCAATTTTCTTTGCGTGTCGAGCTGTGTATTGTTTTGAAATAGCTTACTCCGTGGTGTGGAGATTCCCTAGTCAGCGAGATCGTAGCGAGAGTAAATTGTCAAGGTAGCGCATACATATGGAAGATTCATAATATTTATTAACTAACTGTAGATTTTAGGGCTAAGAATTGAGTGGATTTTATAGCTACTTTTGATGATGTCTGTACTGTTGTAGGGCTGTACCTTTCAACTAGTGATGGGTGGAGATCATTCAGTGACGTCCTACCTTACGTTAGTTGACAATTCGATTTATTGTTTTCTGTTTAACCCTACTGTTGTCTTGTGTATCTTGGTTTGTGGTATTGTGGTTTGTAAACATTTACGTCGACAGAATGTTGTTTACCAGCTCATCTTACGTGGTTTTCTCCTGAAAGCAATATTGTATCCCACATGAGTGGTATCGTATCGGGTTGATATCCCAATTAAGTGTCAACAATTAACCTCACGAAGATGATCTAAGTGTTTAGTGATTAGTTTGGTGTTATGTGTAGTTAGCATGATCTTATTGCTTGTTATCGCTATGGGGATAATAGATGGAAATTACCTAACAAAACCTAAATTATTTTTAGCTTTATATAATACTGTTGCTAACCTCTCAATGTTTTAATTGTGTTTATTTATGTATCTATACCCATTGAATATTAAGTAGCTATGCACACATCCGTATTTCTGATAATAATTATACCATTCTCACCTTTGATGACCTCTTAGATAATGTTAACTTTTAAGGCGCATAATAAGTTCAAAATCTTGCATTTGTAAAGTCGTTTCCGACGTTTGCATCATATTTTGTGTTCTGCTTTAAAATATTGCATAGGTACCTACTACATAATTGATACACTTTTGTTTTGATTATAACTGCCATTCTAGGACCTAAGTAATAATAAATAAGGTCGCAAACATAGTCAACTAACAAGCGCATTCTCTACTGCAATTAACTCGGGGCGGTAGTTCTTATTAAGTCAAGATACAGGATTAAACCAAGCTCTAACTAAACGCTTTTGTGTAAAATATAATATTATTTGCTATCATATTTGACTTCGGGTTGTTAAATGTTTTGAAAGCCGACCCTTCTAAAGTCTGTAAATAAATGGGGGTAGCGAAAGTATGACGTCATAACCAGGGAAGAATGGATAAATCCGGGAATGATGTCATACGAGTCATCATTACGTTCAACGTATCGTTTTGATAAAAGTTTGCTAAGAACGACATATATTTTAATTACAAATGTTGGCCACTATATGCAGACATTATTGGCCTTAATTGATAAGTGGAACAATGTTCTAATAAGAAGTTGTTTAATGTACCGAATACGATGAATAGTGGGTGTTTAAAGCACGCAAAATAAAGTTATCGCATTGCTTGCGAAAACCTCACTACGTTCCCAAAGGAAGTAATTAAATTCTAACATAAATAATTTAATTTTAACATACCTACTGCAAAAACATCGCAGTCCTATATACGCATTATTGAAATAACTAATACCAGAGCAACATAAATAGAAGTTGTTACTCATAATAAATTCAATGTAAGATATAAAAATTAATATTGTACATATTTCACAAAGTCGCCGACAAATAAGGGATAATGGGTTTATTTGTGTGGAAACTAACTTGTTATAAAATTACGACGCCATTTTGTATGCGCATTTAAAACGTTTCCCAGTGTTTCTAACTTTTCATTAGTTTTCTTAGTTTTAAAACTGGAGGATGTTTTTAATACAAAATGGTATGTAGGTCACGTTTTTATGTTTTTCTGTTATTGTTCTGAAAGTTTCTTGCTTCAGTGTTTTTGTTCGAAAAGTTTAGATACCTAACTTATTTTGTTCTTAGTAAAACTTAGGGTATTTTAATGACTTGTTTAGTCTACTATACATGGTTAAGTTTGTTAGTTTCTTTAACTTTTATCTTTAAGAATGATTTGATTTACCCACTCAGTTAATTAAGGGATCTACCTAGGTACTAATTTTATTGAAGTCTTGACTTTAGATATTATTACTCTGATCAAAAACATCGATAGTTACCTTGTATTTACAAGTCCTACACGGTAAAATCATTTTTATCTCCCCATCCGTCGACGCGTATCCTCAACTGGTGATTACCGAGAAAGTTAACCAACGTCCATCAGTAACAGTCAGTCATCACAACACCCGCTTCCTGACTTCGGTTCATTCCACTCTATTATTAGAACTCAGTTCTCTATGACAGTTCATTGAAAATTGAAAGTTTATGCTAGTTTATGATCCTAGCTTCGGAGAAAGGTGGGCGGATTGATGAATGTATTGGTAATCGGGTAATTGGATGGATTAATGCACTAGCTCAAGTTTTCTACCTACCACTAGGCCATGGGTTTGTACCTCCTTGTACGGAATAAAGATAATTGTTCCATGGTGTTTTTGCATGTGTTTTACCTGAAGTGGGAACTAAAGCAATTGTACAGGCTCTTATCAATTAACTAACAGTTATTTCTTATAGGCACTGACGATTGTTCTCGCTTGTAAACATTTATTATGACATTTGCAGTCGTGAATGCGTGAATCAAGTCTACTTCTACTGACATTTCTCCAACGTGTTACTTGTTACACAAGTGAGTTTTATAGGTGAACCTACAAGAGAACTTGATGTAGTGCCGTTGGTAACGACGGGCATACTATATCATGGTTTTATAGCAACAACAGGAACTTAAGACATGTGATATTGCTGGTAACTGGTTTAGAGAACCTGTTTTAGACATTTATTCTTTTTAAAATATAAGCCCCAGTCTATTTTTAAACTTTATAGCTATACCTACCTATAGTTAAGTCTAAGGATATTCCCGCAGCTGTGGTATTTCCCTACGTAAATAGAACCGCAATCACATAAGTGCAGGGCGATGGAAACGGGAGTAGGCAGGAATTTCCATTAGAAACACCGTTCACCCCTACTTACTTGACATTAGGAAGCAGTGCCCTTACATGTGGGTAAATAAAATATTTACTGTGTTACCTTATCTTAAAATACGAACGAATATGCCCTTGCTTGCATTCACTTAATGAATTTATTGATTGCACACGGTGTTCACTGTGGGTGTCTACATCTCTTAATGGCTCCGAAACTGACCTTTGTCGATGACTCATAAAGACTTCTTCCGTACTTTTAAGTGTTGTTGTGAGAAATCCGTTGGATTGCAATCCAACCTATAACATCATCAACACGACGCATTAAATCCTCGTGTGAGTTTTATTGAACTTCAATCGACTTGTTATCGTATTGTTTAGACACGCTGAAGTTGAAAGCTTGCGCTGTCCTTATTTTTGGCCTTTCGCCATACCTTCAAGATTTTAAGTCAGTATCTACAGCTAATATTTAGTTAGGCCAACACCCGCCAAGCAGAATGATTGCGATCAAATATACAAACTTGCTAAAACGAGTAACATAATCCCGATAATAAACAAACCTCCGTCCAAGATAACAGTAACATAACAACAAAGAGACTGTAGTTGTTTATGTCGGTATAATTTGCCTGTTGACATAATCATCACCTGAGATTACGAGGTCGCCAACCGACCCACTTGTGCTATCGTAAAGACAAAGCGCACGATACACAACAAACATTGTTATAAGCTTGTGTAATTACTGATAGCATTCAAATTGTTCATTAGACAACGTCATAGTACACTGACCCGCTTCGGAAACTTACTGTTTACCCAATTACTGTACGATGCTCCAATAATTATGATATTCTCTTTATTTATCTTTCGAATTAGGTACAAGATATCGCTTGTTGCTGTGACAGAAACAGACTAACGCTAATTGTTATTAATTATATCGAATTGTACCTACATTAATTACAATTACTCAGGCTTAAACGGTGACAATATTTCTTTAAGATAGTTTGTGAAATATGAATCTATGATCAGTAGTGAACGATTACTGGGTGATAAGGGAAGATAGAATTCGATAAGTCGTAAGTATTTTATCCGACGAACTTGTCGAATTTGTGTACAATATCGATACGTTTTTAACTCTAGCCAAAAATCGGCTTTGTGAACTTGGCACCCGACTTTAAAAAAATTCGCTTTTTTTAGGTTCTTTTGATAGATTTAGGTATGTAGTGGATAGTAGTGAAAGTAATTTCGTTTGTAGTAAAACCAAAAATTTTTTATTAAAAATCAAAAATTCGTGAAAAAAGGCAGCACCCGAAATTGCAAAACGAATATGAAAATGGCTAATAGACATGCGTATGTGTTAGTAGAGGTTTGTAGTGAGCTTATTTTCGTTTGTAGTTTAACAGAAAACTTATAAAACGATATTTTCACTAAAATATCGAAATTTTCCCCCCTTGAAGTCGTATTACATGAAAATGCGGTTACTACAAACGATGAAAGTGGCTAAAAGACGTGCGTGTATGTTAGTAGAGGTTTGTAGTGAGCTTATTTTCGTTTGTAGTTAAACAGAAAACTTATAAAACGATATTTTCACTAAAATATCGAAAATTTCCCCCTTGAAGTCGTATTACATGAAAATGCGGTTACTACAAACGATGAAAGTGGCTAAAGACGTGCGTGTATGTTAGTAGAGGTTTGTAGTGAGCTTATTTTCGTTTGTAGTTTAACAGAAAACTTATAAAAGGATATTTTCACTAAAATATCGAAATTTTCCCCCCTTGAAGTCGTATTACATGAAAATGCGGTTACTACAAACGATGAAAGTGGCTAAAAGACGTGCGTATGAGTTAGTAGAGGTTTGTAGTGAGCTTATTTTCGTTTGTAGTTAAACAGAAAACTTATAAAACGATATTTTCACTTAAATATCGAAAATTTCCCCCTTGAAGTCGTATTAATTATTTTTATTTAATTTTTTAATTTTAAATTAAATTTTTTATTTTCTATATATTTATTTTTAAGGACTGAAAAAAATATGTTCTCTCTCTCTAAATAAATAAATAGAAAAAGAAATTAAACCAGTTGTCCACCACGTTCTCGTCATCGGTTTTACGTGATGTATGTACGTCTTTTAGCCACTTTCATCGTTTGTAGTAACCGCATTTTCATGTAATACGACTTCAAGGGGGAAATTTTCGATATTTTAGTGAAAATATCGTTTTATAAGTTTTCTGTTTAACTACAAACGAAAATAAGCTCACTACAAACCTCTAGTAACACATACGCACGTCTTTTAGCCACTTTCATCGTTTGTAGTAACCGCATTTTCATGTAATACGACTTTAAGGGGGAAATTTTCGATATTTTAGTGAAAATATCGTTTTATAAGTTTTCTGTTTAACTACAAACGAAAATAAGCTCACTACAAACCTCTACTAACTCATACGCACGTCTTTTAGCCACTTTCATCGTTTGTAGTAACCGCATTTTCATGTAATACGACTTCAAGGGGGAAATTTTCGATATTTTAGTGAAAATATCGTTTTATAAGTTTTCTGTTTAACTACAAACGAAAATAAGCTCACTACAAACCTCTACTAACTCATACGCACGTCTTTTAGCCACTTTCATCGTTTGTAGTAACCGCATTTTCATGTAATACGACTTCAAGGGGGAAATTTTCGATATTTTAGGGAAAATATCGTTTTATAAGTTTTCTGTTTAACTACAAACGAAAATAAGCTCACTACAAACCTCTACTAACACATACGCATGTCTATTAGCCATTTTCGTATTCGTTTTGCAATTTCGGGTGCTGCCTTTTTTCACGAATTTTTGATTTTTAATAAAAAAAATTTGGTTTTACTACAAATGAAATTACTTTCACTACTATCCACTACATACCTAAATCTATCAAAAGAACCTAAAAAAAGCGATTTTTTCGAAAGTCGGGTGCCAAGTTCACAAAGCTCCAAAAATCTCATATAAACAAACATAAATCATACAATAGCTGTACTGTAAGCTTCCTGTACCAGTGGAAACCTATTGTAGTAACCGTAACCGCTAGCCTAGTGCTCCATTCACAAAAACACCCGTTAATAACATCTGTCAACCAGCACAATTAGAAGCGCATGACTACTGTGTGCTTCCTAAACCTCCGGTCCGTATACAAGAGGATAAGCTTATAATAAACACGTGCTATCCCAAGGATTATTCACATAATCTCTTAGTCTACTGCAAACTTTCAATATTAAGTGTATTTCTAGCCTTATTTGTTTAACCTTTATCGGATTATGTCTATTGGAAACTGACGGTTTAACCGAATCGCGGCTAACCTCAACTAATCCGATTACTTTTATTCGGACAGAATAAGCGTTGATTAACCTTCGGTTTCAGTCTATTGCTTAAACGGTATCAAGGACAACATAATTGTAGCTGACTGGATTTCCCTCTTCATTCCCAACACTTAAAATTATCGGTCATGTGTTAGTATGGGCCTTTACTTAACACAATCAGGTTTTCCTTACTTTTATTGATTGGGGTTTTTAGCAGCTGATGAAATCGCTAAAATACGAGAACATTACGCATTAGAACAATGTACCCACACAGCGGAGGCGGGTAACGTATGCGTGACGTCATCGGTCATCGTCACGCGGTCGATGGCCGCTCGTGACTTAAGATAATACTCTGATCTACATGCGCTGATTAGTCAACGGACCACCGTGTGATAAGTCGCATTCTGTAAACTGGAAAAGTTTACAAATGGCTATGGTAAGAAAAGAAAGCAATAGTTCAGTTTTGATTGTTTTATGATGGCGTCCCTATGACTCCGCAGAATAATAATTATAAACAAGATATTGGTGGTCCTACCATTCAAAACATATGCTTATGAATAATAGCGTACGATTATTATGAAAGTACAAACCTGACTGGTAAGCCTGCGTTAGTGAAAATTAACAAAGTGCACTAAATAATTTAGAAATGCCGTCGTCTTTTTTACTTTCAACCAACCTTTTTATCTCCGAAGAGAAGCTTTTAGATTTTTTATTAAAAAATTTGCGGACCGCTTTCTGGCAACAAGATTTTATTTGGTTTTCCGTCATAGAAGATCTACGTCGGCATAACAATGGAGTTTTTATAATCACTAGAAAACGTCGCGTCGTTTACTTTTCAAACGTAATTTCTTGCGTAGTGGCTTGATATTTACTTAAACGATTAACATTGTGTTGATGCGTTTGTCGTGGGTATTTTTAAGACATTTCCCATTGTAAACAATTTCACCTGACGCTGGCACTTCACTTGGCGTATTTGCCCAAATATTCGTAGCATCTTAGTAATGCAAAAAAAACAGTAAGTTCAATGCAATAAGGTTCATTTTTTTACTCGTAAAAATCGCAAATATTTGTACAAATACGCCAAGTGTAGTGCCACCATAAGATACGAGGTAGGCACGTCTTTATGACATGTTTAACATTGGAGTGATGTAAAGAGAGAAAGTTGTGGGTCGAGGTCGCGGACGTAGCGGACACGGTGGACCACAAACATCAGCTATAACTTTAGAGGCAATCTGCCTACCTTATGTGGAGGTGTGAAGACAGGTGTGAAGTTTCTAAAATTGTATGATGTATTAATCTTATGAGTTGTATAGTAATAAATGATTACTAGGTTTATGCCGTGTTTATCTCCTTTCTTTTAAACGAAATTTCTATAAGCTTTCTAAATACATAGGTACTAAGAAGTGTGGATAAATAAATGATGTATTCTTCTTCATAAATTTAATTTAGCTTTTGTCGGTAGAGCAAACGCCACGGTTCTCTATTTTCAGCATTCGATTTGACCGCTTGGTACGTCTCAACTACCAATGATGTATTACGACGTGTAAAATCAGACCCTACAGCGATGCAGTGGTTAAATGATTGGACTGCTGCGCTTGGAATTACAGATTCGATCCATTTGACAGTCAAGATATTTCTGGTAGTGTAATTTCATATCAGCACCTATACATAAGAAAGAGCAACTGTTTACTTAAACATACTTGAATTTCCACAATAGCTAGGTATACCTATAAATTATTATAAAATTTGCATGCATCTATGACGTCACCCGTACCCGCTGTCATTAAAACCGAAGCCCTACACTTCGGGTTTCGATGTTATGCTCATAAAAGAAACTTTAGATCCTCGTGTGGTTGACCATCTGTTCTTACGTCGGACTGTTCCTGTTTACATTGAAAACATAAAATTCGTTAAACTTAATAAGTTATGGCCAATAAAATTACTGATCCAATAACGCTTCCGGATTAAAAAGCTGTTTAGTTTTCTTTACCAACGCTGTGCTTTGATCGTCAAAGGATTAACTGGATGAGCATAAAGTAGGAATCAGTAAATCACTGTGAAAGGGATGTCATAGGTTTATATTGTAGTACTTTTGGATGATGGCCACCTACGAGCTCTTGGGTTTTCCTGGCCGCTAATTGTGTAAAAACAGAAATATGTATTAGTAATATTATGTTTTCTGTTACTGTCAAATGTAATTGTTATTGTAAGTTATTGTTTGTGTGTTTGGAATATATTTTCTTACATAAATATTTGTGCGCCGGAAACGGCAGAATATTATGGATCAAAATTTTTGTCACACCTTAACTGTAGGATATTCTTGCAAATAAAAATAAATACTAAGAAAGTTTCTTTGAATGTATGCACAGTTAAAAGCGTCGAAGAGTTGCTATTTTTAGTATCATTAACATATAAGGATAAGTATTGCATAAACAACAATACTCGATAATACCTAATAGATAAATCTGTTGCTGTGTAATGTCAGTGTTGTTATCTATTGTTCAATATGCACGTTGCTATTACTCGTTAGTCGTGACGTTTTGCAATTCAGTTCGCGATGAAACATATAAGGCAAAACCTATGAAACTATATCGTCTTTATCCGTTAATTAAGCAATAAACTTAGCGAAAAATCGCACAAGTTATTTCACTCCCACTAAATCTATAGGTATAAGGTTCCGCATCCCAAAAAAAGTTGACAGGCAAACTGACAGAATGTGCTTTCTTTCCATTAACCGAGAAACAAAAAAATCTAAATTATTTCGCAATAAAGAATTCAATGCTCCATTATCAATATTTTGTATCTGCTGTTAAATTGATATTTTTACCAGAAATTGAATCGTGCCGTGACCTTTACGCGATTGATAGCCATCATCGTGGGTATTTTATTGTCCCTCAAATTGATTGAACGAATGGAAATGCCTGCACATGGCACTCAATGGCGGTAACAACTTTTAAATTCGACTGTTTCTTTTAGTACCGTGGTGGTTTTATTAAATTAGGATGCGGCGAACAATTTTAAAGATAGAGACTGGAAATATTGTAGGAGAGAATCAAGAGGCTTTTTCCTGAAAACAGAATTCAAAGTTTCGTATGGTTGATTCATCTTGAAATATTTAGCAATTATGAGTAGTTGTGTGTCTTGTATTTCTCAACTAACCATTTTTAAGACAATATCTTACTTCATTTTGCACTGTCATTAACAAATACCTAAACCGACTATTTAATTACTCTAAGGAAGTGAAGAGCTATCGTAATGTGAATGATTTGAAACAAAAACTCGTCTAAGATTTCAGCACTAGAATAAGAAACAATGCTACATGACTTCATTTATTATTTTAAAGTCTAAAGTCCCCGTACGTAATATTTTCAGTTTTGTCCCGATTGAGTGGTATGTGATACCTATATCAAACTTAACTTCGTTTACAGGAGGTTGAAATAACATCAAATTATTAGGAATTACATTTAATTTTCGTTCGGAAGTTACAAATATGTACAGACAGATATTGGTGTCGAGTCTAGACATTTGTCCATATTAGTAATCGAACCCGTGACTCAGGACAATATCCTGGTGTGGGGCAATGTTTCTCAAGTGGATAACATAGTAGATATACGTATAAATAACATACATACGCTCTACATAAAACCACAAAGTGTTGCACATTACCACAGTCTGAGACGCTTCAATCAATGCGTACGTTGTCGGAATATAGAATTATAGTAGAACAAAGAAAAACAACGTCTGCCGAATTATAACTGTCCGCAATTCTTTAAGATAGAAGTTGTAGAAACAATATACATTTGTGTGAAATATTTAATACTAGTGGCGCCCCGCGGTGTTACCCACTACATTTTTTCGGGATAGTAAGTAGCTTGTGTTAATCCAGGGTGTCAGCTACCTCCATATTAAATTTCATTAAAATCCATTCAGTAGTTTTTACGTGAAAGAGTAACAAGCATCCATCCATACTTACAAACTTTCATAATATTAGTAGGGATTACACGTGTCTGAAAATATTGGGGTGCAATTATAATAAATGCGGTATAACAGAACTGTAATAGTAGCGAACCAGTCGTTAATTTGGAAATTAAAATTAACTGCGGACGGCAACCGTCACAACACAACGGGGTAGTGTTTGAACTCACGACCTTTCAATCCCCGGTCATTATAAATAAACAGTACAGTTATAGACTCTATGAACCATAGCCGCTGGGCCTTAACAGCCCCCTTACCATGAACTTTTAGAATAGGATAGTTTACGATGTGGAAGCGAGACGTCGCTATGTGATGTGTAATGCGGCGTCTCGCTTCCACAACGTTAACTCTCCTGCTTTAAGAGTTCGTGGTAAGGGGGCTACTCGATCTGAAATTACAGTCTGATGTAACATGCACCCTAACTATGCAAACGTCACCTAAACCTACCATTAAAATACCGTACGCATATTTTAAACCCATTACTTTCATGTAATGGTCACTTTATCATACCATAAATGAGCCAGAGGTTGATGCTCTACCGTGGTTTATTGTACTGACACGAGTGACCTGCTAGTTTACATTGCGCCTACGCAGCCCCATACTAACTGTTTTGTTTTTGTCTAGTATTGTGATAGAACAGTATTACTGTGTTAACGCTACACGTTTTTTGCAATACTCGTTTACATATACCCACATATATATTTAGCTGTTCCAATACACCCACATCTACCCGTAAAATGTGTCGTTCAAGAATTATTGCCATTGAACTTGTGTGTACGGAATAAACACTATAATTTTGAGCTTGGCGAGAACGTAAGTTTTCATTAATTCGATTTTTATGATGGTGTGTACCAATTTGCAGATATTTAAGATTTTAGAGCATTCATTAACGCGCACATTGTGAGGTTTTTGCGCATTCAGTGTAGCAATTACTTCCTATATTTACTCTGTGGTTTTATGGAGACATAAATCATTATCATACTTTTTTACATAAACATACAGTGTTCGGCTTCCATTGAACAATGCGCTCTTTAACATGGATAGACTGCTATTCGACCTCCGTATACATCTACTTAGGAGATACGGACGGATATACAAACAATAACGACTATTTAAATATCCTGCCCATCATTTTAATCTCTTTTCAAACGTACTTAATCTATAAACGTCAAGTGTAAATGTGTATAAAAACTGTCGGAAGAATTTCAATGACATTGGCGCACCGGGACCCTAAAAAGGAGAAGACCTCGACCTTGTCGAATAGAGACCTTATACGGCTTTGGACAGGGATGCGGCGTGAATACAAGGCACTTTGATTACGAACAACTTTCTTTCATTATAAATCTCCCATTTCAGGACGATAAAAATGCCGTAATAAGCCGGCTGAAGACTTACAACTTTTAATTAAGAATAAATTGTTTAATATATAAAATTCCGCAGCGTATAAACCAAGTAATAAATGTTATTCAGGTCAATACGGCAACAATGTAGATATCTGAAGCTAAACAATATTTTAACTATAAGAAACTAGGTCAGGTCCGAAAATGAGAGCTAAACCTAAATCTTTTGAAAACATCTTCGGAAATATAATACTGTAGTGTTTACTGTCTAGGCCTAGGAAGAAGATTATCCGATCAATTAACGTAAGTAAATGATCAGTTAAAGTAAAAAGTTATCTCAATGCGGTTTGACTGACAGTCAAGTGGGTTAATTAGTTATTGTTGTGGAGAATAGGAAAGCCAGACGCGGCTTCACTATTAAAACGTAAACTACGCCAATTAGAAAGCAATAGTATTAATCCACTTATATTTGGAGAATTTCCTTAAAATGAAAAATATCTCCATTATTTCCGTCACGTTTTAAACGGAAAATGTAGAACGTGTATTACAGATTGTATCTTTGTGAGACGGTCGAAGGAAGTAGTTGCTGTGTTCAAGGTCGCGTGAGGTCAGCGACTTTGCTTTAATTGGGCCGCTATTGAAAAATAGACGGAGCTATTAAACACCGTCGAAGGACATACAGAGTTCGTCGAATTCCCTTGACTTATGTCACTTTACAATCAGAATAAATAATTATTACTATTAAGAAACAATAAAATACGACTTTAAAATGTCCGTTATTCAGAAGTATATACTCAACCGAAATACGCATGATGTCAACGCTAAACTAGCTCTCCACGACCACCAATTTAATTGATTATGGGTCTCGGTAGCCCTATGTAAACGAGACCATAAAATATGATGGTAAATTACAATGTTAACTAAGTAGTTTACGTAGCCTTGGGGTGTCCGAGTCAGCTCTCCGTTTCTAGGAAGTTATTCAAGATCCTTTAATAATTTTGATAGAACCTTTTTTTTGTGGCAATTGAGTCAGGCAATTGGTTGCCAACTTTTCTGCCAGAGTCGGGTCATTGGGCATTTTTGTAGGTCTATTTTTGATTAATCGTCATAAAAAAATAGATGGCCGATTAATTTAATATTAGTTTATTTTTTACTGATAGAAAGAGTTTTAATACTAGAAAGACAGAAGTTACATTAAAGGGAACGAAGGTTAAGCAAACTATCATACTCCAAGTAGTTACCAAGCGTGAAGATGGCTGCTCCCTTTTCTAAGGAGGAGGCCTTTGTTCAACAGCGGACGTTTTCCGTCGTATGACTATGATGGTCATACTCCAAAGATGTCTTTCGCAATTATTTAAATGACTTTAATCAGAATCCGGCTTACTTTCACATTAATTACTGTCAGAATAATATTGTGTAAGTTCGTTAAATATGCGATAGTATACTAAAGATTTCGTAGCATCACCTTTATTTCATTTTGAGCTGTGGCTTAGCATTACATACAGAATTAAGAGGAGTCAGATTCCACTTGTCAGTAATATTAATAACTAGCGTACTATGGAAAGCTCCACTAGTCTTGTATTACTTTACATACGATTATAGCTGCATATAAAAGATGTCGACTTACTTAATAAGCTCATAAATATGCTTAGGTATACTTTATATTATTATATGTTGTCTTTGTAGTGGTTGCTAAGGACTATGATAGCTATTGACCCCCGGTTTGGGTTGAGTGCGGCCCAAGTGGTAATATAACCCTTGGGGTGTCTTAGCTAACAAGGCCCGCCTGTCTCAACAAATCTGAACTAAAACTAATTATATACAGTATCTAGGCATACCTATCCATTTTGGACGTGTATTTTTAAGTTCCAAAATTCCTTGAATGATTTTACACTTTATCTCTGTTTTAAACGCCCTTTTAAATGTCAGACTTTGGCAAACAAACATCCAACTTTAACGTTTATAATCGAAAAAGTTAGTTCATATAGTTTCGTTATTGTACCCTCGATCAAAACAAATGTACAACAAGCTCTACAGCATAAATATTATAGTTAAAGGTCGTCGGCCTATCGTTAGACTGGTCTAGACCATTACTAAGCGTAATACACCTATGTTTTAGGCTGATTACAGGCTTGATTAGATTCTAATACGAATGTAGCTATAATTAGGTACCCTAAGTTAATAACAAACAGGAAACGTAACTACGTAGAGTGATTGAACTGTGATTATCTGTGATATTAATAAAGCTATTTGGTCTGTTATTTATGGTATGTTTTTGACATTGATTGGCATATTAGTGACTCAGCGCCTAGCCTTTTGCGGGCAGCGATCTATCTGGTACTAAATTAACATTAACGATATCAGTATAGGTACTTAGAGTGTGTTTGTTTTTTAAAAACGCTACTCTAGTTGCCGTATCAAACTGATGTGATAACAGTGGCTTATGTATATTGCAGCGTGAGACTTATTATAACAACATCAAAAAACATAATAAAAATACACATAATTGAATTGTGTAAGTGAAAATTTCCACTTATGCCTGAGTACTTAATTTTTTTAAGTCAGGCCTTTTGTAGATTCTGCACTGATGCATCTTTGCTTTCCAAGAGAAAATAAAAACAGTGTTACCGTCGTAAGATGAACATCAGAGCAATCAACCATCAACACGTAGTCACGTTTTCGTCCGTGATTGTTTCTATAGTGATCCACCACACCTGGATTCAGGCCTTCCAAGTTCACTGCCCGGGAGAAACCTGGGTAATCATACCATTTGTTAGGTTACTTTAAGAGCTGTTTTATTTCAAGGGTGTTTGCAAATTCTCGATCGTTAATATTTGTTCCACTTGTATAGTAAGTAAGATATCTTTGATTTGTCCTGTGTAGTATTGAAACTCGTGTTTCCACTAAATCACTATGATAAATCGTACTCGTGACCCATCACTAAACTAGTGTAGTCATGTACAGATCGAATCAATTATTTTCTTTAGTGTGTGATCATCTTCATCAGCCGGAAGACGTCCACTGTTGAAAAAACGCTTCCCTCTTAGGTAAGAGGGCTGAGTGAGTGATTATACTGAATGAATTTGAAACTGTTCCAAAACATCTTCATCATATTTTTATGAAGCCTCATTATTATATTTTCATGTAACTTACATTTATTTTGATTAGGTCTGAACATCTACTTTAATGTTCAGACAAAAGTTTCCTTTTCGTTACCCCTTTTCTGGCCGCTTAATGACTATTACATTGTTCTACTATGTTACCAGTCGCACCGGTCCTGCCTGCGGCCGTTGCTTTAATAACAATGTTCAGCCATTTATTTGCTGCGTGGGTTGTTGGTAACATAACTTCGGGCAACTAAAGTGCCCCATTTAATATATAGAATATGATATACCCAAAAATGTGTTTGTTACAGCGAAATTCCTTGTTAGGTTTTTGTAAATATAAATATGTATTCGATTACCATATTGAATTACGTAAATGATTGTAATAAATAGGAGTAATATGTCTGTAGCTATATGGATTTATTTTCTAATTAGTCATTGACGTCATATTCTACTACTATTGATGCAGAGTAATGTTTACTCTACACACGTAAGTTTCCTCATTGACGTCAACTTTCATCGATATCATTATAGAAACCTTGTTGATAAACGCAACAAAATACCTTATCGTTGTATAAAAGTCGATGTCCACGAAGAACGTAGCAAGTTAGCAACAGACAATTCTCTGAACACACAACTCAGTCTAGACCCGAGACAATGCGACTGTTCGCTGTACAAAGTGTACAACTTATCCTGTTTATATAGTGGCCAATTTAAAAAGTTTTCCTCCATAGCACACTCAACCCAGTACTGTCGGACACGTAAGTTGTTATTGCGAACAATGATTTATGAAGATTTATTTACAGTGTAAATTGTACTTATAAGGAAATAGATATCTGTAGGTACATATTGCGTCTAAGTATATGTCATTGCTAATTACAATGAGTTGACACAATCCTGAATTTGTAGTCCTATTCTCCAACTTCCATTAAAGTTAGCTTCGATACTCGTTACTAAGCTCAACGAGGTTCTACTATTGGGAAAGCTCAAACTTGTTTCATTAGGCTACAATCGGACTCCAAATCTTGGATCCAATGAGTCAACAAATAACAAAGATCAAGGATGTCAAAGTTAATTTGTATCAAGTTCTATAATTAAGACTAGTTTACTGTCTGTAACATCGGAGCGTTTTGCAAGGAACTTGTCTAATTGGGTATGGCGAAATATAGCTTCAGAGCTTTTAATTTCGAATGGGTTATTATATAATGTGCCTCATTTGGTATCATGTTCGCAGACGCTATTGTCATCGGCTACCATACCAGGATCGGACTTAAAGTACCTACCATAGGGTTTTCCGCTAAGAAATTCTCCGGAGTTTAAAATTATCTTCTAAACGACAATACATTTACTCGTAGTGCATGAAACGTTTTACAGTTATTATTTAATACCATCTTTGGTTGAAAAGTGAGTGTAACACACCTCTGCGCATGCTTACACCCTTACCATAAACTCTTGAAGCAGGACAGGCAAAGTTGTTAAAGCGAGACGTCGCATTACCTTGCATGTAGCGGCGTCTCACTTCCACATCCTAAAAGAATTTATGGAAAGGCGGATGGTATGATGAATAACATGACAACATCTTCTTCAATAATTGTTATAATATCAGTTATTAGAAACTAAGTAACAATTCTCTCTATAAAAACGGTAGAAAAATAAAAGCATATTCTAACTAAGCCTATGTTCTCATATAATTATGCTGAATACATCATTTTAATAATTAGTTCTGGCCTGTAAGCGCTTGGTATGAATGCTTAATATCCCACGGTGGCCATGTTGGTTCTAGTTAATTGTATCAAACAAAGCTTTCTCCCACATTTTACTATTCCTAAGTATATAGAGATATGCATTGACTGTAATTATCAGGAAACGTCTCGAAAAGCTCATCGTATTACGTCGTATTTATCGTCGTAGTTACAACGTTTTTATTTGATATAGGCTACAAAGGAGCATCATCATAATCAGCCGGAAAAAGTCCACTGTTGAAAAAAGGACTCCCCCTCACAACAAATTTAAATAACACTAACAAAACGTCAACTCTAATTGCTCAGTTCCAAAATGTCTTTTTATGGTGAAGAACCGGCAAAAAACTCCATAGTTGCTCTTTTAAAAATGTGTTGTTAGGATATTCAAATGTAACTTATAAAGAGCTGGCGATTGTTAAATAAAGTTAGCAATCAAATGATTTTGGATTCCGTAGAAAGAACGAAAACAAAACCCTTGTTATTATTGTCATATCTGTCTCTGTATTTCGCAATCCGATTATTTTCAACCTTACATTAGTTATTTGAGTATGGGATTTAAAAGCTTCTTCGTTCTCTTATTTTTTTTCTCAAAAAGAAACGACAGTAAGTTAAGTGACTTTAATATATATTTTTTAAATAGCCTGTCATGTCCTACTGCTGGGCAAAGGCCTCATCTTTATTTTTCCACAAAGCCCTGTTCAGTGCCATTTCTGGCCGTCTTTCCCGCAAAGGTGTCCAGATTGTCTCTCCATCGCCTTCTAGTTTAATTAATATACCTACTTACTGAAACAATGTTGTGTGCCAATGTACCAGTACTCTGTAAGACATCGTGTGAAGGTCGAATCTAGCTAATCGTACTACGTATACTTATCTATTACGTTACACGAATTATTTTTTATTATTTCCTTTTTTGTTACAGGTAATTGACCCCATTCATTGTCCAGCAGCTAAATGGTATTCATGTTACCTTGACAGGTATGAAAAAGTTGACAGACCTATTAATAAATGTCTATCGATTTGTATGTGTAATAAAATGAAATTAAAGCAATCATTAGACTAGACTGCCTCGTTGGTCTATTGGTCGTTGATTGCGATTGTTGGGAGGTCCTGGGTTTGAATCCCGTATTAGGCAGACTGTTACTCTGTTTTTCCAATAGACAATTCTGGGTGGCAGAGATTTTGGATTTGTGCCCGGTTGATGGAAATAGGCTCGCCCCCTATTACATTGGTGACGGGAACTATAACATAACTGGTGAAATGTGGATGTACTTACTACACATGCAGGCATGATGTTATCTAAACAAGAGTTCAAGTTTAAAGTAATAATACGCTACACTACATTGTCAGCGTTTTCCTTTAGTTCCGCGGTGCCTATTATGTATCTAACAATGTCACTTTTATGGTAGCCATCTCGCCTAATAAGACAAAGATGGATTGTTAGTCATAACTCGAATGTAAATCGCTTGTTTCTATCCTAATGGCGATGCAAATAATGGACGTAGGGACGATTTGTGACGCTTCCCCTTGTATTGACCAGCGGTGCTAGGGCGGGTCACCCTTTCATTATTGTATTAAAAAATAATCACACCAGAGTATAGATTACAAATGTCATGTGGGAGTATTGTGTAGTTATAAAAAAAATACAACGTGGATTTTTATTACGTAATTGTAATATGGGTCATAGGAATTATATCTAGTTGTATGTACAAACAACAATAACTTTCAAAATTAAGCTGCCGATCAAGAACCAACATTGCGCTACCTATAGGATTAGTCAAAAATCGCATGATCGTCGCTTGCGCAACCCAGTAGAAAGTGGTTCACGCTCCCCGCACACTGTGCTATTGTTATGCGAATTGCTTGGACATCGCTATTGTCTACATCTCGACAGACGATCATTGTTAACATTGATTAAACTCAAGACTACGGATCGAACTGGCGATGCGTATGAGTTGATCCAGTCGCATAAGTTACGTGGCTAATGGCTATCCTTGATATGAACCAGCGTAATGAGTTGCAAATAATTTGCGTTAAAAGCAATTAATTTTCCAATGCTACAGAAATAGAGGAAAATAATATATATGCACATTCTTGGCAATTGTAGAGCAATAAAACTAAATATTTCACAATTAAATATAATTAAGAAGTAGTGTTACTAACTGAAGACAAAAAACTTTTATGATGCAATTTCCTTATGATTTTTTATTAATATAAATCTTGATCGACGCATCCAATCTTTAATTATTCGACAGACACAAGAACTCACTTGTGCTAAATTATATAATTCTTTACATAACAAACGTAATAAAAAAGCAATTATTACGTGAATAAGTTAAATACTCTTAGTGACTTTCAGAGTGAATGAATGACTCTTCATTTTGATCTGTAATAGATATACCTGATTCTTGTGATAAACTAACTTCATCTTTCATCCCATTGCTAAACAAGCAACTACAAATACCTATCTCAAAGCAATAATTATTCGTCAAACAATGCCATTGTCCGTATGTACAGGAAAACCACTAAATGAACTAAAACTACCCTCGTATAGGGAAAATCAAACGAAATACTAGACAGTTGTTAAACGTACGCACTGATTACTATGCTTCCTGAATTATACACAAACTATTATAATATACATACATTATAAGATACTTTATATGACAAATCTAAAATGCTATGTATAATTTACGATTCCCAAAACTAAAAAATCTACCTACTAAACTGTAGGTAATACAAGATTGAATACAAATTAGAGCATTATAAAACTTAATCGGAGTTAATTAGTTCAGCTAATTAGTGGATTTGTTTTTGGCTATAAGATTGCGATTTGTGTTTAGGTATGGCATTTTATGTATTCATAACAAAAAAATCGTAATTAATATACATATTTACCTATATTATGTAGTATTATAAACCTGTAATTTTCCCTCTACAGGGCAAAGGCCTCTCTCATATTATATTTCCATTAAACGAAGTATGATGGCTAGCTTTCAGAGTACCGATGGTAATGTTTTCTACTCCTGGTCTAAACTCATATCCGTACTCATTTGCTACTTTATAAACGCCAACATAAGCACTCAGTTATTCCAAATGCTACCCAAAAAGTACATGGTAATAAATCCCATAAGAGTGCACCATAAAAATCGGATCACTTAAATCAAGTACTGGAACACAATATTATAATAAAAAGCTTAACTGCCGATAAATCGTGTATGAACACCATCCACCGAGGGATTCGTGCCAACGCCCTGGCTACCGTTTCCTTGTACACAACTTGGCAACAATATCGAATGATGTCTGACCTTGAGATCGGCCGAAGAAAAAAGCTATTATACCGATGTGGTCAATGATTGAAGCTACTACGGAACGATCGAAGTGGCTTACACGCGTTTAGAATAAGCAATGTAGACATTTTACAATTAAAATGTTTGTAATAGTCAACGTTAATTGAATACTTACCAGTTCCTGCTCTCAGTTTTGATCCCATGGCCTATCTCATAGTAATTGAACGTACAAATTTTATTTGGGAAAGACATCCCATATTACACCCATAAACTACCTCGTTGTCATGTGTGTTCAAGAAAGACGAAACTAACGCATAACATTTATGTTTGGTAAATAAGACGCGGTATTTTTAACCAGAGACTATAATCTGATTAACATACGACTACTACTAATCAAATTCATGAATATTTCTTGCGTTAATAAACGCTTATCGTGTAATTAAATCTAATATCGCCGTTGCATCGGTCCAGACAACTTGCTATCTTACTTCCGAGCTCGTCGCGTTTCCATCGTCTCTTATATTCACGCAACTCCTACAACTATCGTGAGTAGTTGAAAACTTCGCACATTATTATTGTTTATAAACTTCTAACGGCTCTGAAGGTCTCACACACCAAACATAACTAAAACAAACTCTTATATTAGTTAGTTGTTACTGAACCAAAGTTATTTTAAGAACTTGTAACTATAAAATGAAACTGTTCCGCTTTTCTATAGAATCTTGGTCTGTAAACACGTAACAGTATACCCTACATTTGTGACGTCAAACCGACGCACACACACACACACACACTAATACCATTATTATTTATGTATCTCTCAAAATAACTTAATGAAGAAATTTTAATGCATGCATGAATTGTGTTGTCTTAATTGTCAGACTAGCAATAATTTAGAAGAAATTTGAGAATTGGCTTGGCAACTCTCGTAATAGAGAGGAAACATTATTTAGTTTACTGAAAAGTAAACTCATTTTTTTTGTTTTCATCTTGTGTATGTAATCGTGAAACTAGACAACCATGAAATAAGTGCAGCTCAAACGGTGCATGAAACAATACTTATTAATTGATATTACAATTCATTAAAATAATAATTGTAAGCCTTAGAATTTACCAGAGTGTATTTTAACGGAAAACATGTCCATTCTCTGTGGGATTTAACCGTTGACTAAAGATAAATTTAGATAATCGGGATGGTCCATTATCGATATTTTTTGTCGACAAATTTTACATAACGCAGCATTTTTTTTATTACGCATTTTTAATCATCTACTTCTACATAGTATATTTAGCCACCTGACTGCTAGATACAAAAAAATATGATCAATAAGCCAGATCAGCAGTTCCGCAGGCAAAATACCATTTCCTACGGACTTATTTTAAATCGGTACCTACACTATTTCTGTACATCGAGACTCCTTTGTGGCTAGAAAAGCCTGTTAAGCCGTAGCGTCGTTTCCAGCTGTCCAAGAATAGCTGCGGCAGTTGTAACAGACAGCCAGAAGCAAGCCAGTCTAATGTTATGATGTTAATATCCTTTATATTATGTAGTGCACGTCTCGCGAGACGAGCTGCATAGAGCCAGCGTTCTAGATATGTGAAAAATATTGTTATTCAGCGGTTCACCAACGTCCATAATAATAGGTTTCTATTAAATCAATTGAGAAATAATAAACAGATTATTATAGTGTACCATTACCCAATTCTCCGTATTCAGAGCTACTAACAGGAGTTCCCTTTCAAGGGAACATTGTTATGCCATCTCCATTTAGGTTTACGGACAATGCGGTCTCCAATGTTTATTCGGTTTCTACGTTTATTTTGCTTAGCTGTAGCTTTTTAATAATATACGGTACACCAATCGTTGGCAACTTATGCTTTGTTTAACTAAAGTTATTTTACACACATTAAATAATCAAACAATGAACATCCTTGGTACTTAAGATAAATAATTCATATTTGCCTTGTTGTTTGAGGAAGAGGATTCAGTAGTATTACGCACAGTATGTTATAATTAGCGTGGCGAAGCAAAACACGATGTTAAAACAAAACTGCCTGAAACTATACGTGGAAGTTTGATCGTCCTCGTTATTTTTTACTTTAACTAATTGTTAAATATTCATAGTTATTAATATGACGAGTAGTGACGTCATTATACATTAACTGACATTCTAAAAGTTTAGTAGGTTTGTGTCGTAAGGAGATTAGAGCTGAAATAGTTTTTCCTGTTTGAGTGATGCTGAATAATTTTGTAGGGATATACAATTGGTTTTAGTTAATAGCATAAAGCCCCGCTAGTTTAAGCGATTTACATTTGGTTAAGCTGAACTCAAGCCTTGCACCAAATTTACCTAATTGTTTGATAAACGAATTATTGAGCTGCAACTTAACTGTAATACTTAAATGTTATTATTATTGAGTATAAATCCATATCGTAAGTGAAGTGTAGTTGTAAAATATTTTACGTAGATTTTGAAACAGTTCATTTGTCGATATCGATAGTCATTTGTGCACATCGCTAGTTGCTCGCGTTTACAGCTTATAAATAGTGCGCGTATAAGTCACGTGTGACCACACTAGTCTAGTCCGCCGCGAGACACACCCGGGATCGCACGTCGAGATAAATTAGTCTTCCCAGAAATCTGTCTGGCATTACTGTTTGAGCTTTTCGAGCCAAACGAATGTGCCATGCAACAGCATCGCGATGTCTCCAATATCGTAACAGCCTTAAATATAACAAAGTTGCTTTTATACTAGTTATGAACGAGGTTTTTTTATTTATAGATAATTTATGCACTAATTATGTAAAGAGACGGCAATAATGTCTGTTTCTTAGGCATTTTCTCCCAAAAGACATCAGTATGGTGCAGTTACAAGACCGTTATATGTTCATTAAAGTCGTCATTTGGTTATGTTTTATAAGTACATAAATGTGCATCGATTACAGCGTACAGACATGCACCTAACGCACCACTAAATCGATTAACGGACCCTTTGCGAATCCTGTCCCCATGACATGGGGCGTGCAAACCCCATTAGGGCTGCTGTTCATTTAGGAGGGTGTGAGTCCTGTCCGTTTTTTAAAACCTTTCTCATTCACCTTATATTTTATTTCGTTGAGCACTTAACCGCGATAACATACCCCGTACTTTGAGCTTTTCAGAGAAAATTAGATACCGTCTACAGATTTACCTCGCGTCTGCTAAGAGCTTGTTTACCAAAAAAGCACTTCTCATTTTTGACGGTTAATCTCTTACAAAAGATCACTTTTTTCTGTTTACATGGCAACGACCTTACCCGTTCCCGGCCGCTTGAAAGCCAGTGCGATGTGACGCTTTTTCCCGAAGGAACTTAGATATCTCCGTCCTTGTCTCCAATCCGATTTCGTGTCTTAACAGGCTGCGCTTAAATCGATTTGTCTCGCCTTAACTCGCCAAGATGCCATCAACGATGATATCGCTGTCTCATTCCTGCTTTTTAAACCTGTCCTTGTGCTGCCAGATTTAATTTGCCTTTTTTGCTGCGGTTGAAATGTGGCATCGTCGCTATTAGACGGCTGGTTTTAGAAGAGCTTTGCATTGCAGTTAATGCAGCTGACATAGACGGTCTGCCTTCGAGTTGGGTGCATATTAAATTCGGTTAGAATGCATCGGGCACATAATGTAAGGCCGCTAGTTTGTGGTTTTACTGTTGGAAATATGTTGTACAAAGCTTTTATGTCGTTAGTTCCTTAGTTTTTTACGAGTAGTCTGCAGTTGTATTTATTTAAAACAAACGTGTTGATGAACTGCGGCTTGTATTGAAAGCCATAACAAACCGTTTATTGCTCATTAACTAATGAAACACTAGAGACTAAGAAAGAGCTATTTAAAGTTTCACTTTTTATTGGTTCATTAATTTTTATTTCATACATATTAACCGCTGCTTTTGTGTGCTGCTGTATAGATGGTTTCGTTCTGAATGCAGCTCTTTCTATCTGGTAAAGTAATAAGAATTTTATTCCGTATAATTGGTGAAAGGTACCATTTGAACGGTGGTGTATTAAAATTATTTTTAGCTGCAAAAACATTAGTTAGATAGCAAATAGGTATTTTTGTGCTACCTACTTTGTAACTTAGCTTTGTAGCAATGTTGCAGCAAGCTTAAATGGTGGTTATTTACGTAGGTATGTACCAAAAGCTTGATACCATCAGCACATTCAACCTCAAGTGACCACAAAACGTACAATGCATCCGATAAACCGGAACCCTGCTCGTCCCGCGTTACGCAACGCGCATGCGCCCGCCATGTTACCATTTAGTGAACTCAGGCGCAACGTCGCGTGGTAAGCGCTTCCGCAATAGATACTAGCACATCCTATTAAGTTGCCTAATAGCAGCAGAATATTGTGGTTCGAAGAATGCTGTTTTGATTACTATATTTTTCGAAAGTATCTAATACTTATTTATGTTTTGCTCTTTGAAGGCCGCTTTATGCTTTGCCGCTTGGAGTTGATTTTAGTATCATTGTGGCGTTCTAAGGGGGAGGCGTTTCAACAGCGGACGTCTTCCGGCTGATGATAATGATTAGGATCAATGTCATCCATATCTTGCTACTTTGTATATAAGAGCGTCTGTTCATGTTCAACTTGTGATAGGCATTCGACCTTTTAAATGAGCTGAGTCAGGCAAGCTTAGTTTGGGTTGACAAGATTCAATTAATTTAACAAAGGATGTCCGTTAACACGAAACAAAGAGACCGTTACCGAAACTAATATCCTCTTTTTAAAACAATTGAGGCTTTAGATTCTTAAACCGATGTAGCCGTAGTAACCAGTATAAGTTATGGTCATGGCCTGTTTTGATCGTGTCTCAGTCAAACGCGGCCTTATCTCACCAGCTCACGTTACATCAACAGTTAACTGGACAATGCAGACGAAGTGTTTGTTTACAGTGTGACTGCACCCTATCAAGTGGAGACTTACTATTCTTGGATCTTAAATCCAGTTGCTTATTACTCCCCACAATTCCCCTTAAAATAAGCTGACTATAAAACTGATCTGGGGCCCTAGAAATATAGCAAAACGATTCTAGAATAGAATCGATAATGTACAAACTATTTATATAAAAAAAGTTCTATATATTTCGGGATGCATAATGTGCCTACTATGTTATCTATGACATAATTATGTCAATTTTTTTTTTTTATATATTCGTCATTAACGTTTTGCCATTTTATAGGGCTCCGCTTCTTTCAAAAAAGGTTAACGTTCTTAGTGGATCTGTTAAAGGTATCGTGTTCAAATACCTGTTTAAACATGAGTAGATTAACATATGGAAACTGGGTTAAATAAATCTCATGAGTAATATGTAAAATAGCATCAGATGTTACAATTTATTTGATACGATAAATTACAAGCATTGTTTACCTTTTGGACGTGTATGAAGAAACGGACTATATGACTTTCCATTCATTCTTTTGTAAACTATATTAATACATGGCAACAATATCTGTGTAACGATATACACTATCATGGAATTTTCAGCTTTCGTCCACTCGAATTTAAGGACGATATTGCCAGGTGCTTGCCTGGTCATAACTGGGAGTGTTTCCGTACACTGTATTATGGTTAGTGTTGTCATTGCGTTTAATTATCCGACTTGTCAACTCGTTCATTATAGAGGCACGTCACGCGACGATACCGATGTGGGGTAATCACGATATTTGTGATAAAGCTAGGGTACATCATTGTTTTGTTTATGCACGCCTTTGAGTATTAATGACTTAAACTGACTAATAACACCTGTGAACAAGAAATTGACAGTTATTAGAGGTAATAATCGTTCTAACCACCTATTTATACCTCATCGCTGAACCACAAAACATATTTCATTTGAAGCCATCAAGGTGTCTTCGAATCGAGCATAATGATGATTAAACGTAATTAATATCCTCTCCAAAATGTGAACTAGATACGAAATATATTACAGAATTAATACGGTTAAACCTATTTGGAGATTTTTAATTTAAAATGATTAATTTCGTGTCTTGTTTGTTATTAGACCTGCCATTCCAAAAATATGGAGTTGTGGACTCATTCGACTCTGTTTGTTCAATAATCAGACCACTATGGCCTCGCCCTAACATAGTAATTGGTTTAAGCACATGCATGTACAATGGCCTAAATTTTCTGCACTATCTATGGCACATGATACTGGGGTTATTAGCTAAAATACTGCTTAATTAACTAGTCTAATGAGAATTGAATCCAACGACGGTAATCCATGATGACATCGACCATACAATTTTGATACTTGTTTAGCCATTATGAACGACATGCCATGACTACACCCAAATGGCGTTGTGGCCAAGTGTTTAGGTTTTGTTTTTTAATTATATTCTATACAAACTAAATGTATTAATATATTATTTTATGAACATATAAAACTTGTAATCTGAACCACACTAAAAGCTTTTATACTGTGTCAAGGGTGCGTAGACATCTCACATGCGAATAATACCCACATATAAAGGGTTTTGTGACTTTATGTGTTATATATTATTTACCCTTTTGCTTACTATCTTCACTTATCAAAACCTAGGTGAGAATGTTCACAGGTAAAAATTCTCGCTTTTGATTTCTTATTGACTTTTCAGTTACGTCAGCTCTAACTGTTCAAACGATTAAATTTAATATTTGTGTGATCTATTGAAACTTTAGAACGAATCCATCAAAAAATGCATAAAAGTCCAAGTTAATTAACCCAATCCATCGCTGGGTCTAATTAATACAATATTTTTGGTCATCTCCACAAATCACCGGCAACACGTGTGGGAAACGCCGTAGGTGTGATAAATAACACCAGTTTCCATTACTGGCTTATGTTTCAGCTTTCTAATTGATTCTAAGAAAATATCATAATTAATTATAATTCGTTGGGGTCATAGTTTGGTTTCGTGGAAGATGCATCAACTTTTAAAGAGGTCAAGAAAGGTTGGTATTTCTGAGAAGTTTTTACAATGACTAACATGACTTGTTCTTATGACGTCAAAATGCACTAATGATTCATTTAATTACAACGGTATATTTTAGTGTAACAAAGATACAAAAACAATCCGCTAAGCACCTACATCTCCACTACATTAATGTCTTCTACATTTTAACAAAGAAAGTGACTAACTCACTAATGTCTCACTATAATTTTAATATCACCACAATTACTTGCATATAATCGTCAAACAGCATTGTGCGTAATTTATAATAGGTCTCCAATAAGTACACCGTGAACATTGTAATAACTACGCGGTCAGCTGATGAGGTGAACGCCCAGCCGGGTCGTTGACCTCTCTAATGGTGTATCCAAACCTATTTACTGATGACAGTATGATGATAGTGAAATCACGACAAGTGTAAACTGCCGATGATTATGTGACCTTTGATTTGTTAACCGTTAGAGGTCGCGCTCGGCGCGGTTGTCGCTTGCAACTAGCAACCGCGTCCGGTTGCTGCATCGCGAATTCCGTAGATTGCAGGGTTATTAATGTACTACATACATAAGGTACTAGAAATGGTTGTAACTTGTACTAGTATCATTTTTATTTTAAAATAAAGGTGAAGAGAATACTCAGTTTTCTATGCGTGCATAATTCATGAGGCGCTTTTCTTTGTTTGCGGATACGGGATACCGAATGCTAGTAAAATACTGCTCCCCTTTAGATTTATTTCTGCAGCACAAGCGATTTTATGAGTTTTGAAATCAAATCGCACATCCGAACCGACTACGAACTGCGCACTAAATCATGGCTTCTTGCTTTTAATTATATTAAAAGTATTATCTATTAACGGTGGAGAAAGTGTTGGATTCTTAAAATGTAATTGAGAATGTAGTCGTTAATAATTACTACTTAAATTAAGGTGTCATGAATGAAATCAAAAGTCAGTTTAAACAGAATGAAAAGCCGTTATTTTGCTGTGTAGTGGTGTTTAACACTAGATAATCATATTTCAATAATGACGATGCATGTTTTAGCACAATGTAAAATTCAATTGAATGCTTACCAACTTTTTATCTATCACTAGCCGTGTTAGTACCGATGCTTTCTCGGTCAGCATAGCAATGCCAGCAATCTGACACTAACTGCCATTCCATATATGCCACTGGCGTGACTAACTCATATAGGGAAGGTGAGAAAAACGACTAATTAATAAGTCATTGAACTTGTGTTGGTTTACGTACAATATTTGGTTACCGGACAGTAGCGGACACGAGAACGGTGGCAAATTAGGGTTATCATCTTACAGTCATGATATAGGATAGCAATCAATATTAATTAATTAAATATTTATGCTCAATACTTTAGCAGTATATGATTTCTGTATCGTTACTCGCCTGTTAAAATCAGTGTTGAGTCTTATGACTGGTGCCGTAGTGTCTAAAACTCCATGAGCGGTTCGGATTTGATGACGCAAATCAACCTCGAACCTTTATTTATTAATTATCATTGATGTATCGAGTTACTCCAGTACTTATAGTGTGTGTGCTTAACTGCTTACATTTAAAAGGTCAAAATACAGCGTAAGGATATTGAAAATAAATTATTAATAGCTTCCAAGCAACTAAGTACCATTATTATCGTGTCATATTTTTTCAAAATCGTTCCATATCGTTGAATGTTTAAAAAAGCAATATTAACGAAGTTAGACTATAGCAGAAGCAGTTTGGCTAATTAAATATTCAATTTTATGTGTCCCTGCGGCCTGTTCCTACATAAATCAATTGAAATAAAGGGACGCTCAGTGAATTAGGCAAGTAGGTCAATAGGACGTCGGCTCTCCAGAGCTACCGAAATAGCCTCAGTAGATAACATACTGTCCTTTGCACCGCCTACTAAACCCACTAGCTAGGTACCACTCCACTATCAGATTGAATATGTACAGGGAAATCGCAGTAGTTTCAATCTTGTATACTGGTTTGTCACAGTCCATTGAAACAAATTTGATTTCTCGGAAAAAGTAAGTTCGGTAGGCAAAAGCTCGTGCGTTTTGGTAACTAAAAATAAGATATATTGGTTATTGCCAGAATACAATATTGAGTATTTATGCTATCAGTCTCATAGTTGCAAAAAAGAAAGGTCGATGTCCAACATCTGGGCATTGTCAAAATCTCTGTCTTTCACGACACTTATATTTATAATCGTATTTGTAGATTATGATCCTATTTCTAAGTTATTCCTAAATGCCACTGCAAAGCCTAGTAATGTTGTGACCAGTGCCAATGCGGTCCAATCGTTAATTCAGTTCAGGTTGCACGAAGAGGGAATCGTTGATTAATAATGAATGACATGCCTACCTTATTGATACAGCTGCCCATACATTTGACACTATCCATTAGTAGCCGTCCCCGACACCACCGGAGGGTAGTTTATTAATTGCCGGAAATATACGGTACTTTAACGACAATTAGACGCCTGTAACTGTATCACTGCTGGACTTCTCATAAAGAGCAGGAACTAAAATTGATTATCACGCTGGCTCGCTGCGTGTTAGCTCGCTGCTCGCACTCGATACCGGTTTCGAAATATTAAAGCTAGTTTTCAAAGCAATGTTTTCCTTTATGGAAAAGGGTGTCTTAATTTAACTCATAAACTACATATCAGACATTGCAATAGACGTAGTCGCGGTTGGTTTGATAATATCCCGACCACCACGGCTAACTTTACCGGCTCTTATATACATCTTCGACATTTTATAATTTTCTGATAACGTTAACGCTAGCACAAAGTGACAGTCGATAGATCTAGCACGCTCCATCGTCTGAGACACAGCCGGTTTCAATTCTTATTAAAATATCTGCAAAGTGGTTCATTATTGAGGTATTAATATCTGGACTCAGGATCGGGATTATCTCAATAGCTGTTATCCTATCTCACCTTAACCCAATGTTTAATCTTGATTGATTGTAATTGATTGCGACATGCTTTCGCAATTAATTACCATTGGACGTTGCGGAAAGGTCACTGCGATTTTTAATACTTTCTAATTAATAAAATGTTGGTGATACACGGTGTTTAAAAATGGTTGTTTTACAAAAAAGGTAAAGAAAAGTCAATATACTGAATCATGATTAATGTTTGGTTTTGATAATCCGTTTAGATTTGATTATTTCCTTTAAATAATGAGTTAGTATTATAGGTATATTAGTAACAGTTAGATAGAATATGAATAATATAAATTAAAATTCGAGTCTGATCGATGTTAATACTTTGCGAAGAAACAAGGATCTTGGTAGGTAAGGATAAGAGGAATATGCAACCTGAATTAAATATAATAAATAGAACATTAAACATAGTTCTATCGGCATAGGATATGTTGGTCAATTTGTACCCACTAAAGATCGCATGCGTGTTGTCGAATTAGTATCACAGTGGGCGGTTCTACTGTAACACAACTGCTTCATGTATCAGCGTGATCTATAGCCCAGTCTGCACAGATGTAGTCATTGTTCGGTCGCCACTCGCAATATAGCCCAATTACAGAGTGACAGGGCACTGCCCGCGCAGCGGCGGCTGCGGCGTACAGCGCAGAGCCCGCGGTTTGCGGTCGCGCTCTGTAGAAACTGCGCGCAATATCTCGCGATATGGTTTTAAATCACACGAACAACCAGGCAGAGAGAGTGCTGTCGAAAGTTAAGGAAATCTTACTATTGACGTTTGTTTGATAATGAAATCGAATTTATTTACACGTTGGCGCAATAGACACGATAGAACGTACTGGTGCTCAACGGGTTAAGACCGGTACTTTAGAAGTAAAGGATATAGTCAGCAATCTACTTATTATATCAATAATATGTATCCACCTATGTATGGGTGTGACTAAGTACTGTTTCCAAATGTTACTGTTCAATCATCATCGATCAGCCGGGGTTAGGTACAACTCGTGACTGTAGTTTCTTATGTGGGTTATCGTTTCAATCATATAGAAACAGAGAAACTCGTTAGCTCACAAAGCACATACGAGCCGGTTGTAACACGGACAATTATGGCAATTGTTACGCTCGTTACAACTGTCATAAGTCTTAGCAAGACTTTGGGCGAACGCCAGGTGGCAATCTATGCAAAAACAACGCGTACAAAAGCTCTTGTAGCTGCGACTAAGCATGAGTCGTACTTGAAACTCAGTACAAAACAGGTTTTTAAATACCAGAAATGATTACGTGGACTGTACTTACAATGCTAGGTTTTTTGCATAATTATAGAAACCTGTACAGTGTGCACTACATGCAGAAAATATGCCTGGTTATATTAACTACAACACTAAGTAGGATCGTAGCAAATGGAAATCCGTGGTCTCTGCCTACCCCTCAGGGAAACAGGCGCGACTTTATGTATGTACTAAATAGTATACTGGTATTCTTCGTCCTGTCACTTTCTTTTACGTATATTTTCTTGGTACTCGATCTAAAGACGTAACAATGCATGTTTACCGGTTTTCGATTATGTCGTGTAAAAGGTAAATGATCCGAGTGTAAACATTTGTGTGTTGTCTGGCACTGCACGGATAGTGGACAGGTTTGATTGATACTTAAAAGGTATATTTCTCTGGATATTATACATACCAACCACGTCTGTAATACCCGTAGGAATATGTCCCTTCATCAGAAGTCTATTCCTCGGTCATCATAGTAAGTTCCATGTCATTCATCAGGTCCCCAACCATTCTGTCGCGTCTTGTTTACTCGACTCGTAACGACGATGTGAAGGAAATGTATTCATAATACTTCCCTTAAATATATCTGGAATTCAAGATATCAATGAGATAATAACTGTGTGTGACGATTGTGATGCAGTCAGCAAAAAAAACCTGTTAACTGAATAATCGGTTAAGAAAGTAAAATAACTTCATTTAACAGAGTAATAGAAACCTTTGGCATTATCTTTAAGCACAGCTTAACAAACCTAGAGATATCCTATACTTCCTACTTAAAAGAGAAACGTTAATTACCAAAGCGATCCTGCGGCATTTCATGTAACTGGATACACAGAGATGAAACCAGATGAAACAATAATACGCCCGTTAGCTGGAGCGAAGTTAACGTCAAAAGCTTCGTAATATTTCTCGGAATATATTTCTTTGTTGTGCACGGTACACGCTCCAGCGCTAAATGAATTCTTTCCTCTTTGTCAATGGCTCCTTTGTGAGCCGCGTGTCCTCTTGAACAGCGCAGACTTGCAGGTGTTCTGTGGCATATTACCATTAGCAATACTCGTTGGAAACTTGGACTTGGTGCGCTGTTATTGTTATATCTATTAAGGAGCGTATATTCAGTAATTAAGAGAGCTTTAATTATAGTAACGGTTTCTACTCCGGTATGGAACCTCTGCAGAGGGAGCACATATATAATAGTACACCCACATTTCGCCATTTATGTTTTAGGTCCCAATGTAATAGGTGGCGAGCCTATTGCCATCAACCGGGCACAAATCCAGACTTCGTGCTGCTACTGAATTACCTAATGGAAAAATACAGTAACACTTTGCCCGACCCGGGATTCAAACCCAGGACCTCGTGCACAGCAGTCGCGCTTGACAACCACTAGACCAACGAGGCAGTCAAATATAAAGAAAAGCTCAGATATTCTTAAACAAAGCTCTATTACTGGTATCGTAATGATAGAGATAATATATCAACGCGCTTGCCTTTCATGTAACTATTAGATTCAGCTTTTAACCTTCCCCAAACGTAATGAAGCAACTTCAGCAAATTGTTTTCAATTTGTTATATAACTTACTCGTGTAATATATTGTTAACTTATTTTTGCACCGTTGGACGGGGCCTACCCTTGTCTTTAACTTACAATTCTGTTCAAGATCGTATGTAAGCGATGCCGATTGCGATAACACTGCCCATTGTATATCGGTTTCTATAAATATGTATGCCCCTGATTTGTATAATTCTGGTTTACAAAGAGAACTCTAATATACCTAATTCTCAGGAAATGAAAATGTGCGATGATTCCCTATCACATGAAAATCTTATAATGTCATTGGTTTGACATGACAGGATATTACGTTCTCTCTCAATTTCAAATGATTCGAACGATATTATGTTTACGTATGTGGAAGATATCTTCAATAGGGTCGTCCCGAAATGGTCTGATGTGTGTTAGCGATATTAATTAAAATGAAAATCTTATTTTGCATCATTCTCCTATCACTGATACTTATTACTGTTTGCATTGTGAGTTCTTTAGTAATTCATTTAGTATTCCACCTGATTTAAGTATTCATAGGTACAATTTAACAAAAAAACTATTATAAAATGCGGTATAGGTATATACCTACATGTTCTATAACACACCTAGAACATACCAGTAATTTTATCTAATCGACTTTATTAACTCGTCCTATCTGTAAGCCTCTTATTGTCTGTATAAATTCGCTGGCGAGACAACAAAGGACTTGATTAAGGGTCTTCGCTTATTTACGACCTTAGTAACCACAGAATAAGAATGAATGGAGCGATATATTCAGGACAACAGAACACATAAGAACATGCAATAACAGACGTTGCTTTGACTCATTCATAATCATTGAAACAAAAACCATCTCTCATCGGTTTTGGTAATATTAAAGAGCTAAAAAACTAACAAGGCCGTGGGTGCATCTATGCAACAAATCATTCTTCGGTTAAGTTTAAATCTTTTCTTAAGATTCCACATGAAAATCACAATACATTTGTAGGTAAAATATCAATTCTTACTCGAATTAGATTCGATAAAGAAATGTGAGCTTGATGACCTCTCCATTTGTTCACTACTCCTTGTACGGTATCTTACCGCCTTACTTTGGAAGCTGGGAAATGCACTTATCCTTAGCGGTCAGTGCATCGAATACAGTTAGGTTGGCTTTCAACAATGTTTTATGTTTATTTGTATGTGAGTGAGGGTTCGGGAGATTAATGGGTGCAGGATATCAGGGTGCATGCAGGGGAGATAAGCTGATGTATTGTGCCCACGACCTCGGGACTTGATTGTAGTATTAATACTATTTCCGTGTACGCATTTATTATCACTTCCTAATGGGATGATGCATGTTGTTTCACAAAAACAATATATCAGTTACCTTTATTTGTTTTTATTATTATGCATGGTTTTTTTTGTTCAGTTCGCGATCAAACTTTATTCTTTATTGCAGTAACTGCAACTTAGCAGTTGGTAAAAAGCTTATTTTTGGTTTAACTATAACGAGTTTTTATGAGATGGGTTCTTACTTATAAACTAACCGCAATAAATAATACTTTAAGTAATGGTACCATTAAAGCTCGTTATTAGATTACTTTTGATTAAGCTACTTAGCACTTCGCACTTATCATTTACTTAACAAAGGGATAGCAGGACGTCCTTATTAATTGAAGACAATGCGATTTGTTCAGATACCATTTGTTAACTGATTATGAAACCCGTGGGCTGTGTCTATTGGTTCTTTGGATTAAGCTTTTGTTAAATGACATTATTTATACTTAGAGAGTTGTGTCTGGAACTATCTATACGCTTCCAAAATTCTTTCACCGAAATTTAGAGACCAACCTTTAGGATCTTTTTCCAATTGCCACATGGAAATAGGTCATGCTGTGGTTTACAGATTGGTCACTCAACAAGGATGGTAGCGAGGTTTACTGACCAGGGTGCGCCGAACGTACTAAAGTATCGTCACTCGTAGAGACTCTACTGGCTTCAGCTTCAGGGTGGACATAGACTGGTTAAATCTCGGAAGAAATAATTTTTCACGCAGGCTTAGTCGCGGCTGAAGCTTGTGTTCAAAGAAAAAGAAAACCTATGCCTATATCGTTACAAGCGAGAATCCTTAGTCTCTATCTCCTAGGTTTTACGTATAGAACTGATATGACTGGTCTATAAGTATTTAATTTGGGTACCTATACATTCAATTTTAATCCCTCTGGACTAAGATAAATAAGGTTAATTAAAAACAATTATGATTATGCTTGTATGAAAAGGTAAGGTAAATGCCCTTTTTACACGACTAAGTTGGAAGTTAGTTTTAGCTTATTATTTAAAACTACAAAGTTTTGATAAGCTTCTCTTGTTTTGGACGTGTAACCCTAACTGTCTTTTACACAACGACTGCAAAGGTACAATATAATTAAGTTGTAATTCTAATTAAAAATGTAATAATGTTATAAATGTATATAGAAAATTCATTCAGTTTAAATACCACCTATTCGTTTTGTAAAACGTTCGATAGACATTCAGTGAACGTTATATAGTTAGTTAAAACTTAATGAACATGACATAAGTATCTCTAGTAGTACTTATAAGCACGCCTAACGCCGTGTGTATCCTTCCACAATCCGACCACATACTACCCTTCATCTTCCATATTCATGTCTCCTGTACTCTGCAATGCGCATTGCGATTCGCGTCTGTCTAGATTACTACGTAGATGTCTGGCAATTTTGAAGGACGTTGCACAAAGGTTAAGTAAAATTAGGTACCTCTGAATCGCACTACTGGACTGTTTTATTATCTTTAAACATTTCTATTTGTATCTTGCAAAATCTTCTCAACTGTACTTAAGACTAACACATAATCTAGATGCAGGTGGTAAAAAATAAAGTTTTTTTTCTATCGACGTGTACTCAAAACAGAACTTCTTTCCAATACTTTTACTATAATCAAGCAAAGTAATTTTCAATCGAAGTGATATCAAATCACAGTAAACTTCATCTGAATACTTTTACTAATAAAGTGCATTACTATACCTTTTGCATACAGTATTTATAGTACAAGCCATAAATCTCATTGAATCACTGCATAAACAAGTACCCCTTAATGTACCGGGGGTGAACAGCGTTCCTAAATTTAAATCGATAGTCCAGAAGGGTGAGAACATTTGTTTGTATTACACTCCCCTACACCTTTAGGGCAATTTAGTTTCTTTATGATACACTGAAAAGTTATGTGGTGTTGTAACTCAGACTGATTTGTTATAATGTTCCCTGATTAAGATCGCTCCAACACAATTAGTAGCTGTAGGGAATTAGCGTAGATTGTACATATTTCAGATCTGTGATCACTTGATTATCTTTATTTTATTCTTATAAGTTGTCTTAAATCTGCAAATTATTTATCATTAATTTAATTGGTTTTAATCACCGAGAGAAAAGAACAAGTCTCCTCTATTATTTCAATAGACATATGACCCATAGCCTACGGCCAATGTGTCTAACACAATACCACTAACAGAAAACACAGAGCGGCCATGTGTATCTAGACAATCGTGCGCCCGCGCATCATGACGATGTAGTCCTTCGCAGAATCCTGCGCGTGAGACGAAGATAAATCAACATTTTATTGTTGCGGCTCAAAGTTGTCAGTTTTGCATAGCAATAAATTTTCATGTTTGCTCTACAAGTATATTTATTATATTATCACCAAAAAAGGTTTCCAAAGTAATGCTTGATTTTTATGAAGACCATAAGTTTAATGTGGTGATGAATTTAAAGTAAATATTAACAGGTAAATTAATTCTCCGAAACTGATTTGATGTTTTGGTTCACACGTACCTTTTTGGCATAAATTGTTTTTAAGAAATTCAAACGATGTCCGTTATAACACATTATGGTCACATTAATATTCTCAATAAGGCCTAATGACCACATATAATATTTATCAATCGTTTTTAAGATAAGGTTCATAGCGTAGCTATTGGCGGCACAATACAAAGGTATTGGTGCATTTATATAAGATGTAAACATTCACGACATTATTCTGCAAAACATTTGGTGTCATGGTTTATTTGATAAAGATATGTTACATAGTATTGAAATGTTTGCTCATATTCACCTCTTTAATACAACGTAGGAGTCAAAACCGCGCTCAAAGGAAAGACTAAGCCTTTAGCAGTTAGATCAAGTGCTCCATGCTTACACTTGTATGCAAGTCTTAGACTTTCATCGGAACAATACATTTTTCCAGTAAATAACACTTATAAAATATTGTCTTGAATATAATTCCTTTCCAAAATGTAAAATGCTGCTATATTTTATTATAAGGAAGACACCATAAGGCAACACATTATATTACACAGTCACATTCACATTATTGTAGTATGATAATAGGCGTCCTAAAATGGTAGCCAATACCTTACTCACGCTGCCATTGTCTAAACGGGCTGGCTGCCATCTTTGTTACCATTTACCCAGGACAACGTGGAAGTAAATACTACGTCTAACGTTAACCTGTAACTGAATACGAGCGTAACATTAGTCAGACATGTAATAATAACACTGTTTACTGCCAGCTGTGGGTCACGTGCGCCGGAGAGCACGTTGTTACCTCCGAGTCGGACGTAACGTCGCGTGAACTGTTATCAAACACGATAAACAATGTTTGTTTTACTGTAATGTTTCTTAATAAATGATTAACTGTTGTTAAATCACAACACGTCATACGGCTTGCGACACGTTCTGCTTTGTTTTCGCAAAACCAGCTGTAGTAACAATAACCTTCCGCTGAAATAATAATTTTTAATCATAATACCCGCAACATTATGATTACAACAAAAAACTACAAACAAAGCTCCCGCCTGCCCTTATAATTTGATTGAAGAGGGAGTGTGTTCAATAAACGATAGAAATGTAGCTCCACAGCAATAACTGGTGAGTGGTTGAAATAATCATCGAAGCGTACTGAGTTCCCACGGGGCCGAATGTGCCCAACGGCAGGCACAGGGTTAACGTGGTGTGGGGCGCTAAAAATAATCGTCGTAGATCGTTACTCAGACATTTATTGTAGTAAATTGTGTGTGATTTGTTTGGGAACATTGAAATTGATGGGATGAGAAACGCAGACGCATTGAAATCATTAAAATTTACGACACACTTTTCTTTAATTATTATTTATTTACTTTTAATTTAGACACTCCTGATTATACTGTATTTTGACAAACTGTTTTACTACAGTTTAGCAAACGAATTAGTATTATATTTTAGGGTAATTAAAATGATCTACAAATTTTATGTGATAAGATAAAGTCAATTCACAGACACTATATTTGCACGTAATTTTTTACCTTATTATACAATCAAACCTAACCTTCTATTACCTCACTAACCTTGACTGCGGGGGCTGTTATCATAAACAAGGTGACATTGGAATTGCAATAGGAATTCTATCGGCGATGTCTTGACTTATTTCTATTTATAATTTCCATTTGTTACTGCCTTGAAAGAAATTCAAAGCTTTTTCTTCATAAAAAGAAAAATACGCGGTGAATATAGAACCTCTTTTCGTTTTTCCTGTAAGAAAGACAATAAAAACAGCCAGAATCTTAATTGAAATCGAATTTGGAACAGTCGTACATTGTTAATTAGTCGAGCCGTCTTTGAAAATATTAGATTAAACTCTTCTCAATTTATTCGAAATACCTACTGTTGGCAACAAAAAATAATAGTCTAGGCATTATATTACATTTAAAGGTAGCTGTTATTTCAAAATCTGTGAATCTATGTCATTGTTGTGAATGAAATAATGTGTACAGTATTATTGTGTGGCAAGCATTTCTAAAATGTTACCCTATATTCTCACGTACGATTACACATAAACTTTTACAAGCAGTTCAGCCATTGATTTTAATTACCCTCATAATATGCCCCCTTTGTCAACACTAAATCAACTTCTGTTGCTAAATCATAAATAAATAACTGCAATTTAATTCAGGAAACAAAATCCACGTACAGAGTTTCCCCGAATCGATCGAACAAAGGGAGAAAATAAAAAGGTACTAAACACATATAAACAAGTAACAGTACCTAAATCAAACATCGCTGTAAGTAAGGCCTCGATCGACTAAGCACAAGTTCTGCGTAGGCCGCTGAATAATTCCTCACGCAACGGCTCAAATGTACTTGGCACAGATCCAGCAGTCCGAGCCTTTGTCTGTCCGTCTGTCTGGGCCTTTGTTTTGGTTATGAGGACACCCTCCCACGTGCCAGCAATGCATGTTAGTCATAAATGTTTTATGCATTTATTATTCGCATAATGGAAGCTTAAAGAGCTTACGCGGTCAGGTCATGTCTTTCACGAGTTAATAGATCAATTTAATAAATATATGAAAGGCTATTTATATCGTTAGTCTAGTATATCTGTCTCCACGACCTAATGAAATGCTGCTAAGCTCGTCTGACAAGTTCTGAAACTGTACACAAAATGCGATGACGTGGCGCAACCAAAGGCAAATCAAGTTGGGCCAACGCTGTGTCGTGGCCGCTTTGTCATGCTAATTTGTAACCGGATCACTCCTCGCTTGACTCCATCAAATACCTGTTGATCCCTACTCCAGAAAAAGCCGTGAAAAACACCATTTTATGTATAGATAATGTATAGATTCACTCAAAGATAAAAGCCGTATCATGCTTCAAGGATCATCAAGACCGTATAGGGGCCTCAAGAGTTTTATTCACTGCCACTTGCTAGACCGGCAACTAGGTATATTTAATTACAGCATATAACTATCCTACATTATTCTAAATGTTACGTTTGATATTGTTAATGTTATTCAACACCAACTTGAATATTTGCAATGGTAATTTCTCATATTCTGTGGTTACGCAAAACCTACAGGTCTCTAATAAACTATTTACCCGTGTAGCGCTCGACTTAATTTTTCATGCTAAATTACTGTGAAACATACTTCAGCTGAGGCAAAATTTATGTGGTGTAACTTTTCGATTTGCAACCTAAAGCGGGAGGTGCGTCCATTAAAGTAATTTAGAATTTGGCACGTATAGTTGGGCTCACAGGAACCCACAACGACCCCCTCCCAGACGAAACTTTTGATAATATACGAACGGTATCGATCGGGTATCCGTAGGGCGTAACTTCCTGGACATTTGTCACCCGGCTCCAGGCTGTCGCTCCTGGCTGGGGTCTCGAATGGATCCAGTGACAGATACCACAGTCTAGACGCAATTGTTATTCACCACACCTCCGTTCGGGGCGTTACGAACGGTCCAGACTATTTTATGATTTACGTTATAAGCGTCTGAGAAAGTTTTTAATAAAACCATTTTGTTGAGCTGTTCTGTATTGTGATTTTATTGCGTTCTACACAATAACAATGTCAAATAATGTAAAGATTAGAAATGTGAAACATTGTCTGTGGCAGTTTACTGTCTGCACGTTGAAAGATAAAATTGTTAGTCTCCTAGGAGTTATTGCCAATCTTCTACCAATGTATGAACAACTTTGGCATTTCAATCTTAGAAAACGAATATAATGTACTACACGTCTAAAAAGTTTCTATTATTTTATTTTTTTTAAAGAATAATAACAAGTACCTACCCAAGTTACCTCCCTTCAGTAATTTAAGTATATTATGTACCTATGATGAAAAAAATATTTTGAACATAAACAAAAAGCCTAAAAAAAGCCTCTATAACTCGCGTCAAGAAAAAGTTCCAACTAAAGTTTGAATAGTTATGACAAAAATGAAGTGATGAACCTAAAGACAAACATGTTTATTATAAAATAAGCAGCGATCGACTCCAGTAGATAAGTTGCCACAGTTATTGTGTAGAGGCGGTAGACTCGGCGGCTCCGCGACCAAGGCCGAACAGTCACGCTAGTACACATCAACCGAGAATTATTTTATGGTTCCTAGAGTTTCGAGGCCTGTCCCTGCCTACAAGAAGGCCAGAACATGCTTTAGTAGGCCCTAAAGATTCCGTTTTCCAATAAGTTATTCGTTTATAGGATACTTTTCGTAGCACTTAGAAGTGTCATTGGCACGCTGGCTCTTTGGACTATTGTAATTTCCTTAACCGTGACTATATTCGACGACACGACAGTAGATACGAATCGCTTACAACTTAATAATGCTTGGCCTTCATCTTTAGCGTAAAAGTCACAAACGTCCATCCTGCGCCATCTAGACATTAAATCTCCTAATGGAAGTCTATATTAAAACTCTACTCAGCTGTTTTGCATTTTATGATACCGGTATTGTAATAAAAATGGTACTATGTATAGGAAACAGTGGCGGTACGCGTTGTTGGCAGGCCGGCATTACAATATGGAGCCGCGAGATGAACTATAAACGTTTATATCAACGGTAATATACAGTAATGGCAATAACCGTGTAGGTCTGCGATATCATCATCACGTATGTTACTACATAAGTAATCCTTTTAATATTAAGAATGATGTAGCCATTTAAGTTGTTCGTAATTATTACAATGTTAATAGAAATTCAATTAATCGAATGAAAGAGGTCTGACTTGGATTGAATCCTAAACTAAGTTAGCTTTCTGCGAACTTCTCACTTCAGTTGTTAAATCGTGAATCATATCTTGTAAGGCACACACTTGACTGGCGGCTTACGTTTTCATTAAACACAAATTCATGTAATTACCCGCTTGACTTACTATCATTAACGTACCTTTTTTTATTACTGACGAGACCCTTTCCGTTTTGGCGTAATGATGGATTTATAAAAGCGAATAAATCAACGTCTGCCACGACCAGTTGGTTCCTACACTCTAAAATTGAAACACCTGATGAATTGCACGCTTGATTGACAGACTAATCAATTTTATTATTTAAAACCTTTGTCGTGTAAGAATATACCTTAATGTTTCTTTTTTATTGTCCACAGGTAATATTTGGTCACTGATTGATACGGAGGCTTGGGCAAAGGTGAAGGAGTTCTGTATCCATGTCGAGGACAGGTGTTAAACTGCTGTATTTTATGTTTTCTTGGTAATTTGTGTAGTATATAAATGTATCTGCTCACTTTATTACTGTAATGATGGCTCGATTGCACAGTGGTTTGGCGCCTGGCTTTTGGGTAAAGGTCAGTGGTTTCGATCCCCGAATAAACAAATGCAGTGTGTGTGAGTCGAGTGGCGTCTTTTCTGTCAAAATAACCTAACCATAGCTGAAGAAATGTAATATCTAAAGTATTCCCCTAGTTTTAGTGAGTGAAATTACCACTGGTATAAATAAGGTAAGTATGGATAGGGATGATGATAATAAGGTTAGTGAAATCTACTTCACTACTCACCCCAAGCTTAAAACTGTTTAAAACATATGAAAGTAAGATTAATCTACTACTACTACTGATCTACTTTCCAATTATTTTCATTCATCAGTATTCCGCCTCTGATTATCACACAAAGTTAATTTACGTCAAATTAGGACGGGCTTTTATGGAATTAATGATCAATTAATGCAAAATTTTGTAATTAAGTTAAGCTGTTTACATCCTTAATGATAGCAATGTACCTATTATTTATTATTTAAAAAAAAATGCCGTTTGTTATTCCTAAAGGTCTTCATGAAAAGAAGGAACAAGCATAGATTACTATTCTGACACGTTAGATTGACTTTCTCTCCTTGTTCCTTTCGATAATAGCGATAATGTATTCTATGCCACCTTTGAGGATGTTTGGTACCTAATCGTACAGAATTACAGGCACAATGTGTATAACATTGGCAGCATTTATTTAAAAAATACACGCCGCACGCGTCATTTTCATAAATAACATTTATCGAAATCGAACACAATAACTTTAAACATGGAAAGCCGATTTAAATAAACGACAAGGTGAATGAAAAATACGACAATTAATATTTTCCAAATTCAATTTTTAATGAAAAATGACGTAACATTCACCGAAACGGTTTGTGAACGGCCAGTGATACATTGATAGTAATAAAAAGCAAAGGCATTTAATTTTACAGCTTATAATGTTAGCTGTTTTAGGTGTCTTATGTCTTTCTTACCATTTCAGGTTAACGCAAGTTTATACACGTAACTGAGTGATGTCAACTTAAGTAATTTAGAGTTTTTGTTAAATTTTATTGAATAAAAACCTGCTAACACCGTGTCGGTGTAAATGCTACGTTCAATTAGAATTCCGTAGAACTTAAAAATTGAAACATTTAAGGTTAGTATTATACTATCTAACCTTAAATGTTTCAATTTTTAACGGAATAGACAATAGCTCTGTTTCTTGGCGTGCGATAAAGTTCTATTCTATTCTTGTGAGGAGCTTTGTGTATTAGCTATCTATCATTATTTTATATCAATCTTGCCGTCAAGGAAAACGATTTAAAAACAGACTTTTCATGTAACAGACTTTTATTCCTACGTTAATTTATAAATTTAATTTCTATTCGTGGAAAAAACAATTCTTTTTAATCTGACGTCGACACGATCATGTCGAAATACTGGTTTTTGTTTCTCTACGGAACCCGGTAAAGGTGAAGCAAAATAAAGCTGTAAAAAGCGGTATTTTGAGTCGTGTTATATTTTTAGACGTGACCCACTTGGCTTATGTAACTAAGTGCGGCGCGGTGTTGGAAAATTACTTATAAATAATTTGTTCAAGTGCGAGATTTGTGTGATTCAGAAAACTTGCCTTTGTGACGGACAAGACATAAAGGAAAACGCAATCTTTTTGGGTCCTATACATTAGCTACACAATATGAATAGTGTGTACTGTGTACCTTAATAAATTACTTCAGTTAGTTAGCGAGTCGGTAACAGGTTTGACTCGGGGTTCGCTCTATGACCAATCGGGTATCATCACTCGTGAGGCACTATAAATGCACCTCACGTTTCCAGTGTATTACCTTCATACGTTACATCGTAATTGCGTGTCAAACCACCGATTACCGCCTTACCTCAAACGATGTAAGTTCAATTGCCTAATCTGTACTGACACGATAATAACGAAGGCTAAATCTTTTCACTGCTGTATTATTTCCAATTGAAGTCAATGTCACTACCGAGGTCAGACGTATGAATGGAAGATAATGGCTGCCGAAGTATTTGCGACGGCCACGTATTGTAGGAGAGGTACTAGATACTAGACGATAGGTACGTCTTTATTTATGTTGAAGATGCTGAAGAATAAAGTCGGTTGAACTTTGTGAAAATTACCCGGTTCGCGATAACCCTTTCTCGGGTAGTCATACCTACTAAGTATTATGTACTTATGCAGCATAGAAACCGAGAGCATCATCAATTTTCGACTGCATTACTCTGCTAAAGCATTGGTGCAATCATCTGTAGACTCAAAATATCACACCCTAGTGAAATTCCTGTTAGGTACTGCTAATCTAAAGCTCGAAAAATCCCACTTAAGAGTAAAATGAGACCGAACTATTAGTAGGATCTCTATTTTACTAAAAATACGTACTCTTTTAACAACATTCATATACTAGACTTCTGCGTATATCTAAACTCAGAAGATATACGCAGAAGTCTGGTATATGAATTTTGTTAAGTTACTTTTATTCTAAAGGTGTGTATGGTCGTATTAGACTTAACTTCACTTATACTGTTATGCATAAGGCCGCGAATGAGCCGAATGTTACCCAAAATATAATGTGATACAGGACGAATCCATCTCCATTCATCAGGCAACCCAATTTCGGTTTACAAATAGGATTTTACGTATCGAATCAATCTCAATAACATTTTTCGCGAATCGGCAAATAATTTTATTGTACGTAATCGCTGATATGTCTGTAATCACTTGTCTTTATAACCACGTTTTCTGGCCCAGTGTGTCAGAAGTTCCCTGGTTGATGCAACGTGAACCGTCAACGCTACATACATACGTAACCAGAAGACTTAGGATGCAGAAACATGTATCTTAAGCCTATATTAACATTAATGGATTAATAACTACACATCTATTACATGGGGATCTATAACAAGTTCCGAAGTGTACTTAACACCTTTGCCTACCCCTACGGGGAATACCGACATGATATTCAGTTTTTTTTTCGTTAAAGTTGGTACACGCGCTGTCAATGAAGCAATCGTAGAAATGTTGTTATATGACAACTAAATCATTTTGTCGCGCCATTTGCGTCAAACTATGTTTTCTTTATTCTTTTATAAATCATGAGGTTTAAGCACTACGTGAGAATTAACGGGATACGACGCCATATTAGTATAATATCTATAAAGTTCCGCTAGCAATGTTTATGTTTTCTTACATTAACGTCCACTATAAATTATTGTTGTTTTTGTTTCTTTTTATACGACAAACCATAAATATTAATTAATCCAAGATTAAAATTGTTGGATTTATTAGTTCCGTAAGATAAAAAATACAAATAATCTATTTGATTTCTCTGCTTGTTTTATTCAGTAAAAGATAGAGGGAAAGTAAGCGGTCTATAGACGAAAATATCTATAATATCAACTTACGTATCCATTAAATAATTTTCTTTTTTTATTAACTTTTTATATCGTCAGACTTACCTTACGGACGGAGTTTCTCTTACTGGAGTCTAGTGGAAACCTGCATTAAACGGTCTTAAAATTGTTGGATTTATTAGTTCCGTAAGATAAAAAATACAAATAATCTATTTGATTTCTCTGCTTGTTTTATTCAGTAAAAGATAGAGGGAAAGTAAGCGGTCTATAGACGAAAATATCTATAATATCAACTTACGTATCCATTAAATAATTTTCTTTTTTTATTAACTTTTTATATCGTCAGACTTACCTTACGGACGGAGTTTCTCTTACTGGAGTCTAGTGGAAACCTGCATTAAACGGTCTTAAATCGCAAACAGACAGTAAATAAACTGCTGCAGTTGATACTATTATTATTTTAATAACTTAAAACCATGTGGTTGTATCGACTAGATATAAATTCATCGAGGAAATGCAGCAAATTACGTTACCCGTACATAATAGGACATTCAATAGGCAAGCGGCCTATAATTTTCATAAATACGGACAGACACAAATTATAATTACCTATAGTTTGGCTTTAGATGGTAAGGATAACTAGGCCTACTACCATGTTCTAGGCTTTAATAAACGGCTAAATCGTAGATACCATTTAAAGTTTTACGACCCATTTGACGCAGTAGCTAAGCGATTGAACTGCTACGCTCAGGGTTGCAGGTTTAATGTCCGCACGGGACAGAAATTTGTGTGATTCGCATATCGATCAAGTCTGGGAGTTTGTGTGTGTGATATTTCATGTATGTGGACCGCACCAGAAATTCCTAGTGTAGGGCAACGCTATTTTTCAGTGCTAATTGATGAAACTTATGTTGCACGCAAGACTTTAAGTTACGTAATTGTGTTTTATACTAAAAATAACTGGTAACTAAACGTAAATAATAAAACAGAATACGGAACACTAAATGGAATTTCTTTTGTTAAAACACATTTCGAGTTAACAAGATACACAAGTCAGTTTATAATACTAATGATTTTAACCGAACATTGCTTGTGACATTTATTACTATTTGACCGGAAATATAAAACGATACAGTTCCTGACTTTGTTTTTAAATTAAATACGAAAGCACGATGTTTGGCACAGGTTCGAAAGTTGAATTTCTCTTTGAGTTTATTATATAAAACAAAAAGAAGTATTCAATAGGGGTAAAAGTAACAATTATATTTAAATACTTGTTACATGTATTTAAGAAAAACCTTCTATCATAACTCCGTGCAAGGGAAAATCTTTTTTCTTCGATAATAGTAAAAAATTATGTATTTTTTTTGTGTTGTCTTAGTACCTACTGGAATATTGAGATTTGGCATCAGAAAGTTATCGTGTATGTATATGTTATGATGATATAATTCACTTAGATCGTATATTCATACAGGGGTATTAATAGTATTGTTTTTACATATGAATACGTAGCTTTATCACATGAATTGTCTAGTCTATTATGATTGATATTTCATGCCTAGAAAACGTTATCGCAGTAGTTTATGCCAGTTTTAAATTCAAATTCGCACGTCGATTTGTTTTTTTCGATTTCGTCGTTGTTTATTTGAACTGTTAAAACAATCGACTGTGATAAAACAACTCGAAACATAAAAGTAACTCAATAAAAAGTGTATCTAAATGAAGAAGTGGCCTTGGCAGTGATGATACTAATTATAACGAGACCTGATACCGGAATATGCAACTGTTACAGTTTTATTAATTAAAATCATAATATTTGCTCGACATTGAAACTCATGTCACAATGCGCCACTGACTTAATAACAGTGAGGTCGATCCTTGACCTTTATTGTTATTTTAATTACACATTCAGTAATTAACGCGATTCGCTTGCATAATATTATCATCTCCCATAGTTACTTTATGCAATGGAAGCACAGATCGGCTGTATAGATTAGATTTTTAATCTGTGCTCAATACTGTTATTCTGAACGCGTTCGTTGTTCATTTTTATTATTTCAAAAATGGAACCGTTATTATTTTGTAGCGACAGCAGATTAAAAAAGTTACGTAATATAAATTATTGACGTATAAAAATGTTACTGCTGTAAATCCGTCTTTTATGGCCTATTTGCTATAAGGTTTTTTCATTAGTGTTTAGTGTATTTTTAAATAGATTATTTATTTAACTCAAACTGTTATGAAATACTAAATAAGTGGATTATCCAACGACCGGTTTTATGGTTAAACATATTATATTTGGTTACGTTAAATATTACGAGAGTTGATCTTCTTCCAAGTTCTATTCATAGCTTCAGAACTGTATGTTGTAGTTCACATGAGTAACAAGAGATGGCGTTAGTATTAAGTGTTATTCGCATTGGTTGTAATTAAATTATCGGTCAGATTTTATGTATTTCCCATCAATATTTCTATCATAAAAATAATTAATCGAGTAACTATCAAAATCTTTAATTGTCATAATTAATCAATCGCGCGCGATCGATGAGGACTTTCAATTACAGTAATAAACGATCAATCAAGTTAATCAAGTGACTGCGCCTGCAGTTAAATTATGAATCAGTAAAGTTATAGTGACGGTTAAGGTTCAAGGTCCCGTTGGTTGGCCGTGGCCTGTGACCTCAGCGGAATAGCTTTCGGCTGTGCATTACGGGGTACGGCACTACCTAATACACGCGTCGGACCTATAAAGTAATACAGACGATACCTTTACAAAGTACGGAAGTAACTTAAGTTTTACGGTAGTACTTAGAAAGGTTTTTTCCTATCTACAGAAGATATCTATAGCCAGGAATATTAGGAAGGAAGCTTTGGCCGTTTACTTTGCATATTTAAACCTGTAAGTATTAGAAATATACCTGACGAAGTACCTATATATGTACATGATGTAGTTATTTTTACCATTGGTGAATATCGCACATGGATATCACCTCTTGACAAGTGCACAAATGCTAGACGAATAAAATGGTATATGTATAGGGTTGATATAATGATGATAAAGGGGTGCAAGTAGAGTGCCGCCACGCGTGATCGTACGTAAGTAGGGACATCTGGCGCACCCTGGGCGGTCCACTTCGCCAACATCTTTGTTGACTGGCCAATCTCTACAAGTCTACACTAGAACATGATCATGACCTGTTTACCTTAGGCATACATAGCTCATGTCGATACGAAGAAGAATAATGATGATAATGATATACCTAAAATAGTAAAGTTTCGACCATAATTATAATCTGTGACGTTAATGTCAATCCAATACATTTCAACATTCTATTCGATTTATAACTGTAAAGTGTTTTGCCCTTTGAGCCCCCTGAAATATCATGTCTGTCTATCAAAATGAATTTCCTCTTTACACCGGGTGTCGTATCGAGACCCGAGCAGAGAGCTACGTGTCTCGCTGTTTATTTAAATTTCCGAGCAGTGGGAGTGGGCCAGGCTTCCCGCGGGTCGCGCCAGGCACCACTTTACACCTGGCCGACTGTGAAGGGAATTTTTCTGATTGAGCTTTGTGGGTCAAATGTTGTGACGTTTTTAGAAGGATTGGTACTGCTCTGAGACTTTCAGTATTGGTTGTTGCGTTGTTGTTACACGTGGTAATGAAAGTTAAAGAGTACGATGTATGTGCTTATGCAGGTAATGGAAATCTTGGGACCTTAGCTTTGATCAATATTTGAATCATTTACAATAATGCAATTATGGGTTTTTTAGGGTATAATTGACCTAATTCGTCTGTTAAATTTAGAAAAAGATGGAAATTCGAATGAGACGTTAAAATAATATTGTCTAACTCTAAGTTACACTGTATAGTAAGATACATTGTTTAACTTCGTTATCGTCTCATAAAGATTTATTATCCAAGTGTACCTAAGTAGGTGCTCACAATGTTGGTTTAGAAAACAATAATCTAATCACTAAGTTATTATCTGTGTACATGTAAACACAGTTAGGTGCAATTACAAACGTATGTTGATTAAATATAAATGAAATTAGCATTTAAAGCGCATAACATTAAATGACGCACACACAATACAGTAAGACATATTTAAAGATAATTAAGATGCAAGTAATAACTGTATTTAAGTCATGGTTTTAATTACTCGTGTATTGCAAAATTTCTGCTACCTGAAATGTTAAACTACTTAGGTAGGACATATAAATTATCTTCATCAAGCATCTGGTCCTGGGTTCGAATACCGGGTTGGGCAAAGTGTTATTGGGACTACCCGTTAGGCAATTCTTAGTTGCAGCACGGAAGCTAGATTTCTGCCCGGTTAATAGCATTATGCTTGCCCTTTATTACATTAGGTCCTATAATGGCGAAATTTCGGTGTATTACATGTATGTATACCTTCCTACCCCTTTAGGGAATACAGTCGTGATGTTATGTTATAAATAAAGAGAATTCCATTGTCCCTATGATAAGACAGATAAAATAGCCCTAAACAAAACCATCTAATAAATATGTATTACACTCGCTTGATATGTAATCCGTAAAACATCGCCTATTTTGCATTAAGTTTTATTCTGAATACAATTGGCCTACATCCCTATCGACCTCGTTCCTAAATTTGTATTTATAACCCTAAACTGAGGCCCGAATGTTAATTTTTATGGCTATCAAATTGGATTTAAAGATTATGGTGTATTAAATTTATTTTATGAGGATAACGAAAGCTTCAGAGCTTCTCAATGTAGATCAACGTTTGACGGTAGGTATACCCAATATAAACAATGTATTCTCTGAGAAATTATTGTGTATTGGTTGGTATAACCATATATTTTAATTTTGGTAATGCATTTTCGAGAATAGATGGCAAGGCTGGCAGTTAAAATCTTTGAAAAATAATAGATATTTTTATAAAAGAAAATCGCCAGGAATGCCCATGCTCTATGGTCTTCTTCGTATCGGCATGAGTCAATACCCACATGGAATAGGTCATGCCATTTTATGGTTAATAATTTCCTTTCAATTTCACCTACCATAAATTATATTGTGCTTTGTGTTATGTTAATTATAATATACCTTATCAACTATAATATTTATTTTATTTATAAATCACCTTATTTACTTGTAATAATTATACTTTGAAGTCCTATATTCTCTCAGTGATGTCTGTACTATGTAGTCAACAGTATGTTAGTTACACAATAGTCGTGTCATCCCCGCATATTCGACACAATAGCAGTGATTAAACCTTCGATTAATTTGTAAACAATAGTTCATACAGTTTTATGCGGGCACATTACTGTCGCTGGTTTTGTTTATCAGATTTTTAACGTTGTGTTATGTTTATCAGCCCCCTTACCATGTACTCTTAAAGCAGGACAGTTTACGTTGTAGACGCGATGTTATGTGCAGTGTAAACGGCGTTCCATCTTATAAAAGTAACTTAGATATTTAAATATTTGTACACCAGAACTGGTAGAATATATGAAACAAAATAAAATATATACAACTAAATTATACTATACCTATTCTAACAAATAAATTATTTCTTTTTTTCTTGTATGGTAAGGGGGCAGGTTTTGAAAATTGTATAACATCACTAATGCTAGGTGCCTAACAAACAACTAATAGTATCGACAAAATTAATATTAGTGTGAGTTCTTAATAACAAGGTGGTATATTGTTATATCACACAGTCTTAAAAACCTATAAAAGTATAATCCTACTGGTCTATACATATTTTGTACTATCTAAGTAGGAAAACTAAAAGCATTCTTGGAACTACATAACATATACCAGTCACGTCACTACTTGTCCTAACTTAATTACATTATAGACTAAAATAAAAAGTCCCAAATGGTACAATACAAAATATTTATTAATATTAAGTTCATACAAATATTTTAAATAGGCAGAGATACACTCTTCAATGTATCATAATTATCTCAATCAACACATAAATAAACTGATATGTTTGTAAATCTAACAATAATAACCTAATTATTGTTATAATTATAGTAATGTACTTAACCTACTTATAACTACTAAGTAAAGCTTCTTACACGATAGGAATGAAACCATTGATTATTATAAATAAGTAAGATTAATTATAATCATTAAAATATAATTACAATTGCATTAGATAGTGTTTATTATAAGTGATACATTTATTAAATCAGTTTCAATTAGTTGTACATTACAATTTCATTTATATTTAGTGTTAAATATAATTAATTGAATATTTATCTTGTTACGGAGATTATTTTATTGGATAATTGAATTACAATATGCGAATTACATTTATATTCAGATATCTAAACACAAAGAATTACATTGAAATTCTAAATCAGTTACATTGCTACATTCTAAAACATTTATATGTTGAAATATAAGGTTTAAAACTGTGCAATTAATTAACCTCACTGACAACTTAAAACAAATATAATTTAATAGAATGTAAAAGTACTGGCGTAATCATTTACATCGCACAGTACAATAATTGTATTCAATAACATTAGACTAGTAATTACATTCATGTTAAAATAACAAATAACATAAAGAATTACATCCAATTCATTAAATGCATCTACATTTTAGATTATACTTAAGTTGTTGAGTTTTCAATCATTGTAAGTAAGTCTTACAGTAACGAAACTTTAAATACTCTAAAATATTATCACAACACACAAAAATATCACAAGTTATGACCTAAACTTAATATTTATGAATACATTTGGCACTTAACATATAGCATAGTTAACCTTATACAAAACTTCCAAAACGACAATCTGATATTTTTTTGTATTTTTAAGAGATCAACATATTTACATGCCAATCTATTCCATGATACAATTTGTTTATGCTTTTTACCAAACAAATAGTAGACGGTTCTGGCATTTAACGTCTTACAAAAATTTTGACTAGATATATGGCGATTACAACCTTGTAAATAACAAGTAATACACCAATCATAAAATGCATTGAATTGAGCAATTATTCCAAGTTAAACCTCATTATCGATTTAACTCTTGGAAGTGAAAATGTTTAAGAACTTGGTCTTGATGTTGAGAAGGGTTGTGAACGACCTCTTGACCTTCTTCTTCGGCGCCGCCTCCGGCCTCAAGAAGGGCTCGGAGTAGGACTTCTGCATAACTGGATGGCTTGAAAGTTCATTTTCGGTTGGAAGCTGATACTTGTACTCCTTAACTACTTTCTCCTCGGAAGGATCATATCTGTACAAAACAGAGTATGTGCGCTTCACTTTCTTAGGCACCTTGGGTGTGTTTGGTGTCCTGTCGCTCTTGCACCGCTTGACCTTGTTTCTGCCGTAGTAATCCTGGTAGCTGTCAGCATCTACATAGATGAAGCGCTTTCCTAATGCCAGCTCCCTCTCTTTCTTCAAACTTTTCCACGAGGCTATGACGGACTCACGGCGGAACGTCTTGTTTGGATTGTGACGACTGATGCAGTAGCCAGGCTCATCCTGGAGGATGGACGTGTCCTTGAGTGGAGACCCTCTCGGGCTGTAGTCAATCTCGTAGTCATCTCTCGACACCTGGAATGAAACAAATGTCTGATCAGTGCCTGTAGCTTACACAAACAGTACTATCACGTTAATCTCGCAGCTGTCCCATAAACAAGTCACGGCTGCGAGTGATCTTGCGGATTATTTAAATTATCAATACAACGTATCTACGTGACTGTAGGAACGTGAGGCCAGGGTGTATCGCTGTCCCTTTCTATTATTAATAGGGCCGTTAACGATGCTGTTTACTTCGTTCGTCATCGGGGCCCTTCGCACGGCGGCCACATGTCTAACACCACCTGTCGTGATCACCATATGTCTCAGACTACGGGATTTTGGCAGTGCTCTTTATACGTCATACTAATTTTTAAACTGCAACCGTGAACTGTCTAGGAAGCTTAATAATATTGTTATATATATATATCAACCATCATTTATAAAGTTAAGGTCGTTAAGTACTCTCGATTACGTGAGAAACAAATAATGCTTTTAGTGATGACATCATGTGAACAATTAAAAACATCCAGAAAAGGTCAGACGTTAAAACCTAGAGATGTCCTTCGGAAAACGTTTCGCTAATGTTTCGTTTGAAGTATTAAAAGCTTTCACGTTAAAGACCGGCTTGCACAACCCTCAAGAGGTTATTTTCTTCGTACATATATGTTACATTTAATATTATGTAATATTTTTATGATTTTCTTGGAATCCCGAGGGTGACGTAGACAGCCAGTGGTCAAATAATGGGTCACGCAGAAATAGACGGTTTATTATTGGAGTTCATTAGAACATGGTGTAAACCAACGTTGGAAAGCTATGGATGCGCCTGAATTTATTGAAAGATAATAACATCGAAAAAGCTTTAGAGAAATCAGTTTTTTAAATAATATGGGTGGCTATTAAATAGGGCAATACATTCGTAAATGTCAAACATGCAACTTGTTTTCAAATAACAAGAATTCTGCTTAAATCTTCGTTGATCCTATTATCAAATATACACTGCTTCCTAAATAAACTGTTACGTTTAAGAGAAATTTAATATTTCAATGTCCATTGGTACAGATACGACAAATATGCACGACTTTGTATTTGACAGTTCGTGTTGTGTAACATTTTTTAATGGGTTAGTGTAAAAAAAACAGTGCACTGTTGCGAATTCAGGTCGCAACGTGAAATGGGTCATTTTTAAATAGTTGTCCTATGAACAGTAGTTAACACGGTCTAATTAAATCTGTAATCAGCCTCACGTATCTAGGCTAGAGCAACTGTTTCTCGTGTAACATTTCGTTTAACCTTGTGCGTTTTTGTTTTCAGGTAATTTTCTACTGTCCATCACGGTAGACATACGTCTCGTCGCTCGGTGAGTGTTCGTGACGTGTCCACGCTACTCTTTCGATGGCTCCGCGTGTCCTATTTCGTGCACCCGTTTTGTAATACCACATTAAAATGTGTATAGTATTTCTGTCTCGACGTGCATACTTCGTGTTATTTGTGGAAGTTATTATAGTTGTGAAGGTGATAACTAAAAGGCACTGTTAATTTTGTCACAGGTTATTTTAGAGAACGCATCAGAACGTTCAATGCAATGTCTATTATTATACGGCTGCAACGTGTTTATTACGTATCATTACGCGTTTGTATTGCTCTTATAATATATTGAGGTCTGCGGAAGTTACAACCTTCGGAAGTCATTATTACGTGTAACGGCAAAGATTTACTCTCATAAATTAATAAGTTATTTACAATTTACAGAATAAAATCTATTAAACTAATGATCAAATTAGAAAGCACAGCAGTAATCTGATTTATATCAATTTTATTGATCTATATTAATTACTGTTATGCAAGTTTACTCAATTCAACAAAACTGCCTATATGATTTTAATTACTGAGTTATCCAATTAATTAAAACATGTATTTCGATTGAAGAACAAGATTAGAAATCAGTACGATACTGCGATTAATTCGCTCGTCAATACATTTAATAAAAAATGGACCTTGTTGATACGGATTTACAGTTTATATTTGTCTCTCTAGTGCATCGTACCCAGTTTTTTTGGTACCGTTAACTCGTATGTGCAAACCATCGTGCAAAAAACTCGGCATACATTTTTTTTTATATTTACAGCTACGTACACACATCCTCTTCAATTTATGAGATGTAATGTTTGGGCTAGACTCAGTGTTCCGAGGTTTAATTTATAATTTCTTCCTCTTTGTACTGTTACTTTAACGGCATTCTGTTTTGATTACATTTGTATTGTGTTGACTGCCTTATTGTTGTCTAATCAATATACAGGACCGGAGTATAAGAGTGAGACTAGAGACTACCTCATGCCATAGCTGTAACCTCATTAGTTACTTTGCTCATACTAAGAGCTTCCCAAAAACCCGCCCACACTCACCCTGAACCATTACACTAGTGAATAGTACCGTTATCGTAAAACACCTTAATTAATAGAAAGCACTGCTTGTTCACCAGTAAACTCGGTGTAAATAATCCCAAACATATTTTTTCAATGTTTATCCAGCGTCGGGTAACTGCAAGATATATTTAACATAAGTTTGTGTAACGTAAACAGTAGAGCATGTGTAATTTACGCGATCGTCTGCGCGAATTCTGGCCGTTTAGCTATTCATATTCGACATTAGGCAAACGCTGGCTATTTTTGGACGCAGTTCAAGTATAGGCCGCTATTCTTAGTCATTAGTTACGTGCTGTTGAGCACACCATTAGTTTGATTGTCGAATTGTAACTGTTGTTTTAGGATCACACTATTTATGACAATTTGATTTGTTTGCAAAAATAATTCAATCAAAAACTTTTTCGGAATGGTCTTGCCCTTAGCTTTTTATATCCTTGCCTTATAATGTGATGATATATTATGCAGACAGAAATAAAACCAAAGATAACATGATTTATTACTTTTGATTGATATATTGTGTCGTATTGCGGAGGGTGAACAACCGATAAAGATCATCTATTGATGCGACATTTAATATTAGAATATGACGTAGCAATCGTACTACACTGACTAACTGTACGTTGCCCACGCGCATTTTTTCTTCACTATGATTTTCCGATGAGTAACACATTTTTTTATATATTGCACCATCACATTTCGTCACTCAGTAAAATGATAACGACCTTTCATTTAATGAGGGAAATGTACCGTTATAAAGAGATCAAAGCCAGGAGAGAGTTGTAAATCCTACTATGAGAAGTTTTGCCGAATCTGTATCATGGACTATAACATTCAAATATTTTTACATACTGACATCTAAATGATTTTTTAAAGAAATGAAGTACTTTTAGGTACCGTAGAGAAAGCCGCACAGGCTTATCAAGTCGATAAATTAATTAAATCTTTCAACGATAAAAATATCTTGTTGGGAAAACTAGAGATTATTATTCTTATTCAGTAGCAATGTGCAGGCGAATATTTTAAACATATATAATCTACATAGAATGAAAATCTTGGCGTTGATGAATACGCGAGAATTATTTAAAATATTATGCAATGAAAAAAAGCGTTAACAAATAATTACACTTTTAAAATTTGACTAATCGTTACTCTCGTATGACCGCCTTTACATTATTAAATATTAATGGCAGTGATATATCCGGCACATTTTTCAACGCTTTTCGTTTTAAAATTGTCATTTGTCATTATCAGTGATCGCTGCAGCTCTCCACTTTCGAAACCATAAACCGGAATGTCCGGCGACGAATGACAGCCATTAGATTGTTACAACAACACGAAAATAAGTAGTGGTCCATCCAGTTTGGATACGACTAACTTTGGTGAAAGTATCCCAACTTAATTCGCTAGACCGGTTGACGAATTAGAATATCGATAACGACTAGTGACAATAATTCAATATACAACTTTTTGACAGCGGTTTTGACTCTACATTGTTTGTTTGACAACCTATCACTTTCTAATGTCCGATAATATTGGTATACCGACAGCTTTACGATAACCATTTATTCGCTATCACCTATGTTGCGATAACAATTTGTTTTAAATAACAGTTCAGTTTGTGTAACAATGCGCGGCGTGAGAGTTTTCCTTGGACTAAATGTGATTGTTTTTTCTCGGGCGCTTCGTTTCCGTTTTTGCGAATAACTGCGCAGGAACTGCCCATTAGCAACAACGGGGACTCAATTTTTAGTAATTACTAGTACTGGTATATTTACTGCTCAATTTAATCCACCAGTTAATTATAACGTACTAAATAACGACTTCTTTTTGACTTTTAATTAGAGAAAGCAATAAAATCTTTGAATAACTTACGTAAGTTAGGTGTACCAAGTTCAGTATCAAGTTGCTTTAAAAACTCGATAACCTTTTCTGAACCGTACAAAATCTTTGATGGAAGTAATCTTTACGATTAATCTTAAACGTTTTGATCAGATCGATTTTGGACATTGATTAATATAATGCTCACAGCTTTAAATATGAGCAGCCGTGAGACTGGCTCAACGCGGCAATGTCAAGAGCTTTACCACAAAAAGAACTTAATTCCATATTCAAACGGCGGACACGCACGCGCTGCAGTTCAATGACAGCGACCATAGACAAGTCAGTTGCCTTTTAAGCGCATTAAAGTGGCCATGCACTTTGCGTAATAGTTACCGCTGACCACCGCTGTATAAGCTCTATTCCGTAATCCAAATACGTGGGCTTGGCTTGTTTATATTGTTCTACAGATAGACATCTGCGCTAATGTTAACGTGCCTGCAGTTACTACCCGCCGTGAACTTAATTAAAGTGTCCAGTTTAATTGTTTAGTATTACTTACCACGCTTTCCCAACTACCACCGAGGATGGTTTTGTCCAACATGTTGCTGCACTTCAAGTTGTCACTGAACAATCCAAAATTCACACTTAATTGTTTCTTTAATAGGTGCGATACAAAACTTAAAGTTCAATTAATAAATAATAATTGTTTTCCACGTTTCGTAACACGTTGTCACTAGGGATTGCTGTGATTTGGCACAGTGCACACTTCGAGCTTTCCTGAACGACTGAAGCGAATACGTTTCAGCGTCATATTTATAGGACGGGAGTGGGAAAGAGGGCGGGTTTCAGGAAGACGCTTCGTTTGTATCTTCCACTTAACACGTAGTCACGCCTTCGTATTTTGGGGTACAAGTAATATAGTTCGGGGAAGCCCGTCTAAAACCGGCTGCTGCTAGGAGCAACGCATCCTTATTCCCCCGTTTTCTATGTCAGGACGTGTGACCACACTTGACGCACTTCCCAGAACTTATCTTCGGCTTTGTGCATATTTAGAACATACATTTAAGTGTTGTGAACATTACAAAGGCATCATTAACTCTCCTAATACCTCTCAAAGTTATTTCGATTTTACGAGCAGACGTAATGGATACCTTGCTAAGACTTTATACATACAGGTTAATGGTATTGTGTATAACGTTAAGACGCAGTGTGTAGTGAAATTTAATATGTACCAATTAACCGCCTATTATAAACATTAATTAGAAAGTAAATTAATATCCAGTTCCGTTAGCATGGTGTAAACAATAACTTAATTAATACAGAAATTTAAACTTATTTTTTCTAAATTTTGTCGGAAATAACAAGTCGCCCAAAACATACGATACTTTTTTATTATTTGTTTAGGTTAACCACACTTTAAACGGAGTAAAATTTATGTTCCCAATTCGGATCCTTTGAACTTTTTGGCGCGAAACGAAGTGAATCTTTGTTTGTTTTAGTTTTGTTATGTTTCCGTATAACTGTCACAAATGAACCGTATTGTGATGGGTTTTCATGGCGCAGAGCTCATAAAAGCCTTTTGTACTTTCGAAATTACGCACCGGACGCACTCTTCATCGTTTATTATTTTGTGTATTTAGAATTCTGAATAAAACTATTACTTACCTAGTACCAAATAATTTTGGTATATTGTTCTGTTTTATTGTTCACGATGAGGTCATCGAAGAACACTTGTATACAGTTATATCGTCAAGACAGTTTTGCAGTAGGTATACGCATTCTAATACTTTGTTCTATGTTGGAGAAATTAAAAAAGATGTATTTTTATGTGACATTTGAAGTATTAACACTAGGGATATGTTTAAAGTGTGCAAAGTTATATCGACTCAAAGGTATTTGTCCAAATTTATTTAAATATAACATATAACCATACCCATCCTATCAACCTAACTATAATAATAATGAATAATAATTGTGAATTATGTAATTAGAACAATTGCTACGTTTTTAATTTTACTTTTGATTATGGATCATATTATCATTTTCCGTTATACTTATTAGGTGCTTAATTTAAAAAATATCTTTAACCAGGTTAAATATGCGACCTTTTTACAGTTTTGGTTTACAGCCTCCTTTACGAGTGTATCGGCCGGCCATTACGCGGTTCTGTTATAGTCAGCTGCACTCCTGCGCATTGACGTCAGAGCCCGCGATTTACATCTGAAACCTTAACATGAACTGTTAACCAATCGCTGTAAATAGTTGGTTAAGTGTTGCACTTCAAAACCTGTATAAAGGTCTGCGACCGCAAAGGAGGTATATTATTCAATACGTAGTATATTTTAAGCTTTTAAAGCGTCGCGTCGGGTTACAAGTAGGATTGTTGGTTTATGTTTTTATTCTCCAAAAGTAGGTATGATTATGTGTTTGTTTAAAAGCTTAGCTTTTAGAAGTAGCTCATTACCGTTTTTTTTTTAACCAATAATTATCATATACTTAAGTGTTTTTTTTATTTATCTAATAGCAATCATAATATAATGATGACATGCAAAGAAATATTTATCGGACAATGCTAATTTACGAAACGTTACTGAGAATTGTATGGGCGTACTCATATCTTCCCGATTTAGAAATCTGATCTAGCCTAGAAGGTTCTCCTTGGTAGCGATTGCGATCATTAGACAGTGTCTAATGGTGAAGTGGCATTGTATTTACGATATGAAAGATCCGACTATATATTATGAATAATTGCTATGTAAATTTTGCCTACTATACATGGAGTTTTAAACAATAAGAGGAATTAACAATCAATAATTGTTATAACTTTCGAATATTAATTTCAGTAAATGTATAAGAGGAAAATTCGTATTCAAAATCAATGGTAATGGTTTTAATCATTTTTTGTTTGCATTGATTACCGGAATTCTATTTAAAACTCGCATTATACTTTTCCTATCGAGCCAACTGTCAAGATTTCTGCTGATATAACCTGGCATACGTCAATTAAGTCGATTCGATAATAATTCGCATAGCAAATCGCGGAATACTGCAACCTCGGCCTCATTTCATGTTTTATTCTCACTTTAAAACTTGGAATAGGTGCTGGATTACGTAATGTTACCTTCGAACTATATTCCGATAATATTCCCGCTAGCAGACGTGTTACACGTGTTTATGGTGCAGCCATAGAGGAGCCTGCGTCTAGTGCAATTAGCTCTTCACAAAAAATGATGAATTGTGCAATAAAGCGGGTCTTTGTTACTGTGGCTTTGGAATACATCCAATATGGCAGCAATTGCGTAACACTAAGGTTTTTTTGTTTAATGAGTGTATTGACTTGAGACAGTTGTCTTTCGCCGCTTGTTTTATTAATCCTTAAGCCCTGTAATGGATGATTTTACGGTTGTTTTACCATAGCCGCTCTTTATGTTGAAAGAGATGTTGGCCAGAACACGTAGTATTAAAGTATACAAGTGGTCAAGCCAAGTCTTTGAAGATTTTTAATAAAAACAACCGCTTTATAACCTCTTGTTGTTACAGTCTTGTCGCTTTATGAAGCGTTGAAATAATTCTGTGGCATATACATGCGGCTACTTTACACCAAGAATAGCTAACAGAAATAGTGAAGATCGCTTCTTTTAGTAAAAGACGCAATTTTATGTGGTATCAGGGAAATAAATAAAAGTTTCAACAAAATTGTTATAAGATACCTAAATAGGTATCTTGAAAAAAATGTTGGAAATTGGCCACCCTGATTTGCCATACCAAGCTGCTAATCTGCGATTTTGCTGAGGATGAGTGTCATCCTTTAGTGAGCCGAAAAATACAAGGATAATAATGAATAATAGTTTCGAGGATAAGGAGAAGCTTTGGCACAACCAATAAATGTTACAGTAACAGTTACATTATGTATCGGTATTCTGACACCATTGTTGCAGACTGAGCGTACACCTAACGCGGAAAATAATAAATAATAATATATCAGTGACGTCGCGTTACATGACACGTAACACGTTACAGTATCAGCTACGCATTGTTTACGCTGTCACAATCGTTGCAGATTACGAGCATGCAGACGTGGTGGTTATAAATAATGTATTGACCTACTTGCGTCCAATGCTGCTAACACCGGCGGCAACGCGCCAAATATATTGACATTTCTTTTTCAGAAGGTTAGAAAAAGTGTCTCTTAACCTATGCATTGGTCCTAACTTACTAAAAAACCTTCGTACGCAAGCTATACGATCTCATCTTCGATCACTAATCTTTATCTGTTGTATCGGATTGGACAAGGTTTGGCTACGCCTAGTTGAGATTGGTTGATGCGTGACTAATGACACATAAACAAAGAGTTTGTCTTCGTGTTTGAGCAGTACATGGTACAATCTATCATTAACAGAACATCATCCTCTTGATTGCATTACGTATTTGCGAGCACTAATCCTCCTGCCAATCAAGGTAATTATAGCACGGAAGAGGCTCTTGTTAAACATGACGTCTACAGACCTACGTGGGCAGCCATCTTTGACGCTTATATAAAGCTCTTAAAGCTAAATTAGATCAGTAAGTAAACTTATTCAAAGTAAAAGTAACAATCCATGTAAAATTTAAGCGTGTTATTTTTTAATTTAACGTAATCCTGGAGAGTAATGTCAAATTACTTCAGAGAAAGTGTACCTACAGTTTTAATATGATTTTCTACTAAAACCTTACAATATTAATGATCTCTCATTTAAGATAACGCAACTGTTTAAAAATGTCAAACAAGCCGTATACATAATTGACAGTAACTTTTAGAAAGCCACGTCTCGTTTCCACGTACAGCAATTCCATGAAACCATGGTGGTGGTCTTTGCTTGTGACTCTGGGTCAACGCATCACCGAGCCTGGCGACCCACTTGTTGCCCCCACATTTAGACGACCGAAAAGCTCATTAATATTAATCATTTCCCAGAACACTGTTTCTGTTCTATTTATTGTCCATAATAGAGCAAATTTCAGTGAAAACACAGAATTCTGGCTCTCTGGCACTTCATTGTCCGTGTCTATCGTCCTACTTTGCGTCATGTTTGCAATATATTACGTCTCTAAACTGAAAGTTTGGACAAATGTTGGACCAAACAATAAACCTACACAAAGACCATTATTCCAGCCTTTTGATGTTTGTTATAATATTAAAGTAAATATAAAGATTTCCCTTGAACTGTTACATGCAAAACCATAATGGTGGATTGTTTCAATGTTATTTTTATATCGTAAGTAATCAATGTCTATTGTTTCCATGGTTGTTTCCGCTTTGTTTCGTTTCACCAATAAATTGGGTTTGTAGGTGATTAGCGTCTTGCCTTGACTTTGAAAGTGTTGTGACTTGCATTTACTTCTCTAAGGTTAAGTTTGATCGACGACAAAAACTAAAAGTCACCCTATACGTGCTATTTATATCAAGAAACGGTTAAGGGACTTTTATTGGTGGTAGTATTTATTTCATGCAAATATCTATTAATAAACTTTCGAATATGAAGTTATTTCTTTTGCTCCGTGCGGGCATCAAACCCTCAGCGCAGCAGTCCGATCGCTTAGCCACTGCGCCAATCAGGTCTTCAAACTACTTATTCATTCTACACCTCGCCATATTTCTCTGCACACACAGCGCTGGTAATAAATATAAGTAAGTTTTCCAGCAATCTTATATTAATACTCATATAATAATATAATTTACACGTAGAACTTCAAGAAACATACAATCTCCAGCCAGAACCCCATACTTACTAGACTTTCGTCTGTCAATGTCACGCTCTCTTCACGCCGCCGCCAATTAGCTTGGTTAATAGCAACCAGAAGCAACCACTCGTTTGCGTTTCAATTTCTTTCTCTGCCAAGTGAAAAGACTGGGTTACTCTGATATATGAATTTGAATATCTTGCTAAAACTTCTGAAAAAGGTATTTAATCTTACAAGGCTTTTTACACAAGTTCACAATGCTAGAATGCTGGCTTTGCCCTTTTTCTTCCAAACCTCTTGCAGTTTCTGACTACGTGTGCTAACCCAGGAGCCTTGCTTTATATAATGTATTATCAGGTACAAAGCAGCTGTGAAGTCTTTCAAGGGCGTGGCCGCGTGGCCCATGATGTGTAAGAAGTAATGCAAGGTTAAACCCTGTCTTACGTGGAAAGTCGCTTTGTTTCAAATCCATGCATAACAGCAAGTTATCTACATTCGAGATGTCTTTTATATAATATAGAAATGCAGCACTTAAAACTCGATGTCTTGTCGAATTAATTTTAATATATCTTAATAATTATAACCTCAATTTAATTTGAATGGTGTAAAAACGTTGTTGACCACAATATACGTATTTTCTCTTTCTAATAATAATATGATGAAAGTCTATTACGTATAACTAAGTGAATTATGGAATACTTTCTTATGATAATAATTATAATCAGCATCAGTTTCTCTTGAAGTTTCTCAAGTGTATAAAATAGCTTTGGACTTTGACACACAGTCTGTATGAAACAATTTATTCTAAAAACATAGTCATCAACTATGTAGGTACTTATTTCTTCTAACAAATAAAATGGAATTCAGATACATTATTTATACGATAACTATCGCGAGCCAAGTCTATGGGATTTCCATATCGAAATTCAACACTTGAAAATGTCACGTTCACATGTTCACCTGAAAAGAAGTATGTATTAAATTTTCTCAGAAAATTGTATACAAACTTATAGAAACCTGGCACGAAATCTTGTCTATGATGCGACTCGTTCCTGCGAACGGTCGAGGAAAATCTCATATAATACGATCGATTACAGTGCTACAACATCCCTCACACATTTCAAATGTTTACATTACTTTTCAATTTATCCGAATTTGGCTTTGCAGAAACGAATTTTTTTGTTAGATCATCCGTTTTTTTTATAGGACATGATGCCTGACAAGTTACACATTATTAAAACGTAATAGTTCTGAGTTCAATGTGTTATAAACGTGTGATTCAGGTAGATTTTCTATGTAATAGATTGAGGAAACTGCTGTTTAGGATTATCCGAATGAGGTCATGGCTGTAAGTCGGTTCATTAGCCTTTTCTTGCGAAGTAGAAGATGTGAAGCGTTTAATCTCGTATCTCAGATATTTATATCAAATCTTTAGTAGATGCTTCTGTTTATATTTTGGGAATAGAAGGTCCTTGTTCTGACTTTACTATTTGTTTTATATAGGTAATTAATATCGACTTAAAATTGATAAGTAATCGTGTAATGAATATTTTATTCATATTTTCCTATAGTATTAATTACATAAAAGCATAATTTTCGTCATTCAGCACTACTGCACCTATTCTAGATTTAACAGGTATTGGCAGTTGAACTCAGTTGGTTTTTCATTTGTGACTGATGTAAATTAACAGTTTGTACGATTAAAACTGTAAAAGTCATCTTTCTGAAGAAGATAGTAGATGCCCCATTTTGCTGTTTAATTTGATCTACTATAGTTTATTGCCCCGGCTCTCATAACAGTGTTACGACGATCAAGCATCCAACGCATGTTTTCGGGGTCCCATCGCCCGACCATGTCAAGGCCGCATTACCTAAATAATTCAGCTATTTTGTAGAAATGTCGTAATAAATTCTCTTTTGAGATAAATAGCTGAACAAAATCAACTTTGTTGTTTTACTAGCAGCCACATTGGAACACACACATTCACGGGAGACTACCCGCGCTCATTACATGTTACTCCCGTTTCGTAATATACTTTCATTTACAATTCGCCAACTGTCCAACTGAACTTATTTGCGACAATTTTTATGGCTTCCTTATTTAATGAATTATATGAATAAATATCTCGGAAGTAAACTTTTAATAGACAATTACTGTTTCCTCGATTACATATTACACAACAAACTTCAAAAAGGATCGTTGTATGAATAAATTTACGGAGATGTCTGTAACAGTAAGACGGTCCATTAATTTAGTTGGCAACCCCAGGAAAAACTGATTCATTCCGCATCAGCTGGACCCAGTGAAGTTCTTCGCGACCACCGGAGCGTGCTCGTCCTCATTCAATCACCATTACGTTTTTTACAACGAGATACAAATCGTTAAACTCATACATTACACTGGATAACGACGCCTTAGCTGAAAGTAGGTACTCGATGACATATTGAACATTGAAAAATAATACTTTTACCAAAACATAATTAATATAAATATTTCTTCCCGCTTCGTAATCGCTGATATTATCAAAATTTTACTGTTAATGTATACCTAATATCATGAAATCTTATATCCCATCAATTGATAAACGCAAAAACATCTCTGACGCAGTCTTATAACTTGGACAATTTAATGCTGCAATTCGATCGCAAATGGCCGATGGATTTAACCTTTTACGACAAGTGAACTTGGTAAATACGAATTTTTATCGAAACTGATTATCCTCGGCCTAAATTGGAAAGGAGTGAACTTAATGTGGACATGCAAGGTGCAGCAACCCGCGATGTTTCCTTGAAATCCAGTTTATCGTTTATTCGCGCTGATTCACCTCGAAGGATGTTAAAAAAATAATAAGCAAAATTTGGTTCGTCTTATCCGTCGCTCGTGTGGTTACTTGGAAACTTGAGAATATACCAATATGCGGCTAAGTGCACAATGTTTACGTTTGTTTGTCCGATTTAGGACAAGGAAACGTGCTGCTGTCACAGTATTTTTAATCCATAATTGTTTTGTGCTAAAATTCTGATGTTATAAGTTATTGCTTTATTTATATTGAGTCATAACCATCCACATAACATCAAATCGTGCGCCTTAAAAATTGTGTCACAGTCCATAACGTTAATTAGGAAGTTTAACCGTTTCAGATGTTACATGTAATCAATAAACCTAAATGTTTCAAAGTCATAAAACGTAATATTTTATAGGTTTCACGCGAAATTCGATATTAAGTTTGAGGACGACGTGTTTCTTGGAAAGTTTAAATGTTTATTGATTAAATTGAGGTTTAGCTCCCACATCTGGTAACCGTAGGTAATTCTGTTTACTTGCACCGTGTTAAGCACCTGCGGAATAATTAATGCCGGATTAATTGCTCCAGTGATAAATGTTTCCGTTGAAATCAAATTGAAATATGGCAATTAAAGTCGGCCCAAGAAAGTTTGGGTTGGTTTGCCTGTTAGGAGCTGTTCATTTTCATTTCCGCAAATGACGCAATGTTTAAATAAAAGGTTACTGGTAAGAAACTTGTCACAGATTAATTAATTGCAATTCTTTACTTAAATGTTCTGATAAAAAGATATTAAATTAGACGTACAATGTAGGCGTTTGTATTTGTTTTTAATCTCGTTGTATTTCCTCAAAATCGATAGAATGATCTATTCGTGTAAAGCAAAATATTTACATTACTGAACTAGCAGTCATATGCAAGTTTATTTGCTCTTCAACTCTCTGCCTTCGAGATAAAAGTTTGCTGCGTTTCTCATAAGGAAGTTGAAAACTGTTTTGTATTCAATTCGTAGTATTCAGCAGATTGATTTTTACAAGCGGCGTTTTATGTTTCATGTTATAGACTGTTTTTGTATAAGTAAAGTTTCCTAAAGTAATTTAAATACGCAGTAGCCAAGAAATATAACTCTGAAATTTCTTCTTTCTCATATTTACATATCTTAACATAAAAATGCGGAGCTATCAATCAATGTTCCATAATCAATGAATCAGTTGGTCGCGACCGACGCCCGCGCCGGTGACATTGCGTAACCTGCGCACGCACGTGTGCGGCTATCGCGCCGATGTAAACACGCCGTGATGCGATACCGTATGCATTGCTTCATTATTTTTCTTAAACACCGTTAATTAATTTAATATTAACAATAAAAAGGCTATACAAATGACGGTCATCTTATTCCATAAAGAAATTGAGGAAGTAATTATTATTTTGTTTCTTTGAACACAACTTTCAGGATAAATTGACCCAAAACTTGTGCTTAGAACGTTCCATTGAGTCATGATTCGAAGAAAAACAAACTTAACCGTAAAATCCTACACAGTGTTCCAAAACCGATTAAGCGGAATTGCTTGTACATGAAAGTGGACATTTAAAGAATTATGGACTACCAGAGTGGAAAGTAGCGCGCACCCTCGGCAATGGTCCAAGGACCGTCTTTCCCTGTCACTGCTAGCGCTCGCCACACTCTAATTTTCGAAAAGCGTGACGAATAACCGTCGTCACTCTAGCGAGAGATATTCGCGGAATTCTCACGATAGTATTAATTATTCAAAATCAGTGGCGGTTCTGGTGAAATGCGTTGATTTTTAATACATTTTGTTCTCGAGCGACAGAATCGCGACTCTGGGGAGCCATCTTAATTACTGGGCGTATCTTTACATGCTCGCATCGGGGCCGTAGCCCACATCTGTCTGTGATTACTGACATAACGTTACGTTTTCACAATGTGATTCACTTTACCAGCGGATTTTAAACTTTATTGTTACGCGCAACACTTACAAAAAGTTACACTATTCGATTGCGAGTAACGTTACACGCTCTTCATAGTTTGTTGATTGCGAAGGTTAAAAACAGTGACAGATAGTTTTTTTATGTTGTGGTTTGATTTTCTTGACCCGGTTTCTTTGTTAAAATAAACTGTTGCAAGAGATTAATTAGGCTCGAGATATTTTTTTTAATTTACAGCCGCGAAAATAGTCTTCTCAGAAAATAGCATTCGTCATTAGTGGAGTGCGCTAGGGCTGCACTATTTAGTTTAAATTAAAACTGAAAAAAGTAGTACAAAAAGTGGTAGAGAATATCAAAGAGCTTATTCTTGTCTGGGCCGCAGATGTTAGGGATCCATCACTTCCTTTCTACTCGGAATATTTTATGGACACGGAATTACTTTTAAAAGTATAAGCTGTTATGTTTTATTTTAAAACTATAAAACATTTTCGTGTTGCCGGAGAGATAACTCATATTCTTCTTAAGTTGTATTGTTAGCTATATTATATAGGTAGTAAAACTTTTAGTGCTCAATCTTCTGCTTTATGTCAAGGCTTTATGATGTACAACTATTTGTTAAGAGAATTTGTATGTGAACAAATGCAGAAACTAATTTACTAGAAAAAGAAGTTAAATTTATATACCTACATACACACAATATACCAAGCTTTTCCACGTAACCTATGATTACGTCCATATAATTATGTTCTTTTTGTCTCTTTGGCATATCTCATCCGCTGACACACCTATTATTTCCAAGATCATCGCTGTGCCAGTAACACAATATCGATGAAGGTCGCTACGATAACTTAATGACGATATAATTTGCCTACGAGTGGATGATAGCTTCAGAATTACGTGTAATTAGGTCGCGAACGCGCTTCGTGACTGGCTAACGCGCACTAAGCCTTGATAGGCAGAGCTTAACGTGCTGTTAGGACTTCGTCTTTATTAGTCCTAAACCTTTATAGGGATGTTTAGATGGAGGTATAGTTTTTAATCATGATAAAACAAAACTATTCGCTCAAGAGGTAGGTAAATAATTAAATTGTAGATTCAATCATTTACCTGGCTTTGAGACTACAGATGATTGTAGAGTCGTCCGAAAATGTAACGTCTATAGCTATCGCCTATCTTGGAGCTAATGTTTTAACCACACGGCTCTGTTCGGGTTAACCGTCTAAATTTTGGATTGTTCCAGCTATTTACGTGTGAACGAAAACAGCCCCTGAGGAGGGCTTACGAAGGGATACGGGTCCGACACGTGGAAGGCCCCATTTGTATATATTAATCTTTAACAGAATTTTAAACCGTACTCTGCATTGAATTTCGGTTGTTGCTATGCTTTTAATGGACTTGACCACCATAAGCGGTGGCTTAAATGTAGCTCAAACGCCTAAATTGCCTTTACTGATAAACTGGTTTAGAAAATTAGTTGTAACTGCAGTTTTCCTTGAGCACCGAATCAGGTTAATAGCTATGACATAATGTCATTAAATATTAGGACACTAATATGCACTGTGTAGGTTGCACGCGATGCTTAGCTGGAATGTTCACCGCCGAACACGCAATTGCTTACGTATCTTCAACTGTTAATATTTAGTTAATTAAAAGTTATTGTTAAAATATTCCTTCGAAAGTAAGACCGTTATAAGGTGTGTTTTAATATCTAAGTGAAGTATTTGGGTGGATTGTTAGTCAAAGTTCACCTACTTGATTAGGGCGCTTTGAATTGCCACGGTTATAGCCAGTAGAAGTGCGAAGTAGTTCCCCTTACCATTTTTCCATATTCCAGTTGAGATCATGTACTGTTCTTCACTTACAATTTTAAGTCTTATGCGTTCTTCTGCTTCGACCTCATCCTGTTTTACTCTGCTCACCTGGCTGTTTCATTACCGCTTATTTCCAAAACAAAACTCAGATGTTTCTTCGTCTATTTGGCATTGAACCTATCTCACTATAATAAATCATTAACAAACATCTATCTCGGTCTTCCTGTTTTGTTTCTCCATACGATATCTATCAACCTTCGTTCATTCAGAGATATTCGTATCGTTCGTTGTAAACACACTACAATGGCCGCTGTAATCCTATGTATACTCATAGAGAGTTATAAATATTATCGAGGAAGTTGTTTTTCAAACAATAAACTGGCTGTTTGACTATTATCATCATAGCTACTAAAATGGAACAATCCAGAGTTTCGGAGAAAATAGGTGGCGCGCAATTTTTTGATTGATTTTCCCGTTACTTTGAACGTTTATAGAGAGATTATGGGCATGATGGGAAATGTTGATAAACGGGTGGTAAGATTCTATAAAAACGGAATAAAGAATCGGTAGTGAGTATTTAGAAGAGGGATGTTCGTGCATATAAAAGATCTGCAGTATATAAGTAACTTTGGGAACTACAGAATTGAGGGTAGATAACTCTATCTTAAAAAAACACTGGTATCCGAGTGGTATGACCGTTGGACTGCCAAGTCAAAGGTCGCAAATACAAACCCCGGCACGCACCAGTGTCTTTTCGAATTCGCGTGCGTACTTTAAACGGTGTAGGAAAACATCGTGAGGAAACCGGCACACCTGAGAGATTTTTCAACGGTGTGTAAAGCCATGTCAGAGGCCTACAGCCGGTTTAATCTTTGACACCAGGTTGTTCATCAACCATACGATAAGAAGAAGCAAAAGATCTCTATCTCAGATAAAACCACATATTTGGTTATGGTTCTTGTTGCATCTGTGCTTTTGTGATTGTTAGATTTAGATGTATATCTGCAGGTGTTCCATATTGCTTCATCTTCATTAATTGTCTAATTTACTTCAGTCAGTCAATGTCTTCCTTATCACGGTGTTTTATTATTACATATAAATCGTGTTCACCGGTGGTAAACATGTTGTTCTGTATATCCGGTAAACACTGTCTTTGCAGCGGATTTTTACGTAAAACACAGATGGATGGGATCACAGGTATATCATGTGAGATTTTAAAACACATTAGTGTTTAAAAATAGATGTTTTTTTTATTATCTTGCTGAGGAGCTTAACATACAGATGGTATTACGGCTTGTGTTTACTCAATATAATCATTATCCCATGTAAATAACCAAAAGTGTGTTTTCCTTTTCCCTTTCTTCCCATACTGCTATTAACTTTAGCATTATCCTCTAGAAACGAGTTTTTTTTTACAAAAATCTAATAGTAGAAATCTTAATGGTAAACATAACTTTTAATTAAATGAACATAATGAAGTTTTAAAATTAAACAACTTAGGACAGTAAGTCTACTCGAGCCAGTACCAAACATTTTAACTCTCTACAAGGAGCCATCCTTGTTCCTTTGTTTTTGCCAAAAAATTAAAAAACATAAACGTCATATTATAAAACCCTTGATCCTTCAAGTAAGTCTATAATCCTGAACCGCAGGCGCCGCACGCATATTAACAAACCTATGTTAAAGGAACAATTGATATTTTATAGCCCATGTAACATAATGACTTTTCGCCTTAAAATGTATAAACAAAAGCGCGGCGCAAGCCAAGAATTATGACGTAAAAGTTTAAAGCTCTCAGAAACATTTCTATTACGTTTTCTGGACAATGCGAGACATGAGGAAAATGCTTTGGAAATCGAATAATTTATATTTATATTAATGTGTTTAAAAATTGCCACGCTATGTTACTAGCATCGCTAAGCTGGTTTTCCCAATGGGTATTGGATTCAGAGGGAAAAATTCTCAAAATTTCGTTTAGGCGTTTCCCACCATAGTTGCTTTTTGTAACTACATGTTGAGAAGGATTATGTTTCGGGAACCGACCGATTCTTTGTACCTATCGTACTATGGGAAATAAGGATAGTAATCGTTTAGCTGTTTGATACATTATCGTGGTGAATAGACTTTACGCATTTACATACATACATACATAAAGTTACGCCTGTTTCCCTGCTTTACGCATTTAAACGTGTACAAAGAAAATTTCCCACCTAACTGCTTTCTACCACAGCCCGCATATTCAACTGAAGGGTATATGTATAAGTAAAGTAAGTGTAAGTGGGTATTAGTCTATTTTGCCTGGTTGGAGGTTACTGCAGTCTCGCCTTTGTCCGGTTACGTCCAATAAGACCCCCCTTGGGGTAACATAAAAGTAATCAGAAAAAAAAAGTCAATTTCGCGTAAGTACTTAATGGCCAGTACAAATCTATATCTACAGAGAGAAATCATTTAAATATATTTGAACCACCATCATGAAAATTATCATCAGCCGAGAGATGTATTAAGTTTAGTCATAATGCAGCTATAGCAGCCCCTACAATAAAAGCCCGTATATTTTAATATGGACTACCCTTCGTTAAACAGCACGCATCGCCTGCAATGAACGGCCAGCTTTATTCAAATGACTGAATCGGGATAATGCTGGTGCGGATTTTATTAACCGACTACAAAAAGGAGGAGGCTCTCAATTCGTCTGTATCACAATCACATTTTATTCTGTATAATGCCGAAGCTGAAACACTAAGAATAACAGCTAAAAATACACGCAAAGCTTCAGGTTTTTAGAGTAAATGCTAAACATATTTGTTTTAACAAGTTAGTTTATCTAGACTTTTAAATCTAACAAGTTATTGCCACAGATTGCTTTTAACGGCGCATACGCACTATCTTTGAGACTTCTGCTTTTTTTATTAGAATAATACCTATGCGTAGATACAACACTATTAAGACGTTTGCGTAGAACGAAACTAAGTATTTTAGAATTTTATCTGCGAAATCATAAAATTATATGACGGCCTATAAAATAAGGATAGCAATATGGTTTATTCCACCTGTCTTTGTTTGTTTTGAAGCAATTAAAATTAGGTCATTGTTTTTAGATAATCGAAGTAATTCCAACTATGCGTATACTACTAAAGGAAGTATTCCTAAGAATCTCAGCTATGTCTTCAGTGTTTGACTGGAATAATTTACTAGGTATTTGGACACCAGCACACAGGAACGCCACCTACGTCTAATAGTGCATGTCAACTTGATTTATACGTCACGTTGCACGTTTCCCGTCACGTGAGCGGTGCATAACACATCGTTCTCATGCACCCATGACGTCACCACACCGTTAATCTTCCCGTTTCTGCATCAAGCTGTGACATACCCAATTTGTGGATGTTGCCACAAGCTTTACCCTACAGTCGAAGAACTAACTTGCTCTGCAATTTTGAACTTTATTACTAAGAGGTTAAACGAAACTTTTTTATTAGTACAAGCAAACAGGTTTGCGTACAAATTAGATTTGTCAAACATACGAATAATGTATGACCTACGCAAATCAGTGTGAATAGGTTAACCACGTGAATCAACAACGGATTTCTATTCTAAGGCCCGGTTTTCAGCGTATCGTTACTATCGTGTAATTAACTTCTATTTACCAAATCATCAGCCGAAACACGTCAACTGTTGAAAAAAGGCCTCCCCTCGGAGTGGGAGTGGGAGGGGCTGTTGCCATAATCCCGTGTGGCAAGCGGCTTGGGGATAGCAGTATTGGTGGTGAAGTTACAGTCATCACCCCATAGTCGCCTCTTACGATACCCACGGTAGGGGTGGTCAATTCTAGGCCAGATACTACTCTGCAAATATTAATACCTAATTGATTGACGTCACAATATCGCTCATTGTTGGTTACACTTAGGTAAACATCCATTTACCACGAACATGTTTTGCTAGAAAATGTTTCATAGAGTTCAACCTCAATACATAGGCAGGTATATAAAGTTCAGTACATACACCACGTGTTTTATTAGTTTTCTTCGAAATTGTAAAAAAATATTTACCTGCCTGAATGTAAAATGAACTGAAATTACACTCTTATTACAAAACAGTTTACGAAATAAACGTATACGTATCCGGCAATATTTCTTTTTTATGGAAACTTTCATCTTCACCAGACAAAAGTTTACTGCGCATCGTTCAACATTTTGTAACCAATATTTTTTTGTAGCGGAACTGTTATACGTTCTTGGAATCAGACCCAATCCTTCACTACGATACTTACAGGCTAATTAGTGCTGTGAAAACTGCCAAAGATTCGACAAGAGTATTTTTTGGCATAGCTTTAGTAAATATTGGTTTATTTAATTGTAAACATTGGTTCTGGCTTTCGACTGGCAGGCTTATTGTTTATAGTGGCACTCTAACGTAGTAAACGCGAATTAGTGAGGTCCTATTAACACCTGTAACCCGACTATGAGATTGACTATAAAATGTCTTCTTAAAGACGTACTTATTCAGTATAAAAAGATTTATTTCGTGATTTTAGGCTGAGGGGAACAATTTACGATATGATAAATAAGATACAGCTCGTAAACAAAACTTATCTAACAACCTCACATTATAGTTAATAAAATGATATAAGAAGCCAAACTGCTTATTTTAATGCTTACAATCATAACGTTATGAGTAAACCGCGGTGTGGTCATTATATGATTTAACCTGTCACCTTAATATGATACATAAGCTGATGACAATCATTGGAGGCCTGCCAATGACGCCGGGCGCTTCGCAGAATATCAAGTAATGGCCTCTCTCCCCCATTTAGTGCTGTCAAAATCATTTTTCTATGGAATACATCATTATTGTACCGTTGTTCACGGTTCGTTGACGTCAATCCACCCGTAGTCTGCAATGTAGAGCAATTTTTAATACGTTTATTAATTTGTAACAAAGCTCTGGCAGCAATCCTGTTGTCTGTGTTTCTTCCGATGCTGTCAGACCCCATCATAATTATTAAGTACAGGAAAGTGCCAATCAATCATATTTAGATACAATTAATCAGTTTGCTGTTGTTTCGTTTATTTTTACTTGGAAAATAAACAGATTTCCGAGAAGTGCATACGCGTTAGATCGATATAACAAAACGGTTTACATAGTTCATAACAAACATCGGTTTATTTTGACATAATTGCCATACGTCATACTAAATTCTAATATTATTAGCCTGAAATGTCCCACTGCTGGGCATAGGCATCCCAACTCTCTTTGCACAACTATGTTACCAGCTGCCAACGACCAGTCTTGCATAAATAAGTCGAGTTCGTCCCGCCATCTCCGTCTGGGTCTTCCTCGCTGTCGTCTCCCTTGTTGAGAGTTCCAGTTAGATATTAGTTTGGCCTCTTGATCGTCTGCCATACGACAGACATGCCCAGCCCAGCTCCATTTTAACGCAGCAGCTTTTCGAGTGACCTCATAAACTTTAGTTTTGATTCTGTCTACGAGTTTAATTCCCAGAATACTTTATTACATTGGTCTCTGAAAAACCCCAAGGACCTCTGTTGCACCGTCAATGACCATATTAATATGGTTTTAAAGATACATTTATAAAATATTGTTCATTTTAACACCATTTGTCACAGTATTTTTGCAAATAAATATGATTCTGATTAAAATAATTTAACGCTCCCCGCCGTTATTTAATACTACACATACATGAACATAAAGACTAATTGATTTCATCAATTCGTAGTCAAGCCTTATAAATTAAAGTTCGCCTTGAATTCGTTCCATGGTTATGATAAACTGGTAAGAACGTAATCAGTAGACAATGGGCCATTGAGGCGCGTTGATCGGAACTTGCTCGTGCGTCAAACACAGTCGCCTTGCGTGCGCACGCGCATGGCGCATTCAATTCAACCGCCATCCGATACACAATCGGTTTTTATTGATCTACTGATGGAGTAGGAAATCTATTACAAATAACATGAATTGTTACTTTAAGCGTAGGAAAATAAATCGATGATTTCAATTAGGGTTTTTCTTCATTTGACATGTGAAATATATTGCTTTGTTTTAAGTAGGTAATTTTAACCTGTTCGTACGTGATATAAAACAACTGTTTAATATGATTGAAGTTCATTGTTTGTGTAGGGCAATGAACGAAATCGGGATCCATAAATCCGACGGCTTCACATAAACACAGGTTTTCATGAAAAGTCCGTGACTTTCCCATACAAACTCTTTGATTAGAAACTTTCTAGGCTATCTAAATATTTGTCCTTTAATTCCAGAATTGTTCTTTAAATCAATATCAAACTTTGGTTAATTAATATTTCGCCGAAAGCATCGTGTTTAATCAGAATTATTAATTTATCTACTCTATTTCTATCTCATTTTAATAAAATGTAAATTAATCAATTGTATTGATTGCTGTTTGGTATTTTAACCACTGTTGTCCTTTTAGCTAGGGTTTTGAATCGTTACTCAAAATATCGTTATTTTTGTTCGGATATCGTTATTTAGGTTCCAAGTACTAAATACTGTTACCCAAACAACAATAACGATATTTTAAATAACGTTTTAAGTCCCTGCTATTACATTGCGATAATTATTATTTTATTGCACTAACGAACAATTTTCTACCATATTTAGGTATCTAGCAATAGGTAGGTACTCTACATTTATTCCTAGCCGCAGCGTTATCATTTCGCTAACTAGCTGCACTACTTAGATAACAAGCAATAAACTGGACTAGATAACTTATCCTAACTTGTTGTAATAATTTTGGATAAACTCAATTATTATGAGTATAACCTAAGGTTTACACACTGTTCAGACTTCATAATTTACCTGTTCAGCGTATTATTTGGGAAGTGCAGAAACCAACTGCTTTATAATTTTGGTAAAATTAAAATATAACGTGACTAACTGTGACGGAAACCATCGCGAGGAAACTTGAATTGAATTTTCTGAAATCACCAACCCGCAGTGAGCTAGCGGTAATCAATGCTCAACCCTTCTCTATACGAGAAGAGGCCTTTGTCCTGCAGTGGGACAGTTATAGGCTGTTATTATTATTATTAATTGCACAATTCTTACACAAGTTTTTCTTTTAAAAACCTGAGTCTTCTATATTTTAGTCATGCGCTATTACTAATCTGGCAGTATATAAAATCCTTGGTAAGCGTATAATTCACCGTAAACATTACGCATTTTAATTACACGTTACCGGTAACGCGTGTATAACATCAAATACAAACATTTCCGCGTCTTCTTGGAAATATAAACAAATACGATGTGAGTCGACTCAGAAGGGTTTGTTTATCAATAAAGGCGCTCAGAAATAATGTATGCTTCAACAAATTGCCTGAAACTGCCTTCCAACCGGGTTAAAGAGGGGTCAGTTGTTGTATTACCATCGCGCCTGTATTCCCCAAAGGGATAGGCATAGGTGTATAGTATAGTATCATAAGTAGAAACATCAATTCAAGTTATTATATAAACGTGCAAATGATTATCTGAGAATAATTAAGACATTTTACTATATAAAAAGTTATATAGAATATTTAAACTTCCTAACCTTTTCATAATCTTCGGCTACCTATGAAGCTGACTACATCAACATATCGCTAGTTATGTTATAGGTCCCAATGTAACAGGGGACGAGCCATTAACCGAGCACAAATTCAGTACCTACTGATACTGAGAATTACCTAATGAAAAAATAACAATTTTCCCAACCAGGGAGTTAAACCAAGGACCTCCCGCCCAGCAGTCGCGTTTGACTACCACTAGACCAATGAGGCACTCTGTTTATTTATTCTTCATACAAAAAAGATGTACAAGGCGGACTTAATGCCTAAGGCATTTTCTACCAGTCAAACATGAATATACTTAATTCTATAGTCATAATAATGTTCTCCTGACAAAATTTACCGGTAGCTACGAGCCCCTCTGCTATATTGTATAGTTTCTTCTAAGTTCATAGTATCACGGTTTTTAATAATAACCCAAAGACGTGTGAGGAAGCGACCCGATTTGCGCAGTGGCTAAGTGATTGGACCGCTGCGCTACGGATTGCGGGTCTGAGCGTTTGAGCATGTGATATTGCATGTTACAGGACAAATTCCAAAAACCAATGGGTAAAAAATAACATCCCTACTAATATTATAAACGCAAAAGTTTGTAGGTATGTATGGATGTTTGATACTCATTCACGTAAAAACTACTGAATGGATTTTAATGAAATTTTAAATATAGCTTATACATCAGAATAAAACATAGGTTACTTTTTATCCCGAAAAAATGTAGCGGGTAACACTGTAGGGCGCAGCTAGTCAGTAATATTTGAAGAGACATAATAACCAGTTTGTAAAATATTAATTACCTAAAATAAATAAGTACTCTATATAGCTTATGTGATAGCATTTATAATAAGCTGGTAATATCAATTACTATGAGATGAGCTCTGAATTTTAATGATTCATTATTTAATTGCGATGTTGACTGTATCTACACGCGGAGCGCCAAAAGATCTTAATTAGTATTTGAAGCTTCGAGTAAAATAGAATTTCATATCAAAAAGCCTAATGGAAACGAGTTAACCTTGCCCCATATTACGAGAGATTATACAAAATATTTAAAACTATATTCAGCCCGCGACTTTGTCTGCGTAGACCATTTTTTCTTGTATTCTTCGGAATTAAAGCAGGTTTTGTACCCTGTATATTTAATCTTAATATTAGTAAATAAAAAATCGCATGAATAGTTTCGGAGAATACCCCTACCTAATATTTTTTTTTTTGTTTTAAAAAACGTCGCCCAACACTAGAAATTTCTCCTGTGTCGTAGGTGTGTTTCACAGACATGAAATATCACATACACAAACACCCAGACTCGGGACAAACATCTGTGGTACGCACAATTTTTTGCCCCGTGCGGGAATTAAACCTTGCGCCAATCAGGTCGTCATAATATTAGTTTATGCGTAAAAATATCAGTACATCACGAGGGATTATAAAAAATATGGTTATGTTGGTACTACGGACACATTTATCGGACCACATTTTAGTTAACGATTAAAGGAGATCCATTGATTTTCCTTTGAAATCCCATTCGTAAGCCACCAGGGTGAAGCTCGTGAAAAATGATGTTGTTTTAACTAACATAAATATTATCGAAGAAATCATGTTACGGTGGAGAAAAACAAGCAGATGTATGCCCCTTTTGCGTGTTATTAATATGCTACGTTTATCGAAATCACTTTTTATTAATCTTTGTGGCGTTGATCTACACGTCTTGTTTTTCCTTGTACGGAAAGTAAATAAATATTACGTCAATTGTTATACAATTATAGCTAGACAATGTCGAACTGGTTGTTAACCTTATGTATAAAGCTTAACCAAACAACAATTTTAATAGGGTAGAAACTGTCATAATCTTGCTACTCGCCATGTTTCTTTCTATAATGATTCTTTCCATGAACATTGCATTTTATAAGGAACCTGAAGGTAGTTTAAAATTTGTACCATTTGTGTAAATGGCGCACAACTGGGGCACGAAGTTGAGATAGAGTTTGACCCCTCTGTACGTTTAAATAAGAATCCACAAACTAAAAATAGATGCTAAATGTTGTAACTTGTTTATTAACGGTGTAACTTCTTGTCCCCAGGTGATAGACTTCGGCAGTTCGTGTTACGAGCACCAGCGAGTGTACACGTACATCCAGTCAAGGTTCTACCGGGCGCCCGAGGTGATGATGGGCGCCCGGTACGGCATGCCCATCGACATGTGGTCACTAGGGTGTATACTTGCGGAGCTACTCACAGGTAATGTTCAAACAGGTTTTGTTTATCTATTTTTTTTCCTGTATCGTGATCGCTTTTTACAGACACAAACGTTCAGACGTAAGATAAATAACCTCAGATCACATAAATAAAAATTCTTAGTACCGGGAGTATACGCGAAACTTAGGGCTTTCAAACTATGGGTTCACTACGTTTACAATATTAGCTGGTAATCGTAGTCTATTGAAATGGCATACTAGAGGAAGGTAATGACAATTATAATAACATATTCTTAAAAAAAAAATCGTAATGCATGGACTCAGATCAGCAACAAAATTTCTCCAGAACATGTATGAAACCCATCAATACCGTTAATATATAATATACATTGAAATAGTCCTCAGATCCTCATAATAAGTTTGCATAATAATACTCTTCATGTACCCATAATCTACTCCATTCATATGTACAATGTACATGCCTGACAAATAACCATTACATCTACAAATTCCATCGCATTAAAAACTGCAAATGCGCATTCCTACGTTAGCTTCATAATGAAACCCCATAAACGGATCCCGTCGCCGCCTTTTCACGACAACGAAGCGATTCCATTCCCCCTGACATCGCCTTTAAAACCCTTCACTAAGGCGTTTAACTTTGCAGACGCAAAAAATAGCAGACAATCATGTTTTCGTCTGACGAGACAGTTTAAATAGCTTCATGACTAACAAGAAACCCTTCTATTGCTTTTGGATGAATTTCAACGAATTCCTGAAATCCTACACGCATACTAATGTTGAGTTTGACAAGAACATGTTGATCGGCATATCATGTGGCTTAAATGTGTTTTCTCGAGTCTGGCTGATTATACGTTGTAAACAATAGAATTGGCAGAAGGTACAATGACTTGTTCGTAATTGAGGTTATTGATATCGGGTTATTGATCGATTTAGTGAGACAGTTCGGTGTGTGACGATAATGTATGTATGTTGTATATTATCTATGTACTGTACCAGTGTTTTTATCATTTACTTTTTGCTGGTGAGAGTAGGTTTTATTTTAAGTCAAACACATTTTGTTACATTCTTAGTACCCATTATATTTAGATGTGTACTCAAATAATCAAAAAGCCGATTAAAGCCTGTGACTTAAGTACTGTTTTCAATGAAAAACTCTAAGAGCAAGTTATTTCACCTTTCCTGTCCAACCTGCCTCCCCTGATACCTCATTCCTTTGATGAATCAACATTGATTACATCATAATATTTATAGTACTATAAACAAACGTTCCAGGGTTCCCCTTACTCCCTGGTGAGGACGAGGCGGACCAGATGGCGTGTATCATCGAGCTGCTGGGCATGCCGCCACAGAAGCTCATAGAGCAGGGCAAGCGCGCCAAGAACTTCATCAGCAGCAAAGGTCTTCCGCGGTACTGCACCGCCACGACACTAGCTGACGGGACCACCGTACTCAGTGGAGGTAAGCCGATTAAGACCTAGTACACCATAAATTAATAGAATAATAACTTTCGTTACCAAGATTTGTTGGTATACTATATAATAGGCGTTCTGGCCCCGGTAGTGTCAAATCAAGACATGAAAAGATTATAATAATAGCTTTATTTTATAGTAAGACACCAACATTTACACATGGTAGAAAATAGATTTGAACTCTTAGATTTATCTTGATGTTATGCTCATTTAATAAAAGTAATCAAAATTTCCACGACTTGCCAATTCTTCTATCAAATTTCTTTATCCGTTTCATAATTACTTTCAAACTAACATATCACAATTAAATCACTGATGGCAGTATTGGTTTTCGGCAGTCAGCACAAACATGTTATTGAGGGCACAGGAAATAAAACTTCAAAGATTGAGGCTATCATGTCTGATGTTACCGTATCAGAATTGACCTGCATTCCTGCGCGACTTCAAACGACAATCGTATCTTGTTATCTTAGAATCGTGATACAACAGTGTATCACTTACAAAAACAAACACATACCGAACCATTACGACATGCTTGAAAAATAAAAACATCGTCAGAGAACGTCACCGGAATATATTCATGAAATTCACACTGAATTCCTGGCCCACGTAATGCTTTCACCAAACGTCATCTTGTTGAAATGTTAAATATTCTGAATCACCTTACTATAAGATGTTTTACTGATGTCTAATGATCTCCACTTTCCTCAATTAAATGACTTAACCCCGTGAGTCAGACGACACATGCAAATATATATGTACCGTCTGGTGTCTGTCTGACCTACAAATATTAGTCACTTGTTGTTAATTTTTTATGTTCGTTATCTGTCGTTAATTATGTGGTTTTGGCAAAGCATTTACAGCAAGTTGTAACATGTTGAAACTATAAACTATATTTAAACTATGATTGTTTGTTTCTTATTCTATGAATATCGTTTTTAGTAAACTTTTCTGTAACTTAAATTTTGTTTAGTTCAAAAGGTGCATCTCCACATATTCTTAAAGAATATATCCGTTAGTAGGTAATAAAAATGTGTTTCTTTACGTCAATGGAGTCCGCAACCATAACTGCAGGCAGCCAATTAAATAAATGTTAAACCTAAATAAATAAAAATAAAAAAACAAAAATAAATTTAAAATACTAGTTGTTTACTCACGCTATTTGTTTTGAGTTTAATTAGCTGGCTAAAGGAAACACATAAATTAACAAGGCTAAGTCGCTGGTGCAAGCTACGTTAAATTTGAGGAAGCTAGTTTGATTATTTTGGTCTAATGCCAATTTTAGTTAGTATCTTATAGAATTGGACACTTTCAGTGTACAATTTCTTAACTAAACACATTTTTATAAACTAAGTAACCATTTGTATTATTGCCCCCTTAACATGAACTCTTGAAGCAGTTAATTTGCCTTTGTAGAAGCTAGACACCGCAATACCCTGCACGTAGCGGCGTCTCGCTTTCTCAACGGAAAATGTCCTGCTTTAACAGTTCATGGTCAAGCTTCAGTTCATCATATTATTGACTTAAAATAATGCAAGAGATGCATAGGAAAATCGTTTGAAACTTCTAGTACTGTGGATACTTTGCTACACATAGTTTTAATACTTTCCGAGAGCATTGGTTACCACTGAACACCACCACACCAAAAGATACACAGGTACAGGTTTTCAATACAGTATATTAATGATAAATGTTGTATTCTTACAGGAATGTCTAGAAGAGGCAAGCCTAGAGGTCCTCCCGGTTCAAAAAGTTTTGTCACAGCTCTCAAGGGCTGCCAAGACAAATTCTTCATTGACTTCATTAGACGGTAAGGGTCATTGTACCGCATATTTATTATTCACTTAGGTGCTACTTATAGGTGAACAGGAAAATCGTGAAGCTTTGGACATTTTTCAGGAATTTTCCTTCAGTTTTTTGTATATCTGCGTGTATCACTGGAATTTATATTTTCCTTTGAATGACGAACTTTAGTTCGCCCGTAAAATTATTTTTATTGACATGTAAAGGAGGATGTGTATTATATACATGTAAGTACCTATAGCTACACGAGTGCGTGTGAATTGTACAAATAAGGATTTCCGCATTATGTTTTTTTGCTTTCGCTTGATAAAGTAACTCTTTGAAATTGAGAAAATAATATCGCATTAAATTGTATAATATGATATCAAAAATCTTTCAACAACCAAATTTCTGCCCGATTTATCAAACCTACGTTGACATAAGTTCCGATAATTGCTATAATTGTTGAGTGTCTATTATATATAGAATGTGCGCTTTCGATTCCAGGTGTCTAGAATGGGACCCCGAGAAGAGGCTGACACCCGCGCAGGCGCTGCGGCACGCGTGGCTGCGGCGCCGCCTGCCGCGCCCGCCGCACGACGAGGAGCCCGCGCCCGCGCCGCTCGGCCTGCCGCTGCCGCACTCGCTGCCCGCCAACCACGTTAGTATAGCGCACCACGCCAAGCGGCTCGCGCACCCTAAGTGCACTGACAAATAGGTTGGTTCTGCTTCTTATTTTACGTTACTACTGTTTGTGGCAATACGATGCGCTTTCTAAAACTTTTTCTCCGCGTGACTTCCGATATTTATCAGCAGGCTTGTATCAAATACTTATTTCCTAAAAGAATTGGCAAAATATTTCATTGTTACCAAGACAAGGGACACACCCAACCGAGGACTGACAGCAAGCGCTGCTTTACCTCGCAGAACAACTGGCAGCCATGTAGCTATAAACCAGATCCCAATCTCAGTCTATACCTAGCTGTAGTCTATAGTGTTACTATTTCGGACAGTTCAAATAGTGTTGTCCAGGGTACATGCAGAGCAAACAAGTTTATTATTTTATTGGCATCGCCAGCCGCCCGTTGTTTCGTGCACAGAGGTTGTAAACGTCCGCAACTGATATATTCATCTGCTAAGGTCACGCCGCAGTACCGCTCGCTACCGATAGTTACTGGTTGTGATGTAATCACCCAATCATATGCACTTTAGTAGACCGTCTGCAGTCGTAAGTCACGCTCGGTAACCCCACCGATGTGTTGTGAGAATGATTTGAGATGGATAAGGTCTCGTCACTCCCCAATGTAAGTGTGTACTCAAAAGTAAATTTAATTTTGTACGCTGTGACAAACAAATGCCTGTTGCCCAGAGTGGTAGGCAGAGGTCACGGACTTCGAAGGCATACTTCTTTCGCCTCATTCACTCTCATTCCATTCCTCATACACGATAGTCGGTTAAGGGTTATTTTTTTTTTCATATTGCCACAAACAGTTTTTTATTTTAATTTTTATTTAGTTTTAAATTTAATTTTATGTTGCATATTTTATTGATGTATTTTTATTTTTTAAGTTGTTTTTATTTTAGTTAAGTTTAAGTTTTTGAGATACTTGCCCACACAGCACAGTAATAAATAATTTTATTTGAGTAAACTGTTGTGGTTGGCCTTAAGATTTCCAGATGCTTCTCAGGCAGGTGGCTGCAACCTGGGTTCATAACCTGGCAAGTACCAATGTGACTTTTCCAATGTCATAGGTATTTTCTTAGTTAATCCAAGACACAATTTCTATTGGCTAAAATTGCTTGCACGAAATGAACAAGCGAATTGATCAACACACGCACACACACAGCTCTTTCCATGATTATATATGATACCTATGTATATACCAGACGTTTTCTCTACAGTGAGTAACATGATAATTCTTTTATTTGATTTGCATGAGTTTTTGATGTTATGACGATAAATAGATATAGGTACGATTCACGCAGTCCGTAAGTACTTAGTTTAGCTTGCAATGAGTCCCGTGTTTCGTCCATTTCTTTAGGCAATGTTTTAAATACTGTTAGATTGTTTTTTTTTTTAAGAAAGCACGTTTTTTACTTAAAACTGTAGTCATATGGTTTTAGTCTTATGTTAGCTACAACAAAGCACTTCAAAACGTCAATCCAGTGGCGCGATAAAAATTTCTTTGAAAAAGAACCGGCCAGAAAGCGCATCTCCGTAGTTTATCTTTTTAAAATAGAATGCATGAGTAACCATTTACAAGATTGGAGAAACGATTACAAGGGTGTAATACCAACGCCCTTACAAACACGTACGCACAACTGACGTGTCGTACCTCACGTATGACCGCCGCCACCGATTTAGCCCACTGTGTCGATGGCGCCGCGCCCTGTCGCGACACCCCGGCGATATCAGTGTATCATTTCCTAAACATGATACTACCTTTTCCCTGAAGCCTTTAGTCAAGTCAAATCGTGTTACGCTTAGTAAAAATACAATTAAGAGAGTTTCAATTAAGTATTCATTGATTAAACACCGCACTCGAGACATTTATGATTTAAACAAACAATAAAATGTAGAATGTATTTATGTAATAGAATTCTAGCTCTTCCTCAATCTAAGGAGGCCAGGATGCTGCTGCATCAGCCGGAAGACGACCACTATTGAACAAAGGCTACATGCTATACAGTATAGTTAAATTAGCTCTTAAACGTGGAAATTGACCAATGAGGGTGGCATGAGCATGCTAGATCAAACCCTAATAAAATAAATATATCAATATCACGCCTGTTTCCTAAAGGGGTAGGCAGAGACCAGAAATTACTATTTGCTACGATCCTGGAATACTTACTAAGTGTAGGTTTAAGTAATCATTAAATTCGTTAATATACACCTTTCTTTTTCTTGCTTTGTATATTAGAGAAGGTCACCGTTCACTCCGTTCAGGCCTGTCATCATCACACCCTAGTGTGCATGCGACTTGTGATAATGTTTGTTTGTGTATGTTACACATGTGTAGACGTAGATAGAGAACGTATTCCGTCTCGCCTACAGGAGCAGTTACTTCAAGGGGTTTAACTACATGGTCCAGTTATTGAGTGTTGTTATTGTGCGGTTATGTATTGTATTCTGTGTAAGGACATTGGTTCTGTTAGGAAGAATGATCAGCTTAAAAAAGGTTTTTATGTAGAAACAGATAGGGGTTTTACTGCTTGTCAGTGACTGTTAGTAGCTTAAATACATTATTATCAAGTATTACTACTTATAGTACTCTGAGTACAATAAGAGGTAATAATAATAATACTTTTAAAAATAACTTACTGTGTCAAGTTAGTCTGTAATTTAGACTTTATCCTAAATATCTTGTTGGATATAGTCTGTAAGGATATTGCAGGGTTTAAATAAATATAAACCTTTTTGTTAGATATATCATGTGACACTGAATCTTAACTCGAACGTATTCATTTCTAAGTTTAGCTATTAATCGTCCTAGTGAGTGAACACCACCCACTTCGATGGACGCGTCTTTCTCTCCACTGAACTGTTCATGTTATAGTTGTGTTAGATATTATTAGACGCGTTACGTATATCTTGAACTGACGTGGAAAACTGAGAAAATATTAGTTATAACTATTAGTCATATTCCGATGAGCTTGACTCGAGTTAGTAAAAATAAAATAGGTGATTTGGAGGTACACGGTGAGTAAGTTTAGGCGGTGAAGTATACATAGACGAATAAACAGACAAAGCTTTGGTTTAATTTAATATGTATGTATGTAAAGGTATGATTAAGATCATTATCTATATATGTATAAAACACAGTCGGTTTTGTTAGAGCACTTATATGTCGAAAACCGCTGGACCGATATTAATGGGTTTTGATTAGTTTTCCGGTCAGGACGATGTTTGCCGGGTCCGCTAGTTGCAAATAAAATACAAAACGCTTATTGTAAATATCGAAATTGTTAAGTTTTGTAGTTATCTATAGTAACTAATGATTAGGTCAATACACCCTGAAGAGTAGATTCTAAAGTATATGCATGGAAGAAGAATGTAATGTCGGAGTGAAGCACTTGTTTGTATAGTTGTTGTTCACCTTTAATGTATATATCGGCGCGACCAACTAGAATAATTAAGTTTAATCATTTGATTGTCCTTAAATTAGTTTATAAACCATCAGTTGATTACTTTGAGTTTATTACGATGTAAAATTAATGTTATCATTGTAATTTCAATACTTAACCTAAAAACTTGTAAACACGCGCACGTGTGCCGAGCCCTATAAATACGGCCGCACGGTAGGCGATCGAGTCAGTCGCACTCGAACCACCGTACAGTACGGACCTCTGGGATGTCGTTACACTGCCCATTGAATAAACGAAGTTTATAAAGTGTGAGTAGTTTTCTTTGAAAATGAGTGGTCATCAAGAAGACAACAACTGTGACGTCAGCATTGCTGACGTCACACTTTTTAAAAACAATAAGGAGGTTCCTTCTCCGTCATCAGAAGTGAGATTGCAAGATGCTCTTACCCAACCCGCTTCCTCATCAGCTCTACCACCTGATCAATTGGAACAAACCAACATCCAGCAGGAAGAACCTGTGTTGGTTACCATTGCACCATTGGAAGCCGTACTGCAATCAAGACCACAAGTGTATCGTCACCATGGAATGCAGTTGGGTGGGATACCACCACAATTCCTGATGCAAATGATGGAGACGATGCAGAAAATGTCGGAGCGCTTATGTGCTCCACCCACCGAAGCAAAAATAAGGATCAAGGACGTCTATTTACCATCATTCGATCCGGACACTCACATCGGTGTACGAGAATGGTGCCAGCATATAGATCAAGCGATTGAAGCGTACAAGCTTGATGATTTCGATGTACGCATGAAAGTCTGCAGCCTGATGATTGGATGGTGACTACTACAACGTGGGAGAAGTTGCGGAAAAATCTCATCACCACATTTGAACCCGAAAATAGGTACTCCCGGGACGTCATCATGTTTAGAGAACATGTTTACGACGCAACTAAAGATATTGCTGAGTTCTTATCACGTGCCTGGATCCTATGGCGAAGGGTCACCAAAGACAAACTGGGCGACGAACACGCTGTGGAAGCTGTGATTGGATGCGTAAATGACGAGCGCTTGCGTATCGAACTGATGAATGCCAGGGCAACCACTGTCCCTGAGCTCATCTCAATTGCAACATCCATACGGAAGAAGCGGAGTCATCCAAGCTCCAGTTCCACAACATTTAACAAACGTTCACGTTTTTCGGACAATACGCCGTCAACAACAAGCTGCCGTATATGTAAGAAGACAAACCACTCCACTAATGACTGCAGATTCAAACCTTCGGAGTCTAAACCTGAAGCTAGCAATAAGGATTCGAAAACAACAGCCGCAAACACTACAAACAAAAAACGAAACGAAACAACTGCTTGTACCTATTGCAAGAGACCAGGCCACACTTACGAAACTTGCTTCAAACTCGAACGTTCGTTGACTTCAAACGTTAACTGCGTAGCAAGCGCTAAGCTGGCTCCTATCACCATCAAAATAGGTGAAAGGTCTTTGCAAGCCATCTTTGACAGCGGGGCAGAGTGTTCAATCGTCAGAGAATCGGTTGCTACAGCCTTACCTGGTCAAAGGAGACCAGTAGTTAACTATTTGAAAGGAATTGGTCAATTCCCCGCACTATCGTTAACCAAACTTACGACTATGACCTAACCAATGAAGATGAAATTATGCAACTACGACGACTTCTGAACAAATACGAACACCTGTTTATCCGTGGATATCCTAAGACTCGGGTGAACACCGGCGAGCTAGAAATCAGATTGAAAAACTCTGATAAATTCGTGGAAAGAAGACCATATCGCCTCAACCCAGTGGAACGAGAGAAGGTTCGCACCATAACCACGGAGGTTGAAAGTTGCTACCACTCCTATGAGTTGGAGACACTGGCAGTGGTACGCGCTATAAAACACTTTTGCCAGTATCTATATGGACGAAAATTTACCGTGATAACTGACTGCAATGCGTTAAAAGCGTCAAAACATAAAAAGGATCTCCTGCCAAGGATTCATCGCTGTAGAAACCCAGCTGAGTTTGCAGTTAATGTTATGACAAGAGACTTGAACTCGCTCAAAATTGAACAGCGACGGGACGATGAACTGCGACCAATAATGGACAGCCTCAGTGACAATAACCCAGTAGAAGACTATGTCTTGGAGGACAATGTCTTAAAGAAGAACGTCAATGATCCTGTCTTCGGTCAGCAACTCAGTACGGTCGTCCCCAAGTCGTTTCAATGGAGCATTATAAACTCTTTTCATACCGCGCTGAAACACCCCGGCTGGGAAAAGACTCTACAGAAGATCAGAGAAACTTATTGGTTTAACAAAATGAGTTCTACTGTTCGAAGATTTGTGGATAACTGCGTTATATGCCGAACATCCAAAGGAAGATCCGGGGCCGTTCAAGCCCAATTACACCCTATACAAAAACCGACGGCTGCCTTCCAAGTTATTCACATGGACATAACAGGAAAGCTGGGCACTCCAGATGATCAGCAGTACGTCATAGTCACCATTGACGTTTTCTCGAAGTCCAACAGAAAATGATTCGTTCAAGCGAACAAGACAGACAACGCTTCAACCTACATAAGGCCAAAATCCATCATTTTCAACGCGTACCACAACCTGACAATCCGGTGACCGTATCGGCGGAAATTGAACAATCTCCACCATTTGAGATGGCCAGAGAACCTTTACCAAGTACATCACGCGCTGAACCAGGTCAACAACAAGCACAGATCAAAACGAGGAAGATCAACCAGCTGACTAAAACCATTTTAGAGCCCCTGTGCATAGCACAGCATCGACCTTCCCCTACTTTCCTTAGAGCCTCTGTGTACCACGGCGTACAAGACCGCCCAGAGCACAGCATCACACCTTCCACTACGAGTCTTCGAGAATTATAAAATCTTCGAGAATTATAAAGTCTTCGAGAATCTTCGAGAATCATATCCTGAAATACGTTTAGAGCCCCTGTGCATAGCACAGCATCGACCTTCCCCTACTTTCCTTAGAGCCTCTGTGTACCACGGCGTACAAGACCGCCCAGAGCACAGCATCACACCTTCCACTACGAGTCTTCGAGAATTATAAAATCTTCGAGAATCATAAAAGTCTTCGAGAACCTCCGAGAACTCTACGAGAACCTCCGATGACGTCCTGAAATACGTTTAGAACCCCTGTGCATAGCACAGCATCGACCTTCCCCTACTTTCCTTAGAGCCTCTGTGTACCACGGCGTACAAGACCGCCCAGAGCACAGCATCACACCTTCCACTACGAGTCTTCGAGAATTATAAAATCTTCGAGAATCATAAAAGTCTTCGAGAACCTCCGAGAACTCTACGAGAACCTCCGAGAACTCTACGAGAACCTCCGAGAACTCTACGAGAACCTCCGAGACCTCTACGAGAACCTCCGAGACCTCTACGTGAACCTCCGAGAACTCTACGTCAACCTCCGAGAACTCTACGAGAACCTCCGAGAAGTCTACGAGAACCTCCGAGAAGTCTACGAGAACCTCCGAGAAGTCTACGAGAACCTCCGAGAAGTCTACGAGATCCTCCGAGAAGTCTACGAGATCCTCCGAGAAGTCTACGAGATCCTCCGAGAAGTCTACGAGATCCTCCGAGAAGTCTACGAGATCCTCCGAGAAGTCTACGAGATCCTCCGAGAAGTCTACGAGATCCTCCGAGAAGTCTACGAGATCCTCCGAGAAGTCTACGAGATCCTCCGAGAAGTCTACGAGATCCTCCGAGAAGTCTACGAGATCCTCCGAGAAGTCTACGAGATCCTCCGAGAAGTCTACGAGATCCTCCGAGAACTCTACGAGAGCCCTTCAATAAAATCTCCGAGAAACTTCAGTGTCTACGAGAACCCTTAACAATCTACGAGAAGCAACGAGGCTGGTGCAGAGCGCGCACCGCCTGTCAGTATGGCCGTATCGGCGCGACCAACTAGAATAATTAAGTTTAATCATTTGATTGTCCTTAAATTAGTTTATAAACCATCAGTTGATTACTTTGAGTTTATTACGATGTAAAATTAATGTTATCATTGTAATTTCAATACTTAACCTAAAAACTTGTAAACACGCGCACGTGTGCCGAGCCCTATAAATACGGCCGCACGGTAGGCGATCGAGTCAGTCGCACTCGAACCACCGTACAGTACGGACCTCTGGGATGTCGTTACACTGCCCATTGAATAAACGAAGTTTATAAAGTGTGAGTAGTTTTCTTTGAAAATGAGTGGTCATCAAGAAGACAACAACTGTGACGTCAGCATTGCTGACGTCACACTTTTTAAAAACAATAAGGAGGTTCCTTCTCCGTCATATACTATAATGTGTTGTCTCCGAATTCATTGGCCTATCAGCTTAATCAACATAATACAACAAAGTCAATATTTCAATTTGCATAGTTGAGTATCGACGTATAATTGTATAATTTGGGGCGTCACGCGACGTGCAACATGCGCCGCACACTGTAGATGGTTATCTGCTGTCCTAGTTAGTCGATCGTTTGGTTTATAGCCGGCGCTTTGTGACAGGTTTAAGCTTATTTTTATAGGTAGAGATAAATCACGGATTGGTAAATAAGTTCGTTAAAATTTTACAGTACTGTCTTGTTTTGTATGAAGGAAAATAATTATACTTGTGTTGTATGTTTTGTTTCAGTCAGGACGTTTATTATGTGTGGTTATTTAGTAACTTCAAAATATAAATTACATGTAGTATATTTTTTAAGAACTAATTAAATTTATTTTTTTAATGAAAGTGAAACATGCTTGGTGACCGGCCATCCTCGCGACCACAACGCCGCCCGTGGCCGTCAGGATGGTCTGTTACCAGTTACATTTCGCTGTACAGTGAGCTAAAGTGATCAATGTGATGTGTGTATCAAAATTCAATAATCGTGTCTTTCCCTTTTGAGAAAAGGTCTTTGCATTGCAGCAGGACAGCACATTTGCAGGCTGGTGGTATTATTATAGTTCAATAATTGTCGCGTGCACTGTGATAGTAATGTGTGGTGTGTGCAGACGAGCGGCGGGTGCGCGGGCAGCGCGGGCGGAGCGGGCGGCAGCGGCGGAGCGCGCGCCGGCTCGCTGCGTACGCCCCTCGCGCGCACGCCCGTCACCTTCAATGCCTCGCAAGTCGCCAGTCAGTATCTCTTGTTTTACTTGCTACAATTTTTCTGCTATGGACTAAATCGGCTTTTTTTTCGACGGTCCCTCTAGATCCACTCTTGATAAATGCATTCCTCTTTCGCAGAAGCGAAATTGCAGGCGGCGCTATCGGAGGAGAGCGGGGGCGGCAGCACGACTAGCGGCGCGAGTGGCGCGTGCGCGCGCTACTGGGCCGCGGCCAAGCTGCCGCACCTGCCCGCGCCCTCCTAGCGCCCGCCGTCCGCGCGGCGCCTGGCCAAGGTAAGCGCGGCGCCGGGCGGGCGGGCCGAGCCCGCGCGGCCGCCCGGCGCCGCTAACGCGCGCGGCCCGCAGGTGGCGTCGCTGGACGCGGCGCGGCGCGCGCGGCCCGAGCGGGAGCGGCGCTCGCTGGACCTGGAGCGCGAGCTGCGCGTGGACCGCGACTCCGACGTGTCGCTGGACGAGCGCGACCACCTCGTGTGACGCGCCGCATTGATCTCATCCTGACTATGACTAAGTTATACGAGCGCGCGGTGGGATTGTGAGAGTGCCCCCGAGTTTTGCGGTTTTCTATGTATCGTCGACGTGAACGTTCGGGTGTGTCGGTGTTAGTGCCTGTGAGTCTCGTTAGCCTTAGGGAACCTCGACCGCCGTTCGGGAGCGATCCCCGATCGTTTCGCCGAACGACTCGTGACTCCGAGGGCAGAATGTCCCGCTCGGGCCGCTCCTGCGGGAGCGGCGGCGAGGCGAGCGACTCGGGCGTCGCGCGCGAGCCACTCGCACTCAAATTCCCCCTCGGAACTGTAGATTAAGCGAACTTGTGTGACTAAAATAATTTAACATTTTTCTACAGAATCAAATGTCATTCGTTCATTTTATGTTTAAATAATTCGATTTTAAGTTAATTTTTGTGTAATTAGTTAATTTTTCTCAAGTGATATAATGAAGCTGTATTCGTAACGAAATGGTGACCTTATAATCGGAATTCTTAAAGGATATAAGGGTAGTTAGTTACAAGGCCTTTGAAAACTAGAATAAGGAGCTAAGCTACGCGATGTTTTTTGTCGATTAGCGTAGTCGATGTTGTGATTCATTGATATGGTTTTACATGATGGTTTGTAATGCGCTTGCGTACTCGTACCACTAGTAACATATAATATTGTACCTTGAGCCATACGTATGGAAAGTTACATTTATTATATAGCGCATATTAAGTACATTTTACAGCATTTTTATTTTACTACTTGTATACAGATGTTTTTCATATATTTTTGTCGTCGAAAGTTTGTCAAACATATCAAGGCATTAGCATTTTGTCACGAAACACTTCAGTACGCGTAGAGGCTATTAGATCGAGGTAACTAGTCGGTACTAGACCTAGTCCAAACTGTGTAACGTGTAGGTTTTATGTTAGCTTGTAAGAATTGATTCGATATACTTGTGTGGAGCGATTCTTGCGGTGACGATTGCTTACCTCGACGATGCCGAACAACTGATGGACGCGCGCGCGCAGACAGCCCGCAGTACTGCGCACTCGCCGCCTGTCTGCGCGGGCGCACACTTTGTGCATGTTTTTGATACAAATATAAACTTCCGACAGTCCTTGTAATTAGTGCAATATGTTTGACATAAATGTTTAATTTCGTCTTCCTCATATTATTATATTTGTAACAATTTACAAAGGGCCTATAATGTTTATATTCAATTAACATGCATTTTATATTTTTTTCGATTTAGTTTGTAGAATTTCTTGGATACATATGATTATGTATAGACACTTATAATGGCTTACAAATGAAATGTATTATTTCGATTTTGTGGGAATGTAGTCCAAGCAAGCACTTATGCAACTTGTATTTTTATAATGTTAATAAAATATAATTTATCGTTGATAAACTTGATGATTAATGTCGATTATTGGAACGTTTGATACCTTAATTATTTGTCGCAGTGTTGTTAAGATGTACAAAGTTTTTGGAAATGTTTTAAGATTTGATACCCGATTTAATACGATATACGATGATTCCCGTGCATTTTATATTCTAGAATATTCGACCAATTGAACAAATCAAGGGTCTTTTCGCTACGGAGCCCTACAAATACGAAAGTTCCGTACGTGCTTGCTTACCCCGATTGTATTTTATCATTTGACCGTATCTCACTATACTCAATGTAGCATTTTTATTTCGATTATCGTGTTTAAGTTGACTGCCGTTTTCTTATAATTATGCTCAATGATAGTTTAATGTCTTAGTACTCTGGAGTGTCTAATGTAGACATTAATACAATTGTGCGATGACCCTAGTTTATTACTTTGGACGTGACGATACACTTATTGTTTGGAGGGAATACCAAACATGGTGGTACACCTAGACAAATGTCAAAACTCTTAACGAATAGAATGGTAAATGTATAGGGATGACACAATATATCGACTATATTATCGATGACATGTCAAACCCATATATTTTTAATTCTATTCGATTTATATTGTCAAGCGTTTTACTTGTCTAGGGAGGCAGTTCAGATGTTAGCTGGGAACCTGAGCTCGAGCCACTTTGACGGCCCGAGCACTCAGATCCCCTAGCCTATATGCTTAGCCAACTTAAGCACCGCGTCTGCGTTTTTCTCTTGTGCATTTGTCGTTAACAAAAGAAAAACGCAAACGTAATAGTTAGCTGACATACAAGTTACGCGTGAGGTTCGTTATTCTCCGATGACAATCACAATCTGTGTATCATCACGCTTGTCCCATAGCATTTTAAGGTATTTAGTCAATTATTGTATAGCTTTTTTTTAACGTTGGAAACTCGAGGGCTGAGACGAGTCATTACACTCCAGCCTCATCCAAATCGTGATAGTTTATGTTCGTCCTTCACATTGTCAAGTCCTTCACATCGGCGATGACTCCTCCAGCTCCACTTGGCATCGATCAGTATTAATCATTACGTTTCATCTCTCGACTCAATAACTGCCAAGTACATATAGTTAAATTAAGTATCGTTTGCTATACATGACTAGCGGAGCGTCTAGTTACGACAATATTAGCTTTCGTTGGAACGCATTTCTCTTATACCTAGTTATTTTTTGTGAAATATTTTTGTTCTCATTTTATATGTAAAAGCTGGTGTTTCACCTCTTGAAACTCGTAACTACAATGTGAATATAAAATAAATGAGTTATACAAATAAACTGATTTTTTATTATATACGTACCTACCCTGATGCATAAAGCATAAGATAATATCATTCCTGTATTCTCCGAAGGGGCAGGCAGAGGTGTATAATACTGTAGTACACCCACATTTTGTCAGATATGTTAGTGCCATTAACCGGGCACAAATCCAGACTTCGAAGCTCCATGCTGCTACTAAGAATTACCTAATGAAGGAAGTTAGTAACACTGCTCGACCCTGGATTCAAAAACAGGGCCGGGCTCAGCAGTCGACTTAGCGATCACTAGACCAACGAGTCAGTCCCTAGTACCCAGAAATGCTTCTAGAAGTAGGTCCTCCCATGTCCAGACCAATTACTCTTAAAAGTTGTGTGAACATACATACAATAAGTTTACCTGTAATATTTCTATTACAAAGAAATGACACTAATAATATAAAGCCGAAAGTTTGTGAGTGTGTTTATAGGTTTGTTACCTCTTCACGCTCAAACGGCTAGACCGATTTTGATGAAATTTCATATGGAGGTAGCTGGCACCCTGGATTAACACATAGGCTATTTATTTTTATTCCAAAAAAATTTAGCGGGTAACACCGCGGGGTGCAGCTAGTAAATAATAATGTGGACTCTTCTGACAACAAGGATAGTATCGAGGCTCACCTCCCGTTTCTAGGTTCCCTTCCTTGTCTCAGGAAGGAAAGAAAAATGCTTGAAAGGCGACATCGCTGCTACGGCAAACGCGGCATTATAAAGTAAGTATTTACCAACCTTGGGAGCAACCAGCCGTGACGGAAACAAAGTTAAAGATGTCAGTGGCCGTTTGTATCGACTCTTGAAAGACTACACTGCTCGGTTTTAGTATAATATTATATTTTGTTTTTATTTATTACTTCAAAAGATTTATACATTAAAATTACTTACATTATAACCTACGTTAAAAAAAAACTAATGAAGAAAATTATGCATCGAAGTATTCCTCCTCATCGCTGTCTACTGGTAGGTCTGATAGGTTGCCCAAAAGGCTAACGGCATTGTCATGCCGGAAGGCTAATGCCATGGTCAAGTGAGGAGTACCCGCAACCAACGAGCGTGTATGAGGAATGTGATGCGTTTGTATGAGGCGAAAGAAGGATCGCGAGAGTCGCGAACCGAACAGTTCGGCTCGCGACTCTGCCGCGTAACCAGCTTATGAATAAGGGCTCCGGTCGAGTCCGAAACTAGTCGGGCATTCCCGAATACACCCGTGAGTATAACCGGAATATATAGTAAATAATATGGATAACACTCACGAAAGTTATAATAGTAAAAAAGTATGCCAGGATCGTAGCATATGGAAAACCGTGGTATCTGCCCACCCTTCGTGGAAACAGGCGTGATTTTATGTATGTACATACCGTGTATACGATGACTACACTCCCCTTAACATTGTTCTACTGGACAATGTTTCATACGATATATTAATTAGGTAAGTCAACAACCTGATTGGCGTTGTGGCCTAGTGATTAGACTGCGCTAACGGTTGCGGGTTCGATTCCCGCTCGGATCAAACATTAGTGCAATCCGTAGATGTTTGTCCCGAGTCTGGGTGTTTGTGCATGAAACGCACCATTTGGCGACATTTTGAAATAAAAATTGTATCTTGTAGGTTTTCTTTGTTACGCCCGAAAATTAATAACAATGCGCTCGCCCCGTGTGATGATCCAGTTGGACTTCGCAACGCTCTGCCTATAACCTTTCTGCCTGCCTTCTAGGGAATAAATGCGCGATGATATACAGATAATAACCTGTTTAACATCGTCAGAACTGCAATTACCTGTGTCCGACAGATAAGAAGTCAAGGAGAAGCCAGTATCCGAATTGAACCGGTGTTTTATAGTATGTACCTAGAGATAAAATTTGAGAGGTTGTAAAAATCTTAAGAATTACTCTTGTATCATTGTATCTACCGACAAAGATGACGTCAGTAACAGAACGCATTCGTTAATATTAAATCAAGATGAAATAAAACGTTCAATAGTAATACCTAAGCACCAACCTACCTTTAAATAAATGATTGAGTATAAGTCGGGTAGAGAAAGGGCCCAAAACCTATAACATCTTGTAAAATAGGCAACTACTTACTCAGTCACATTTTATCTCTTACTGATTGTGAATGTGTTTCATGTGTCTGTAGACCACCTATCAGCCTTTTGCAGTCCTCTGCTGAACGTAGGCCTCCCCCAGGTTACGCCACAAGGCCTCTTCCATGATACAAGAGAATGCTAACAAGATTGGAACACCTTTTCTATTGAGGCTGAATTCAATAACATTTTGAGAGCAGGTAGAAATAATACTAAAATAACAGTACATATCTTGTTGTTTTTGCTCTGTGAAGAGCTCGAAGTATCAAAACCCTACCGCCCCGGGCCACTTGCCGAGAGGTCACTAACGGCACTAACATTGAAGGTGTGCTAACGGACAAACGTCTAAATGTATGATTACCTACGTAGTCATTTTTTATAGAGGGGAGATATAAGTAGAATCTTTATCCACAAATTATTCCATACATTCACTATTCGATTCGTCCAGCAATTTGTCACTCGAAAACCAATATCTAATCCGTAATTTGTAAAAACACCACTCTACATTATTTACTTATATATGATAAAGAGTCTAAAATCAATAATTATGGATTCGATTCCCGCACGGAGCAAAAAATTGTGCGAACCGCAGATGCTTGTCCCGAGTCAAGGTGTTTATGTGGTATTTCATGTTTGTGAAACGCACTACACAGGAGAAATGTCTAGTGTGGGGCGACGCACGTTATAAAAAAGATCAAGCTTCAAACGATAACAAATGTTTTGGATTGACAATAGTTATTTCTTTACGTTAACGTAGCCTCTGCAGAGATAACAAAAATAACATATAGACTCTTAAAGAAGACTGATAGATAAATAAACAACTTAGAATAAGACCCTGACAATAAAATATATATGATATAAATAGCAGACCCGACAGACGTTGTCCTGCATGATATAAGAAGAGATTATAAATAACTTAAATACCGACTGCAGCGCCATCTAAACCATCCTCAAATCCACTTGAACACACACAAAAAAAATCATTCAAATCGGTCTAGACGTTTAGGAGTTCACTGTCAACACACGTACAAAAGATTTTTTTATATAAAGATATGTACCTACCTACTTGAAATTTATAAAATAAACTTTAATGAAAAATATGGGTCACACGAGCGGGACTCGACCCTGACACTTTGCCGATCCGTATTCCATGCTACCGCACCATAAATAAGTTGGGTTCCATACCATACGAGCTCTAACTGATCTACTGTATTGTGTAGTAGGCACAGACAAGCGCAACCGATCGGTGAAAGTATATTTAGGTACTATAGAATGTTATCAGTGTTATCTGCCACAGGCTTAGTAGTAGTAATCCACGAACTTCACAAGAGTATTTGTCGCATTGCTTTGTATTTGAGCTGCTACTCGAACTACTCGACTCGTCTGTGACGAGGAAAGAGGTAGGTAGGGGGCGGTATAACACTTCAAAGTAATGTAACATTATATTTGTAATGTGGTCCCGTGATGTGGCCACTGTCCTTGTAACTAACCGAAAAGTCCTAACGTACTTCAGTCAAATGCGTGTGAGCCGTATTTCTAAACAGTATCTACCTGGCGCAGACGCACGTTTTATCGACGATTGTTCTATCTCGGTATATTTTTGATGTTGATAACAAAGATATTATCAAATGATATCTAACTAAAATATACATCCGTTACTAAGAGCTAAGTATATAAAGATGAAGGAAGCTTAAATATATCTTTATTTGAAACATCTCGCTCTGAATTGGTTGCGAAACTGGCTGGATGTCAAGGCTCTTAGTTTGCTTGCAATTATATCCAACTAACCGACCGATTTTTTTTATTTAGACCACTTTTATCACTCGGGAAACTTGTCCATGACGGTTTGTTTAGTACACATACATACTAAAAGACAGGTTAAACACAGAGAAAGGTGGTCCTTAATAAATCTTACCCAAAAATCGGCGATAGGCGTATTAGTTGTATCTGTATCTACTAACATACAATAAACAGTTTTTGACCTCTGGTCTAAGGCTATAACAATCAATCGCTAGATACTATGTTAATGTAAACAGTACCACAGGTATTTGAAGGCTACAATAAACCCTTAACTAAACCTAAAAGTTCACACTTTATCTGAAATATCAACAATCCATCTACAAGTCACTATAATTATGCCTCCAATGTTTTTAATAATAGGTACATTAACTGCTTACAAAGTTTTACGACTATTGACAATTTAAAACTGTAACAGAAAGTCAGAATAAAACATTATACCTCAGAATATAGAACCAACATGCATCATACCTAATTAAAACTGTTGCCTGAAATTGGTTTCAGGAGAAACTGTAGAATTTGTTATGGAAGAAAATGGAATTATAAGTAACATACTTAAATATGTATATGAAATTCGATATTATTTGGAATGCGCAATTATTTGTATGAATGAGCCATGTATTAAATGCGAAATTAACATTTTTTCACGCAAATTAAGATAACATTAGTTACTTCAACTATTTTCTCTCTCACGTGTTTTTCGGTGGCCTTTTTGAATATAATATTATTTGTTATATAGCACAAAATGTGTTTACGTGATTTTTCAGCAATTGTCTCTTCTAGGCACCTTCGGACGCCTTCGGTGTCAATTGGACGGACGTTTAATCAGACAGGTGGGTGCGAAATGTTTCCTGCCGCAGCTGATGTTGTTGATGCAAATGTTCATATGAGTAACATTAAACTGTAATCTGTTCAAACGATGCAACGACTCCACAGTTCGACGCGACCTTCTCGCGGTACCACGTCTGTCGGTAACAGTGACAGTTTCTCGCCCGCCCGCGTTGTCCGCCATTACTGTCACTTCGCGCGCAATTTTGGTTGTCGATTGTCGCGCGTTAGCGGGAAAATAACTTTTTTTCGGCAAAGTTGTTAGAAATAAGTTATGTGTCTGTGCTTATACGAATAGTGTGTTAAGTTTCGTGTTATAGTGTGTTTCTACTGGTAAGTCAATATTTATATTCTTACTTAACAAATAAATTAATAAAGTATAAAAACATCACCGAAAAGTTTTTTTTTCGGAAATGAATTAAATAGGTAAATGTCTGTTATTCTTATCGTGTCTGGTTATACATAAAGCAAATAATAATTATTATATACAGGTATAATTAACACTGAAATCCATCCAGCTGAATACACTAAATAAACATATTTGTTTCCAAATTTATGGCTTAATAAATACATAATTACCCGTGGTAGATTGTAAACAGGTAAAGCCTTAGAGGCTAGCCTTAGCCTTAACGAATGCAATTAATTTTATTATAGCGAATAACAAACTTTATAAAAAGGTCAGACCTCTTTGAATACTAAAACACTGGCAGGTAAAAAAAGTAAATGCTGTTTTTGTCTATGAACTTCTATTTTTTAAAATTAAACTATGACTGCAATGTTATTCTCAGAGTAATTACTAAAGCAATGTTATTAAACAGAATATCACTATGGCAGCTATTTCTTTTTCTGTTTTATTATGTTTACTAACATATTTCTGATGTAATTGTACTAACACACTATTATGAGCCTATGATGCTTGGAATAAAGATTTTAATTGTTATTTTATTTTTTAATATGTAGACTAGGTACTTTTTACTATAATCTAATTGTTAAAACACATACATACACACATACACATAACATCACGCCTGTATTCCCTGAAGGGGTAGGCAGAGGTGCACGTATAGTACACCCACATTTCGCCAGTTGTTTTTTAGGGCCCAATGTAATAGGGGGCGAGCCTATTGCCATCAACCGGGCACAAATCCAGACTCCGTGCTGCCACTGAGAATTACCTAATGGAAAAACCCAGTAATACTTTGCCCGATCCGGGATTCGAACCCAGGACCTCGTGCTCAGCAGTCGCGCTTGGCGACCACTAGACCAACGAGGCAGTAAAAACAATATGTATAATAAATATTATGTATCTAACTAGTCTAAATAATGAAACCTAAGTAATAAGTTATCTATAATTCTTGAAATCTCGTATCGAAATAACATTAAAACGTGTGTAATCGGGCAGAAACATTAAGTTGTGACACTAATTAGTGTTCTCTTCAGTATAATGAGGAATTCCATTATAAAGTCATTTGATCACATAGCATGTCATACTGGCTATTGGGCTATTACTTTTATTCTATCACTGCTTTCCTGCGGCTTCGTTCGCGTCCTACAGAATTAGAATTAGAATTATGTTTATTGTACAGGATCAATTAAATCTTCACAAACTATAGCCTTTCACCTGTGTTTTATTCTTGTCTAGTTAGACTACTGTAAAGTTCCATCAAAATCTGTTGAGTCGTTTTTGCGTAAAATAGTAAAAAAACATTCATCAATCCTCACAAACCTTTGCGTTTTTAAATATTAGTCTGAAAGAAAATGCGTATTACGTTTAAGTTCATTATTTTTATTCGTATTATATTCTGGTAGAGTTTGAAAAATGTTGATATATCTATGTAGTGTCACTGAATGAAAAGTTATGGAACTCGATCGTTTAGAAAGAGATGAATGACGATTTACGGCATTGGATACATAATAAACTTTTACATGATGCATTAAAAAAATAGTTACATTTTTAACAATAATAATTATGTGTTGTTATTATATTATTTTTACTATATTTGCTCACATTAATATTCGGGAAGACGAAGGGCTTTAATCAGCGTGTGTTGCCATATGGCTCCGAGACGTGGGGGCTAACGGTTGGCCTCTTGTAGCTAAAAGCATTTGAGGCTCAGAGTCACTCAACGAGCTATGGAGAGAGAGATACAGAATTCAGAAATTGGCTAAAGTGTCAATGAGCAGGCCATATCTCTCGAAGAACCGATAACCGCTGGGAAAGAAAGGTTCTGTGTCGACCACGAACCGGAGGACGCAGGCCTCCCACCAGGTAGACCAACGGTATCGTCAGAGTTGTGGGCAACCGGTGGATGCAAATGGCTACTTGTCGTTTATTGTAGCGTTCTAAGGAGGCTTTTGCTCAACAGTGGACATCTTACGGCTGATAATGATGATGATATATATTCGGGATTGACCGACGAGTTCGACTCGCGACTCCGCCGCGTTATTTCTCATGAATAGGCGTCCGTTTAAGTTGGAAACTAGTCCGGCATTCCCGAATATTCACGTGAGTAAAACCGGTATAATATTAAATAGTGAATAGTACGGATAACACTCACAAAAGTCATTATTGTTGTGCTATTATTATTGTTAATTTGATCATCCTTTAAAACACAACACCTATAAATATTTAAAAGTAACATCTATAATGTTTATACATTACTTGTAACGACAAACCTCAAGTAAAATTATTGCCATTTTCCATTATGGAAGTCTAAAGTATTGAAAACGACAGACATGCATCTTAGAATCTATTGTGTAATTAGTAATTAATATGACGCCTTTAGAACTTTAAATGAAGTTTAAAACCGTATTAGACACGTCTGATTAGAATTACTTTACAGAATAGGTACATAAAATAATAAAGTTGTTATTGAAGTACATAATATTATATACTGTATATTCCGGTTATACTCACGGGTGTATTTGGGAATGCCCGACTAGTTCCGAACTCGAACGGAGCCCTTATTCATGAGCTGGTTACGCGGCAGAGTCTCGAGCTGAACTGGAGAGTGGAACCCGAATACACCCGTGAGTATAACCGGAACATACAGTAAATAATGTGGATAACACTTACGAAAGTAATTATTGATACGGTTTCAGAAGTATACAAATGTAGCGGGTAACACCGCGGGGCGCAGCTAGTCATCTATAATTAACAAAACATCTACCTTGAGCATTTGTTGTTAATGTTATACTTTCCGTAACTTACATATCCGTGTATGTAACACGGTAGTAAGTGGAGATCATAGTACATATTTGGGTGACATTGACTGTAATAATGATTATCGTTAGTTAATGCGTAGTTAAAACAAGAAACTAATTAACATATAGTTACTTTGTGTTTTCAACATGTTCTAATATGTAATTCTGTTTTATAACTGTCAATCGAAGCTTAAAATTGTTTCAAAAACATTTCCAATCGTAACTTTTAAACTATCACGTTGTATGATTATAATAGAAAAAAACAACACGGGAATTAACGCGAACACAACTTGACTTTGCTTGTAACCACGGCCGGTGTAACTCGGTCGAAACGTCAAGCAAAAATTAATAAAGTTGTGTTCGCGTTAATTCCCGTGTTTTTATTTTCTATTATTTCCAATTGTATTTATCACAAAACCTAATTTCTATTGGCTAAGAGGTACATGGAATGGACTGTATTTGTCGAAGGCGTAGGCATACTTATACAGTTATATATTACATAGATACTAAAAGGCCGGTCAGTAAATACATCGATGTCTAAGGGGTTCCAAACATTGGATAACTCCGTCCTAAATTAAATTAATAACGATTAGGATTTTGAGTCTTAGTCTTCTAACAGAATCCATTCTGAAACCTAATTGCAATAGTAGAAGTTTTGATCTTTCTGGTTGGATGCTACCTAATTTATATTATTATGTATATCAGCTCGTATCGTCGCACTGTAGGGCAAAGGCCTCCATCCTTCCACTTATCCCTGTAACCACTCAATACCAGTCTCTCAGGTTCAGTCCTGTTCGTAACGCAATCTTTTTCTCGGCCTGCCGCGTTCGCTGCTGTTAGAAACCCACTGAGTGGTTTTTGCCGATAGATCTTCCGCTGCGGCAGACGTGATAATAACAAACGTTAACGATCGATGTCCAAAAAGCCATATTCAGTTTATGTAGAACTGGTATAGCAAGTTAAATACACAAACTAATTAAGTGTGAGTACTCTATCAGTTTACTGAAATCATTTATGTGTTTACTGAATCTGTAATCATCCAATTTGTACCAAGGTGTCATTTTGGAGACCCCGATGTACGTAGGTGTAGACTATTTAAAAATATTGTTATTATACTGAGATCACTAGCCTTGTATGACATTTCAACAAAAGATAAGTCGCCTATGAGCTCACTCAAGGTAAATGCAAGGTGAAGGTAATTCCCTGTCGATAAGGGAACTTGGTAAATTAATAAGACGGTGAAGAAAGTTGAGAATTCTAGGGCTTTACCAACAATAAACTAAGTTATACAGAACATATAGATAAATGAACTTCAAAGTAGGTACAGTATTTTTAAGAAGATTTAAATTATAATCTTCTAAGTAAAGTCTAGTGCTAGAGCTAGTAAAGTCTATTAAAAGATAGTCTATGGAAAAGGCCAAAAAATTAAAACCTATCCTACGTCACATAAAAAAGGTTATTGTGAACTAAATAAAAATTTCATATAATTTTATTAAATCTTTACTACTGCTAAATGTCCTGAAATCAAGATTTTAAAACATCACACTTTGTTTTTTATCGTTATAAGTAGACTACGACGGTTGTTAGTAAGCAGGTTCTTTCCCTTCTATATGTAGATAAGCGGTACATAATGGTCTAGTCAAATGTGAATAGGTGGGATGGTACACCTCTGAAACCGGTATGGTCTACAAGGAATGGAGGCTTGATGTTACACACACAATGTAACACATTGTAAGTCAAGGAAAATTTCCCAATTTGGATTTTCGATGCCGCTTGCAAGTCTGTGACTAAGTATTTACTATGCATATTATAGTAGAAGTCTATCGTAGTATCGTGTTTATTTGTGAACGGCTGACTAGTTTCGGACTCAATGGAGCACTTTTTAAACTGGATACTGATAGCCGAGTGGTATGAGCGTTGGACTGCCAAGTCAACGATTGCAATTTCTAAGCCTGGCACGCACCAAAGGCTTTTCGAATTCATGTGCGAATTAAAAATTAGTTATCTGTTGCTAAAAACGGTGAAGGATAATATTGTGGGGAAACCGGCACACCAGAGAGATTTTTCAATGGTGTGTAAAGCCATGTCAGAGGCCTACAGGCGGTTTAAACTCTGACACCAGGTTGGTAATCAACCATACAATAAGAAGAAGGAGAAGATAAGATAGAGACAGAGTTATTCCTAAAAAAACACTAATTAAATTTGGGGAACAGTAAAAAGTCTGAAAAAGTTTTATCACCAGTTATTTCAAAGCATCTATGACGCTGAAGACATAGGTATCTAATTATCATTCGTCCCCCGGCGCCGGCGATTGTCGTCAGGGTCCACGTCGGACGTCAGTCAGGTCCTGTGCGTCACTGGCTGGATGAAAATGGACAGCGCCGGTCTAGCTTGGAGCGCAGCCATAACTCTTACGATTATAGTAGATAGACTAGTTGACCGCGAGGGATACTGGCGGAACTTGCTCTATTGTAAGATATAATATCATTAAAAATAGGTTATTACAGATACTTTTTGAACGTCATACATAACACATAACATCACGCCTGTATTCCCCGAAGGGGTAGGCAGAGGTGTACATATAATACACCCAAATTACGCCAGTTATGTTTTAGGTCCCAATGTAATAGGGGGCGAGCCTATTGCCATCAACCGGGCACAAATCCAGACTCCGTGCTGCTACTGGGAATTACCTAATGGATAAACCCAGTAACACTTTGCCCCACCCGGGATTCGAACCCAGGACTTCGTGCTCAGCAGTCGCGCTTAGCAACCACTAGACCAACGAGGCAGTCATACAGAAGACAGCTCTCAACCCTTCACAGATTCTTTTGAAGTTTCTTAACCTGTAGTCGATACGATAAATAATGCAAAATCGAAACGAATATAATAAACAAAACATACCTAAACACAAAAGAATTTGGTCATTACTAACCGGAATTTTATCGTGAAATACTTTCATCTTTAATTGAGCTAAGCTTATCAATACATGAGGTTCATTATAAAGTTATAAGAACATAATGATAAATGATTCGGTATAGCTCTTGACTTTTTGTAATCAGTGAGACTGGAAAAGTTACCATTGACCCCCATCTTAAAGTTTTTGTTAAACATCAATTTCTTCACGAGAAGTTTCTTTTTTCATCATTAACAGCATGAGTGCTTTTTTGTTGTAAGTGCGTAAGTGTGCTATGAAACTGTTATTCCACCTATCTACTGTAGGTATCATTTTGGCAATAAGCTTAGGTATGTAAAGAACGGTAACTATAACACAAGTCAGAACCTCCTCTTTTGTAGTCGGTTAAAATTAAACTCTTAGCTCTTATCTATATTTGTTGAATCATTAGGTTGAACACGGTTGGATTCTGTGATTGGAGAGAATTTGAGATATTCGCTGTTATGGAAACACATCGGTCGATAATATTTGATTTCAGTAAAATGTTGACGAATTCCTTGCACACAATATTAACTGTTATGGATTAGGCGAGTTTATTGCCTTCAAATGCTGTGAGTACCAAGTTGATGTGGTTTTAGCACGTTTTAAAACTCTTAATGGAAACGCGCGTGTTGTGAAAGCTCGTATCATCCTCTAAGTGTGTAGGCCAAAACAAAATATTAGCACATACAGAAAATTATAAGTCGTGGTGCCCTAGGGGTTAACATACCGGATTTGTATGTAAGGTTGCAAGTAACCCGGGCAAGTATCAATGTGACTTTTCAATGTTATTTATAACAAACTTAACTTTCTTAGTTATTCTAAGATAACATTGACAAACGGTGACGGAAAACATCGTGAGGAAACCTGGATTTAATTATCTGAAATCGCCAACCCGCAGTGATCTAGCGTGGTGATCAATGCTCAATCCTTTTCTATACGAGAAGAGGCCTTTGCCCTGCAGTGGGACAGTTATAGGCTGTTATTATTATAGAAAAGTATGAGTTAATGGTAGCATACCCAGAAGGGACTGCCATGGACGCGACCCGCGACATTTCGTTCGAACATCGACACTTGCAACCCTGAAAAGCAAACAAGTGAATAAGAATAAAACATCCACTATTTTCTTACGATGGGTAATGGACTAATAGTACCTATGTTCAACAAAGTAGACTTTAGTACTCACTGATTTTGCTGTAAATAGGCACTAGCTACTCGTACATGACATTAAGGTAGTTTAGCAACATATTGTATGAACACAACATTGTTTATTTACTTTTATACACAATTTCTTGCATATTAACCGAAGAGCACGTGTAATGTCGTTTTATGGCTCAATAACCGACTTATCGCTGTACCGACCGCTTTATGGAGTAATTGACGACTTTCTATTGGTTAGCGGAAAATTATATGTAACTTATTCATGTTGGCTACCTCGTTGGTCTAGTGTGTAGCAACTTGTGAGATTGTTAATGGGTTTTTCCATTAATACCAGCATGGAGTCTGGATTTATCTTCTTCTGTTCTGGAGAGAGAGGAGGGACGACTGTCTCGTTGGTCTAGTGGTTGCTAAGCGCGACTGCTGTGCACGGGTTCCTGGGTTCGAATCCCGGGTCGGGCAAACTGTTACTGGGTTTTTCCATTAGGTAATTCTCAGTGGCAGCACGGAGACTGGATTTGTGCCCGGTTGATGGCAATACGTGACGACCTGATTGGCGCAGTGGCTAAGCGATTGGACTGCTGCGCTAAGGGTTGCGGGTTCGATTCCTGCACGGGGCAAAACTTTGTGCGAACCACAGATATTTGTCCCGAGTTTGGGTGTTTGTGTATGTGATATTTCGTGTTTGTGAAACGCACCCACGACACAGGAGAAATTCCTAGTGTGGGGCGACGTTATTAAAAAAAAAAAAAATAGGCTCGCCCCCTATTACATTGGGACCTAAAAAAAAACATTACTGGCGAAATGTGGGTGTACTGTATGTGCACCTCTGCCTACCCCTTCGAGGAATACAGGGGTGATGTTATGCTATGCTCATGTTCTGGAGTTACCGACTGCAACTACACATTTTGATTCTAGGTTAACGGGTAGGTACTTAGTACCCAATAGGTTTTGATTGAGAAAATTTTAAAAATAATCAGTATAATTGCTTGTAACTTTTAATTGCTTTAACTTAGAAGTTACATTTTCTCACGAGTATCTGATATTAATTGTAACCATACCTTCACGCGTTCTTGAGAAAAAGGGTTCACTGACAGACAAACGGACAACAAAATGATTCTATAGGGGATTTATTTTTCCTTTTAAGGCACGGTACCCTAAAAAACAATGATACCGGAACGACAATCCTAGAAATATGTAAATAAAATATCTATTTAACTAAAGTCAGAGTGGTGGTGAAATGTTTGCTAGTATTTGCGTCACCACTTTAGCCGAAGACTAAGCCTGCAATAACCGTGGCAAAGCCAGTGTTTGTTAAGCTATTTTCAGCCTTGGTAGTATTCAGGTTGTTTATTGACCTGTCTAAAAGAAAAATAAACATTCTTAATTATAACCTCAATATAAAACATGAAATTAAGTATACTTAGGTATTTTTATTAATGATTTCTCTTGAAGCTTATAATTAGTCACGAAAATAAGTTAAATACTTTATAATATTCTAGCTGCGCCCCGAGGTGTTACCCGCTACTTTTTTTCGGGATAAAAAGTAGCCTATGTGTTAATTCAGGGTGTCAGCTACCTCCATATAAAATTGCATTTAAATCCATTCAGTAGTTTTTACTTGAAAAAGTAACAAACATCCATCCATATAAACTTTCGAGTTTATAATATTAGTAGGGATATTTTATTTGCACATTAGTTATTTGTATAATAATTAAGTTTTATCGACGGCGTTATTTAATTATTTTATTGCCTATAACCCAAGGTGACTTAACTACTCAACTTAGATACGAAGTCGCTAAATACCTGCAAGTCAATACTTATTCCGTAGGATGTGGGCGGTGGGCATAAACTTCCCACGCCCACATGTTGATGTTAACTTTCTATAAAGTAATTATTAGAGTTTTGTATTAGTATTTAATCGATTTAATCGATAACATAATGTAACACTGAGAGTTACACACTTACAAAATACATAAACAGGTACATGAAGTCTGAAGACCCACGAGTCAATTCTAATTGATGCAGCTTGTGGGCGGTAGGCGAGATCAAGTGTTGTCTTCACGCCAGTTTTAGCTTCCTACAGAGTAATCAGTTGGTTTGCTTTGTATCACAGATTGGTTAACGAGGTGTTTAGCTCATAAAATGGAGAACATTGAGTAAGAATGCGGATTGCTGGTTACATTTTCCGGGTGACCACGAATTGGATAGGTTATGTTGTTTTTATCATGTTTTGTTTTGGGCTAAAGCGGCTTTTGACAATGAAGTGCTCAGCCTTGTTTTCCTGGTTTAAAGTTTGATTCTAAACTGGGCCTAATTAAATAGCTTTTTCAAGAAAATAACAAAAGCCTTGGATTTTCAGAATTGTATCAAGGTATTTTTTCATCTCTTCTGCTTTGTAATTTCTCGATGCAGCTGTAATTATTAATATAAGTATTTACGTTGTAATGTTTGTGGTAGAGTTATGTTAGAGGGACGACGTGCAACAAACTTAAAAATTTAATATAAAAATAGACATACCTATTCAATTAAGAGCACATTCCCATTAAGTTCCGTCTAATATTAGTTACAAAACTGATGCATAGAGTTAAAAATACTTGGTAGAGTTCCTCTCGCCGGATAAATTCATTTGAGCCAATATAACGGCAGCTGTCTAGGCTCAGGTGTTACTCACGAGCGAACCGTGCCGAGTTCAATGCCGATCATTATGAAGTTCAATGTCTTATACGAGGAGACAACCGGACAATCTTGTCTGGTCCTATTTTGGGAGCTAAGGACCAAAATATGGAAGTAGTGAAAGGTTTTTAGACATGTTGGTTTTTTACTAGCAGTTGGACTAGGCTACCGGAATATTAATTGTTTTTTTAGGTTACACTTGATTTAGAAGACCTGAGACCTCGAAAAAGCCTTGAGGTATAAAACAAAAGGTCAGCTCGGATTAGACGTATTAGGAATTGACATACATTAGGATAACGTGGCTTTGTAAACAAATAACTAAACAAGTGCTTATTTGCTACCGTTTCAATGTGTATATTGATAACTAAAACTCAAAAAGTGAGTAAATATTATGAATGGATATAATTGGTAGGTACATATCTACTATCAGCGTTAAATTGCTTTCTATTGATCAAGTTGATAGGAGATAAGCGAATGATTAATTTTACTTTTGTTTAATAACAATAATGACAGTAGGTATTTCTTTCTAGATTCGATATTACTGAGAAATCAATACAACAATAGGTATGTTGATTTATATGTTAAGTTCAATGACCGGCAAAGTTTATTTGTTTTTTACCATGAATGAGCCACAGAGAAAGTTGGTTCCAGACGATACGTAATATATTATGTAAACAGATAGGTATGTTAAATATAACAATATGTTTGACGTCACTTCAGAGGTCGGCTATACGCATATTATGAACGAAATTAAGACGAAACTTTCACAACAATGGCCAAAGATTTATTAAAAGTGTTTGCATTTAGATGTGCAACACAGTCGGCACAGCACATCTTAAACTCTAGGTTTACTTTTATGTTATTCTAAAATACCTTAGACTTACAGTAAAGAGTTAGACAAACTCTAGAATTTTGCATAACCATTTAGGCTTTTGTCGAGCTCTAAAACGGTACCTAACTACGGTAAAACGGCATGTCTACATGTCATTGTATTCATTTACAAAGCAATAGAAGATAGCAGTCCCCTTTTACAAAAGTAAAACATTTAAAGACAAATGTGTTCGTTACAAAATGCTAACGTATTTAGAAATGTAGATAATGTTACCTACTTTTAAGTGGCTAAGCAAGTTTTGCAATATTAAATATCACACATAAATATATCCTGTTCCTATCCGTCGTTTACAAATGTATTAAAACTAGTCTCATTTATTACACTGACTTTCACGTAAATAATTTATAAAATGTGGTTTATTTGAACCAACGAATGTCTGGTCCTTTTCACAGCTGAAACGTGGACTTTGGAACAACAAAAGGGAAAGTGAACTCGAATGAACTGAAACCGTTATAGGGCCGATCAGTCGTGTCTTTTAAGTCATACTTAGTGAAACACTCGAGATATAAAAGTGTTCTCTGCACCTTACAGGCTGTCTCTTGTAAGATTTTACCTTAATCAAAACGAATGAAATTAGATACACAAAGATTTACAAAAACAAACAATATACGTCATATTCAAACATCCACAGATATTATGTGATCAGTATAACGATGTATATATGAGTTAGATCGCGTCTCGTTTCAATCACAATTATCTGGTGGCACAGATAACTGGTAACAGAACGGTACAAGGTTGCGAACGATCATTAAGGGGCACGAGAATATCTAAGTATGGTCTTTCTGTGCTCAGGTCTGAAGCTATAGTACAGTTTAGATAAACCGCAGATTGCTCCCTTTATTCTTGACGACAATTCAGTTACCCTGGGACGAATCCAGCGTTGGCTCGATAAATGGCAATGGGCTTACCACTCTTTCTATTCATCATCATCATGATCAGCCGGAAGACGTCCACTGTTGAACAAAGGCCTATTCATCTTACTGAGTGCGAAATATAAGTGCATAGAATCCTGAATTCCTGAGAAATATGAAGAAGAAAATCTCTTGATTATACAGGCGTGGTATAGATAGATCTAGGTTTGCTGGTGGTACGTCCACTTCACCAGTGATTAATGAGTCAAAATGAATAAAAAAACGTACTACAACCTTAAGTAGGTGGGTAAGGATCAGAGGAACAGCTATTACATAAACCGGTCTAGGGAATCTCTTTGAAAGATTGAAATCACAATACTTCATTTATTTATTAGTATCTCTGCCTTTTTGGTCTAGTGGTTGCCAAGCGCTACTTCTGAGCACGAGGTCCTGGGCGAAATCCCGGGTCGGGCAAAATGTTACTGGCTTTTTCCATTAGGTAATTCTCAGTAGCAGTACGGAGTCTGGATTTGTGCCTGGTTGATGGCAATAGACTCGCTCCCTTTTTCATTGGGACCTAAAAAAACATAACTGGTGAAATGTGGGTGTACTATATACCTCTGCCCACCCCTTCTTTTTCTTCTACTCTGTGTTACGTTATTTGTATTCAAGAAAGTACGTTTACAGATCTCGTAATAGGGTAAAACCCTGTCCGCTATCACATTCTATGACACAATAATGTTGCCAAATGCCTACGACAGACGTTAGATAAGTCGGTTCCGTTAGATCACTGTTCTGATAACATCTTATCTTATTATTTTGATGAAAACATTTAAACTTTGTATTATATAATTTCTAATTACGTGAATTCGGCAGTATATGGAAAGACATTGTCAAGGATGGTTGGTTATGTACTGCCCCTGTTAGGGCGCCATCAGATTATAGGGTTGTTCGGTGAAAATGTTACAGAATCAACTAGGTATGCTGTTATTGCAAAGGAGTGTTTGAACATCTGGTGCGAAGGTCTGATTTTTTAGATGATACTAATAGGTTGTATAATATATTCAACAACAGCCTGATTTCCTGTAAGAATTATTGTAAAGCAAATCTTGTAAAACAAAAATTTTACCTAACTAAATACTCTTATATATTATCCCCTTGCCTTTTTCCTTTGGAAAAAGTAACCTACCTTTCATAGAGTACGGTCGAGTAAGTGTTATTATAACCACGATTAGTTAAGTAGGTATATTGGTTCAGTTTATCAAATTCTGTGAAATTTCATTACAAGTACCAAACCACTTGGATTCCAAATAAGTAATTAACGCCTTTGTAGTTTGATAACTGTATGTAGGTAACGAGGTGTTAAAGCTTTCATTTATTGTCACTTTTTTACTATAATAACTTTCGTGAGTGTTATCCATATTATCTACTATATATACCGGTTGTACTCACGTTGATATTCGGGAATGCCCGACTAGTTTCGGACTCTAACGGAGCCCTTATTCATGAGCAGGTGACGCGGCGGGGTCGCGAGCCGAACTGCGCGCACAACGCACCGCATACCGTTGCGCACGCGACGATGGTGGTGGTGTTGGCAGCGCGGCCGGCGTAGAGTGCTGTCGTGCGTCTTCGTTGCTGGTCGTGTGTTCGTCGTGTGGCCAAACGTTGGTGCATACCGTGCTAATTGTGTCACACTCAAGACTTACAGTATTGCTGCAGGACGTCTTAGCGAGGGCCGGTTTCCAGGCAGGTGGCAGTGTCCAGCCTATATCTCTGTTGAAGTTCGGGCGGCGGCTGATCTCGATCGCTTCACGTACTTTCCGCGGCACGAAATATTTCTCCTTCGCTAGTACGGAGGCCTTATCAAATCTGATAAAATGAGCCGCGCCCGATACTGAGTGTTCAGCGACTGCCGACCTGTTGCTGTCCATGCTCTTCATGCAGCGTATGTGCTCCTGCAGTCGAGTCGAGATGTTGCGGCGTGTTTCTCCCACGTAATTGAGGCCACAATCGCACGGTATCATGTATACGCCTGGTGCGCCTAGAGGAATTTTGTCTTTCGGCGAACGTAGGAATTGCCGCAACTTTTCCAGTGGGCGGTAGATAGTCTTGATGCAATATCTTCGGCGTAACAAGTGTCCTATCTTATCCGTCACCCCACGCATGTACGGTAAAAATGCGGGAGCACGTTCCGCCCCTGATGATCGTCTACGTTCAGCCTTCCCAGTGTTTACAGTGCGCATACATTGCCGCCATGTGTAGCCGTTGCACTCTAGCGTCTCTCGTAAGTGACCCAACTCTGCATCAATGTGTTGCGGGTCACACAAGGCGAGCGCTCGGCTTATTAATGTTCTCGGCACTGAGGAGAGTTGCGATGGATGGTGGTGAGAGTCTGCGTGTAGATAACGGTCGGTGTGTGTCGGTTTTCTGTACACCGTGTGTGACAAACGACCGTTACCGTCCCGGATGACGAGCACATCTAGGAACGGCAGAACTCCCCTGTCTTCCTCTTCCACTGTAACTTGTATTTTTGCGTGAAACCCATTAAGGTACTTTGTAAATTCCCCTAGGGCGTCACGGTCGATGATAGCGAATATATCATCCACATAACGCCACCAGTGTCGCGGTTTCCTGGTCGCAGCCTGTAGGGCCCCATCCTCAAACCACTCCATAAAGATATTGGCTACAATTGGCGCCAGTGGTGAACCCATAGCCACCCCGTCTACTTGCAGGTAGTATTCGCCTTGCCACAGAAAATAGCCACTTTTTAGGCAGTACTTGATGCACTCAATGTATCCCGCGGGTAATGTTGTGTTTATCAACAGATTGGATATGATGTTGATTGACTCATCCACAGGAACATTGGTAAATAATGATGTTATATCAAAGCTGACCATTATCTCTGTCTCCTGCAGCCGCACATCTGCTAATAATGTGACGAAGTGTCTCGAGTCTTTGACGTGGCTACTCGTTTGTCCAGTGAGGGGTTGCAATATAGTATATATATATACTACACGCAGACTCTCACCACCATCCATCGCAACTCTCCTCAGTGCCGAGAACATTAATAAGCCGAGCGCTCGCCTTGTGTGACCCGCAACACATTGATGCAGAGTTGGGTCACTTACGAGAGACGCTAGAGTGCAACGGCTACACATGGCGGCAATGTATGCGCACTGTAAACACTGGGAAGGCTGAACGTAGACGATCATCAGGGGCGGAACGTGCTCCCGCATTTTTACCGTACATGCGTGGGGTGACGGATAAGATAGGACACTTGTTACGCCGAAGATATTGCATCAAGACTATCTACCGCCCACTGGAAAAGTTGCGGCAATTCCTACGTTCGCCGAAAGACAAAATTCCTCTAGGCGCACCAGGCGTATACATGATACCGTGCGATTGTGGCCTCAATTACGTGGGAGAAACACGCCGCAACATCTCGACTCGACTGCAGGAGCACATACGCTGCATGAAGAGCATGGACAGCAACAGGTCGGCAGTCGCTGAACACTCAGTATCGGGCGCGGCTCATTTTATCAGATTTGATAAGGCCTCCGTACTAGCGAAGGAGAAATATTTCGTGCCGCGGAAAGTACGTGAAGCGATCGAGATCAGCCGCCGCCCGAACTTCAACAGAGATATAGGCTGGACACTGCCACCTGCCTGGAAACCGGCCCTCGCTAAGACGTCCTGCAGCAATACTGTAAGTCTTGAGTGTGACACAATTAGCACGGTATGCACCAACGTTTGGCCACACGACGAACACACGACCAGCAACGAAGACGCACGACAGCACTCTACGCCGGCCGCGCTGCCAACACCACCACCATCGTCGCGTGCGCAACGGTATGCGGTGCGTTGTGCGCGCAGTTCGGCTCGCGACCCCGCCGCGTCACCTGCTCATGAATAAGGGCTCCGTTAGAGTCCGAAACTAGTCGGGCATTCCCGAATATCAACGTGAGTACAACCGGTATATATAGTAGATAATATTGTCACTTTACCTACATAGATAAGTTTATCTAAGAAAGGAACTCAAGTGGACGGTCACTTGACGTGCTTTCACATGAAATGGAGTGATTGAGAATCGAGTGGCAATAACACGAGTAGGTATGTATCTTTATTATAGATCACCTATATTACCAAATAGTAGAGACGGGAACAAAAAAATAAGAATAATTTATTGTATAAGAAACTACAGTCAGTGCATTTATTCCTGAAACTCACACTAGGATACTCTGTTTCGTGTGTTCCAGGCTCCTTCATTCCGTTCACATTTATACGGTTATACAAATAAAATAACCCGTCAATTGCGAGTCGGAATCGCGCACGAATGGGTTCCATACCATCATGTATAAAGTTAAAAATAGGCAGATGGTGACGGGATTGTACCGCCAACTGTATTGACGCGTCTATCGTCATCATCATCAGCAGCCCACCTCCGTCTACTGCTGGCAGGCCTGCTATTAACGCACTCATAATCTGCTGGATAACGTCCACTGTTGAACAGAAACCTCCTACGCCACAATGAACGGCTTTCATCATCATCAGCCGAAAGACGTCCACTGTTGATCAAAGGCCTCCCCCTACGCCACGGTAAAAGGCATTACCGATTCTGAATTCCAGTATCGAAATCCTTTGTTAAGTAACTCATCCGTGGAACGATCTACAATGGAATCAAATCCACTTAAACAGCAAGTTTAATGAAACTGTTGTGTGTGAATAACACATAGCTATAAAATGTCAGCTATACTATATACAATCACAATTTCCTCGTAGTTATTGTCTTATTGTTTTTGTGGTTTAAAGCAGTTGGAATGGCAACACTCGCGTGGGAACTTCGTAAAACAATACTGTGATATGTTTACTGAACAAGTATAATATTATACATATAACATACAAAGAATGATACCTATCGTACAATAAGTATTGGTGTTATCCATATCAAACTGGTTGTAGGTATGTCGCGTAGCAGTTTCAGGAATGCCTGTATTGTTAGTCTGTATTCACAACTGAATTAATAGTTAATAATAAAATAATTAGTAAGCTGGAGGCGAGTGGAAAGTTGGTTAAAAATTATGAGTTTTATAAAAACTTTATATAATACATTCATTAAAAAATAAGTGTTGGTAATAATGTGGACCGAAGGACCAGTCCTTTTGCCCAAATTATGTAGGTATCTAGCAGTGCTTTTCTTCGTGAATTTGCAAACCGTCCTTTTCTTTGAAAAGGGGCGGACTACCCTGGGTGCGCCCACGGTGCCACATAATTCTAGTTTTTACTTCCATTTTTGTTCAGAAATTAACAATGTTTTTAGTGCTTCTATTATATTTAATCATTTATGATTCAACCGTCCTCGTTAGTCGAAACGAGTTTCTTAAAGATAATAATGTTTCTAAAAAAACATGAAACAAGGTTTAATAATAAGGTTATTAGTCGTCAAAACTTGAGTTTTTGTGCTTAGTTGTCATCCAATTTCAATTAGGTGTATGTTTTTAACAGCTTCTGAGTGGGTCTGGAGATGGTGCCCAGGAAATGACAATTCTCGGTACCAAGAACTTGGGAGTTGAGTGTCTAAAGCAACGTGGTTCTGCCCACATGTCAGCGTACCTACCTATCTGGGGGTACCCGGTACAGGTGTTGTTTGTATACATTTATACTCGTAAGTAACTGTATTACTGCTGGGAAAGGAGCGAAGAATAATTATTGACATCTACTTTTGCTCACCGCTTGTAACGTTATAGATCTTTAAAGAGTTTAGTCATTTTCAGAAATATTCCCTAAACTTTCCTTCCTCTTAACATTTCTCATGATTATTGGAGAAAAGTTGCTGGCTTTGCAAATCTTTTTATCTTGCGCTGCACAACATTTTCGGTTGACTATCCTATAATACTCCACCTTGACTGTGAAAGGTTGTTACCTTTTCCAAATCTTTTCTATCTTGAACTACACAATTTCGGTCTTATATCCTCCATCCTTTATAGCTATTAGTCGTTAGAGTCAATGGAATACCTCAAATTTTAATTGAGATATTATAAAACCTGGTACAGAATAAATCTAAGCAAACCGCTACGCGCTGTACAAAATAATGGGATAGACGAATTAGGTTGTTTCATTTAAATCTAAAACTAAAGGTCGAATCCATCTGTTCCCTACTGACGAACATGACCTATCTCGTAGTAACAGCCAGTCAGATAGTAATATATTTGCAATATATCACAGGCCCACCGCCGAACCCGCCAAGGTGGAGGGGGGCCCAAGGTCCCCTCGACGCGTCCCCCTTACTGTCTCGTCACGACCCTCAGTGCAAACTATGCTGCAAAATTGATCCATTTTGGAAGTGAACGGATTTTGGCATTTTGTAATTCAGCTATGGATTAGAGAAGAAAACTTTTGAACGTTGAGGGCATTCTTTGGGAATTGCTGTATAACTTAGAGTGCTGAAGGTTATACAAACAACGGAGAACATACTTACCTATTCACATAAATTATACTGTTACATACAAGAAATCAGTTTGGTTCGTAACTGTGGCGTACATTGTGTGAGGCCTGTCCTGCAGTGGTCTGCAACGTTATAAGTACCTATAACAATTTATGAGAATAAGGACAAATCTAATCCTTCCAAAGCTAGCCAAGGATAGAAGACAACACTCACACCCAGACTTGTGCACAGATATCTGCGCAGTGCTTAATAAATGAGGCCATAAATGTAAGTTGACCATTTCAACTTGTATTTAAAAGCCTATCTAAACAGTTGTAAGGTAAAATCATCAAACTCGGACCCTTTCAATAGCCGTCCACCTGATTGTTTAGTGGTAGGTCAGTTCGCAGTATTCATGGCTCCGTTCCGGTCCTGGCTCCTGTCCTTTGTCCTTCGACCTCCTCAGCCAAGTGGAGCGCGACCTGTTCAATGAGTCGCTTTATGTACCCGACACACTGACGCCAGTCTGGAGATCAGTTACACTATACACTATGTTATGTACAACTTACGTTTTGTTAATGCCTCAATTGTCATGGTGCACAGGTACTGGTGCTGCTAAAATGCGTATTTGGGTTTTGTCAAAATGGCCCATAAAATATGAAAAGAGACTTCGAAAAGGCACTGTCTGTCTATTTTAAATAAATATATAGTACTTTCATTCTAAATAGGTGGACAGACTACTACTACTAGTACAACTAAACGTGCTGCCGGGTCTCCATATAATTATGTACAAAACAATCCATTCCAAAAAATATTTCACTAATATTTTGAATGAATCTTCAGGGACGTTCAGAGTAGAGACGAGGTTGCGGGCGGAATCCAGTTAACGATAGGTATCATCATCATCAGCCAGAAGACGTCCACTGTTGAGCAAAAGCTTCCCCCTTAGAACGACACAGGTATAGGTATCAATATTAATAGCATATACAAGCGCTATCTAAAAGTATCCACTGCATACGTATGTGGCTAATCCAATTTTCAAGAAATAATCGAAGGTCGAATCTAGTCTTCGACGATGTTACCAATATTTACCTATTGTCAGATAGTTGCATATATAAGTTTTTGCCCGTGGCTTCGCCCGCGTTAAGTAACCTATGTCCTTTCTCGGTACTAAAACTTTCTACATGCCAAATTTCCTCAAAATTCGTCCAGCAGCTTAGTCGTGAAGGCCTACCAGACAGACAGACAGAGATACTTTTACATTTATAATATTAAGTATGGATCATAAGTTTTTCTACAGATAAATCTGGATCTCATAGACATAAATATTACATAATAACAAAAGGCAATAAAATCAGACATAAAAAACCTTTAATATCACAAGATTCGCCACTTTGACAACAAGATGGTATTCTAAATTACAATCTGGCGTTGATCAAAGCTGTTTATGTTATCTGTATTTAGATATCGGCTTATATAAAACGAAATTAGAAAAGCAAAACGTAACGTTCGTTATGTAAAATGGATCCAATTTGCTAATAATAATGTCAGTGGGGACTCGAACTAAACAAGGTATCGAGTCCTTTGGCTGTAGAATGTTATTGCGATTCCGGCCTCCTGCCATCAGAAGCGCAGAGCAGGCATTGTCAGGTTTTTAGTGGTTAGTTCCGTGTGGATCATCAATGTAATAGCAGAGACTATTGCCATTAACCGGTCCGAAATCCAGACTCAGTGCTGCTACTGTGAATTACCTAGAGGAGAAACCCGATAACCCTTTGACCGATCCGGATATCGAACCAAGGACCTTGCGCTTTGCTGTCGCGCTTTGTGACTACCAGACCAACGAGGCAGTCTCTTCAATTTTGTAATATTGATTATGACCTAGATATGGGATACTGTAATAAGATTCTGTTGATGTGGTGGACTTGTGGTTAAAGAACCACCTCAAACTCATAAAACTGATGATGACGTAAATATCTATTGTCATTTTGTACCATTATAGTTCGGCACGCGATGGTACCTCGATGCGCAGGCGCAATAATGAATGTATTCTCTAAGGTCGTAACTCTAATGACACAGGAAACCAGTTTGAAAACATAGATTAGTCCGCACTTGTATGTCGATGTAATGAGGGACTTACCTACTTTGGATGGGGTATAGGTACCTACCTAATTATTTATAGTTAGTTGGGTAATTTCACGGCAGATTGAATATCGAAAACCATGACTTGTGAGACTATTTCAAAATGGAAGAAAAACATGACAGACTCATCACTAATTGTGAGTTTGTGACTGGCTAGTAATGATCAGGTAATGTATTGTAGTAAGTAAATACCTACATATTTATTATCTACATTTAAATTATAAAAAATATTTTGTTTAGGTATTTATAAAAAGAAAAAAAAAAATATCTCGCTGTACAACTATGAACGAGTTTAAAGAATTCTGATTAAAAAAAAAACTAAAATTAAACATGTTTATTGCGTTCCACGATGTAGTTCGGATTGTCAGTTATTTACAATAACAATTTATTTTTTGTCAATACTGTCAGTCGGTATGCGATATTTGAGAATCTTTAGACTTCGATTCTAAAGGCGTGTGAGAGTGTAACAGGTAAGAATGTAGAATTAGAAGGCGCATAAGAAGTTTTTCAACTAAAAACCACAGCTTTTCCCCCTTTGTATCCTCACGCACTCATAGGTACCCTCAGGCGCCTTTTGGTACCCTCGCACCCCTAGCTAGGCACGTATCTAGTTTACTTTAAGGTAAATCCGCCACTGTAAAGAAGTATCAATAGTTTCTGACATCTAGATTGCTTAGAGCGATAAGCCCGCCCGTTGTACACGTGTCCTTAGTAAAGAGAAATCTCTCTCTGTGGCGTACCTTGGGCCTGTGCCCAGCAATGGACTGAAAGGGGTGATGATGAAAGAGAAATCTAATTAATATCTCCGTAATTTGAAGTATGTCGTGGTGGCCTAGTGGTTAACATACCGGATTTGTATGCACACGGTTGCAGGTTCACACCCGGGCAAGTATCAATGTGACTTTTTCAATGTTATAAATACTTTCTTAGTCATTCTAAGACACGACTGACTAACGGTGACGGAAAACATCGTGAGGAAACCTGGATTTAAATATCTGAAGTCGCCAACCCGCAGTGAGCTAGCTTGGTGATCAATGCTCAATCCTTCTCTATACCAGAAGAGGCCTTTGCCCTGCAGTGTTATTATTTATTTATATAAGTTAACTTGCCTGCCTGCCCATCGTGGTGATTTTAGAAAAACCCCCCATAAAGAGTAGCCAAAGAAAGTGGCCCCCAGTTCTTGGCCGCCCTACTATTCTTCTGGGGGAGGCCTGGGTCTAGCAGTAGATTGCTATAGGCTGATGTGAGAAGTGAACTTACTAAAACAAAAAAAGACACACTATTATAATTTAGCATAAAACATAACATCACGCCTGTATTCCCCGAAGGGGTAGGCAGAGGTGCACATATAGTACACCCACATTTCGCCAGTAATGTTTTTTTTTGGATCCCAATGTAATAGGGGGCGAGCCTATTGCCATCAACCGGGCAAAAATCCAGACTCCGTGCTGCAACTGAGAATTACCTAATGGAAAAACCCAGTAACACTTTGCCCGACCCGGGATTCGAACCCAGGACCTCGTGCTCAGCAGTCACGCTTAGCGACCACTAGACCAACGAGGCAGTCTTATTATCATTTATTAAGTACCAATTACTACGAAGGGACTAAGTTATAACCATTGACTACTTTTAATTATACCAATGGCCATTCTTATACAAATCCATGTCTTGTGTGAACCAAAAACAATGGGGTGTCATTACGTAGATGCGTAGTTATGGCTTGTGAAGACCGGCCATTGTTGGAGACTGACAGTAGAGTGGTGTAGAAAACTGTTTGTTGTAGATTACATGTAGTTTTACATAATCTGTCTATGTGACCATTCTGGCTGTGCTCATGTTGTTTGCTGAATATAAATAAGTAGAATGCAGAATATCATCACTAGCTGACCCGTAGATGTTGGCCGATTCTCAGACCTACTCAATATGCTCACAAAATTTCATGAGAATCAAAAGTACGGTAACGAACATTGTGATACGAGAATTTTATATATAAGATCATCAGCCTATCTATAATATATATAAGTTCTAAATATTATGGCAACTCTTTTTTTTTAAACCTCGCCCCACACTAGGAATTTTTCCCGTGTCGTGGGTGCGTTCACAAACATAAAATATCACATACACAAACACTCGGGACAAACATCTGCGGCACAAATGTTTGCCCCGTACGGGAATCAAACCTACAACCCAGCAGTTCAATCGGTTAGCCACTGAGACACGAAGCTGGTGGGTCTCGGTGTGTGAATAACGTTCACCCATCTAGATACTGGCCGCGGCTAACGTTACTTGACCTCGTAAATCAACTGAGGCTCGCAGAACTTAACACGTGCAATGAAAATACAATATTATCGTATTGCCATTGCCACAAACTTTATTTATTGACAATTTACCTCGCTTTGAGTCAGAGGTAAATATGTTTGTTGTTGAATTGCCGACAAGATCTTCAAAAAAGGTTGTTTTTTCACAAACTGGTTTCAAGTACCTACCGTTGACATCATTGTTGGACATAATAATGTTTTGCTACGCTTATTAAAGTCGATTATAGCAATAAATAGATCCATTGTTTATGTGGTTGCTTAAAGCTTTAAGCTGGGGTCTAAGTTGCCCGTTTTAGATTACCCTGGGTGACGGATTAACAGGCGAATTAAGAACCTAGTGTTATTTGAAGTTTCATTATAAGTGTAAAAGCTACTTAATTACAATGTAAAAGCCTCTAAATAAATAAAGATTAAAAAAAAATGCACATTACCTTAGTCCTTTGTTCAACGGTGGACGTCTTCCGGCTGATGATGATGCACTTTACCTTTTACCCAGATACCTTTAGCGCCAACCAGCCTGTCTTTGGTTGTTAGATTCTCAGGATCTGTCGGTAAAAAGTAGGTCTTTACTAGATAACTACCTACTTACCAAATAATACCAAGGTATTTACTACATTTTTGTTAAGTCCATAAAACACGCCAGTACGCCAAGAAAATTCATTCAGGAACAATTTCACTTTTTACAAAAGATCAACATTAGCGATAAGAATTTCACAACACTATTGTACTACCACACTGTGATTTTGTATTATTTTCTGACTAGTTAACTATTCAAATGTTAACAATGAAAGGCACCTTCCTATTGAATAAAATTCAAAAGCAATTTCATCCTAAATGTGTCAAATAATTGTTTTGTTATGTTCATAGCTATGCCTATAGGTACCAACTTAATAGGGCTTTAAATTGTTTGTCAACCAATTATTCAACTGACCGTACTTAGCTCCATTTTAATAATTACATGTAGGTTTATTTAAATCATACGCGTAAATAATAATAATAATATGTTTTTATTGTAACCGAAAAATAATACACAGGTAATTATGTAGCTAACATAAATGCAAACAGATTAGTACAAATTTGTATACTTACATCTGAGCCAGGCCGAGCCTGTATCTTAGATGTTGGTTCTTTCCATTGACACAGGACTATTAATTTAATTCATTCACAAAGCAAAAGTCTTAAACAGAATTCAATTACACGAACTTAGTATAGTAACTAGGATAGTAATATAATAGGGTAAATAAATAAACTGTAGTTCAATGGCGTACCCTGAGGGAGGCCTACCTCCAGCAGTGGACTGCTATAGGCTGCTGTGATGAAACGGTAGTACGTAGATAGTGCAGTTTCAATAGTTTGTATGTACCTTTTGCTATAAAAACCCATGCAAAAACACGTTATCCGGGTATTACGAGTGTCGAGACTAATGAAGAAATATTTAATGAGGCAATCAAGTTTGCAACTAAGTGACAAACATCTAATAAAATCAAAGTCTAATAAATTCATAATATAGTTACGAAATCTCTAGAATTGTATAGAAATCTGAATTTTCCTTAACATCATGTCCAAATAAGATAGACACGCAACACCTAATAGGTGATCATAAAGATCGGTCGAAACAGGCGCATGCGCCGGTGTCACAACATAAGTGTTACGAGGACGATGACCACTCCGTTATATTACAAACAGTAACACGTTTTAAAAAATCCTTAAAATACTGTATCTTCTACGTCTATGGATGGGGTGCCTCCTGTAGTATAGAACACCAGATATTTAGTAGGTACTTATAACCTGCAGAAAAACTTCTTAGAGTTAACTGATTAATTGCTAAAATATCGAAATATAGCATGTCACTTCCTATGGATCCAGTAACGTATAAGTCTGGACTGAATTCTATAAAAATCGGTGCAGTGGACAAACTAACTGTTGCAATAAAATATTTTTAAAATTGTAATGAAAATATATGACTTGTATAACACAAGTAGGTATCTAACTATGGTGCAGCAAGGTACAAGACTATTTTCAGAAAGAAGGCCACGCTTTCTACATGCGTTTTGGCGCTTTAAGACCAGCGTTTTTTTTTAATCGGCGCCTCACACTGTGAATATTATTGAGCAACCAATAACCAATTGTATTAAAAAACACACTAAGTAGCATGTAGCAATATACCGTGGATATTTCAGGAACCGTAGACTTTTTTGTGGATAAAAAGCAGCGTAATTTTCTCTTTTTCGTCCAACTATCGCCATGCAAAAATCGTATCAGTTGCTTCTGTTTTGCATAAAATTAGGATAAACCAACAAACGCATACTACTTACGAGGATAGTAGCAACTAATTTCAGATATAGTACCCAGTTAAGTTGTCGCAATAGGATGTAGTTGAAACCCGGTCTTGTTTAGCAAGTGTTAAGCAAGGGTCACAAGGCTCAAGTCGCCATGTCTTGCATATTAATCTATACGGCTCATCATATGGGCCCAGTATAATACGAGATCCGGTCTAAGAAATATATATACCCACATTGATACGAGGGTCAAACTGAAAGTTCTTAGAAAATCAAAAACTGATTACATTAGCCAGTTATTAGTTTTATTATATCTTTTCAAAATATTGTCCATTCACGTCAATACACCGCTGCATGCGATGGAACCACTGGGAAAAGCACTTTGCCCACTCGTCTTTAGGGTTCTCTTCAATGGCATCGCGATACGCAGCCACCGCTTCTTCAGCATTCATAAACCGCTTTCCTTTAAGTTTTTCTTTAATTTTTGGAAATAAATAAAAATCACAAGGGGCGAGGTCGGGGCTATACGGCGGGTGACCCAGTAATTCAACGTTTGATGTCGCCAAATAGTCGATCGTTCGCTTAGCGGTGTGCGACGAGGCGTTGTCGTGGTGAAGGAGGATCCTACTGCGAGGTCGTTTCTCTCGAACTTTTTCCAAGACAAGTGGCAAACAATTGGTAGTGTACCATTCTGCAGAAACGGTTTTTTGATCCTCTAACACAATTGTTGCGAAATGACCTATACTTCCAAAGAACGAGGCCACCATTTTTTTTCCCGCACTTCGATCTCTCTTCACTTTAGTTGGCAACCTCTCGAAAGGAAACACCCACTGAGCAGATTGTCTTTTGGTTTCAGGATCATAACAGTAAATCCAGCTTTCGTCACCTGTTAGTATGTCGAACACAGCATTTGAGTCACCTCCGTTAAATCTTTCAATCATTTTACGGCACCAATCCACACGATGGAGTTTTTGAGCCTCAGTCAAATTATGAGGTATCCACCGGGCGCAAAGCTTGCTGACTGCTAAATGTTCGTGGAGGATTTTGTGCACTTGACTCATACCGATGCCTAAGCTTGTCACTCTTTTGTCAGTCTCTATCATACGCCGCACAACACAGATGTTATCTTCAGTCGTCGCCGTAGAAGGCCGTCCCTCACGTAAATCATCAGTGAGATTAGTGCGACCACGTTTAAACTCATTAAACCAGTTGTAAACTGTCGCACGAGATGGGGCTTCATCGTGAAAGGCCAATCGTAGTCTATCATAACTTTCTTGTTGACTTAAATGACATCGAAAGTCATAAAAAATCATTGCACGAAAATTTTCTCGTGTTAAATTCATGTTGACGTGACACAGACAATTTTCAATTTGCCGCCAAATCGTAAAACAAATGACAAATTAATGAAATATATACTCAGTAATATTGGCAAAGAGTTCTATTTTCAAATTTTAGAATTATTTTTTTATTATATTGTTTATAAGTGGCCAGTTCTAAGAACTTTCAGTTTGACCCTCGTACATTGCAAATGGGTTGCCAAGCTGAATCAGGCGCCGAAGTTTTTTTTATCAACTCTGGTTAGTTATTTATGAAAGTCGAGCATTACTTCTGTTATCCTATATTCATATAAATATATAATCAAGATTTAAATATGAATAGTCTCCGTTGAGGTATTCACCTCTGGCTGACATACAATGCCTAGGTACCTACCTACCTAATTAATAAATAATTATGTATAAAAACTAGGCACCTACTACTGTACTCTTAAAAGAACATTGAACTCGATTCATTAAAATGTTTGCAAAGGTGCCTCTTCCAAAACCGCAACGAGTCAATTGTAAAAAACTTTGAAATCTAAACAAAAACAAGTTACTTTTATTTTTAACTAATTAAGAATGGGAGAGGAAATAATGTTACCTACTTTAGTCGTAAACTGTTCAGGATTCCCCTAAGACAGGTTTTAATTATAAAATTAAGAGCTATAAGAACCAGTCAAACCCAACTTATAAAAATTATAAACGCGAAAGTTTGTAAGTATGGATGGATGTTCGTTACTCTTTCACGTAAAAACTACTGAATGGATTTTAATGATATTTCATATGGAGGTAGCTGACACCCTGGATTAACACATAGGTTACTTTTCATCCCAGCAAAATGTAGCGGGTAACACCGCGGGGCGCAGCTAGTTACAACATAAAAAACAACAAGAATTTTGGACGTAGTGTTTTATTTCATATAGTAAACTTATGTTTCAGTATCACAATATAACCGGAGCTTATAACCTAGTTAAATAACCTATTTCTCGAGCGGCGCGTAATTAAGAAGTTTCTCGATCAAGTCCACATGACCCAGCAGCATCCGTCTGCAGCAGTACCTCTTCAAACCGAGAGCGTCCAGAGCATCACTGAAAGTAAAAAAAACACATTTACCTTTGTCTTGGCACACGTCACGTCGAACACACCTAAGTTCAAACATTTTGAGAGTTTCTTGGCGCTTGTTTTCAAAGACTTCCAATTGCTACGGCCATGAACGTGTCCTGCCTCATTATCATGAACTCATAAAACAGCTTACGATATTGAAACGAGACGTCGCCGCTTCCATAACGTGAACTGTCCTGCTTTAAGCGTTCATGGTAAGGGAGTTGGTGCCTGTCTGTTTTTAGGAAATAGGCGGAACTTTACGTAAGTATGTAAATTAACGTCATGATACGATTGACAGACTTGCAGTCTAATTATTTATCGGTAAAGTGGAGCGCGCGGGGTACGAGTAAGATGGGAGTTTTTGGCTTCAAAACTAAAACAAGTCTTATTAACATTTCTACCAGGTGTCAGATCCAGGCTTTTCTGTTAGCTAAGGTTTGGTAGCAGTCTATGGTTTGGATGCGACCAATCAATGGCAATAATAGGGTCACTGTCTTTTGAAACGTTGTGGCATATCAGATAATTTTGTTGAACGGATTATTTGTTAAATACAACCTTGCTACATGCTTAACAGAAAGATTTTTATAAAAATATCAATAAACATCACCATCAGCCGGAAGATGTCCACTGTTGAACAAAGGCCTCCCCCTTAGAATGCCACAATATCAATGAACGAGACATTAAAATTCAAAGTTATGGCACGAACAAGCATAGTGTAGTCAATAAATATTAATGACTTACAGGAGAGACTAGAACTAATTATTTCTGTGGCTGAAACTATGTATGTTAATGTGTTCTTAGAAGAGATCATTAGACGATAATAGGAGTCATACATTACCGTAAAAATGTAAGACAATGTATCTATGAAATTGTAATTTGATACCTAAGTCTTAAAATACACAGCAAAAAAGATTTATTTTGCGGTTTTAACAATCTTTAAAACGAAGGTCGAAAAATCGCCAAAGGAAGTATAAATATGGTATTAACGTGTCTATCAAGAAGTTTAGAACGAGTAGCTGGTAACAACTATAATCTAAATTTGTTAACAACTTTGCATAATATTGCACAACATTATTTATCGACCTAGCCTTCTAGATTGGTTTAAGTCTAACAAGGTAATCAATGTCAAAAGATTAATTTTAACAGTTCACGAAGACTCAACGGTCAAGTCCAGCTGTCTCAAAACTGAGTGGAAAAATATCCGCCCCCTTACCATGAACTGCCGGACATTTTCCGTTGTGGAAGCGAGACGCCCGCCGCGCCGCTACGTGCAATGTTTTGTGACGTCTCGCTTCCACATGAGAAACTGTCCTGCTTTAAGAGTCCATGGTAAGTTTATTAGATTCCTAGCGCTTTCTGATTGCGTCGGATTCGTTCTCCTATATTAAAATATTTTAAGTTCCAGGATCTGAGACAAAAGAACTTGCACTGAAACGAATTATTTGTAGACCATACAAAAATATCTAGAGCATGAGAGTATGATGAACTCACATTATCACACAGTAAAGGCGACAGTTTGTGTATTTGTTACCACATCACGTTAAAACTGCTGGACTGATTTTGATAAAATTTACTATGGAGGTGGCAGACACTCTGGATTAACACAGGCTACTTTTTATCCTGAAAAATTGTAGTGGGTAACACCGCGGGGCGCAGCTAGTACAAACATAAATTAAAATACTGCTATGTTTTATGGAGCACTGATGATTGTTCCATAAAAGATGTATACTTCATTATCTCAGCCTTGCCAGCCTTCATTAATTCACAGATAACCTCAGAATAAATAAACTATGTTCTCTAAGCTATTTCCTTAGGATAACATTGGTTTTCCTTCACATTTTAAACAATGCAAGATAAGAGCAATGATGGGTTTTATGGCAGCTATTTGTTCAGTATATGGCTGTATAATCGTGTGCAAACTGTCATGGTCGACTTGTAGTTTTCTATAGGTTTTTATATATAATTGCGCAGTTTTACTTATTTCCTGTGCACTTCTGTGGCATTATGGATGTTAAATGCTAATATTAATATGTGGTGTATAAACACAAAAACAATTTATTCAGTCATTATTTTCAAAATCTAGAAAAAGTGGCATTTTTACACGCTTTATATTAGCTTCACTTGTATGTATGTATGTTTGTTTGTATGTTTGTAACCGACTTCTTTGGGCGCGATTTTGACCCACTTTAAACGGCTAGATTTCGTTCAAACTTTGTAGATTTATCGAGGACCGATGACAATACACTAATTTGATAAAATTATTTAATAATATAATTAATAAAAAGTATTAATTAATAAAAATAGCATAATTACAGCCCGCAACACAAACGCCCTCTGCTAAGCCGCTAGTCGCTACGGTAAAGTTCCGTGGTAGCTAAGCGTCGCGCGCGTGTCCCGACTCCAACGCCCTCTGCTAAGCCGCTAGTCGCTACGGTAAAGTTCCGTGGTAGCTAAGCGTCGCGCGCGTGTCCCGACTCCAACGCCCTCTGCTAAGCCGCTAGTCGCTACGGTAAAGTTCCGTGGTAGCTAAGCGTCGCGCGCGTGTCCCGACTCCAACGCCCTCTGCTAAGCCGCTAGTCGCTACGGTAAAGTTCCGTGGTAGCTAACCGTCGCGGGCGCCGAGACCGGCTCGCGTTAAGGTAAAGCTTCGTGGTAGCTAACCATCTTAATAAAAAATAGAAAATAAATAATAGTTTAAAAAAACTAAAAAACACGCTTTTTATCGAAAACCGAACTAAAAAATAGAAAATAAGTTTTAATCAATTTAAATTAAGAATAGTGTTAAAAATTTCAATAAATATAAATTAATAATAGTGTGAATAAAAACAAAAAATATTTTATTTAAAAAAGCGTGGGGTGCATGGTGTCAATAGTTATAAATATTTTATTGACAGATACGAGTAGAGTGATTATCACTTTGATAATATCTTAAAAAGCACCCCACGCTTTTTTTAAATAAAATATTTTTTGTTTTTATTCACACTATTATTAATTTATATTTATTGAAATTTTTAACACTATTCTTAATTTAAATTGATTAAAACTTATTTTCTATTTTTTAGTTCGGTTTTCGATAAAAAGCGTGTTTTTTAGTTTTTTTAAACTATTATTTATTTTAAACATCATTTTGTTCTTCAGTTTTCTAATGTTAGATCCTGAATTTAGTGTTCCAAAACAAGTTTTCAGTCTTGAACCACCTAAGTCAGATCTAGCTTTCGAGTTTAATTAACAGAAAATGGGAATTATTACAGGAAAGCGGTCTCCTAACACAGGATAAAATAACTTATTAAGATACACAAGCAGTTATGCCAAATCGTTTGATTAATAAATAATCATGATTAGCAGATATACATTATTATACATACATTTGGTATGCTTCAAGTAGGCTGCCTACTACCTAACCAGTGACACTGAGAACTGATTTTTATGCTACGAAGGTTACTTGATTTTTTAGAGCAAGTTAAGCTAATTAAGCTCCCCATTGCTACGATCCGAAAATTGACCAAGATTTAAAAACATAATGTTAATAATTAATTTTACAAGCTCATACGTAAAAACATACAACCTTGTTTATTACCACATATTGGAAATAATAACAAAATTAATTAATTTTGTTGAAATGACTCTAGAGACTATGTTAAACTTAGGTAAGTTAGTTAAAGCTGAATATGTGTAATTTCTCATTCTTCATAATTATTATCGCAGATTTATTATGAAAAAGTGTGAATGAAGCAAAAGAAGTATGCCAGGATCGTAGCAAATGGAAATCCGTGGTCTCTGCCTACCCCTCAGGGAAACAGGCGTGACTTTATGTATGTATGTATTACGAATTACGATTAACTAAGACAAATGTTTACCAATATAATACTCAGTAAATAGTTATTTCTCCAAGCTTTTATGATGATTATGTTTCAATATAAAGACAACTTATAAGCTTAACCTGACATGTGTCATACCTTAGATAAATGGAACAATAGTATATTAGTAAACCAGTCTGATGTGTGATTTATGTAGTGTACAATGTGCCTGAGGATATAAGCTTGCTGCCTCCAATTCACATAAGGTATTAAATCCAATATACTAACAGTTTATAAAACAAAAGCATGGTTATTAGTTGAATGAATTCAATAGGAATAGGAATAGACTGCCTCGTTGGTCTAGTGGTCGCTAAGCGCGACTGCTGAGCACGAGGTCCTGGGTTCGAATCCCGGGTCGGGCAAAGTGTTATTGAGTTTTTCCATTAGGTAATTCTCAGTAGCAGCAGGGAGTCTGGATTGTGCCCGGTTGATGGCATTAGGCTCGCCCCCTATTACATTGGGACTTAAAACATAACTGGCGAAATGTGGGTGTACTAAATGTGCACCTCAGCCTACCCCTTCGGGGAATACAGGCGTGATATTATGAATTCAATAGGAAAATTATCCTCCCAGGTCAGTTGTAGGCTGCTAGATAAGACCGCTAAACCCGTGAGTGAGACACTACTAACCCCTCAGTGTACTCTGCCTGTAACAGTCCAAGATATGCTTCCCATTTATTGCCAATAACCTTCCCACATGTGAAACACCGCACTGGTATAATCATTATTGCTGTTGGACCTGAAAATAAGAGAATTTCTTAGGTAAATTATCTTCAATTACGTTTATTTAGCTAAAAATATTGATAATATAGGTAGGCAAGTAGATAAATAATTAAAAGGTATAAATAAATAGTATATAAACAAACATCTTGCTATATAATTTTAGGTTAAGTATGAGTACTGCTGTACAGATATTATTTGATACGTACCTTGAATATCAGAAACACAATCAAATATTATTTAAATATGCTATTCTTTTTGTGATAAACTTGCTTTTACAGATTTGAATATATTTTGGTTACAATAATATTACAAACAATACGCAAACCAGTCACAACTATGACGTTGACGGACGACTGACAGAAAATTGAACGAATGAATTGGTTTGGCGTGCCCCTGGTACTGGGTTGCTAGTGCAACTTTGAAAAACCACCTATGCGCCGCGGATCTTTTTATTATAGTTTTATTATCATAATAATTATAAGTATAATTCAATATTGTTAGTCTGATAAATATTTTTCGTTTTGTTTCAGCACTACATACTAAACATAATACAACATGACTTTGAGTATGGAACAATATCTTGCCACTGATGACAGTCAATCGGTAAGTTGGACGGCTTTTTGCAATGATAACTCTAGAGTGAGTTTTTCATTTTATGTTATGTACCACTAGTCATCGGGTTTTTAAGGGTTTTTACCAGGTTGTATTAAATGCGTGTTTTTACTTTACTAAAACATAGAGTTATTAAAGTATTTTAGATTATTATATTATTTTCGAAACTATTATTTCATTGTTCATACTAAAAACCTAATTTGATGCTTTTTAACTTTTTATTTTTGTATACATTGTTTTTATTTTGTATTAGAATTAAGTTGTATATATTTGTAAAATAGTATGTTAAGAGTTACTACTTGTATAGTAATAAATAGGAAGTTGCTTAAATAAAAGATTTCTAGGGGACAGTCAATAAAATAATAAAATTATGAAAAAATACCAAAATTACCAAAACCTAAGAACTTTGCGGTGCTCTCGTCACCGCCGGCGTCCCAGCTATATTAGAACCCAATGGCTTGGTACGGGACGATGGAAAGAGACCAGACGGTATGTCTTTGATGCCATGGAAATTGGGTAGGCCTTTGGTGTGGGATGCAACATGTGTCGACACCCTTGCGCCATCTCATGTTTCCAGCACAGCGGTTTGCTCTGGCGCTGCTGCTGCAGCTGCGGAGACCCTCAAGCGGCGAAAATATAATAACCTTATAGGTAATTATATTTTTGAGCCGTTTGGGGTCGAAACACTCGGGTCATGGGGTCCGAGTGCGCGTCTTCTTTTTAGTGACCTTGCTAAACGGTTAGTTGACGCTTCACGTGACCAAAAGGCTGGCCTGTTTTTCGGCTAAAGAATTAGCATTGCCATTCAACGTGGCAATGCCGCCAGCCTTTTGGGCACCCTACCAGTCGACAGCGATGAGGACGAATACTTTGATACATAATTTTTAGTTTAAATTTTTTATTTTTGTATATATTTATTTTTAAGAATTGTAAATAACCTTGTAAATAAAGATAAAATATTATTAAATGCATAGAACTTTTAGTTCTTTTAATACTCTTCGTAAGATGTCACTCTCATTCAATAGGTCATTCATAATCACAATAATGACACTTGACAGACTGACAGTTGACAGTTTATTGCTGAACTGCTTGCATTTGTATATTGTGTTTATTGTTGGCCTCGTAAATACTTTTTATTTTAAATTCTTTAATAAGTAATCATTTTAATTTAATAGTATGACAAGGAAGTGTCCTTTTAATTAAAGTACTTTACTTTTTTCCGTTATTGAGTGTTTAACTTACATACGGATCTATCTAACTTAAGTTAAGAGTTCAAACTACCTATTTCCTATCTTCGCAAAAGGAATTGAATAAGAATTAAAACGCTTGAACGCGCCCTATTTTTGCTTATCAGTGCTGTTATTAAATTAACATTATAAAATTACAAAATGCATAGGCGTATCGAATTACATTACCATGAGTATTACGTAGTGTGACAAATGTGCGGAATCAATTCTTTTGTAATAAAATCTAGTTCATTGTAACATATTAGTCATCGTGTCTTCAATAAAAGTATTATGTGACAAGTTATTCAAGTGATAACTGTATAGATAATGATGAATGGGCCATCTGTGTAAACACAATAAACAATGGATTCAGAAGACGACATCCAGCCTCTTATTCAGTATGGTGGGAGTTCAAGGGAATTGTATCTGGAACTGACTGCTCAGCAAATTAGTACTGACCCTGAATTTGAACAGGTAAACATAGAACAATTAGTTTGTAACTTGTTAGCAAACAAATGTTTGGTATTGAATTATTTAAATACATATTTAAAACTAAATGGCAGTTTATTAAATAGTAATGTCTTAGTAAAGGTATTTAGAAGGTAATTCATTTGTTAATCAATCATAGTATAAGTTATAAAAAAAATATCAGTTGGTTTCTCACTAGGATAATATAAAAACGTAGTAAGTAAAACTGGCTATAGTTATTTCCTTAATGTAAAGTGAAGGTCAGTTTTAAAACCTTCAGTAGTTCACATTTTATGCAGCATGTTAGAAATTCTTCAGTTCATTATCATCATAGAATAATGCTTTTATATAGTATGGAATATTTGTAGCATTTACAGGCTGGCTAGCAAGTTTACTAGACTATGTTTCCAAAGGTTTAATTAGTAGGTACTATAAAATTTAATGCCAAGTTATAGTAAAGAAGATAGCATACCTAAATTTTGGTTGACTGAATCATTGGGCTAGTGGTTGCTAAGCACAACTGCTGAGCATGTTCCTAGGTTCAAATCCTGGGTTGGTAAAGCATTACTGGGTTTTTCCATTAGGTAATTCTCTGTAGCAGCACAGAGTGTTGTGTTTTTCTACACCATTTCATTGCAGGTCAGAAAACAACAATTAATCTCTTGTTTCAATTGTTAAATAACTGTTAGCTTCTACTCATGCCTATACTAAATACATACAATATTTATAGAATAATCAATTTTAATCTTAAAGTGAGTGTAAAATAATCACATAATTTCGAAAGCTATTAATTTCTTATTTGTATGCTAATTGTATTTAATGGAAAACAATAAGAAATTAATTGATTATAGTAAATTACTTGTTTTATGCAATCAAGTCTTTAAAAACTATAAATATATATTTAGAAAACCTCGAATATATAAAATGATTATTTTTGTAGTATATTCTACTACTATTGTAATACATACAACATATAAAACTAATAAACCATTTACTAGCACTGGTTTAGAATAGGTATCTCTCAATACTTTTTGTAAAGGTAAAACATTCATTTTATTCTCAAGTAGTTTATATTGTAAAGTATAACAGTACCATGTAAATAGGTATGTATATAGACAACAGAATTAATATTCTGGTGGACTGAATTGTACAAGGTTGCAGTATTGTTTTGATACTTTCTCAATGTCATATCTACTTTCTTAGTTGTACCAATCTTATTATATATTATTGTACTACATACAAGAATTTGTCACCCATCTCCTAAACAACTGGACACATTTTGATGAAAATTTGTGGTACTTGCTTGTGTTTAAACCTACAACCGTGTGCATACAATTCCAGTATGTCAAACACTAGGCCATCGCGAATTTTATACTATAATAATGTTTACCTAGCCTATCATCAGCCTGTCTCAGTCCACTGCTGGACATAGGTCTCTCCTATGGCACACCACTGAGTTCGAACTTCAGCCGTTCGCTTCCAACCGCTGCCATTTAGCGTATATCGTCAATCCACCTAGCTGAAGGACGTCCTATTACGTATGATATACGTACATCAATATACTATCATGTTACAGGATGACTTTACGGACACAAATGCAATAACGTTGCCGAGATGATAACGATGTAGGTACAAGTATAGATGCTACGTTGAATACATTTTCTTAGTGTGGTAAGAGCCAAGCACTATATAATTGTTGATGTAGTTTAGACCCGTTTTACGCATCTCCGATTGTATTAATTCCCTGTGTATGATAAGTTATATTGCATCCTGATATTGCTTATCACTTATTAGTATCATGAAATAGTATTAGTATTGTTGTCGTAAAACAAATAACACAATAGAAAATATTATTTACTATACATTGCTAGTATGCTACCTTCATGTAATTGTTGATTCGCCTGTAATTGATCAAAACTTGTTTTACATAGTTATTCCGCATGAGGTAATCAATCAAACTATCAATTTTTATTCCACATTATAGTAAGATTTTTCCTGCATGGTGTAATTTAGTCCCAGAAATGGTTCAGCGTCTTGGTGTTTATGCATGTGATATTCATGTCTGTCACTATACATACAGTTGAAATTTAAAGTAAGGGGAAAGTTAAAATATGTGAAAATAAAATAGTAATATTCCCAACAGGCCCTATCACTTATCTTCCCAATTCTGTCCTAGCCATAATATGCTTCATATTTTCTAGGACATACTATCTAGCCAGTTATTGATACTGCCATTGTAATAAACCATCCAATCTAGAGTCATAACGAAATTAAACATATGTTACTACATTATGAGGTAACTGCCTAATCTAATGGACACCAGTGATATCAAGACTTACAGCCAAGTAATGATAATAAAATCATTTACTGTACCAGGGAATAACTGTGGGAATATCCATTCACTATAACAACATCAAAATTTTTACTTATCAATTAAAATTATGCTTATTTATCAATAGGGCTGCTAAATATTCTAATACTGTAACTATTTCTCGGAGTCCAAAGTTATTTTATAGAAACAAATAAAAACTTTGTATAAAGCCATGTTATCAAAGTAATACAGACCCAGTTTAATGGCTCACATACATTTGTTAATAAATTGTACTTATCAACCATGTTGTATAAAAAATAATTGGCCTTTCAATTATTAGTTAATTAAATTGGTAATGAATTGTTGTTTTACCTATTTCATTAATTGCTTGTTACTTTGTAGTGTGTTTACGCATTGTTCTGTAGATTTATGCTGATATGAGTATGCGGACTTGTGTTACTTTTCTCTGAAAAAGTAATGTAATTGAGTGTTGATAAATAAAAGTATCACATACGTAGTGTAAATGATGTGTAAATTAACTTAATAATACATGATAAAAAAGCAAGATTAGACTACATAATAGTCTGGCCAATTAAATGTTAAGAAAAATGTTGGGTCACAAGTATAATATGAGATCATACTTCAAGAGTTTGATAAGGTTTTTGAAACGAACTTGCAGAAGTTACAGGAGCGTAGATAGCGAATTGGTAAGAGTATGATCCTCTCCCCACTGTGATAATAGCTACTGCAAAATATATTGAAGAAAAACAAACGATTTTGTACCCTATCTATATGAAAATAGAGTTAATTTTTCAGTGCAATCTGATCCTCAGCTCTAACCGTTCCTTTATTTTCTTCCAATATCTAACATTCCTATGATCTTCTCAGGTAGTATACGGCTACCGGAAAAGCCGATGGCGGACGGTTCTGACATACATATTCTCCGGCCTGTTCTGCGGTGTCCCGTTCCTGGTGTTCCACTGGTGCCCCACCTGGCTGCTGTACATCACGTGTGTGAGGTGCTCCTTCCAGATCGCCGACAGAGTTCTCGTTGTTGTAAGTGCGACTGAATATTTATCGCTTTTAGATAACAGTGGCTGTTGTCTTTTGAGCTACCCAGCATATTGCTGCTTTTATTTATGTAATTTAGTATGCCATGTGCTTTTTTTATTATATATTTTTTGAGTAAATTAAGTTGAAGAATAGGTCACCATCCTTATAGTCTTAGAACTTTTGCTTGATTTGATATCAAACTTCTTTCCCTATCTTGCCAAACTTGGAAGCTAAATTAGGGTCTAATTTGACATAATAAAACGCAAGTACTCAAGCGTTTGACATGTTAGATAAAAGTTAATCAGAAAGCATTTATCATCATCATCGACAGCTGGGATACATCCACTGTTGAACAAAGATCTCCCCTTCAAAACACTGCAGAAAGCATTAATCATCAACATCAGCAAGATGACGTCCGCTGTTGAACAAAAACCTCCCCCTTAGATAAGGGGGGGGGGGGGGGCGTTAAGTGTTATATCTTAAATAATGGACTAACGAAATTTCGTCATTTCAGGAAACATATCAGAAGAAATGTCAAAGTTACTACATTCATCTAATATTACAGAAAAATATAGCAGACACGAGGTAAGCTTATTGAAATATTTTGAGAATAAACCTCATTCAACATAAGCACGATAACCATGGTTGTTATGGGAAGCGGTTTGCTCACACCGTGACCTCAGAAGACTACTCTATGACGTTTTATAATCCTTGTACAACCTTGATATAAAAATAGGTGTATTTTTTATGATATTCATACACTTATAAAGCGGGACTACTGAGAATGAGGTCCTGGGTTCAAGTCCGAGTCGGCCAAAGGGTTACTGGGTTTTTCCGTTAGGTAGTTCTTAGTAGTAGCACAGTCTGAATTGGTGCCCAATTTATGGCAATAAGCTCGCCCCCTATTACATTGAGAGCTATAACTGTTGAGGTGTTGGAGTACATAGGTACACCTCTTCTTACCCCTTCGGAGAACACAGGCGTGATGTTATAGTATAATTATTATACTATAATATAATAGGTACTGCCAAGGCTTGATTCTTGAACCGGTTCAGGTACCTGACCTCTGCAATACGCTCTTTATTTCATTCAATATAAATAGTTGTTGGTATTTCTTTACAAGTTTGCCTCTGACGCATAGTAGAGTTCCACTCAGAATAAATGTTTGGCGTTTTGCATGGGATTGTGAGATGTTTGTAAACGCAGCTCCGTTGCAGTGGAAAAGTACTAGCTATGTAGGATCAAGGATGTTTATTTCTTCTCTACAAAGTTTTTGTATTGGTTTTACGGGTGGTCTGTTTGTGCTATTTACATTTGATACATATATTATAAAATGCGTTAGCGATCCAGATTTTGTCGTCTCAGTGAACTGCAATGCAAAAACTTGCCATTTATTTTTTAGCAATACGATGAATTTTAGCTGCAAGCACCGCGTTATCATTACCATCTTGCCAACCTTAAAAAATATCATTAATATATTTTAGCTTTGGCAATCTCATATTAATTACGTCAATATTTCAGCGGACTTCTAAACGAAGGCTTTGACAAAGATGGCTCGAATGAGAAGGAACCTATTGAATGCGCAGACGCAATACACACACCTATACACTTGGACGATGGAACCTCACTCAGTAAGTACTTGACATATTTTTAGTTGGTTTAGATTTTGGAAGTAAGCCAAGCAAAGACAATGTACTAAGGACTATATGAATGCGAAATTACGAACAATTATTTATAAGTAAATAGCCGCTGAGGAAAAAAGGTTCTCAAGTGGTGACCACGAACCGGAAAACGCAGCGTTGGCAGGCCTCCCACCAGGAGGACTGACGATATCGTCAGAATTGCGGGCAACCGGTGGATGCAATTGGCAAGCTGTCGTTCATTGTGGCGTTCTAAGGGGGAGGCCTTTGTTCAACAGTGGACGTCTTCCGGCTGATGATGAAATCTGTAGATAGATTATAGTGACAGAGGCACTTAAAACTAGTTTAATAAGCTTACTTCACGTTAGGTCAACGCTTTATCTCTACCGAAAATGACGCATGACGCCGCAACTTGAACAATTGAAATTAATGTTGCGCAGGTAACATATCTAACTCTGTTTCACTTACAATATAAACGTCATCAGCCCCCTTACCATAAGCGCTTAAAGCAGGACAGTTTACGTTGTGGAAGCGAGACGCGCTATTACACTGCACGTAGCGTCGTCTCGCTTTCACATCGTAAACGCCCTGTTTTGAGAGCTCATGGTAAGGGGGCAGTAATTATCATTTATGCAACTTTACCTACACTTGTGCCTACCATTTAGGATTTAAATAACCTGTTTCGTCAGCGAGCTTACGTTCCAAAAACCCCCGTTGGTAAATGAAGCCGGTGTTATCGTGTAACCGGATTTGCATATTTTGTTGGGCACGATAATGTGAAGAGTTTCCGGTAGGTTTGTTAGATGCAGGGAAGTCCCGGACTGTGGTACAATAACTAGTTTATATGGACTGTTACGCAATGTTTGTGTTTGATGCTAACTGTTGCAGCGCCCATAAGGAGTATTACTGTAAATCATTTTTAAGTTTTTCTAAAGTACCTAGTAGCGGTTTAGAGAATTGAATCTAGATATTCTCAAAAGAAGCACTAAGTCTTAGTTGCATGGATCGATTTGTACTATGTATTTGGCCACTCATAAAATAGTACACACTTTACAATTCATACAAAAGTTATAATTAGGTTTATATAAATATGTATGGCATCCAGCTGGCAATTGGAATGGTTTTAAATCAAGTATTAATATGATTCATAAGACCATAACGTTCGATTAGATTAGTCATTTAGTTAAATTTGGCTGAACGAAACCATCTTTTATTGCGGTTGATCCCCCCGTGAAACCGCAATCTTCTTGCCTACATATACAGTCATAATAGTGTTACAATATAATTATGCATACACAAATTTCCTTAAAGCAAACAGTTATAACCACAAACAAGAACCAAACGTGTGAGGTTCATTCACGTTGCTTGTCCAACAGACTTACAGAACTACAGGTACTTCCGTCACAAGAAGCAGTCGCTTATCTGGGACTCTGCGCGGGCGCAGTGGTCACGGCTGGCGGGCATCGAGAGCGGGGCCTCGTGTGCGCAGCTGCAGGCCATGGGGGCCACGCCGCCGTCCAGCGAGAGGAGAGTGCGGATGTAAGTCACGCGAATATAAGCTCTGTTGCTATAGAATCAAGGTTTATGACGATTGCGGGCTAAAGAGGGGCCTTTTTATTTTGTATTTATTTTTTAAGTTGTTCTTAGAAGTTCACTGTTCTTTCATCAAACCATTGATTAGCCATAAAAGAAAACACATTCATGAAATCTGGATAACATTACTGTGGCGTACCTTGGGGGCGGCCTATGTCCAGCAGGGTACTGCAACGGGCTGATGATGATAATAAGGACAGTTTTTTAATTAGACCTTAGGGATTATGGGTGAAAATAGTCAGAATGACCTTGAACCTTCGCCCCCATAATAGTCCCAATGTATTTACAACATCATGTATGGGGTCTTTATTTTCGGAATCCAGTACAAATCCGTTCAGGTCACTTATAATACTTATATCCTGGAATGAGCAACCTTTTGTCTCCAGGCTCAACATCTACGGGATGAACGAGATCAACGTGCCGGTCCAGTCCATCATGACCCTGATACTGCTGGAGGTGTTCAACCCGTTCTACGTGTTCCAGCTGTTCACGATAGCCGTGTGGCTGGCTGAGCCGTACTACTATTACTGTATTGCCGTGGTGCTTATGTCCACCTTTGGTGTTGCCACGTCAGTTATACAGACTAAGAAGGTGCGCCCTGATTGGTTGTTGTTGTTAACTAAACCATAACACGTAACATAATTTGCTTATGAAGAAGTCCTAAAAAGTCATACCAGTCAAACAGGCTGAACACGCGCATGCGCACTTTTTTGTGCCTTATTTTACGGAACATATATAATTCTTAAAAAATGTTCCACTGTCAATAAGACTTTGAATGCCAATATGACATATTAAGCTTACCTCCAAAAAAATTTATAAATATTTTAATAAAAAAAAATGAATTAGGGGTAAGGGGGGGGGGATATAATAATAACTAAAACGTAAAACAAAGTAACAAAACAGCACCTTCTTGCACTAGAAGCTCTCCATACTCAATAGCTCTCATCCTCTAGAACCAGACAAATCTCCGCGCGACGGTGGAAGCGCACGACACAGTGGAGCTGTGGGATGGGCGGCGCGTGGACAGCCGCTGTATCTCCCCGGGGGACATCGTGGTGTTGCCAGCCCGGGGCTGCACACTACACTTCGACGCGGCGTTGCTCACCGGAGCCGCTGTGCTCAACGAGAGCATGCTCACTGGTAAGTTCTAGTATGTTCTAGAAGGTAAAACGCGTGAATATTGAATCGACTGTATCTTAAGCTGTTGAAAGAAAAAAAAATGTTTTTTTGGCAAACTAATGATTAACGAAGAAAATCATTTATGTATTTTGAAATTTTCCTTATTTGATCAAACGCTTTTTTATTGTGCCATCGATGTTATTTTTAGATGCTGTTTTGAAAATCCTCTTCAAAGTGATCATATATTTTTAGGCATTTAAAATACCTAAGTAAAAAATCGCCCATTTTCTTAGGCGAGTCAGTTCCGGTAACGAAGACGGCACTCCTGCGCGTGGACCGGCCGTTCGACCTCAAGGAGCATGCGTCCAGCGTGCTGTTCTGTGGCACCAGGGTCATACAGACCAGATACTTCAACAACGAGCCCGTCAAGTTAGTTTATTGTACATTTATTATACAAGTACCTTCTCTTCTCGATGATTTTTAAACTTCACTTACAAACAAGATATACCGGCATTAACTAATCCCCGTATTGAGTTTAATCACATCTCTATTCCTTGACGTGCAAACGACGGTAAAACCTAATCCTTGGTTTTTTTTTTTATGAATAGGGGGGTATGAGACCAACATCACGATATTATAATTATTTTGTACCATACCCTTATTTAGACCACGAATTTCTACACACATTCGTCAAATACCAAAAGTAATGCGCATGCGCAGGATTCGGGTATTATTTTACTAACTGTATCTTTCCCCGCGTAGAGCGCTGGTACTTCGCACGGGCTACAACACCAGCAAGGGCCAGCTGGTGCGCAGCATCCTGTACCCGGTGCCGGCGGACTTCAAGTTCGACCGCGACTCCTACAAGTTCATCATTATCCTCGCGTGCATTGCTGTCATCGGACTAGCATACACTATCGCACTTAAGGTATATTAGTGTTTTTATATATTATACTTACTCTTTTTAATATTTATATATTTTATTTACTATTTTATATAAATAAATTGAATATTTCTAATGACTGTGATTTGATTGTAGTTCTCGTAGATATTACAGGTTGTTTATGACAAATACTAGAAGGGAGGGGAAGAATTAGATAGCTATGAAAGTGGGCTTGTGTAAAGGGAGAGGTGGAGGGGACGGGGTTGTTTGGGAGTTGTAGAGAGATGAAAAAGGGGCGTTTGGGAGTGGAGAGAAATAGGGAGGGGGTGGCGTTTGGGAGTGAGAGAGAGATAGCAGGAGGAGGGGTTAGATAGGCAAGGTTATGATTGGTTATATTGCCTTTTATCTCTGCAGGCGTCTCGCGCGCTGAGCCCCGGCGACATAGCCATCAAGGCGCTGGACATCATCACCATCGTCGTGCCCCCCGCGCTGCCCGCGGCCATGACAGTGGGGCGGCTGTACGCCGTGGGCCGCCTGCGCCGCGCGCGCATCGCCTGCCTCAACACGCGCGCCGTCAACGTCAGCGGCTCGCTCGACTGCGTCTGCTTCGATAAGGTGAGGCTCACCACCATGACAGTTTGACAAGAGTAGAAAAAACTTTAACAACGGCAATTTTCATTGAATCTATGTGATTTGCGTGAATATTCATTAATTTTAAATTCACGGAGATCTTCAATAATTACTCCAAAAAGACTAGTGATTAAGTTCTGTTTTTTTTTATTATGTCCATTCCTAACTGTTGGAGTTACCTTTAAGTCTTTCCAGATGAACTGTTTCTACACTATCCATACAAGGGAACTTTTCAACAGTCAACAGTACATACACAAAATGACATAGCACATAAACCTTATATACACATTGAATCATGATAGCCCGTTCTTGGTTTACAGACAGGCACTCTAACAGAAGACGGGCTGGACATGTGGGGCGTGGTGCCGGTGAGCGCGGCCACGCGGCCCGCGCGGCTGGGCCGCCCGCAGCGGGAGCCGCGCCTGCTCAACGAGCTGCACCCGCTCAAGCTGGCCATGGCCTCCTGCCACAGCCTCACGCTGCTGGACGGGGAGCTGGCCGGGGACCCGCTGGACCTGAAGGTATACCCCGGCTACCATGGTTCATCATCAGCCACAACACGTCCACAGTTGAACAAAGGTCTTAGAGAGGAGGCCGTGGACACAATACCCACGCTTGGCAAGCAGCTTGGGGATCGCAGTATTGGTGATGAAGTTACAGAAGAAGGTGCTGCCCATCTTCTGGATTTTCCCTTAATCGCTTCTTACGACACCCACGGGAGCAAAAGGGATGGTCAATTGTAGGCCGGATACCACTCGGCATTACCATGGTTATCACCTTAAAACACCATAAAATACATAACTGTACAAAGCTGTGAATTTCTCCAGTCATGACTCATGAGTTAGATTCATCCTAGATATTTTGGTTTCTAAATACACATGGTTGCAGTTGCTATTGCTACGCTTTTAATCATGTACTAATCATTTCATTCTAGTTTAGAAAATTACAATGTTTTCTAACTGCCTGTTAATGGTTTTCGAGAAATAATAACATGTAACCTAGACCAGCGAGCGTATTATAAACTTGAATTGCAAGTTATTTTCTGTTGTGGAAGCAAGACGCCGCTAGGATAGCGTAGTGCGGCGTCTCGCTTTTATTGGTTTGGTATAAAGCACCAGCACCAATTTTAAATAGTGCTTCTTAACCTAGATGTTCGAGTCGACCGGCTGGGTGTTGGAAGAGCCAGACGTTCCTGAACCGTCTAACTACGAGGTCCTCACACCCACCATCGTCAAGCCGCGCAAGACAGCCAACATCGACGTCGATGACGTGCATGTAAGTAGATGGCGCCACTTGTAAAGAAGACGGTCCGCTTATCCAATTTTGAACTCTATTGTGTTAGTAATATGATAGGTGATAACTGCAGTTAACAGTTGTTTTTAGATGTCATTTTGGTATATAAAATAATGGCTAGAAGAAAATATTTTAAAATTTTCTGATATTTAAATTTGAAAAACATCTTTATACTAGATGGGGCTACATGTATGTTGAATTTTACATAGGTCTATACTCATTGATGTAATTTTTTTATGAACCAACAGTAGTTAAATAAGTATTAATACTAAAAAAACAATACTTTTTGCATTTTTAAGACATAAGTGTTGCCAGTTACCGATTCACTGAAAAAAACTTTCATACTTAGTAAAGTGAGCATTTGTAACATCGGTGTTGCCAGTTGCCGCTGGAAGTGGGCATAGTGCAGCAGCACCAGTTCGTGTCGAGCCTGCAGCGCGCCTCCGTGGTGACGCGCGTGCTCGGCGAGGATGTGCTGCGCGTCAACACCAAGGGCGCGCCAGAGATGCTGCAGACGCTCTGCCTGCCACACACTGGTATGTGCCGTGAACCTATCACCTATCGGCTTTTCACAAGTAGAGATTGAAATATATGTCTATGAGTTAGGTATTTAGGAAAAATATTTTAGTTTAAAGAATATTATGGAAACTAATAACTATATTTTAATTTTTAGAGACTTTTACTGTTTCATGTTTTGATGTATCTAATATATTATTTATGCTCTTCATAATGTGCATAAGTATTTCCAGTGGCGTGCATCCCATATAGGCAAGTAGGCAGTGCCTACCTCAGATAAATTTAACAATTCATTATTCAATACATTATATTCACTAAATATATAAAATAATTCGTCATATCAAGTGATATAAAACAACAATTATACATTAAAATGTAGCTACACAAATAAAAAACTTCTATTATCCATCACAAAAATATGCCTACGATCGTTCATTCACCGCATGACGTCATAGTAGGCACTGGTCGAGCAGCCTACTAAATCCACGCACACTATAAAAAATTCCGCGTATTCGTATACGCACACACACTTCTTTAGAATAATACGACCGAAATATAATTCCCCTTTTTCCATACGTATCACACTGACATTTAACATTCGCAAATTACCAGGCCAAGGTAAGCAAGCCTACCTCAGTCAATTATTGGCTGCACTCATGCTGCAGTCTGTTGCATTAAAGGTCCGAGTCTCTTATTGGTTGTTACTGTCATGGTTCTAAAGCGATCAGAAAGAGAGAAAAGTATTGTTTATACTTTCTTCTCCGTCGAATTGTTAAGCAATGTTACCAAATACATAGCAATTTCCCGTTTATATGTTTTTTAGACAACATTGGAAACTATTTTTTTTAAAACAAAATATATATTCATTACATTTCGTTATAGAATATTGACTGGTTTTCATTTAAATTAATCGATAAGGTTTATTTATTATATTTCTTATGACAAAAATAATTTTATATAAATTAAAATGCAGATTTAAACAGTTTTACTACGGGTAAAATGTTTTATGAATCTGGCAACTCTGCAGTCGGCTAATGTCATTTACGGGCGCGATTTTTATTCTATTGCAAACAATTTTTTCAATTTCTTTAATTAAATTGTGATTTTTTAGAAAGTGTTACATAAATAATTGCCGTTTAGGAATATCGATAAATTATAGTGTGCAGTTTGTGGTGAAAATGCAACATGTATTGATAAATTACATGCAAACAACTTTAAAGTTTTTGTTTGTTGACAAAACAATTAGATGGTTGTAGTGGTAAATAAAAGTTCAAGAGACGAAAAATAAGCCTTGAAATGTCAATAGGAAATTCGTGGAGTTAAAAGTACGTGAGTAAGCAATTAATTTATATGTTTTTCGACGAATAGTTAGGTACTAAGAAGTTTTGTTTTTGTAAACAACGACTTCACGAGCATACAAATGTAGGTACCTATATCAATTAAGTACGATAAGCCATTTTTTGAACACTGTCTTTTATTACTATTGAAGTACCTATCTGCGAGTTGTATTATTACCCGTCCCATAGTCTGGGCGAGCCAATTTCCACGAGCCGACATTCATACCTACTTTATTCACACGTTACCTTCATTGTGAAAAATCACCTTATTTGTAAAGTTATTTAACTTACGCGGAAGTCAGATGCCGAACGTAGGTATAGAAAAACAAAAATACCTATAATATCTATAAAATATTTTCTCATTTTGTCGTGTCGCCGGTAAAGGTACCTCGCTAGTGCAGACACTGCAGACTCAAAAAGCCAGGGCTACTGTAGAGACCTTCGGTAAGCACAGTGGTCATACCAGATTATAAGTAGGTACCTTTTGTCGAATGGTAATAATTATAATGATCGTTGGTATAGTTCATTAATTGATAAATAATATATAATCGCTATTTTAGTAAATGAAGCAGGTATATACATCTTTTTACGGATTCGGGAAGAGAATATGCTAATTCATCGAAGCGCCGCGCCGCAATGTATGACAAATAATCGAGTTTTAGTTTTTTGTGAATAAATCACCACTTGCCTAATACCTGCCTACCTTGTCCAAAAACCAATGCACGCCACTGAGTATTTCATTGAATCAACTACATCGTCATATATATTAGGTTTACAGGCCTATTATAGGTTCACGAACTTAATAATACAAATAACGCCTTTTTAAAAACTCGTTTCAAGATTAAGACTATATGAGACTCTTGATGCGCTACTATTGGTTGTCTCCACCAGTTCCTGACAACCTGTTCGAGGTGCTAAATTCGTACGCAGAGAAGGGCTACCGGGTCATTGCCGTAGCCACCAGGGTGCTGGAGACCACCTTCAAGGAGCTGCAGAGGATGACCAGGGAAGAGGTAGCTATGACACTAAGTAATAATAATAATGATGTAACCATCCTTATTTACTGTACTGCCTACTGCCGTACAGTTGTAACTAAATCTATTTGAGTTCAGCAGTTTTGTAGTGATGAGGTTACAAAGATACTGACAAGTACTTTTATAATATTAACTGCAGTAAAGATTGATAAAGATTGTGTAGCGAGCGTTAATGGGACTGTAGGATGGAGTATTGTTTTAGTAGGGGAAGTCCTTGTCAAACATGTTCTTAACTAATTGGATTTTCTGGAGAGAGATGGATCCTTAAACCCAATGGCATCTACAGCGTTTAACAGAGAATACATATCTAATATATAAAATTCTCGTGTCACAATGTTCGTTCCCGTACTCCTCCGAAACGGCTTGACCGATTCTCATGAAATTTTGTGAGCATATTGAGTAGGTCTGAGAATCGGCCAACAACTATTTTTCATACCCCTTAGTGATAAGAGTTTTTTTACCTGAAATTCAGGCGGACGAAGTCGCGGGCAACAGCTAGTATCTAATATAATTATGTAATTCTTAAGTACGTGTGTTATCACCTAACTTCTAAACCGCTGGACGAACTTGAATGAGATTTTGTGTGTATATTTCAATGGTTTGTTGAATGGTTTGAAAACGCAATTAGACCCAGTAGGTGGCGCTGCTTTTCCGGGCTGGGCGACTTCTGCTGGGTCCCCTAGTATGTAAGATATAATAATTATATTAGGGGTATTCTAGTATGTTCTTGCTAGAGGTTTAAATCTTATAGGGATCGTATGGGACTAGTAGCGTGTTAGGTCCATGATAGCCTAACGTAAGGTATGTTGTAGGTGGAGCGAGACCTGGAGTTCCTAGGTCTGGTGATCATGGAGAACAGGCTAAAAGCGGCCACCACCGGCATCATCAGGGAGCTGAAGGAGGCTAACATACACGTCGTCATGATAACAGGTCAGTGAGAGCTCAATTTAAAGCTATTGTGGTACTCAACATTTTTTAATAATACAATCTTACTCTAGCAATGTTCATGGACTTCAGTCCCGAATAAATATCTGTGTACTCTGCCTACCCCTTTGTAACAGGTGTGATTGTATGAATAAATGATGAGGAGAACTTTTTCATCTGATGGATAGTCTAAAAGATTACCCCCTTACATACAAACTTAATTTTTATAGCTTCTTAAACGTTTTATTAACTTTAAAACTATCACGTTGCATGATTATAATTAAATTACAACACTGGAATTAACGCGAACACAAGTTTTTAATTTTGGCTTGATGTTTCGACCGAGTGGCGCCGGCCGTGGTCGCAAGCTGACTGAGGTCAAACTTGAAGCTAAAATTATAATTACAATGTTGAATGAATGTTGCGCAGGCGACAATGTGCTGACGGCGGTGAGCGTGGCGCGGGAGTGCGGCATCCTGCGGGCCGACGAGCGCGTGGTGCAGCTGCACGCCGACTGCGCAGGCGCCGCGCCGCTCATCTACTGCGACAGCACGCTGCACGGGGTGAGCGGCACGGGCTGCACACTATACTCACATACTACTATAAAACTTTCATCATCATCAAGTGATGATGATGAAATTTTTTTTACGTCTATCAATGGACTGCAATAGGTAGGTCGTAAGTAGCCTATTGCAGTCCATTGCTAGACGTAGGTCTCTCCCAGAGTACGTCACAAGGCCCGCCTTCCTGTTTTCGCTACCAAATCACTACCAGTTATCTGGAATAGTAAGGCTGGGAGCTAGGGGCCGGTTTCTTTGGCTACTCTCTATGTTAACACTATTTGACGTGTACAGGCGACAGTGGGCCGCCGCTGCCTGCTAGACCGCTCGTGGCGCAGCGTGGACAGCGGGCGCGGCTCGTGGCGCTCGGCCTCCGCGGGGCCCGGGGGCTCCGACAGCGGCCTGGACCCCGAGGGGGGCTGCGGGGAGCCGCGCTACAAGATCGTCATGACCGGGGACACGTGGAAGGTATGTGGGGGACTGAAGCATGTACTCAAATTTTGTTTATAATATTTTGGACATCAATATCAAAGACAGCAGTAAAATTCACTAACTTTTAAACTTACTCAAGTCAATAATAATAATAGTCTATAACTGTCCTACTGCAGGGTAAAGGCCTGTTTTCGTATAAAGAAGGTTAATCCTTCATTCATCACCATTTAGGTAACTGCGGCAATGTATTATTTTACTACTTTTCTAAATAGTTCTTTCCCTTAATGATTTATGACATTTATTTCCATGAAATAATTTGTACTAGAAACTAAATTTCATGAGACACTAAAATTTAAAACTAAGAAAATAATTTCTAACCAAAAGCTTTGCTGTATAAACACCCGTAACTTACCTCTAAATTGAGAAGCATTATTATTCTTAATATTGCTTCACCCAGTTTGAGAGTGTAAGTGTTGAATCCCCACCCGTGGCCAGGTCCTCCGCGAGCACTACCCGAACGTGTTGTCCCGCGTGGTGTCCCGCGGGGCGGTGTTCGCGCGGATGACCTCCGACCAGAAGCAGCAGCTGGTGGTCGAGTACCAGGCGCTGGGCTACTACGTCGGTGAGTACTGCACGGGGATATTATTCTAAAGCTAAGAAGGTTGACACATAAGATCTTTGGATAAATATAGCTATCGGAAATAAAAAAATTACAGTCTTTTTAGTCTTTCAATCTTTCTCAATGTAAATGTAAATGTTTCGAAGATAGCAAGCCTTAGACACATTATTTATAAGAAGTTTAGGATTGTACTAAAGGGCGAACCCTTGTCCCAGGCATGTGCGGCGACGGGGCGAACGACTGCGGCGCGCTGCGGGCGGCCCACACGGGCATCTCCCTGTCAGAGCTGGAGTCCAGCGTGGCCGCGCCCTTCACGTCGGCCACGCCGGACATCGTGTGCGTCGCCCGCGTGCTGCGCGAGGGCCGCGCCGCGCTCTCCACGTCCTTCGGCGTCTTCAAGTTCATGGTGGCTTACTCCCTCACAGAATTTCTCTCCGTCGCGTTCCTATACTACTTCGATTCGAACTTAACAGATTTCCAGTTCCTATACATAGATGTCGCCCTAATCGTCAACTTTGCTTTCTTCTTTGGCATGACTGAAGCGTACACGGGCAAGCTTTGCAAGAATCCTCACTTGACGTCGTTACTCGGTCTCATACCTTTGTTCTCCCTTCTTGGACAGTTGTTGTTGATCACTCTAGGACAGTACTTGAGTTTCTACGCCCTGACGTTCTTCCCGTGGTATGAGAGACACACGTACGAAGGTGATGAGGCGAACGAGTGTTGGGAGAACTATGCTATATTCGCGGTGTCGATGTTCCAGTACATTATCTTGGCAATCGTGTTCAGTCACGGCTCGCCGTACCGACGGTCAGTGTTGACCAACAAACAGCTGATGATTAGCATCTTCATCATGACCTGTATCTGTATTTACATCTGTGTTTGGCCAGCGGAATGGGTCGCCAAATTCCTGCAACTCAAAATGCCTAAAGACTCCCTATTGTCGTACATAGTTCTCGCTCTAGCGTCCTTCAACTTGCTTTTCGCTTTATTCTTCGAGAGAGTTATAATAGAATATTTAATGGAGAGCAAGAATATGATACCGAGGTTCTTGAAAGAGAAAAGAATTAAGAAGACGCCGTATTTATCGATCAGACGGGAACTGACTGATATGGACTATTTAGACTGCGACACTGTTATAAAGTATGACAAGGAAACTAGTGATTCTGGCCTAGACCCGTCTGGTAAGCACAGCTGAGACAAGCCATCGTTAGATAATTATAGGACTCGAACACTTTAATTATGTAAGTATTCAAATGTGGTGTGATAAATATACCAAATTGATCTTTTATGTCGAAGAATTTTTCTTTAAAACAAAGTTCGATATCTAATAGGTTAGAGATCTATCTAGGTTTCATGTCGTGTCGAACAATAATTAAATTTAGGTTTGTGTAGTTGATTAAAAAACCCATTACAATTGAACTTGACCTAAACATTCTTGCCTATAGAGGACAGTTTAGATAATTGGGATAGTATAGGCCTGCCTATTCCTTTGGAAACAGGCGTACGATAGCTGATCGAAAATACTTTAGTTCCTGACATGTTTGTTCTGTCAATAGGGATGTGCCTTTAATCGATAACAATTTCAGTGTAAATAAGTACTTCGGGTACCATATTTTTTAAAGTTTGCATACCAGGAAATATCACCGACAACATCTCTAATTGTTATCGATAAAATCTGTATGTATCGATTTAAAATGATATTTATGCCGCGCTTCTGCAATGAACAATGTATCTATTAAGATTATTAATCATTTTTCTATTTTTACATTTTATATTTTCTTCAGTATAATAATATTATTTTTAATTTATGTTGTTACGATTTTAAGAGTACTTGATATTACATGGCACAACTTTTTATAAGTATTAATTATGTTAGATATTTTTGAGACGGAAAATCAAATAAGGAAATTCGTATTGTAGTACAAAGAAGGCACAGAGTGTCACGTGACAAATGCTGGCGTTGTCAACATTAATGCATATTTTTAATGATCACAGTATTTTACGTTCGCGTATTCCTTTACTTATAGAGCAATTTTATTGATATTTACAAGCAATTACGCACAATATGAGTTGTATGTACACTCTGCACTTTTGCAGCTAATCTTTGTTGATTAGGTGGATTTTAGGGTAATTTAATAAAATATAATTCAAAATGAATTTTATGAAGTTTGTCTAAAGATCGTAGCTCATTAATACCGCAGAAAAATGGGCATTCAAATATGGACCTAAAGTCGTACTCTTTAGATACATTTTACAGTGACAGCGCGCTTTTTGCCATTTTATACTATTACTGTAAATTGATTCTATAGAACACGAGTATAAAGTCTATTTTTGTGGTATATATGAGCTACGACTTGTTGTTTGTTTCTTAAGTATTGTACTGTCTACATAGTTATAAGCACAATGTGATAACAAATAGTGCCTTACTAATGTAAGATACATTCCGATACACTGGTGCTAAAAGTACCAAATATCTAGATAATGTTTACTTTAGTATAAATAATACAAATGTATTGTATAATTTTGTATTTATCTTTGCGATTGTGTACACTTTTGCTCAAGTTTTTACGACAACGTGTGGATCAGGCGACTTGAGAAGGTAAGCGGTGCTCGCCGCAGCCAGCCTTGTGATGGGTGACTGTTTTTCGTACATTAAAAGCCCTCTGCGTTAAGGAAAGCTGGTTAAGACTTAAGACATTAGCGCCTGATCTCTTGGTTGTGTAGCCGTGCTGGCTCATCAGACTATGTGGGAGGGAATATAATGCGCCTGAGTCTGCGTGCGTCTGCACTAATATCTTCTATGTCTCTCAAACAATGTGAAAGTAAGTGTTTGTCTGTTACGCCTTCATGACTAAACTACTGGACGGATTTGGATGGAATTTGGCATGTAGAAAATTTAAGACTCGAGAAAGGACATAGGCTACTTAACGCGGGCAAAAAGAAGTGGACAATATAATCAATACCTAACGTAGTTTCCGTCAGCTATACAAACGTAAGTAAATTTGTACACAATCGCAAACAATAGGAGTGAGACTCATGGTTACCATAAATGATTTCAATTTAAAAAAACTACAGCTTTTTGACTAAATTGGTATCGTCTTAGTTACCAAAACACTTTAAATGTATTGATGTATGTATTTATTGATATTCTGATATCCGGGGCAGGAGTCGTTAAAGTAACTTAGACTACTGTTATTTGAAACAAGGTACAGTCAGCCACATAAGTAATATAACAAGTTGAAAAATATTGTTTATATAAGTTCAACTAACAGTTTAATTATGAGAAAGTACAAATGCAGATCTGAAAATATTAAAAGAAATGTGTCAAATTGTCCTTCAATTAGTAGAATGTTTAAGAACTAAAATGTTTACCTACTTTCGTTGCTGACTGTACATACCTACGTTAATTCCGGTCTGAGTTTAATGTGTAGTTGTCAAGTATTATCTTCAGTATATAGCATCTTATGATGAGTCTCGTTCATCATTATTTCTTTTTATATTTATAAACATTGTCCCCGGGTTACAGATTAATATTTATGTGAAAGAGATCCTATTCTACTTGTTGGTACAAGGAGAATAGAAAAATATTGATATTTTATGATTCATTCGACTTATGAATTGTGATTCTGAAGTATGTATATCTAGGATTTAGGTTATCAAATCAGGAAACAAAATGTCTGAGTATTCATATCAGAATTATTATAGTTAATTTATGAATTAATATCAGATATTTATGTACGTTTACCCATAAATGTACACCAGAATGTTTAAATAAATCATTTTTATTTACCGATATTTGTTGTTTTTATTTTCGAAGTTTATTGACCTCTATGCTTTTCGGTACTTTAAGGCCAGGAATGGTACAAATGAAGAATGTATAAAATAATATTTCAATGTATATGTGCGGCCGCTCAGGGAATGCCTTTCTGAGAGGTCGTGATCGAAAGGACGCGTAACGTAGTGACGGATCATTTTCGATAATTATATTATTATTGTCTATTAATTTGACGGTAAATGACCCGCATAGGGCAGTAGGCCCTGTACAGGAGTCATTATTTGAAAAACTTTTTGCTAAGCTTGCTTATAGTAGGAGCCCAAGACACTAAATGTGTAGTTACTAGAAAATAGTGTGGGTCCCCGTGGGTTGCGCGTCCCTATATAAAAGGTCCATATATGGTGGGGGTACTGGAACAGGGTAAAAGCTTCCCTCCGTATGTTATTTCAGTAAATCCTAAGGTTTCCACTTGGACCCCCCAACTATTATGTTTGCCTTTGTTGGATTCTAGTGGGAACTAAAATGGTATTTCTAACCATAGATGAGTTTCTTCATAGAACTAGGGACGTAAAATAAAAATACAGATTTTTTTTAATAAGTTTTATATTTACTAAAAAGCAATAAATATATTGAACATAGACTCTATCAATAAATTAACAAAATTGTATGTTAACTTTACACATAATCTTCATATTTGGCATCACAGTACTTTCGAAATGTTATGTAGGTATGCTGTTACACAAACTAATATTATACATTAATTGATAATAATAACGCATCCTCGAGACTTAACTTAGGTACTAGATCAAAATAATATGTTTCTACCATTATTCTCCTTGATATCTAACCCCAATCATAGCTGTAGGTATAATCATGCAAGTATAGGTATTTCTGTGAATTTTAGTCTTTGAAATGTTTACGAATTAACATGGGACCCTTAGACATCTTGGGGGAGTAGTTAATTCAATATTTCAATACGAACAACTATTTACATACCTACGTCAATCGAAGACATTCATATTATTATTTTACCATTTCAAGAAGTCAAACTACACATAGATAAAATTTCAAAGGATTAAAACTTATGGTTACTCAAAGTGTATATAAAATTTATGACATTATTAAATTCAACCATATAAAACATTTAGTGGTATGTATCGAAACATTTAATATAAAGCCATGTACACACGGGACGCGTTGGAAGATGTCAGAAACCGCTTCATAATACAAAAGAAATAAGTTTTAATTTAAAATTGTATTTGAATAATTAGGTAAATCTTTAGACTGAGACACATATAAAAATAACGAGCTAATTGTATATATTTTTTGGTTTGTATATTTATATGAACGATTCTCAATCCTATTGTCTATTGACACATGCATGCAACACGTGCTAATGTGTACATAGCGTAATACCTAAAATATTAAAATTTATCTATGATCGTTACACTATCAAATGGTAAACATTACATAAACAGTGCACGTAAATTGTAGTGAAGTATGACGAAAATGTAACATTTATCGATATCGATAGTTCTCTATAACTTCACCTGGATCAGCACCACTATTATATCGATATTATGTCATCTTAGAGAACCAATGTAAGCTTTATAATTTATATTATAGATTTTAAGGAAGAGACACGTCAATGGAATTTTAGTATTAGGAATAGCCGATTCTCACTTCCTCGCACGATTTGTTACAATAACTCCTAGACTATCAAGCTGTCGCATATCCATCTATTTTAAAACGCTTTAAAGATCTATGGGGGTTTAAACAGTAACAATATATTTTTTTACTTCATAAGCTATTTTGAATAGCAGAAGATCCAAGATGGACACTTTATATCGACTCGTCCTGCACGCTCGAGCGGTGGGGGGCGATTACATTGTACTTATACATAAAAATATACGTGGCCACCATTACACAAGCACCTCTAGGTTTAATCTGCAGCTCGTCTTCACAAATACAAGCTGAACTCAACACATTCAGGCAGGGACCCTTAGAATTATATTTCATGAGTTTTACACGCGGAATCCAACGTTTAGACTCATGCACGTCTACATATAGGTATATAACTCTCAATATATAATTTTGGAAGTTTTTGAAACTTGTGATCTATATACAACCTCTTACAGATAGATCAAGCATCACATCATTGGAATTGTTGAACTACAAGGTTTGTAAGAGGCTAGAAACACTAACTATTCGCTCATTACAATAAATATATTTGAGAAACATTTTAGGGGTTTCATGCTACTTCGAAGACTTCATTTTGTATTCTAACTTACATATTCTCAGAAATTGACGTTTAGTCTTTATCGATGTGTTGACAAACAATGGATTGTTTAACAAATACGATAGTTATGTATCTTTACAGACAGCCTAAATGGTTAAGCATATCTGTGGCTCATTATGCTAGTATCAACAGCTACTGTACCGATTACGTTAAATTGAGACTTTACGATGCACATTCTTCTGCAGCCGCCTGAACATACCGACATCTTAAGCCTAATGCCACCAAAAAAACGTACAGAAATCCCACTATTCCAATAAAACTCACAATCTCTGCGGTTTGGCGAAAACGTCTCGAACCATTATTTCTGCGACATTTTCATTTCTTTAGTGACTAGGAGTTTTGTTGATTGTTTGTAGTGGACCTTCTGTATGTTTGCTTTGTGTTAATGCTACTTATATAATGTTAGTTGAAGCGGTGCGTAGCTCCACCGATGTCTTCAAGGATTGCGCCGAAGTTTCGCGAAAAAGCTGTAACGAGCAGAACATGTCAAATAGGAGAATGATAATCACGGTTTTATAATGTTTCATAAGCTCTTTTATAGTTAGTTAAATCGCAGTATTTTTATGCTATTATTTTCTTAAAAAAATTGCCTTTATACAGCGCGAATCAAAAATGCATGGTCACACTTGATGGTTTAGAGCAGACTAAAACTATTACTATTATAATAGTTACTTAATTCATCGCGACAACAATATTAGTTTTATAGTAAAAATGATCCAATTTGATAATTTGCAGTTTGTACCACAGTCTTAAAATTTCACTGCAATTTCCACGCTGTATTATGTTGGCAAATATTAAATTCTATTGTCATTGTAAGAATGTACCAAAAGAGCTCATGAAACAAGCAACGCAAAATAAAATAAACGTAGCAAATAAACTTACCAACTGTGGTTGTGCAGTGCAACATAAACGATGGCTTATGAACGGATATACATGTTTTGGCTTTGTACACAATGGCCCATGTTGCCTCAAAGAGTTATTGTTCAAAGTAACACAGTTGTATGACTTCTGTACATCCATTAGTTCGCCATAGAAAGTGAACCCAGCATGGACCATAGTGTACATCCACACCAGTGCTAGGTGCGTAGTGGACACAGTGGGATGCAAATAATAAATGGAATTGTTATTCAGAATTAACATTTACAAAAGGTATTTTGAGAAGTGCTTTAATAATAGAAGGGCATGCACTGAATTGATTGTATAATTCATTAATTCCCTCAGCGGATCCATAAACGTTTGCTTCAAAGTTGGTAAAGCAAATAATAAAAGACTACAAATTGTTCGAGAATGATCTCATATAATATCTTATACATGTGTAACAACTTACAGAAATGCATCACAAGCAACAAGCTATGCTGTATATCGCTTCACTGACCTGCTTACCTCCCTCACAATAACGAGATGTGTGAAGGACTTGTATCTATAGTAATCTGCTTACATGAAGTCAGTTTTAGAACAATATAACATTTTAATAACTAGTATGTCGCAATCTGACGGCCAGGGCGGCAAGCACTCGACTTTTAACGATATAAAAGTATACCTAAGAGTAGTGCCTAAGCCGCTGGTCTCATATATCTAGCAGATCTATTAGGGTTCTCTACAGCGATATTATTCGTACCATTTCTACAAAGCGTGTTCTAACATGCTCATGTATGTGACTGACTGTACAAAGCCGAGTAAACTCTACAAATAAAACACAATTAAAATAAAATAAATTATGCAACACGAAACACAGATAGTCTACAATCTACATTATAAATACTTAAACATTTATAATAAAATGCAAAATGTCACATTTTTAAAAGTATAACAATATATCCATGTTGCAATAGAATCAATTAAAATCAAACAGATCTGTAGTCAAAATAAATAATAAATCCATTAGAATTAATTATAAAAAAATATATTGATTTAGGCAAGACATGATTAAGTTTACATAAATTATTATATCTTTATAAATTGTTAAACATTTAATAAATCTCGATTTTAAGATTAAATTAATGATTCGCAAAATTATTTCGTAAAGTAACATCGAATATAAAAGTGATTTCTTTGAAATCCGGTTTGTTAGTCAAAGTGTAAAATATTTTATTTGACAAAACACTAAATTGTACTCGAGGGTACGTTGAGACATACAAACAGTATAGACATACAATCTCTTATATATAGATCGAATAGACTCGATGGAACATTGTTCTTACATGATACATGTACAGTGCTGGAGCGTCGGGCGACCGTTGACAGACGAGGGAACACCGTTGTAGCACTAGTGTATATATCTGTACAGGTTCAAGTAATGCTGATGGCATTTTAATATAGAATGAACGTTGCTAATAAATAAATAAGAGATCAATGTTTGTGTGGTGGTGAGGTGTCTGTACGAACGGTCGCGCGGCGTCCGCGGCGCAATAAATAATAAAATTAAACAACTATATCATACATCGTGACGTTCGCTGTTCGTTCGCCGATTATTTCTTCCGCTTTAGCTTCGGTATTCTGTAATGCGTGCGTGTGAGTTAAGAGCAGGCACATGTGTATATATATATCAAAACTGTGAAACTGTAACGGCAATTCTAAATCTAGGAAACCTTCCCAATACCATTAAAATTATATTCTAGAATTATGTTTTATATACAAATGATACAAACAAAATTTTTATTTTTCGAATTGTATATTCTTATATGCATTACCCGACAACCAATATTTATATATACAGGCAACATAATTATTACAGTGACCACAAACCGCCCTACCAAATTATAATACTTTTTTTTTAATACTTTTTTTAAAATTCTGTTTTTGATTATACTTCCTAACAAATCAGAAACTAATATAAATTCATAGTCTGTTTCACAGTTTTAAGTTAATTAAACAAATGGTACAATGGAGTGTCTTACTTCCTCATTATATGGGACAATATGCCATAGTGAGTTTATTTATTTACTGTGAATTAGTCGGGTGTTGGCTGGCGTGCTATTATTAACATTTTCATAGTTGTATGGCATGTATCTAATAAGTAACTACGAATGATAAAGGTGTCTTACCCAGAACTCTTCTTGTGGGGGGAGGATTGTGACTTTTCCGACTCTAGTAACTTGGTGCTCGAATCCTTCATAAATCCTGAAAGATACAACAAAAGTAAGGATTGTTTTTCAACGAAAAAAGGCTTTTTTACTATAATAACTTTCGTGAGTGTTATCCATATTATTTACTATATATTCCGGTTATACTCACGGGTGTATTCGGGAATGCCCGACTAGTTTCAGAGCCCTTATTCATGAGCTGGTTACGCGGCAGAGTCGCGAGCCGAACTCAAACAGATCCGGTTATACTCACACCCGTGAGTATAACCGGAATATATAGTAAATAATATGAAAAAAGGCTTGTAACGCTGAATAATTTATATTTAAAAGTTAAGTTAATTTAACATCAAAATATGACTGAGTAAAGGTAAGCTATGGAAAAATCCCACAATGTCAAAAATCTAATTTATAAAGAACTATACCTTTGCCTGAAGATCCGAAGACAGAGCTGCCCAAATTATTCAGGTTGCTGGTGAAGGTGTCTGCTTCCCTCGCTATAGCGTCCGCCGCGGCCTGCTCCGCGCCCCGCACCCCCTGCGCGACCTCTCCGAGCCTCTCCTCAGCTGACTCAACGCCCTCCTTGGCCGACCCCTTAATCTCCTCCAGTTTATTATCAGCAGAGACTTGGAAACCCTCGAAATATCCTTTCGCATCACCAAACAACTGCTTAGAACTTTCCTCTACATTCTGCTGCGTGTCCGAAAGAACCATTTTCGCTGAATCGTCGAGACTGTCGAACGTATTGCCCGCTGAACTCTGGAAGGAATGAAGAGTGTCCTCAGCAGAACTGCCCAGACTGTGCATGTCATCCCTCATGGAGGCGAACGTGTCTCTGGTCGAGCTCTGCATCTCATCCCACTTGTCCTTAGCATCGCTCACTTTGTCCTTCGCCGAACTTTCGACCTTATCGAAAGAACTCAAGGTTGAATCTTGTACGTGATCGAACGCCTGTTTGGACGACCGTTGTAAGTCGTTTGCTTTGTCGGCCGCCGATTGCTGTAGGTATTCAAATTGTTCCTTCCCAGATTGTTGGATGTCATCGAATTTGTTGCTTACGTTTGTTTGGATTTCTCCTTTCTTGTTTGATGCTGCGTTGATAGCGTCTTCCGCGGATTTTTTTATTTGTTCAGTTGTTAATTCAGCCTCTTGTCGTATCCTGTCGAGTTCGCTCTTTGCGGCGTCTTTTTTGTCATGAATAGCGTCTCCTATTTCGTTCGTTTTGCTTTGTATCGCGCTGTCGATAGCTTCTGTTTTATCATGGACGGCATCTTTTAGTTCGCTGGCTGTGCTTTCGACCGAGTCCTTGGCTTCACTGCTCTTCTCGTGTGCCGCATGTCCGAACCCGCTGAATGTATCGTGTATAGCATGGCCAATACCACTGAAGGTGTCTTTGATAGCGTGACCGAACCCGCTGGATTTTTCATGAACATCTTCACTCAATTCATTGGCTTTATCGTGAATTGCGTCTTTAGCTTCTGTCGTTTTGTCTTGTATAGAATGTCCGAGTTCATTAGCTTTGTCTTTCACTTCGCTGGTCTTGTTGTGAACTGCGTTGCCGACATCACTAGCTGTGCCCTGTATTGCGGATCCAAAACCGGAGAACGTATCGTGAATCGCATCTCCTAATTCATTAGCCTTGTTCTTGGCGTTGCTGGTCTTGTCTTTGATACCTTGTCCGACATTGCTCGCTGTTTCGTGGATCGCGTCTCCTACATTATGTCCAAACTCAGTCGCTTTGTCTTTCGCTTCACTAGTTGTATCCTGGATCGATTGCCCTACTTTGCTGGCCTCATCTTGTAATGAGTGTCCTAATTCACTAGCCTTATCCTTAGCTGCGGACGTTTTGTCCTGTAAACTCTGCGCCATTTTGTTCGCTTCGTCGTGAATGGCGTGTCCAACTTCATTCGCTTTGTCCTTAGCTTGGCTAGTTTTATCAATGATTGCATCACCTATTTTGCTAGCTTCATCGTTAACTGCTTGTCCTACAGCAAGAGTTTTATCGTGAATGGCATTGCCGACAGAACTAGTGGTTTCGTGAATGGAATCTTTGATCTGTTTGGATTTTTCACCGATAGCCTCTTTGGCTTCACTAGTTTTATCGTGAATGGCCTGTCCGACTTCACTAGCCTTATTTTGAATGGAATCCTTAGCTTCGGTAGCTCTTTCTTCTGCGGCTGCAGCTGCGTCGTTCACAGCATCCTTAACTTCGCCAACTTTTCCTTCAACTGAAGTCTTAATTTCCCCAGATTTTGTTTCCACTGCATGTTTAGCTTCAGCGGCTTTGTCTTGAATAGATTTTTCGAGTTCATTCTTTTTGTCAAGAACAGCTTTTTCTGCTTGGTTTTTCTTATCTTCTACACTCTGCACTAATTCTTCAGCGCCTTCCTTTAGTTCCCCTTGCTTCTTAGCCACAGCATCGTTGATTTCATCTTTCTTTGCTGAAGCTTTGTCTAACGCTTCGTTTGCAGATTCTTTTCCTTCTGCGATTTTATTTTTCAGATCATCCTCGATTTTTTCTTTTTCTCCGAAAATATTCTGGACTAGACCTGTGAAGAAGCTTTTGCCTTCCTTGGCTTTCTTCTTTGCTTCTTTCGCCTCCTTTTTAAGTTCCTTCTTAGACTTCTCTTTGACGCCTTCAAATGAGTCACCCATTGACTTGAGTTTGTCATTAGCAGTTGCTTTGGCGTTATCTAATGATTCTTTAGCACCAGTTTTAATTTCCTGTGCCTTGTTGTTTACGTTTTCTTTGACGTCATGGGCTGTCTCAGAAACGGCGTTGGCAGCATCTTGCGCCTTATGCTTAATATTATCTGCTGCACTTTCAGTAGCACCTTTAACTTCTGCTATTTTATCTTCTCCTCTAAGTTTTAGTTCTTCTGCTCTTTCCATGGCAGCGAAGTTAAGCGCCATCGCTTTGCTGTTAAGGTCGTCTTTGACAACTCCAGCAGTGTGCGTTATGTTATCTACAACATCATTGGCTGAGGACTTAGCATCATCAACTTTAGCATTCACATCATTTTTAAGTTTATTTGCAGAATCTGAGATGTCATTTAACTTGCCACGCGCTGATTCTTCCAACTCATTAACTTTATCTTGAGCACCGAATTTAACTGCCTCGTAGTCATCCACTATCTTGTCGGTAGCTTGGCCAGCTTTCTGCTTGATTTTATCCTTTTCCTCTTCAATAATGCATAAACCTTCTGCGAGATCATTCTGCGCTTTATCTGATACATCGTGTAACTTCTCATGGGCCGCGAAGTGGACTTGTTCTATTCTATCGACGATGTTAGAGGTCTCATCGTGCCTATGTTTTTGACCCTGCTTAAACTTACCCTCACAGCATCCGACATAGAACTGGAAGGGATCCGTCTTCTTGTTATACAATGGCGTGTCTACTGGCTGCATGAGAGCGTACTCTTCGTAAATATGCTCGTCATCTTTAGGGTTACCTTCGTCTACTATCAACTTTGTGGAGTAGACCTGGTTGTTTGGATCCTCATCTTCTTTTAAGTGAGGTTTTGTTTTCAGGTCTTTGAACATATCATCGACCTTGCCTAGTAATTCTTCGTTTATCAATCTGGGGGCGGGTTTGGGGGGAGATTTCGCAGGAGATTTCTCTTTTTCTTTGGGCTCTTTAGGTTCTTTGGGCTCTCTGGGTTCTTTGGGCTCTCGGGGCTTAGGCTCAGGTTTAGGGGACGATTCTTTTTCTTCCTCTTTCTCCTCACCGTGTCCGAATACATTCATTACTTTGTCAGCGAGCCCTCCGAGGAAGCCTACCCCCTCGGACTTCTTCTTGCCTTTCTCGAGGGTGTTCATGGGGGTCTTATCCTCGTCCGAGTCAAAAGTAGCTTTAGTTTTGTTCGAGTCTACGTGAAGGGTGTCACCGTTTACTGCAATGACAAAATTCAACATGGTTTGGTTACTCACATAAAAATTAGAAATATTTTCCCTTTGGTCAGTGAGTTTTCTTGGGATTATGTTTAGAGAATTTTGTAAGGGAATTATCTATTCGTAATTATTATCATAACTTTGAATAAGTTAACTTACCGTGAGGTTTAGTATCTTTGCTGTCTTCGGTTTCCTTAGTCGGGTATTTCACGTCACCATTTGTGATGATCTTGTCCTATGAAAGTAAATAGTTTATTAAAACTTAGGTAGATGATGGAGATGTGGAAAGACGGAGGGGAGGCCTTTGCCCAGCAGTGGGACACTTATGTATACTTAGGCTAATTGTCTTCTGTAACTTGACCACCAATACTGTGATCCCTAAGCGTTACACGCTTGCCAAGCGTGGGGATTATGGCAACCCCTCCCCCCTAAGGGGAAGGCCTTTGTTCAACAGTGGACGTCATCCGGCTGATGATGAGATGTCATATGTTATAATACAATAGTGTTTGTGCTTACATGTCCATTGACCTGTCGGTCGTGAGAGTACGGCAGGGAGGCCGGTCCTAGACTGTTGTTGTGGTCGCCGCCCCAGTGGAAGCTGAGCTCGTCCTTCAGCGCGTCGAAACCTTTGGCAGATAAACAAACAAATTATATAGAATGAAGATACCATGGAAATAATTTGTTAATATGAAACTTTAGTATTACTTTTCTATTTTTAATAGCTAAAGATAAATTTTTTGCTCATTCATGATTTGATTGTGAGTTTTAATTTCGTGTTTGCGATAATTAATACTTGAAAAGATAAAGTTTGTATATTAGTAATCTTAGAATCTATCCATTCAATTCCCAAAATCTTTCACCAGTACTTTCAATAGACTTTCAGTTTCATAATCAATTATTATTTCCCCTATAAGCAAATAAAGCACTCACCGGACTGGTCTAAGTTGAGGTAGTCCAGCTGGCTCTTGCCGGCGCGCGGCGCGATGCGCTCGGGGAGCTGCACGTCCAGCACACACGCTGGCGTCTGGGACTGCTCGCCTTTGGGGACCTACACAAATAAAAAAAATATATATCAACATCTGACATCACTGACTCCAAGTAGTGGGGGTCATTGGACTACACTGATATAAAAACTAGCAAAAATCATTTGTGCACACATATACAAACAAACAAAAAAACCTCTCACCATAAACGCAAACCTTCTAAGTTCCGTTGTCGTAAAAATGTACATAAATACTAGTAAAAAAATTGTCCATTAGTTATTCTGACCTTAGGTTCGTTCATGAAGTAGATCCTTCCAGAAGGATTCTCTTCGTGGTGCTTCACCCGCACGGTGAACTCTACGCGGTTGTCTTTGAAAGCCTGGAATAACGAGATATGACATAAAAACACCGGAGCGAATACAGTAGGTAGGATCCTTAAAAAAACAAACATAACATAACATCACGCCTGTATTCCCCGAAGGGGTAGGCAGAGGTGCACATATAGTACACCCACATTTCGCCAGTTATGTTTTTAGGTCCCAATGTAATAGGGGGCGAGCCTATTGCCATCAACCGGGCACAAATCCAGACTCCGTGCTGCTACTGAGAATTACCTAATGGAAAAACCCAGTAACACTTTGCCCGACCCGGGATTCGAACCCAGGACCTCGTGCTCAGCAGTCGCGCTTAGCGACCACTAGACCAACGAGGCAGTCTGTCCTTCATCCTTAAAAAAAGTATTTTTCATTATTTTTTTCGTTTGTCATAGATGTCTTAGATCAATTGATTTATTTCTTGAAGGGTATAATAAAGTTGATCAAATTTAAAGCTATGTATAAGTGAGCATACCTCGAAGGTGAACATGGGCTGGCTGCCGGACTTGGTGACAGGCACGAGGTTCCCGGAGAACTCCAGGTACACCGCCTTCGTGTCCAGGAAGCGCACGGATGTGGAGTGCGCCACCTCGCTGTAGTGCTCCTGGGGACCGCAGAATACTTAATTAAACGTTTGTCCAACACTAGAAATTTGTCTATTATTGTGGGTAAGTTTTACAAATATTACATTTTACAAGCGTATAAACAGAGACTCTAAACAATATAATTTTGTCTCGTGCATCATAATCTGCTACTAGCAAATCGCAGTATTCTATATTATGGATTCATATTTTACTACCTATTTTTCAGTGACAATTATTGTATACTAGTTGATCCGGCAAACTTTGTACCACCTTCTCACCGTTTAAACCTCCCCTGGACTTCCACAAATATTTCAAGATCAAAATTACCATATTTATTGAGCCGTTCTCAAATTTAAGCGAGTCTAAACGAACGAACGAACGTATCTAATAACGAACAGCAATTAATTTTTATATATTAAAAAGATACCTGATCCTTCCATATAACATTATAGCAAGAAGTATGCTTGGCTTATATAAAAATATTTTTTATATCGAAGGTTGTGGCTAATCAGGCAATGAGGCCAAAGTATATATGTACGTACCTGTTGCAGTAACGTCTCGTAGGCGTATCTGTCAGTGATGTACATGACGAGTAGGCGCCCCTCCAGCGCGTCCAGCCGCTTGCCCAGCACCACGATGCGCACCTCGAACGGGACTAGGAGCATCTCCCTATAAAAAAAAACATAAATGACAACCACAATAAAACAAGCAATATGTCGAAATGTGGGTCTACTTCAAACCAATGCCAATTGTCATTAACTGTGCACAAATCCAGATTCCGTGCTGCTACTGAGAATTACTTAATGGAAAAACCCAGTAACACGTGCTCGACCCGGGATTTGAACCCAGGACCTCGTGCTCAGCTGTCGCGCTTAGCAACCACTAGACCAACGAGGGAGTATGTTAAAATATAATAAAATAATAATAATAACAGCCTATAACTGTCCCACTGCAGGGCAAAATATCATAATTATACAATGGTTTTTAATAAAATGTATGTCGCTTTGATTCCCAGAGGACGTAGAAATAGTAAAGTAACTGTTTAAGCACGCAGATATAAATAACATGAATAATCCCGAGACACAATCTGAAGTATTGTTGGCACACACAATGTTATTGTGGATGTCCATATAATAGTATGTTTATGAGTATGCAAATTATGTATTTCACATAAAACTATTAATAGGCAGCCTGGTATGTAGCAGACATATTAGAATGTGGAATCTGAACGAATTATGCGATGATAAGATGTATAGAAGAGTATGGAGCATACCAGTTATATACATAATAACAAAAATTCTCTATAATTATGTAGATAGAAATAATGTTTATACTGTGATATTAGCTTAGCATAGCATAACATTACGCCTGTATTCCCCGAAGGGGTAGGCAGAGGTGCACATACAGTACACCCACATTTCGCCAGTTACGTTTTTTAGGTCCCAATGTAATAGGGGGCGAGCCTATTGCCATCAACCGGGCACAAATCCAGACTCCGTGCTGCTACAGAGAATGACCTAATGGAAAAACCCAGTAACACTTTGCCCGACCCGGGATTCGAACCCAGGACCCCGTGCACAGCAGTCGCGCTTGGCAACCACTAGACCAACGAGGCAGTCTGAGATATTAGGACTTATAAATTATATACATTGTTATGTATTTACCTGTACAGTTCTGTAGCTAATTTGGTGGCGTCGCTGACGTTTTGACAGTTCATCATCCAGAACCTTGAATCAAAATCATATTGTTAAAATTTTATCTTTAATATAAATGGTATGGTAACCGTTATTGAGATAATTTATACGTTATGAGCCATTTAAAAGGTTCACTTATGACATTTCATAAAATCTCTTTACATTATGGTCTCTTCATAATGTTATGCTGTGACATAACAAGAAAGAAAACTTATTTTATCCTTTCAAGTCAATATTTCGGCTCATGCAGATGTCTTCAAGTTGTAGCTTATTGCTAAATACACTTTGCGAAGTATATTTGGGATCATTATCGTCTACAGCCTTGAACATCCCACTGCTGTGTCCCCTTTTAAATAGGGGTGGGTAGTCTTTATTACCTATCCTAGAATATATTGGACTGTACCTGGCAGAGACAGTAGTGGTGAAGGAAGCACAGTCGTCGGTGACAGTGAGAGGGGTAGACCCGGTCACGTCCTCCCACACGGCGCGCGCCTGCCCGCCCATGATGGAGCACAGCAGCCGGAGGTTTGTTGTTGATGGCTTCTCGGTGCTGCCCTGTTAATTAAATACGGTCTTTAAAGTATTGTAAGATCTATTTTCGTAACGTTCGCTGAAGTAAGATGAGGTGAAATAAGGAGATGGAAAGATTAGAAGGTGAGAATAAGAGGGAGGAATTAGAATGGGAGAAGGATGATGAGAAGGCGAGGAGAGGGATGAAGAGGGTAGAAAGAAAAGAAAAGATAAGACTAGGAGGATAAGGATAAGAACGTAAAGTAAAGGGATGAGAAAGAGAGGAAAAGGGTGAGAAGGGGAGAAAACGTAAGGGGAGGAGCTTTATCACATCTTCTGGTAGTCTACTGATGGACGTAGGCTTCTTTTAGGGTACACCACAAGGCCCGCTCTCTCGTTAACGCCACCCAGTTATTATCAGTTACGTGGAATAGTAGGGTGGCCGGAAACTGGGTCCGTTTTCATTGACAACTCTTCATCTCATTTGGGTTTTTGTCCATAGTCACCACGTTGGGCAAGCGTGTTTGGCAGCCACGGTATGGTGAACCCTTAATCACTTTTACGACACTCACGAGACCAAAGGGGGTGGTCTATTCCAGATCCGAATCCACACTCCCAGAGGATGCGGTTGGGGATGTACTGACCTGGTAAGCGGGCAGCGGCGCGGTGAGCGTGATGGAGCGGTGGAACTTGCGGCGGCGCGGCTCCACCGTCAGCACGGGCGACACGGCGGCGTGCCGCGGCAGCACGCGCCGGGTCAGCTCGGCCGCGCCCGCGTGCGCCTGCAGGCCCACGCGGATGCGCTTCGTCAGCGCCGCCGCCGGGAACTGCGCCTGCACCTGGAGGGGGAACATAGGTTTAGTTAAACTCACTGCAATCCTATCGGAGACCAGAAAAATAAGTCTCTTTTTGAGCGACTCGATTTGTCGACTTGTTTGCCCTTGTTACCTGCGGGATGTGCGCGCTGGAGATGGTGCCCCCCTCGGGCCCGATGATGTGCACCTCCTGCCTCACGCGCGACACGCAGGCCAGGTAGTGCGGGAAGTCGCACGTCACGATGCGCGTCACGCGCTCGCCGTTCTCGCGCACTGTCTCGCTGCCGCCGAACTCTTGGCGCGAGCGCTGTAGAGCTTCCTGGAAGATAAATCCAATTCGAAATAGGCCAGGTCATTTTCAGGTCCTACTTCCTAGGTTATTTCAAACCTTTCAATTGAAAATAAACTTTGCCAAATTCATCTTAAAGACTACTTTTGATTGACAATTGTTATAAAAATATATTCCCAAACATGGCTTCCACAACCATTTGGACATACAGCGGGACATATAATATATACCTAGATTGATTACACAAGTGAATATGTATACACAATACACATGTGAATATATCAATAATTTAGGATACGATAAGGCTTTGTTTTTTATGTTGTTTATATTTTATATAGTTTTTTACTGTTAGTTCGTAAGATTAATATAGCATCGCTTTGGTTATAAACTGTAATGGTGTTATGTTGGTAATAATAAATAAATTAAAAAAATGTACAGACCTGTATAAGCGGATTGTCGTTATTGTGTAGGTAGTGGTCCTGCCAGGTCTCTCCGGTGTCAGAGCGCAATACTACTATCTCCCGCTCACGGCAAGAGGATGTGAATATCGGCACTTCTATCACCACTGGACTGGAAAATTAAAGGAACAATAAATCAATATTGATTGAACTAGGAGCGGATATTGGCAACACTTGGTTTGTGTTTTACTTAATATTTTTCGTCATACGCCTTCATATTGGTTAGTAACATTTCCATATTCCACTATAACTGGAATACAAGAATGAAGTTTTGAAGGGTTCAGGAAGCTCAATACGACCAGAAATTTTCAATTCGTATCATATGAAGTGGGTTCAAAGAAATTTATCTACAATGATTGTAGGTATTTTTTTGTTTTCTGCACCTTGTCTGCATTGAAACTATCACGTATTAATATACAAAATATACGATTATTGTAAGTAAGAACTTCGTTAGCAGTATTATAACAATACTTACGCCAAGAACTTAGCGCCCTGTGGTTGCAGCTCCAGCAGCCTGGAGGCCAGCGCTTCGCCCTCCATGAGCGGGGGAGGCGCTGCCGCCGGGGCCCGACGGGTCGCCGCCCTGAAATAGCGAACAAAGTTATAACAGAATCTTAAGGAGACCTCCGCAAGAATAGAATTAGCTCATACATCGTTTATCATGTACGTAGTACGTATTCAGTTAATATCGATACGTTAGGAGAAAAACAGAATTTAAAAAATCTGACTACTCTGTAAAAAGCTATGCGTGGTCATACATATATATACATACACTAGCTGTTGCCAGCGACTTCGTCCGCGTGAATTTCAGGTAAAAACACTAAATAAAATAGATGTTGGCCGATTCTCAGACCTACTCAATATGCTCAGAAAATTTCATGAGAATCGGTCAAGCCGTTTCGGAGGAGTACGGGAACGAACATTGTGACACGAGAATTTTATATATAAGATATAATAAATATATATACAGGTCAACTTGAGAACCTCCTCTATTATTTTTCGTTGGTTTAAAGGTTAGGCAAGTCTACTTTTGAACATATACCGACCCTTAGTCCGTATATACTGGTTTAGCTAAACGTTGTGACTCAAATACAGCTGTTTCTCCTAAAATGAATATGTTGTTGTTTTTTCTGTACCTGCAGGTGACTCTAGTGGGCGCTGCGCAGGCGGCGGGCGGCACGATGACGCGCACGCCTCCGCGCCGCTTCGCTTTCATGGCACCACCTCGCGCATCCACCACGAACGACACCAGGAAACTGGAACAACATGCATACGGTTAGCGAAGGATCAAAATAAAAATTAAAGACTTAACTTATCCAATTTAAAAAGAAATATGTATATTAAAGGAGCAGACATATTTCATGTCAAAAACTTTAGGATCCAGTGAAATTTCATCATGAGCCGGAAGACGTCCCCTGTTGAACAAAGGCCTCCCTATTAGAACGCCACATAGTCGCATGCTTATGTCGGGCGAATTAGAGCATTAGAATACAAGTCTAATATCCTTGAGCATAATATTTTCCTCTTCAACATACTTGTTAGAAACAATAGCGTCCCAATAGAATAAATCGTTGTTGTTTTGATACGGATTCTTAATGAACTCACACACGGCACAAAGAGTTTCATTAGGTTCTCAATTTTTTAAGATTTTTACGTTAATATTTGTTAAACTTCTGATAAAGACCTCCAGAGAAAAACTTTGTAATTCTTTAATAATAATAATAAAGCCTATTACCGTCCTACTACACGGCAAAGTCCTCTTTTGGTTCAGAAAAAGAAAACTGTCAAAAATTCGTCTGTGATTGCTGCAATCTCTAGAATTTCGTAGACGAGAATTACTTTAAACTATAAAATCAATATTAAAGTGTACATACCCAATATCGAGCGGCTGTCGGTCGATGGTGGCGACCTTCTTGTCATTGTTGCTGGGCCACAGGTGTCCGTCGGTGACGGTGTCCTCGAGCGGCTTGGCCCGGTGCAGCGTGCCCGCCTCGCTGTTCATGTAGCGGTATTGCTGCTGCTGTTGGATGGGGCACTCCACCTCGCCTGCAATGGATATAGAACTTAGCGATGTTGCCGGTGTTCTAACTAAATTTAGGATGCTTTTTGGCTGGATTTGGCTGATACATCGTTTAAGTTACGCCTGTTGTCCAGAGAGGTAGGCAAAGACCAAACTCCATTGGCTAAGATCCCTGCACACCCCTTTCATCACATGCTTTAAACATGCTTGTCTGTTTAGGTTACTTTTTTCCCTTCATTTATTACAAACTTTAGGCCTCAACTTGTTCAGGTTAGTTACTACGTATTTGATTTTCTTCCTACCTAGTACCTAATATGCTTCTTTATATGTTAGAGTACCTAGAATATTATAGTATATTTATATCTAAAAATAACATGGCATGTCAATAAGGAAAATATTCAAATTAGCATCGATATTAGAGTAACAAATTCCGTTTTGTTGGATTTACTAATTAACGCTTAAGTGAGTAAATTTTTATCCTTGAATCTTTAAATACATGTCCAATTCCATAACAGTAAACCAAATTCAGTAGACAGGAAATATTTACGATTCTACTCAACTGAGACCAAGTATGCAAAGAGATATTTGATATGAAATTTCTAGAAATGTCGGAAAGCAAACATTATAAAACATCTCTGCATACTCTGATTAAATAAACACACGTTCGAACAGATATGAGCACATTACATCACCGGTAGGTAGCATAGCCCACATTTTTGAGCAATGGTCTTAAATTTTCGGACGTGGGCCGGTGTTGGTAAAGCTAGGTTTATATTAGACTAACATGGAAACAAGACTGAATGAACTGTTGCAGTTTACTAGAAAAATGTCCTAGACTTAGTCTTAAAAATTTGTTAAACACTACAAAAACAATCTATCAGGCAGCACGACAAATGAAAAGAGATTTGTCAATTCTCTGCGTGATCAGTCTCTATGAGCATTTAAATATTTGAGTATATGCTCAAGAGACAAATATTCAATCGACAACATGGTAAAATCATAAAATAAAACTGTTAGCTAAAGTATTTGGTAGCTAGATGTGAACCCAGCCTAAAACAATGTCTAGACAACCTATTAAACAGGTATAACTCACCTCCTTCGTCTTCTGAATCACTCATGAATGTATCCTGCATGAGCTCAGGCGCTGCTACCCTGTATTTGCCTTCCAAGCCACCTGTAACAATTACACATGATTTAATACACAACTCGAATATTACTAGATCGCTATCGATCGATCGATAGATTAGATACTATGACGTTTTTATGAAGGTTGAATTAAATAATATTTTGCTGTGCGTAATCCTAGGTTTGATATAAACCTAAAAATAATATAGAATAGCTTTAATGCAGCTTTAAAATTCACCAATTAGGATACAAGAAAGAGATTAATCCGAGCCAAAACTATCGGTTTTTTTAACAGTATACCTGAATTCAGGTTTTAAGAAAGAATACTAATAAAAATAAGTGTTTAGAGATATAAAATGGTACCCAAATCAGTCAGCTCTATACAGAACACATCACATCTTGAGACGAACTGAAATTGCACTGGTAACAATATCCTCCCTTGTTACTCTATCGCTTGGAGCCATTCTGCTGTTCGAGTCCAGTTAAGCGAACACAATGGCGGTATAAATAGCGGCAGGATGCAAACAGGCACCATTGTACGTCGCCTCGTTCCGCTGATTTTTACAATTCACTCTAATATCTTTCTACCGGTTTTTACAAGAACTCATTGAAGAGGATTTAATAGCTTCTGCATTGGTAACACGTAATTTTATCTGGCGCGGGCTTTGACGTCAGAAACTGATAATTTGATCAAAAATCTAAGCCATAAGCTAAGATATCTAATTACGATACAATCACAGATCAACATTTAATTCTTATACCTATTAACAACATATGTATTTGCTGAAGGGGTAGGCACATGTGTACCTATAGTAGCTCACCCACATTTTGCCAGTTATGTTTTAGGTCAAAAATCCAATGTTATAAGGGGTGAGCCTATTGCCATCAGCCGGGCATAATGACTCCGAGCTGCTACTGAGAATTACCTAATGGAAAAACCCAATAACACTTCGCCCGACCCGGGATCAAACCCAGGACCCCATGCCCCAACTGACGCGCTTAGCGACCACTAGACCAACGAGGCAGTTTAGTCAGTCACTTATTTTATTATTACGTAAATTAACACGACTGTGATATCAGTAACCTAATGTTTATGGAGTTTTCCATTCGAGATGATCACTATTTGTATTGTATGTAGTGTAGATGCCGTATACACTTATACAGTATAATACTAAAATATGTCCATTGAGTAATCCTAATATGAGCTGTTCTCAATTGTTTATAAGGTCGCCCAGTTGTTAACAGATCTGGCAGTGACATGGATTTGAACTATTTCACGTCCTGGAAATGTGCAGTTTTAATGTTAAATTGATGCAGCATTTACGCAACATCTTTTGTTAGAAACTGTATGTATTTGAAATGTTACGAACAAACACTACAGAACATAGCAATTGAAAAGTTTAAATAAGGCTTGTTTACTTGAAATAATGGAACATATAACAAAAAAAAACCGACTTCAAAACAAAACTATTTCACAACAAATTAAAAAGTAAAAAAAACCGCAGAAATCGGAGAACAATCATAGAAAAATGTAATAGAGAACGTGAAAAAAAACAGCATTATTAAGAATTACTGAAAAAGTACTGATCGGATCTTAATCAAATTGCAATGGGACCAAACGGGAGGCACCAGCTTTCAAATAAATAAAAAATCATCAAAATCGGTTCACCCAAGCGAAAGTTATTGAGGTAACAAACATAAAAAAAAAATACAGTCGAATTGAGAATCTCCTCCTTTTTTTGAAGTCGGTTAAAAAGTTTGGAACTAACTTGTTCCGTCAGCAATAAAAACTGGGTATCATGACAGTATCATAGATGTTTTATAGAATCCGATTTTTCTGTCAAGCCTCACTCATCGAACATTTTCAAGTTGGCTTGTCATTAAAACAATGTGTTCAGGAACAAAACAAGTATTCCCACGTTTATCACGTGAGATCTGTTAACGGAACTTATTAGCGATAATAATATCTTTATATCAAACACGTGTCGGGAACCACAGGACAAAGAACTTTCCAAAGAAAGTGTGGAGTGAGGAAGTGATATTAGAATGGCTGTATGGTTTTGGTGGCAGCTTGACGCTTGCGTGCATACTAAATGATGAGGCGACACTATGTACGACTGTAACGTGTGATCAGGAAGGCACTGTTTGTTTTTATGTTGCATACTAGTTTAACTGTGGGTTTGGTTAAATGGTAGAATTATTTTGTTCAATGCGCCTCGTACTCTGTGGCTGGATATGTGATTGAAGGAGACGGTTATGGCAGAAAGCCCTCGCTAAGGCATCTGTCAAATGCTCTGTGTGTATGTTTAGGAACTAACTATTGACTCATAGACCACCGTTTTCTTTGAAAGCTAATTGGCTTCGCAACCGTTGTAGCAGAAGTTATAGCAATCAATCTGTCAATGCTTGTATTTTAGGGTGATGAAGAATGATTTAGCTAGGTTATTGTTATGCCTGTTATACTAGGTCGTAAAAAACATGAGTATTTTTCCTATTTTCTTGTCTGCCTACTGTATTTCTACAGTAGACATATATTTTGTTCTGTACTAACTACTAACTGCGCCCCGCGGTGTTACCCGCTAAATTTTTTCGGGATAAAAAGTAGCCTATGTGTTAATCCAGAGTGTCAGCTACCTCTATATGAATTAAAATCCATTTAGTAGTTTTTACGTGAAAGAGTAACAAACATCCATCCATACTCACAAACTTTCGCGTTTATAATATTAGGGATATATATATATTATCATGTGACAATTGAATGCGTGACAGTGCACAGTTTTGCATTTTGTCAGTAGTGTACACTGTACAGTTAAGGTCAGTGACAGTTACACTATTTTGACTACCAAAATGTTGGCCGATGACTTCATCGATAAGCGTTAACTAATTTATTTGCGTTACCTTTTTTATAGCTTCGTATTTATAGCTTCGTATTTAGAATTCCAAGTGAAAATGAAACTACTTTACACATATTATTGAAAGTTGTGTGGTAGCATATACTCATAGCTTATACCTCCTACTTAACTTTTTTAGTTTTCGGAAGAAGGCCTTTGAAAGCCACCCGGCCCCTAAGGTAGGGACCGCGGACTTCGGAATTTCTACCTCACTAAAACCACCCCGATGTTCACTATCTGCACGAACAAGTGAGGTCCCGGGACCTCTGAAAAGGACCTACCTAACTTGGGTTATCGTAATCGTTACGATTTTTATTGACCTACTTCGACATTCCAAAATATTTTCAATTCTAATACACAATCATGCACAATTGGCATTACCATATTATGAAAGAGGATTTCACAGTCGATTATGTACGCTCTCGTTTTTAATACAAAACCATTAAAGAACGTATATTATTATATATCGACCTGGAAAATCTTATTTCAGGTCAACGTGTTTTACGAGCGTACGACGTACCGTTAATCATTATGCTGTTCTGCGGTGTAAAACCTTTATTATTGGTCACACTTCATTCATGCAGCGCTAACTTGGTTGGTGGATCATTTTATCTAGTTTTTTCTTAAGATAGTATGCATTACATATGGAGAGGATTAGATTATCGAGCTTAGCTTAGGAGAAGTTCTAGTAAATCAGAATTTGGGCAACAAATATTTTCAATTCAGGGTCGTCGCATCTTCATCTGTTTAGTTTTTGTCAAACTATTAGGTTCGGTTTCCAGTCTACTCCAATGCAGCTAAACAAGTGTTCTTAACCTGTACAGCGTTACTTATTATCCGAGAAAGTCGTTACATCGAGATGCAATCGCTATCTCGCATTATCAAAACAGTGTCACATAGTAATGAGAGAACAAAATCCGAACAACATAAAATCAGGATATGATAAAGGTACACGGATAACCAGAAAAAGTTATAAAGTAACTCTCAAATGTCTGCTTGAAACTAGCCTTGGATCAATCTAATAAGGACCCCTGACACGTCCGCACCTCTTGCACACAGAGCTGACGTGATGCGTCACGATGCAGTCAATAATTGGATTACGATGTTATGCGTAGTTGTAAGGACACCTTATTTTTTTTTTTTTTTTTATTTTTTTTTTTTAAAAAACGTCGCCCCACACTAGGAATTTCTCCTGTATCGTAGGTGCGTTTCACAAACATGAAATATTCACATACACAAACACCCAGACTCGGGACAAACATCTGTGGTTCGCACAAAGTTTTGCCCCGTGCGGGAATCGAACCCGCAACCCTTAGCGCAGCAGTCCAATCGCTTAGCCACCGCGCTAATCAGTTCGTCAAATGTAAACGTAATGTTGTTTTGATTTCCTACACAATGATAAATAATTGATCTTGGGAAGTGATGTCATGTCTTAAGTACGTTATTACGGAATCGATGAAAATAACATTCCAAGTGTATCGTTACATGGAATGAATAACAAAAACTGGTTTAGTTATTTATTGTATGTTCTTAAACGTCTCAATAATTAAATTAATGACAGTAATTACACAATGAATACCCCAAAACGTGGTCATATTATGAACGCATCAAGTAATATGTATTATTGAACATGCGGTCAGTACCCATCGGCCGTCTATTAAGATAGTAAATACTCATCATTGACTGCGAACTCAATGGAGCAAAGATAACGCGTGTCTACGTCGAATAATTTATTCGGTTATTACACAACCGTTAATTTATCACACGCGACGTTGCGCGCGCGCATCTGATGTCACCGCCTGCCGCCGGCGCACGCGTGGGAGTGCACAAGGGCCAACTAATTGACTCCATGACTCTTCTCCGCCACCTGACTTCTGACTCTACTAATATTTTTATGGACCATTATGATGAAATTTTTGGCCTTTATTGACAATTACTGGCTATTAATCAATATTGAATGTCGTAAGGTTTTGATTAGATTTAAGTATTAAAAATGTTCATGATAGGAAGATAGCTGACAAATTGAACCTTAAGTAGTATCGTGGAACGTTACGGTCAGTATGAATGATGGAGCAATCCATTTAGAAAATAGATTCATCATGGGAACGAGTCTATCTTTAGTCAGAGATTTATTGATACCTAAGTGAAATAATTCCGTGCTAGCCCCGCCCGTCGTGTCGTTCAATTCACCGATTTCTTTGCCCAACCCAAAGTCGATAAGGTCAGTAAAAAATATGGTCGATGTGAGTAATCAAACGAATAGTAAATGAAAGAAACAGTAGCTGATGTATTTATTGATGGGCGTGACAAGACAAGGTCGCCTCTTCAAAATATAGAGCGATCGTTATTTTTAAAAGCCCGGAGGTACGTAAAGCTAACAACTAATCATTAGAATCGACGCTGTTGTGCGCAGCGTATTTACAACGCAATTAGAACTAAGTGCTGCCGGGATATCTCGATTGTTTTTTTTTATTTTATGAATCACATATCAAGAATAGTGTTGTTCTAATAGTGTTGTCGGAGATGGCATTGAGGATACCTCTGTGCATTTTAATTGTATGTCCGAAAGTGTGGATGACACATACATTGGCAAGAGATCTGCATGAAAGTGTCAAGCGTGTACATTATTTTCAGTGTTCATCACGCCAAAACAGTATGATCCGAGGTACATGCTCGGCCACAGTAGGTTAATGGCGTGACTTGAGGAGTAATGACCAAACTGTTTCTAATCGTTTTATATAAAGTATGCAGGAGAACAGATGCCGTCGTTACGTACACAATAGTATCTATTTAATGTGTTTATTTTGGAAAAAGGTTGAATGTACTGTGCCGTAAACGATAGCTTTTGTAAGTCTATTGTTTATGATTTGAATGCCTACGAATACCGCAACTTGATATGCGCTTCAGTGTCGTGTTTCTGCACCAAAATAATGTACAATATTTAAACGCTGTTGGGAGCTGGTAAGTCGTTGTTTGAGTAATGGATAACAATGTATGTAAGTGCTAATTAGCTTCATTGCTAACACTTCAACAATAATAGTTCAGCATTAATACGGAACAATAGTCTTATAGAAGAACATGACGTCATAAGCTGGCTCTCTGTTAAGCTGAAGGCTTCTAAAGTGCCATATAACACTTCTGGACATAAATCTGCTTACCAGCCTTGGTTTTGCCAACGATTCTTTACGAATCTATTAGAAGACCCAAATTATTACATAGATCAGCAGCATGAATAATAAATAATACTCCTAAATATATTCCCTTGGAGTTTTTGTTACACCCAAAAGTAAGCGTCCAATGTACTAAAGCAGTCCAACTATCACAATCTCTAACATTACCTACATCCAAATCACCGTGTTTTATTTAAAGAAACCATTTAGCTAATAAGGGTAAGCAGTTATGTGGGTGGTACATAAAGGCGTTATTTGCACAAGGAGTGGCCTGCAGTTGACATCATCGCTGGATAAAAAAGGCCCGTCAGTGCATCGGATTGCTTAGATCTCTACATTCTGCCTCGCATGTAAATGGGCTGACCGGTATATACGTTATATGACGTTATATACGAGTGCATGGTCATTAGAATAGCTCATAAATATTATAGGTACTAGTCGCGTGTTGGTGCTGAATAATCAAGGATAAGCTATTTCTTTTCACGAAGAAAGTGTTTTCAACTTTAATGACGTTGTTGATCGATATTGCGTCGACATAGAAACTGGTTGAGACGCTACGTTTCTTTGATAGATGGAGGAAATATGAGAATCTTATGATTACTGTCATTAAATAATCTACTTACGTCACACAACCGAAGTAGTTTATATAAATAGATTTAGTCATTAACACGATTGGAAACTGGGTTTTGATATCGCCATTATACTTCCACGGTTTCCAAGAATTTTTACACTTGACTTCTTAAAAGTGAACACGGCTACTGCAGCGTCTGCAGCTCACAATCATGAGAAGGAAAGGGAGGCCTATGCCCTGCACTGGGACGATCATGGCTGAAATAATAATTATGTGTTTGGACAAACTCTCGGAGCATAGGAAATCCACGTGACAAAACAAAAGTCATCTAATGCATGCAATTCGAAGACTTGATTGATTTGAGATTGTCTCGGTTGGCTACCGTTCTTCAAAAGGCTAAAGATCACACACTTTCAGAATATAAGCCTCCAATACTGACTATAGATACTTAAGAACGTACGGCGCACCCTGGGCTGTAAACCTCGCCACTTTCCTGGTTGGCTTATCAATCTCTACGCCACGACATGACCTATAATTATTTCCGAGTGACAAAGCTCACTCCAAACGAGTCTAGGAACATTGAATCACTTCGTTAGTCGGCATTTGTTTGTCGTAGCTCTTACTACATATTTTAGGGAAGGCATAAAAGTTTGGCTACGCATACTCCGCGATTACTTTTCGTAAGATGACAAGCTCGTTTGTCTTTAATAAGATAAAATATTGATCCTACACAGTATCCTTGTTTGGCATAGAACCAAACTGTTATAGTATGTGAAGGTTGATTGAACTCCTTGAGAAAATCCCACTGCTTATCTTTTGAATAAAAGGATGTGTGCTACGAAAACTTTTACATATTGCCTAGTATATTACAATTAATATGTAGGTATATTTACGTTAAAAATGAAAGTAGTTACGTTGGTTTTACTGGGTTAGTCCAAAGGGCTTGCGTCCAAAGCTTGAGAATGAAATTTTCTGCCGTCCAAAATTTATCAATGGCTATATGCTTACTATCCATTCTAAGAGGCGAAAAATGGACGAGTATAAATCCTCGGTAACGAAGCTCACGTCTGTCTGCACCTTCGGAGGTTACAGGAGTAATTATAGGTAGGTACCTACATTTCAAGATCGTCGAATCAAACATCTTATATAACATCAGGTATACATCAGCAATGGACTGCGAGCGAACTAATTAACATCTATTTAGGTGAGGAAACATTAATTAAGCGGCCGTACGATACGTTCATACTGGGATCAGTCACCCGACTGGAAAAGGGTAAGTGCAGTTCGCAAATGTTTAGAGGGAAATGTTATGTACTAAATAATTTTATGTATGTCTTTACTCAGCCCTAGTAAACTTTTGGGATGAGAAGCTTTAGGTACACTATGTACTCCTAACACAACAAATATAGGTAGATGTAACCACTCATGCATGTTATATTGAATTATACAATTCACTACTAAATAAAAGTGTGGTTTGTAATATTTATGAGCTAATAAAATTGATTGTTACAGTCCCTAAATATGAGACGTAAGCAGAGAGCGTAGTGTCGATCTTATAGATTCCCACCCAATGGTATACAGTAGTAAACTGTATACACGTAATGCCATAGTTTATAATAGAATAGAAATACAGTACAATCACAGTTACAGTGTACATTTCCTGTGCAAAAGCAATTTTATCGGCATTCAGAGGTATGCTCGGTGTTCAAAGTATGTGATACCCCGTTGATCAAGCATGTTATACAGCTGAGGTAAACACGAGCGTGTCTGCTCTTATTATTGTTGGGTAAGCATTTTTGAAACGCTTTTTTAACCTAGCATGCTCCTACACGTATTTATTTTCCTTATTAACCTAGCTGTTGTCTGAACCCCTTTGCTCACTGAGGTGACGCAAGTTGGCAGGTTAGTTTGCAAGTTAAACCCCCGGTTACAAACCCAGCACAATAAAACTGACAAAAAACATAACATCACGCCTGTATTCCCCGAAGGGGTAGGCAGGGGTACACATACAGGACACCAACATTTCGCCAGTTATGTTTTTAGGTCCCGATGTAATAGGGGGCGAACCTATTGCCATAAACCGGGCACGAATCCAGATTCCGTGCTGATATTAAGAATTACCTAATGGGAAAACCCAGTAACACTTTGCCCGACCCGGGATTTGAACCCAGGACCAATAAAAACTGTCAGCACTATAACTATGTTTCCATAGGCTTCTTTACCTAAATAATAGTGTTCAGCCCACCTGAATACAACTGTAGATGCAGCGATAATAAACAAATGGTCTATACACAATAATAACGGGAGTCTGTACATAAAGCATTATATTGTTTACATCGTAAAACACATGTGGAGTTTGATGGACATGTGTAATTGTGTATTGCTTTTCATTGTCACAAATTACTCCATTGTCACCTCCGATCGTATCTATGTTTTATCAGAAGCGACTGCTATAAAATTTAATGAGCTGCGATCATTACACCCTGCTTTAAATGAGTTTTATCGTTTATTTACCGCCATATTTAGCATACACAGCAAAATACGTATGCGAAAATGTTAATGAAGTCATAAAATTAATTTAATAGTACATTGACATAGCAATGGGCAGAGATTGAACAATGCAAAATGGAGAAATTCGGCTTGACTGATCGAGAGCAAAAGAAGAGATCAAGAAGATAAACTAAAAATAGTATCTAAAGAGTAGATAATTTAGCATGCATCAAAACCAGATCGAAGCAGAAACAACAGAACCCAGTTCAGAAAAATGTCCTGTAGTATTGTATAATACAGTCGTTAGAGAAGAAATTACTATCCTTGCGAGTTTGGACAAAACTGTATCAGCTTCCACAAGAGACAACACAATAGAATATACCCCGCCAATCATCATGCAATTGAGGAAATGAATTATTTAGTTATATTTGCAACGGCCGATGCGCCAGCGACAACCCCGGCCTCTAACAATAGCTGGCCAATCACTGATAGATTGAAGCATTAACTTGGACTTGTGGATCGTACCGTTGATTGTGGATGCTCAACCAAAAGAATGATGTCCCAGAATATTTATATCTTCAACTTCTAATATATGCAGAACTTGTAAACGATAAGAGAATTTATACTGCAATGATGGATGTTAATTTTATACACTAGGGTCTGGTAGAGTATGATGGAATGTAATTACGGTTGTATACTTGCAAAAATTATATTTATTTACTATTACTACATAGGCAATCACGTAATCCTCAGAGGCGAAGGCTTTTTGGTCAATAATTCTATCAAAACACATTTTGCCGCGCATCCCAATTCTTAAATCATACTCTTTCTAATTACCGATGCAAATGTTAAGAACTCTTCAAGATACTAAGTACCTATATTATAAATGAGTATCTATCTGTCTAATGCAATGGTAACAGGACGCGAGCCTGTTGCATATTAACCATAGATATAGGATCCAAGTAGTTCCTACTATAGATGGGGTGATTGAAACAGAAAGACCTGAGTACAATGTAGGTTAGAGTGAGAAAGGTAGTTGGACGTGTTACTGACTGAACTTTACACCAAATGACACATTTCAAATTAGTCAAAAATAAATTGTGTTATTTAATTTGAAAAAATATATGCTTGGTGTGTAAATTATATTTATTTATTTGTCTTCGTCATGCCTTCGTGTGTAGTACCCGGATGTGATACTAATCATAGAAATAATATAAATAATTACAGTTTTCACTTGTAAGTACAATTGGTTATTTTGCTATTTACAATACGTTTACAAATGCCTTTACTAACGTTGCGTATATCAATCGGTACGCCAATGTATCGCGTTTAATCACATAGTGACCCTTAATATTGTAGATCTTTATAAAAAGAAATAACACGTACGTAAATTTTGTGTATTTTTTACCCAAATATCATAGAATAGAGATTGACCACCTTGACAGAGACTTTATCGATATTGTTCGATATTCTACTTGACGTTTTATTTTGAGAAGTTGATTAATTAGTATACGTACATAATATTATTATTGTAAAAATAAATTAATACATATATTATATTATAATCAATCAATGTCCAAAATAATTATTTAGAAACATTATAATTCTTTAGAATAATGTAAAAAAATATTTTGAAGATTTCCTGTAAATGAAGAGTTTCGCCAAAAATGGCTAAACCTGTTAAATAGAGGTAACTGGATTCCCAAAAAATATTCATGAGTTTGCAGTAAGCACTTTGAACAAATTTGTTTTAGAAAATGCCCTAAATACAATCAGATTACGATTTTCATTACTTTATTTATTTTATGAATATGGTATGTTATTTTATGAATTTACCTTTTACCACAGAACTACTTAATAAATTAGACAATACGACTATAAGTATTTAATATGTACTTTTTTATGGTAATAAAAATTACCATTAGTAAATAGTAAATTAGTTAGTTTAGTAAAAACGGAAAATCTGCAATAATTGACTATTATACACTTACTTATTCAACAGAATACCTACGTGATTTATGTATTGATTCTGTAATATGTTAATTGCCTTCGGGAATCCGCGGTAGGGTCGATATGAAGTTGAAATCTTTATTAACAGTGTGATCACTGATCACTGGGCTTACTGCATTAATGACGTTAGAAACCAACGCCGACTTTTATTTTATTTCATGTTTTTGACTATTTGTTAACTTTAAAAGGTTTATGTTTTTGTTAAGATTTAATAAACGACGATGATTTATGGATTCTTTTGTTTTACTATATTGATTTTAGATAATTTCGTTTAACTTCGTTGTTTTCATGATTGTGATTTTTATCGACATACGATAATATGAGAGTGCGTGTCACAGCACTATATGTCAAACACGCACTCATTTCATTTTTGGTCTCGCCTTATTTACACGAGAACCGGTCTATCATATACTTCGTCTGAGATATTAACCCAAGTCCTCAGGCAAGTTTGACAGCTTATGTAGAGCGATATCAACCACTTCGCTTATCGGAGTATAACGCTGGTATAAGTTATTATATTCATTGGCACATATCATAAGGTGTTTCTAATAACATTAATGGATAGAATAACGTGTTGATTAGATATCAAATGTACATTTTTAATTGTGAAGAAAGAGTGCAGTAAACCCATTAAGTCACCTCTCAGGTCAAATTTCAAGACCTGTCTAATTTGGGAGGTCAATTAGTTAAAACTGTTGATTATTATATCACAAGAATTTAAATGGGAGACGTTGTACGATTAAGTTTTATATTGAAATCGTAATATTCTCCAAATAAATGGTGGTTATACACGTCTACATTTTTATAACAAAACTATACATATACTCGTGTCGTATATCTAACAACTAATTATATTATAATAGCATTAAATTACATGTGTAACAATTAAGATAAGAATCTCGACATTCAGAATAATATAAGGAAAACCACGAAACCTTTGCTTATTACAGAAATCTATTCTTCTTTAGTTACAGACACACTTTATGGTATATTTTATGTGCACAGACCATAAAATGAATCTGTAAAGACCTCACTTTTTTATACCCGTCTTTCTTTTACTTCAAGAGTGCAAAAAACGTGAATAATTTAACAAGTCTACTTATAGAACTTTTTACATTTATATTTTATGTATAATAATCTCTAGAACGCAGCGAAGAGTCAGGCAGAAGTGAACTGTTTTCATCTACATTTAGCTTGAGACGATAATGAAAAGAGTATTCATATTCAGTAATAGACTGCGTCATTGCTACGAAAGCAGATAAACAGAGAACATGACAAACCCTAGTAAGGGGAGCAAAGATCTTAAAAAGTGAATAACAAAATGAATCATGCTCCTTGTTCACTAAGCAATAGAGGCAGAATTATGGCCAAAGTTGGTCACTGTACTGAAGCCATTAGAATAACGAGACACGCCGCCGTAATGACACTTAATATGCAAATTATTTTGGTTTACGGCCTTACATTAGTATTTGGAAGTTCAACAATGAGTACCTACACAAAACAAATATACAAGTTGTCTTCTCAGGATTTGAAGATCACTGAAAACCACGCCATCGTGTTTGATTAAACCATTTACATACAACATTATCTCATCGTTACGTTTCTATATAACTGCGTAAATTAACGTTAAACTAGACATCCTTATATCGGAGTCAGCATTTTACTATTTCTGCCCATGATTCATTATAATTCCGATTTTCCATGGACATTAACATTTTAGATTTGACATGCTTCAGTGTAAGTACAAATACAATTTGCTGATATGGAAATGTTATGTGAAATTATAATAAACAGTTTGTTGGAACTGCAATTCCAAGTGCCATGCTATCTCAATAGGCACGCGACAGAAACATGGACGAAGAACTATGGGGTTGTAAGGAAACTTATTAGGGACAGGACTGGTTTTCTTGTAAATACAGCTAGTAATTTTTGAGTTTGAATCTGTGCTCATAAGTTAAACGAAACAACAAAAACGACAGATTCATGAATATTCAACGTTTTACGTCCAAAAAATTACCAATTTTATATTTTAGCAATCTTGGCTTTGTTAACGCTCCTAACAAGCCTGTAAGTAGGTACTTTATTTTTTGTGTATGGCAGTAGTTCGGACCTGTCCGCGGTCAGTCATCTGTGTCCTAATGCGGTAACGATGATGCAAACCAAAACACTTCAGTGACCTTGGCTGGCAGATTTGGGGCCTCAGCTTTATGATATGCCATTAAGCGTGGCATAAAACTATGTTTTATAGAAAACTCAAGACGAATCTGCTTCTAGTTGAGTGTAAAAGTTTTATGGTGTTTTTCATATCAGGCATTAAGATTGTGACCGCTTTGGTTATGGTAGCAAGGGCGGCTGTATAGTTGGATATATTTTTGCAGTGGGTGGTGTGATATGTTCATTGTTCATGTGTTTCACTGTCAAAGCTTTCCTAGCAGGTCTAGATTAATTAGATATGTACGGCAAACGCTAACACGCTCGCCACCCCTATCACTGACATAATACTATTACAACCAGGTTATCAAAACACCTCGAAGAAGCAATTACAGTCAGTTCAGTGAATTAATAATTAAAACAAAAGAGTACCTCTCTGCGACCATAAGGTAAGTGTATCAGTAATGAATAGGTTTAAAGAAACTTTATTCTCAATAAAAACATTACATAATGTCGCTTACTTGAGAACAATAACAATTAAGATTAGTTTTAAATTAAGGTTAGTTTCGACAACATTTGGTACAGACAAAATAAAAAATAAATAAAGCTATAAACAAGTCCCATCCAACGCACTCATTGCTCAGATATCTGTCTTGTAATTAGGTAATGACTGAGCTGAGTTTTGAATGCATTAAACGATTGCAGTTTTCTTATGTGTGATGGTATGTTATTATAAAGCTGTGCTCCTTCAAATTTGAGCATTTTTTTACCGTAATTAGTCCTTAATCATGAATTCTTGATTTATAACAAAGTTTGCCTAAATTAGCAACTGAAATATGAACTAAAGTAAACATTTGAAAAGCTACACGAGCGGGGTTCCTTTAGGGTTTCCTGCCAAAATAATCGGTTGCTCCAGATACTCGGTACTTTCATGCAGGGTGATGTCAGTCGGGTGATTATCAAAACATGTTATAAAGATTGATTCCACGAGTGTTCCAGGCTTACGAAATGTGCGGCTATGTGGGACGGTAACAGGGAATGTGGGTCGTTATGACGATAATCGTGGCCTGTCTGTTTCTCCGATCATAATCAAATGTTAATCTGAATGGCGCGCAGTTTATACGTCTTGTTTATTTACTTTTTTTTGCGATGGTGCAATCGCGTGTCGGTGGTTAATGATATAGGGTTTTTGCTTCAGTTATACGTATAGATACTTGTAGGTCTCATAGATAGGGGATACGGATGACTACATGCAAAATCTTAATACGTAGGTCCTAGGCTATCTCCTTAACTTAATCTTGACATTTCTGATAGAAAACGATTGCTATCCAATAGGGGGAAAGGATTATCAGAGGCTTTCAAACCTAATTTTATGCTTCTATGCACTAAAAAGTTTTTATATTCTATCAATATTTATAAAGACGCCTTATTTTCATGGTAATAACTCAATTATACGAATCTATCCGTACTGTTTATTTATCAACGGATACAGGAATCAAATCGACTTTTACGCACTTATTGCTACAACGACGTGAATTTAGCAACCTCCCGTTTATTATACGCGTCAATATTTTCTAGGTACTAGCTAATAAATATAATAATATAGGTACCATCCTCTTTCCCAGGCTTGATGCACTGTAAACACGACACAAACTTTTTCTTTTTCACTTTTTTAACATCATTCGGCTTTCCATTGGCCAAGTCTTTCTTCACATCTTCTTTTTTCGTTTTGTTCTTTTGATTTTTCACGACACCCATTTTTTACGTTCAGGAAAAGCGCGCGCTTTCCTTGTGTCTTTTATATAGCGAGGGCGCGCGTTACAGATGCGCGTTCAGAAACTAGTGCGGGACTAGCAACGCTAACTGCATGCGCGTGCGGGCGAGGAAACACTGGCAGCCGACAATGAGGCTCTCTAATGAACACCATACGCGCCGCGCAGCAGTAGCACTCTACGACCAGCCCGCGTCTACGAGGTGCGGCGCGTGAGCTCACCCGCCGCCAAGTCGACCATCCCGATTGGGAATCAAGGCCAATTCGTGGATTAATATTCCGTGTGTGGTCACTTCCTAAATGTAATGTTAATTTCACCTAATTAATATTTCGGATGTGACGTGAAATTTTGTGTAGACGGTTACGAAACTGTTATGTGCTTATATTTGATTATATTCAAATTGATGATCCTTTTCATTTAGCAAGACTTTAATAAACACTCGAGTACACGAAGGGCGATTGTTTGGTCAGCGTCAGTGGAGTGCGCTTAAAATAGCTCCTAATAGTTTTGTATTTTATTTTGTGGAGTGTTACGGTTCAAAAGAATCTATATCCGGACGGGTGGGTAATCAATAGATTCCATGGTGCCTATACATATAATTATAGAGCGGGCAGCGGCATTAATACCAAGGGCGATCATCTAATCTAGTACGAAAGTCAAGCAGATTCGTGACTAGCCGCCATTACTGCTACAACTGTTACTGTTAGGTAGCAATACAAGTTCGAACACATTTATAAAGACGATCATGTTGTATTATCTGAAGATTATCAAGTGCACCTGTCCTGCCAGACTACAATATAAAACTATTAAGAATAATAGTTTGTTTAAATACCATAGCGAACACTAAAGAGACCACTCAACGTTTCAGTTATTTTTCATTTGTTTCAGAAGATTAAACATAGTTTCCCTCGCTTTATTTTAATGGTAACAAAAAGTGTACCTATTATGTAGAGACCATTATGTTCATTATAGCTCCAAGGACGCCTCCATGTCGGAAATTGACGGAACTCCAACAGAAGGTCCGGTCTGATAATATGCTTTTGATTGTACTATTATATATTGGTAGGGAAATCTTTTACTACACAGGTACCTCGTTGGTCTAGTGGTCGCAATGGACTGTTGAGGGTGAAGTTTTGGGTTTAATTTCCGCATCGACAAAATGTTTTAGATTGCACGGTCTCTGGATTTGAGCTTGGTTAATGGCAATCGGCTCGCTCCCTTTTACATTGAGATCTTTAACACAGCTGGTGACATAATGAGTAATTAGATATAGAAACTATTATACATACAGACCTTTACCTACCCCTAAGGGATACAGACGTGATGTTATGAAATCTATTCCAATTGCTAATGTTCATGCAGGGGAAGTTGCGTGTTGTACTTACAAGTGAACGATTGAACTTGAACACGCGTTTGTCGTACTTGCGACAAATGACGCGCGATAAGTGCGACACAAGTTTACATCAAAGATAACAATTGTTATCAGTCTACACGTAGATAAAGATCCAGTTCGCTTGGCTTTTGAAGCTGGCTTGATGTTTATTTATAGGCGGTAGGTATCTACGGGTCAAGGTTGTGGAATAACAACTTAGAAAGTATGAATGTAGCTGATGACGGATGATTGTAAGGTCTAGTGAATCACATTGCTTTCAACAGTCTATTACTGCGTACGACGTCCTTAACATGTAAAGAACAATTATGTTGATCAAAACACGTCCCGTTTACATACAGAGCAGTGGATCAGTAACAAGCTGGTAACAATATTTATTTCGAAAAGCTAGAAGAATTTTTCAGCTTTCAGTTTTCTGTGCTAAATAAATGATTCTTCCCAACAATCTTACTATGCCTTAACAGAAATGTGAGAACCTTCCTTTTTTTCGGAGTTTTGGAGTATTACCGCCCATTGTACATTATCCTTATACTGTACTTATGTTTATTTTTGGTGTACAATAAAGAGAAATCTATCTATCTATTAAAAATGATCAATTTATGTGCGCAACTTTAAGCAAAGAAAAAACAGCGTAGCCTGACTGAGATGTTGTTATCTATCGCGTCGGGAAGACATCGATCGGGTCTTACTCATCACAACTGCGACGCAGTGAAGCCGCTAATGTGTATCAGAGTAACATGCACGTACGTTACGCATATGTCACTCTCAGTGCATACGGCTCGGCGCGTGGGCACGCGTTTAAAAGCGCATTTGTCACGCTCAGTTTAAGTCTGTTAGTAGCTGCGGCTTCCGCGGCAATTCAATGTCACGGTGACATGCGGCCGTTGTGATTCGTGCCACTGGGACTAGCTTACGTCATCATTGTATCATCGCCTACATACTTGTGTATTTGCTTAGTACTCTGTTTATATCCGTACGCAAGGACGTGTCGAAATAAAATTGGGATTGGTTGAATGTGAAGACGTTGACGTAGTTTACGGAGAGTTGTATAGGATTATAGAGCTGTTTGATGGTGACTCAAACGGTTGTGGGTCAACCGAGGGTGTTTTGTTTGTATGTTTACAAACATATGCCGCAACTATTTTATATTAAGAATTATATAATGCTTAGGCAATGAAATAATTTATTAGGCATTTTTATACAGTCGAGTGTCTTGAAAGGTTACAAATTAATAAATTACTCAAAACGGCTCGGGTACTGGATTTTTAATGCCTAAAACCATGAATGACCTAACAAGGTATTATTAATCCTCCCAAATATAACATAACCTTACTGCCTATCCAACCTTACTACTTCATAATATATTTTTATTGTGTAGCTTATAAAAACTAGATTGGACGAGTGACTAATTTCGCGATAACAATCTTAATAGCTCTCCTTTCTTACTGTGAACGTAGACTCTTACTCCACACGCTAGAGGGCAGCACACGTAAGCTCAAATGTTAAAAATATCCACCAAACTAAATAGTCGTAAGATCTGACGCGCAGCGAGTTGTGAAACATCATAATATATGATGATCAACATTGTTTTAACAATGTTTACGTTAAATACGAGTCGTTGTGACCTTCCTCGCTAGAACAAACCTGTTATTTTAACATAACATTATAGTGTAATGAACAGGCAAGAATTGTCCAGTGTCCAGCAACGTTACAGGAAGTCTGTAGCAACCCTTCCAGGTTGTTGGGATGGTTGGAATCAAAGAAAGAAAACACATCACTGTCAATGGCACAGTCAGTGGCTAATCAACATCAACAGCCGGAAGACGTCCACTGATAGAGAAATCCCAATCAAGTAGATAAGTGCGGATAATTGAATACACAGAGTTGTGTAGTACACCTAAATTTCACCAGTTATGATTAAGGTACCTATGTAATAGGTGCGAGCCTTGCCATTAACCGGACACAGATACAGACCCAGTGCTGCTACAGAGAATAACTTAATGAAAATATCCAATAACATTGAACGACCCGGGAATAGAACGCAGGCCCTTTAGCATTTGCCTCGATGGCACCATGAGACCAACGAGGTAGTTTTATTATTAACAACACAATAATAAATATAACATCATGTTTGGCCACCATTTGATTTCCCAGGAGTAGGGTGTAAGGTCAATTATACGCAAACAGTCCATAATTACAAGTTGTAACAGAATGTAAATAAACCTGAACAAAAACACTACAATACCAGTTTTTACTAGCGTCATAACATAACATAAACCCATCTCAGTTTTCAGTTTAAGACTAGATACAAATCAAATAGAGATGGGCCGACTGTGGGTTTTGCGGACTAACTGATCATAACATAACATCACGCCTGTATTCCCCGAAGGGGTAGGCAGAGGTGCATATGTAGTACACCCACATTTCGCCAGTTATGTTTTAGGTCCCAATGTAATAGGGGGCGAGCCTATTGCCATCATCCGGGCACAAATCCAGACTCCGTGCTGTTACTGAGAATTACCTAATGGAAAAACCCAATAACACTTTGCCCGACCCGGGATTCGAACCCAGGACCTCGTGCTCAGCAGTCGCGCTTAGCGACCACTAGACCAACGAGGCAGTCACTAACTGATCAATCGGTCGCAAAAATGACTATTAGGCAATGCCGATCATTGCTTTCAGTTATGTCTAGGGCTCATCAGTATTTCAGAATAATAAATATTTTCTTCATAACAGATAGGTTTAATGTAATACATGCATTGTTACTATTATCAGTGCTTCTTCCTGTTCTTGCTGTTGGCCGGAAGGATTTTGTTTCACAGCTATAAGTTAATTTTATTACAGGATACATTTTACAAAATTTGAATTAAGTACCTAGGTATCTATAGCCTAACCTATACGTAATTTAATAAATAACTCATACATGTAAAAAGCACTTGGAACTCGAAGCACGCAGGTACAATATTTACAAATAGCTTTCTGTAGCCTGACAAGTAACGCCATCTACACGGAGCGGCGGGAACTATCGACCTAGCGCTAACACCAGCAACTCGCGCACTAGTGGCACTATTTACTGCAGAATAACATAATATATAGGTACACATACTTTACTAATATTCAATCAAGTTATAGCCTTAGTAATATGCAATTTGATATTAAAAAGGGGAATATAAGTAGAAAGTTTTTCATTTTTTCGCTTCTAGTTAAGGTATGTTTCACTAGAGGGCGCTCTAACATGTATGATTTATTTTTTGTTAGGTTGCGGTCGATGACCTAACGTCATTAGTAATGTTTATTATGTGTGAAGTATGTAAAAAATATGCACGCGTATGTACTTATTATTTATTTTAAGAACTAATATTTGTTTGTGCATGTGTGCATTTTAATTTCACAGGTACTTACAGTTACCGATGTGGGTGACAGTAGGTATACATAGATTTTGAATTATAATTATTATTCTTAGGTTTTATTTACTTTTGACCATGTACAAATACGTTGTAAACAATAAAATAATAAAATAGAACTAAGGACTTGGACACAATGGTAAATATCAAGAACGTCAACGTCAATAAAGATTGATCGATATACCCTTCAAGATCTTATATCCTATGTTAAATGACTTAATCCTGTTAAATGCAATGCAACAAAAACAAGGAAAATATTGCTATTAATAAAAACAAAAACAGGAAAATCAATTAATATTTCACAGAGAAGATTAATTATTATACAAATAGGTGAGACGACTGGTTATTTTTTTCTTATTGGTTGTCTGGAAAAAAATGCGTTAAGCAATAAGACCGCTACTTGCAATGGTATTAGTTTTTTCTATATTCTATGTTGTTTCTTGTTTGGTAAGTAATAAATAATATTATCTATCTGTCTACCGTAAGGGCGAAGATAAAGGTATTATAATAACAGCCTATAACTGTCCCACTGAAGGCCTCTTCTCGTATAGAGTAGGATTGAGCATTGATCACATCGCTACCTCACTGCGGGTTAGTGGTGGAGGAAGGTATCGTGCAAACAATTCCTTTATCACCTACACTGTCCATTTAAAATACAGATATAGGTTTTTGTAGCATTTAGTACTAAAATATTAAGATATGGGAGCACAATGTTGTGAAATTTTGACACGACACGACAGAATGGTTAATTTCAAACCTTTTCCTATTAATTATTTTGCGGAAATACAACACAACATCACGCCTGCATTCCCCGAATGGGTAGGCAGAGGTACACTCCACTCTTCGCCAGTTACATTTTTAGGTCCTAATGTAATAGGGGGCGAGCCTATTGCCATCAACCGGGCACAAATCCACTCCGTACTGCTACTGAGAATTACCTAATGGAAAAACCCAGTAACACTTTGCTCAACCCGGGAATCGAACCCAGGACCTCGTGCTCAGTAGTCGCGCTTAGCAACCACTAGACCAACGAGGATATCATCATCATCAGCCGGAAGACGTCCACTGCTGAACAAAGGCCTCCCCCTTAGAACGAGGATATATGCCGAGAAAATTATTTGATGTAGAAAACAGTACCTTATATAAACTAATATTTAAATTAACACATGTAAATTTAAATATCAGCTTGTAAGTTAGGTACCTATTTGTCTCTCGTCTTTCTTGATACATCAGTGTGCTATTAAATAGTATATTACCTTAATTCTCTTCCGAGACCTTCGAAAAACGCATCCGATTATAAATGAGATCATAGCTATAGACAGCAGTAGATAGGTTATATTATTTGTGTGTAATTGCGGGGAATGGACCACGGAAGCAGTCGCAGAAAAAATTATGTCTATTTTAATGTTATTTTGTCATTAAAAATGACTATTAAATGATGTCACCATAGTTAATAACTATGAGGATTAAAATACGAAGTTGTTATTATTTATTAGTTTCCTTGCGTCTGTGCGTAAATATTATCCAAATTTGGTATTATATTTTGATTGACAGGAAAACTATACGAATAAATTAACATTTTGATATTTGATCAATAATTGAATCAAAAACTGTTTTTTTGCATGACGTCACTCGTTTATGCGAGAGTGAGTAAACAGTGTGAATCACTGGTATCGACATCTATCGACAGAATAGAGAACTAAATAATCAAAAGCATTAAACGTACATTATGCATACCAATAAACTATAGGTACATTTTATAAAATATCTTAATTTGGCAAAAATAGTAACGAAATGAGGTTTTTGACCTGTAGCTTTAATCTCACGGTCGCGGCGCCAGAAGTCGCAATTGATATGTATTATCTGTGGACTGTGGGTCAAGCTAATATTGTGCGGTACCTAATTATAACACGGACTCGTACCTAATGCTTATTAGTTAAATGAAATTTAGAAGACTATAATTATAATTATTCCGCTCCTGTACTATTGTTATTTTAAGCTCACTGTTTATGGTAAGCTACAACAGTAATTCCAAACACAAATTGTGGATTGGATTTATATCAAAACAAACACACATTGTGTGTCTGAATCTTATCGACGTTAGGTTTGTATCTAGCATTCATCTTTCGTATGTCGGATATAATGTGGGTAGAGCGAACGCAGTGTGTATACCATCCAGATATCGTAGTAAACCCAGAAACAGAAGACTGAGCGTACTTGACCCCTATTGTAACTAATGGGCCAAGGTCCCTAAAAAAAACCCTATTGTAGCTCACCATCGGAAATAATGGATCAAGAAAAGAAGGTTTTGCACTGCATTGAGAAGACCAGAACCCTGTAATCTTCTCCAAAATTCATTTCAGCACGTACATGATGGCAAACTAAGCGAATAATTGTCTTAATTCGAGCTGAACTTTAAACGTGTATTGTTTAAAATAAGGTTTATTAACAAATAGTGAATATTTCAACTGTTTCGAACTCAGACTGAGGCTTTATACATGAGCTGGGCGACTCGGTTGGATAACAATAGCGTACAAACCTAATGTTGACGGCGAATAGTATACAATATACATATAGGTAAGCAATAATGATAAAACAGTCAAATGATACGCAATTATTTAGGAGACGCAAGAATAGTGGTGAGTTCACTCTCTGGCGACCTTCCAGGTGCTAGTCAGGCGTGAAGCTTTACGAGTTTACGAGCACTTGACGCCGAGACAGAGGGCGCATGCGCTCATAAATAAAAACATTCTGAAGTAATTGTTTAAATTTATTTTATGTTGCTGAAGTAGGTCTAGAAGGATACGCGGCTTCAGAGAATTTATTTTAAATTATTGGCAACAAAAACACACTTCATTCATAAAAATATATAAGTTTACACCTCGGTTTCTAAATAAAGAAAAAGCGTAGGTCAATCAAGACAACTTATAAATATTTTTTAAACATATCATTTTGTACGTGTGTTTGTCACCTAACTCCTAAACGGTCGGACCGATTTGGATTAAATTGTGTGTGTATTTCAAAGGGTTCCTGGATAGTTTGAAACCATAATTGTACCCGGTGGGTGGCGATACTTTTCCGGGCAGGACGACGGCTGCCGGGTCCGCTAGTATTTTATTTACGTCTACTCTACTCAATTCGAGAATCGTACTCTTTACGCTTGGCAATCAGGTTCGTCACTATTTAGCTGACTATCTGATACTCATTATGAGCTGTTCTTAGGTTAATTTTCACGCAAGACTAAAAAAAATAGTATATAAACATTAGTTAGAAAGGTTTTGTGTTGTAAATTTTCCAAATACTACAGGCGTACCTTAAACATATTGAATGTGTGTGTGTGTGTGTTTTTACGCTCTCTGTAACCTCTCAATACACTCACTGCAAGCTAACTGACTAATTATCTTAATTTGATCCGAGCTTTCAAATGTTTAAAAATAGACATCGGGTTTAGCAAATAAGTGTGTAGAAACAGAAAGTTATTAAACATACATACATACGAGTACTTAACATCGCGCCCGTATTCCTGAAGGGGTAGGGTATGTTATAGGTCCCAAAGTAATGGTGGCGAGTCTATTGCCATCAACCGGGCATAAAGCCATACTCCGTGCTGCTACTGAGAATTACTCAATGGAAAAACCGATCGACTTGCCCGACCCGGGATTCGAACCCAGAACCTCGTGTTCAGCAGTCGCGTTTATATCATATCTGTGAAAAGATCACAGGTTGTACGGTCAGCAACAACAAATAAAGACATTTAATGCCAAATAAATAATAAAAATACATCAATTCAAGTTATAGTCTCAAATTATCAGAGAGTCCAAATGATGATGTAAGAATATTTAAGAAATTGATTTCCAATTAATGGTACCTATGTATATAAATTTAATTTACTACTTTTGTTGTAGACTGTACGTATATTAGTTGTTTTATCTTCGCGCGCACTAATTGGAAAGTCAACCGGTGGGGAAATGGGTTAGCGCGGTGTTTGCATACGATAAGCTGTCTGTTTTAGGAAGCTATTTTATTAAAAATGCATTCAGATAATGTATGGAGGCGATAGGGAGTGCTGCGCCAACGTATTAACATGAATTGTGTTTTAGACTTTCCTTTTATCAGTACTTTTTGAGCCAGTTTAGGGGGTACAACTCATATTGTTACCTAGCCTACAGCCCATTGCAGTTTGATTCCTGGAAACCTTGTTACCTAGCTAAAGCCGATTGCAGTTTGATTCCTGGAAACCTTGTAACCTAGCTACAGCCGATTGCAGTTTGATTCCTGGAAATCTTGTAACCTAGCTACAGCCGATTGCATTTCGATTACTGGTAACCTTGTAACCTAGCTACAGCCGATTGCAGATTGATTCCTGGAAACTTTGTAACCTAGGTACAGCCGATTGCAGTTTGATTCCTGGAAACCTTGTAACCTAGCTATAGCCCATTGCAGTTTGATTCCTGGAAACCTTGTAACCTAGCTACAGCCGATTGCAGTTTGATTCCTGGAAACTTTGTAACCTAGCTACAGCCGATTGCAGTTTGATTCCTGGAAACCTTGTAGCCTAGCTACAGCCGATTGCATTTCGATTCTTAGAAACCTTGTAACCTAGCTACAGCCGATTGCAGATTGATTCCTGGAAACCTTGTAACCTAGCTACAGCCCATTGCAGTTTGATTCCAGGAAACCTTGTAGCCTAGCTACAGCCGATTGCAGTTTGATTCCTGGAAACTTTGTAACGTAGGTACAGCCGATTGCATTTTGATTCCTGGAAACCTTTGTAACCTGGCTAAAACTCAATTGCAGTTTGATTCATGGGAACCTTTGAACGCATTCCAGCTGAGTGACTAATACTATTAGAAGGCAGTCGTATCCTTATTTCAGTTCAGTGAATGAGCACAATTGGATAGGCTTCAGTCGGACTCAAGATAGAAATATTACACCATTTACTCCTACTTTCAAACCAAGACGACTATTTGCTGTAAACACGCTTTGCTGATTGGCGTAGGTTCATATTATCAAATGGTGTTTATAAATTAGGTCTAATCTCACTATATGTAAATTTCGATTTGTTAAGTAACTTACTAGGTACATAATTCTTTAGCAGGTGTTTTTAAAGAATCAGTGTTTCGTCTATTAAAATAATGAGCATACGTTGAAATTCGTCGACAGAGTGCAAAATAAAAAAAAAAACCTAATAATACGAACCCGATTATTGAAACTTGTTACAACATTTTTGTATCAAAGTACTCGGGTGCCTTTAAAAAAAACTGAATCATATAGTAAAAAACGAACCTCAGGGCAAACTGTTACAGCCAAACAGATTAACTAACTATGTAGAGGAAAAAAACTTTGTGGTCTATTACAATAATTACTGGAGCAATTTTGTAGCCTTCGCCTCACACTCCGGTACTCAACAGACCATTCCACTGGATAAAAACATGACTAAATATCAAATATGTAAGGTTATTAACCGGATTAAAATAATACTAAAATAGGTACTACGGTGCGATTTGACGCTTTAGATCGATCGTAAGGATCGCCGATCGGATAGTGTATGCTTGTATGTCAACATGTCGGAAATCGCAACTAAAACCTATGCACTCTGAAATATCGTAACGGTAGATCGTTGTGTATATTTCTTGCTCGATCGTAGCGTATAAAGGGCTCTTTAAATAGAACATACTTAATTGCAAGGAATTAGTAAACCTACGAAAAGCCTTGACGATTAAGTACACAAAATAGACGGACGAACTACGAAGGCTTAACACCGCAAAACTTTTATCTGATAAACTCTATCTCTTAATAGTTTCGTTGATAGCTAGGGTAACTGTGAACCAATTAGTTTAGAATTAGACCATGCTTTAACTCATTTTCTTCACTCATTCACCTTGAAAACAAACAACAAAGCTAGCTTAGTTATTTACGATCGGAGTGCAACAAATTGATAATCAATTTAATGTTTAAAATTGTATTAACATTTTCAGGTTGTCAAACTCGTAGACCTATAGACCGAGAATTAGAGACAGTATTTTTTTATAAAATTTAGTAAAAAAAAAAAGTTTTTACTACAAAAAAACTAAAGTCTGCGTGAACTATACCTTAGTCCGGTCATGTCACGGAGATTAAAGTTACACTGATAAGGTTTCCTTATCCGACTGCACATGATTATAACAAAGCAGTATGTTCTACATTACAATACGATTTTAAATGCTTAGTATTCTTGGTGAGTGACTGCAAACTATTTGTTTATTCGTATTCTGAGTCATCAATGCCAAGCCTAAACGGTATATCGTTTGCATTAGTTAGAAAACTCATTGTAAATAACCTATAGCGTAGTGGATATGGGATAAAGGTAGGTCACTATTTGGTAATAGTGACAGAAAATTAAAACTGTAATCTGTTCCATATTGATATGGTTTGTAAAAGGTACGAATTTACGCGTCTTTGAAATTGTGGATTGGCAATTCTGAGCAATCACTGATTCCAGCCAATTAAGTACCAACACGGATTTCAGCCATATCATTTAAGTTTCCTAGAGCATTACTTCCTGAAGCCTGTCTAGTTGAGATTTTGTTCTTCCCAGTGAAGAAAATATGACTCATTAGATACAACTTGGGCAGAGTACACAGTTGCAGTATCATTGTGAAGTGAAACTGGTGTGCATTTAAATGTAAAGTTGTTGTATACGTAAAACAAAATCTACCTAATTTTTAGTCATATTATTTCCTCTTTTACTTACCTAAATGCACCATGCACACGAATTTATACAGTACCTATATTTATGACTTTCCCCGCGTAAATTCCCTAGGTTATTTCCGGTATAATAGAGAACATGAGCTTTACCTATTTCAATCCATGAAATAAGCTCTACTGTTACTTTGTTTGCAAAACAAACGAAAATATAGCTTTTAATTCGGGATTAGGAAAACGTTACCAAAATGTGATTTAATCAGATCATAGCAGCACTGATAGCCGATTGGTATGACCGCTGGACAGTCAAGTCAAAGGTCACAAGTTTAAATCCGCGCCAATGTCTCTTCGAATTCATGTGCGTATTACAAATTCCTTATCAGCTGCTAAAAGCGGTGAAGGAAAACATCGTAAGGAAACCAGCACACGTGAGAGATTTTTCAACGGTGTGTAAAGCCATGTTAGAGGCCTACAGCAGGCGGTTTAATCTCACACCAGGCTGTTTATCAACCATACGATATGAAGAATATTAGTTTACAAACATTTTAGTAAACCTTGGAGGAACGGATAAGGGATACTAGTCTCAGACTAGACTAGGATATAAAAGCGAAAAAAGGGTTTAAAATATGATAATAACGGTGCAAACTAAAAATAACCTAAACCGATATTTATACTTGAGCGGGCGCGCCAGTATGGTAATTTCTAAGCTACATGTTGCTACCTACTGGAAACTCGGGCGAGTTACGATATTTATAGTGTTATAGCCTCGGATAACACGGGGATAAGTTGTCATTAAATACGACAGGTTATTATGACGGTCCACAAGTTACTGTCTACATCGATATACCTGGGTCACTGAGCAAACATTACAATCATATTTAGGAGGACCTTGTAAATTCCGAAGGGCTGGTAAATAGTAATTACTTGAGGCTCTACATTACTTCATTTATTAATAAATGCCACAAAATTTAATATATTAGGAATATAAATTTGGTATACAAAGATGTTCTTTTATTGGACTTGGGATAGACAAGCTCTCATTATTGAAGACTGATTTTTGATGGAATTGTTTTGAAAAAAGATCTTATCACCTATAAAAGAAATAACAAGACACCTGCCTGTACACAGCATCTACTTTTCTATAGAGCTTTTTAGGGTACCTAACAACACATACGATTGTTAATATCTACTTTTAAATCGTTCTTTATTTTCTTTTCAATATTGATTTAAACAAAATTTGAAGTACACGAATGCATACAGCCATATTTATTTTCTAAGCCTGTCATACGTAAGAGGTGTATCTGTATTCCTATGAGCCGAGAGGTACAACCTACATAAGAAACTGGTTCCTGAGTGAGATAACTCATACACAGACTGAGGTCAATTTGGCCGCATTACATCACTCGATAGCTATGATAGCCATAGTCGTTAGCAACTGTATGCCGATATTTTAACTACAGTATGTTCAGTTTAGTTGTTTTTTCCTTGAATACGCTGTTTAATCCCTTAGTGTTCTTACAGTACTGTATTGTATAAGAGAAAATACAGACACATATACAAACAGAAAGAAAACATGCTTTTGTAGAATTTTCTTCTCATATTATTATCATGAACTGGTTAATATAAATATTATATCAACTCTACGTATATAAAAGAAAATATAAGTTAAGGGTAAGGGCATAATCTCTCTTAAGAAGTTAATCCATTCGTCTTTATTTTATCGTCATGTTTACTAGTGAGGTGCAGGTTTATAACTGTAAACATGCATGTATAGACGTGATCATCATGTTTCTACGTAGGTACTTATATACTTAAGGTAAATAAAAAGTAGAGAAACTCTATGCGCGGTGCTAGTCATGGTATATATTATTTTCTTCAAATGTCTACAGTAAATACTTGTTTTTTAAAATAAACTTTTCTCATTGATAGATGGCGTTTCTTGAAGGTTGCCGGCATAGTCTTAAGGTAAACACTTACGGTTGCACGCCAGATCTAGACCGATTTGTTTACACCAAATAATCTATCAACCTAACTGACTGCCTTATCGACTCTGTACCTAGGTATATTAATAACTAGCTGACCCGGCGAACTTCTTGCCGCCTTCTCATAATTTAAACCTTCCCTGGACCTCCACGAGTATTTCAAGAAATTATTCAAATCGGTCCAGCCGTTCTCGAGTTTTAGCGAGACTAACGAACAGCGATTCATTTTTATATACATACATAGATAGATAGAAGAATATAGTATGGACCCATTTTTCAGCATAATTAGTACGCGCTTTCGGGTACATAACATAACGCATAATTAAGTTTATAAGGAGAAAGAGTAGAGAATGCTTAAATTGTTGAGTACCTTACTATATTTACGATTGACTTTTGACCACTTGACAACCATTTGTATCATAAATTAATTAAACATGCTTGTCTAAGGAAAATGTGCTAATAACTACAAACATTATCGATGACACATATATGTCTATTATATACCTAATTGAAGTATAAATCGTACGTTTTGTATTACACAAATGAGTAATAATTAGGTCTGTGAAATGTATTAATATATTTATTACTAGGTATATGAGCTGTTGTTTAGATAAGAGGCAAATATCGAAATATCAGAATGTCTGTATTAAATGAATGGTTTTATACTAATTTAATAGACAAATTTATTCAAAAATCGTGCGTATCTGTCGCAAAAATAACCTCCGTTTGCTTGTACTGAGTAAACTAAAGTTTCAGCGACCAGTTTAATAATAAATGTTGGCTTTACGCCACCAGCGCACCGGCAATGTGCATGCATATGGAAAAATGATAACCAATTAACAAGATTATGTTAAATAATTGGACGTACCCAGTAAGTATCAGGAACGTATCCGCAATTAGCGTGTCACTATAACACTTTCAGTTTCTTCTGAGAACGCACTGTTGGCCGAGGTTGATCACGAAACAAAGGAACCATACAGCGATCCACAGTTACATCATCGAATATTCGCGGAAATTAACAGCGTTGTACCGTAACAGTAACACTATGAATTAGCATAAGCACACAAATATCGTTAAGTGAACTGCGAGTTTATTTCGCGGCGGTAGTGTACGGCGTTCGCGTTGTCGGAGTACACACTAGTAGTGTCGTCCCCGGTCCTATGTGAATCGAATTAACTTGATTGGTTAATTGAATGTTGTAGTGTTGTGCGTCGTGATAAGCGTCGAGAGGTCGCGCCGCGACTGGCCGCTCGCTGTATCATTGACGCCGGCTCACGTGCGTTTGCATGCAAAAAACAGACACAGAACACTAACTCTCACAGACAAATATTTTCCACGTAAATTGTTCACTCATGACTGGGTGTTGGGGTATTTCGGGGCATCTAATTTTGGGTGCAACACATTAATAATTTCATAGTCTATCGCTTACGAGAAGTTCGAAAATGGCGGCGTTAATAATTGTGGAGCATTCTTCATAAGGAGAGCAACAGAATACGTTATCAAAGCTATATTTTAGTATTCTGTCACGTTCTAAGTCTGCTCTATCGTTATTTCTTTAAGTGATAAGTACGTCACCTTTAAATAAACATATCACTGAATAATGTTTGAAATTAGTAAGACAAAGTATATTTGAAAAAAAAAACATGCGTCAATGGTATTCTATTTCTACGAAACAATGCTGAGAAAGTTTTTAATTCCCACGGAAAAAATGAAAAGCGAACGTACAGTCACGTCTTCTATGCTCTATGGTTTGAAATATTAAACATAAACAACCAAAATTACAGGTTCCAAACTATTTGCTGACTTAATGTACTGTGACGTCATCGGGCTATAGATATTCTGCGAGCAGTAATTCATTGAAACACGTGTTGTAGTATTTTTGTAAAATGATCTAATGGCATCATTAATTCCCGGAAGATATATTAAAGTAACTTTATTGATGAATAGATTTCGTAAGCATTCCATATGGCATGACAGTCACTATGTCACGAACATGAGACTTGAATGACTTGGTTTCGTCGAAAGTCGTAATGCTGCCTTAAAACAAAATTATTATGAGCGTCAGAACTGCAATTGAAGTACTAAATATCAAAATAAATCGAGCAGTTTATGTACTGTAACTTCAGACATTTTCTATATAATATAACTTGAACGATATTTAGTAATGGTAACAGACTGAACCAACGCGAAAACAAAATAAGAACGTGTCAATATTGACTGTAAAGTCCTTCACCCTGTCATAGGACATTCTAAAAATACCCGTAAGAGTGTAATTTTCATAAATAATCCGCATGCCGGTTTCCACCTCGACCCGAGTATTAGAATGTGAAAACAATGGCATATCGCCAAGTTGGAGCCGTGACGCGCGCAGTTGTTTCGAATTATACCATCGGTGGCGGCGTACTTTGATAGCCCCATAGGTATACGACGTTCTAAAATCGAAAAACCGAATATTTCCTGTTTTTCTACAAAAAGTAACGTAAAACCGAATATTTAAAGTTTTTCAACAAAAATACCCCTCAGGGAAACAGGCGTGACTTGTATGTACATATGTATGTATATTTAGAATTTTTTACAACAATATGTACCTTTGTTTAACTCACGTGTATATTCGGGAATGCCCGACTAGTTTCGGACTCAAACGGAGCCCTTATTCATGAGCTGGTTGACAACCATACCTATTATTATGTTATTGGTGTACACCGTTTAAAGTAAATAAATAAATATATATTATAGTAAAATATTTAGAACCTTGGGAGAGGCCTACGTCCAGCAGTGGACTGGAACTGGCTAATGATGATGATTCATTTATTATTGCATTGTATTAGTCACTAGTTCTACACACGGGCAATGCAATTGGCTTTTTACGATTCAAAATAATACACTGATCAATGATTCAGTGACTAACACCTCTAAAGCGCATACTGATAAGTATCCTTTAAAGCAATAAATCATTCTGTATTACTTCCATCAGTTTAGTTATTGTAGATTCATTTTATGTAATGACGATTTAATTAAAGCCAAATATACACACACCTACATTATGAGTCCAAAAATTATTGGGTCGTCTGGTGTCAAGGTGCAGTGTCGCACGATGTTGCCTAATCAAAATACTAGTCTATTAATCACAACACATCAACAAGCAACATGGTTTATAATTATAATTATATATTATGTAGATCAACTGTGGAGTTTCAATTTTCATTTATAACGATGTTTAGTGTGTTATACTTGAAAACAATAAAAGTGGTCTAATCCCTTACCATGAACTTTTAAAGCAGGACGTGGAAGCGAGACACCGCATTACACTTGACGTAGCGGCGTCTCGCTTCCACTTCGTAAACTGTCTTGCTTTAAGAATTCATGGTAAGGGGGCAGATTTAGGAAAATAAGGATTTTAAGAAGTTTGGAAACAAAGAACCACGTATGAACTTACAGTTAGACTGTTTGCATGAAAAGTACTTGTTTACGAAACTATCTTGATACATACCTATAGGTATACAGTATCAGAAATACTCGTATGTGCACTGAGCAACGGTAGGCGGAAACAAAACATCTTTAGCTATGTAGGCGGAATCCGGGTTCAATTCTTGTAATGTGTTCCATCGACTGATTTGTTATCGTGTACGAGCTAACTAAATATCGTAATGCTTTCCTATTTAAGATTGACGATTAGTTAATATCTGATAGGTATTCTTAACATCATGCTTCGTTTCCCCGAAGGGGTTGGCAGAAATGTAAAACACACCAACATTTCGCCAGTTATGTTATAGGTCGTAGGTCCCCATGTAAAGGACGAGTTTTACCATCTATTGCCATTACTAAGAATTACCAAATAGAAAATCCCGTTGACACTTTTCCCGACCCGGAATCCGAACCCAGAACCTCATGCCCAAAAGTCACGCTTAGTGATCACTAGACCACCAAGGCATTCTAAGCAGCTATTCAAAATAATGGACGAACCAACGATGTGTGAAGACGCTTGTATTACTAGATGCGGAAGATGAACAAACGAGTGTTGTCTAACTGAGATGCGGATCAGAGGTGGATTATATTAACCTTATAAGAGTAAGTACATCCCACTTTAGTAAAGTATATAATATGAAAGTCCGGATGGTACTTTAAATGTCTGATGACGATCTCATTGTTTCAACAGCACATAATAAATAAACATTTGGGGAGATGTGTCTATACGATCTATAAGATAAGTAATGATACGACTATGTCAGACCTATGTTAGAGAAAAACTTCAAACAAGACGCTAGTAAGTTCAATCAAGATGAAAAAATGAGACGTATAGTAGATTTATTTAAATAAAAAAGGAAAATATCAGGAGGTGTACATAATAAGGTACTAAAGTCTCGAACAACGACTATACACTATTCAAATAATTGACCCTACTAAACGGTATTAAATGTTATTCAAATGGTCCAACAATCAGATGCACTTGACAACATAACAATGTTAGCACTAGTACCGGCTGCAGGGCGTGTTATAAATGGAACTCGAACGGCACACTGACTTGTGACAGGCATTGTGCATTGATTAGATAACGATTGTACCACAGATGCGCACGGGCATACGAAACACGAGAACCAAATAGATGTGTGGACACCATCTTATTGGTGATTGTAGGACATGACTTTTAGCTCCATCCTCGATTAAAGAACTTCCAAGGTTAGATTTTAAGAGAGCATTGTAGAGCAGAGACAGAAAGCTAAATATCACATCACAAATTAGAAGAAGAAAACATCTCGATAATGTTCCTAAGTCGTAGTACTATCATCTATGATGTCCAAGCTGGGCTAAAGAAGAGCCAATAAGGTCAATAGAACAGAAGGTTTTAAGATGTGAAACACCTTATTTCGCGCATGCCGCATAAGGCAAAATGTGTGACTACATGTTTCATCTATCTGTGCCCATGTTTTGAAGAAGAAGAAAAAAAAAATGCTTTGAAGAATTCACCATGGATGCGATATCTCAGCGCTTGGGAGCAACAACAGCATAAAATCTATGAAAAATCGGAAATCATCGAGTCATTTAGGGCTCATAAAAATTTTTGGTACAACTTGAAGTTGGCGATATAATGCTGAATATACTGCAACAATAAATAGCGCAACCAATTGTTTTAAGGCAATTAAAAATACGTCTCGTTCGCTATTTGCAGTATCTATTAATGCATTGTAATATCGTTAAGAGGCACTCTATTGAAATGGAGGAAGTTACTGCGAAGTGTTGACTTTGTTACTCACACGAGAGTTTGTAATTAGACAAAGAAAATATTACAAGGTTTATCTTTTTCTTATCAATACTATAAGCTAACAATATTCTTTGTATAATCCGTGTTTGATTAATCATGAATGAATTAATGAATCATTCTAGTCAACCAAATATCGAGCATGTGTCTCACGCCATACGTTTCGCAATTTTTAATATTCTGCACGCTCCAGTTCTATTTACTCAGGCTGCCATAATTAAAGAGTAACTACTAATAAACTACCGACATTTACCACGCAAAACTGCTCATGAGCGTTACTGTGTATCCTTAAAACTATAATTATAATGTTAAACACACCTTTTTAGACGCATTAGTTACAATATCTATAAAGTTTTCAATATTATCCTGGCTAGAAATCACGATGGAAAAATAAACGTCGATAACAATAATATGAGTTGTAAACATCTAATACACTTATTAAAAAATAAAAATAATTAGGTGTTCATCTGTGTATAGTTGTTGTGAACCTTGAAACAGGTGACATTTAAGGAGTTAGAAAATCATTATATTCTTAGACAATGATCCTAATATTAAAGTTGTATGACCAGAACAAATCTCTAAATAGCACGAATTCATCACACATTCAATCACAATGAAAACAACAAAAACATTTTTGTTGTCTGTACTAATTATAAGACTGACAGTCAAACAAATTAGCCTCGACTCTTTTGGTATACAACATGACATGTATTATGTAGATTGTAGAGTGAATTAGTATTGTGGTTTAGAAATAACACATAATTCGCGATGCAAGAACTAGAATTGCTGGAGTGTAAATTGACAAACCGATTTGCCAAAAGATCAAAAATAGAACTCATAGTATATAAATAAATACAAAATAATATATTCATTATTTCAAACAACCTTTACACCTTCCATAGTATGAAAATAAAAGAAACGTAAAGTCCTTATTTACGTTAAATAAGGATATCCATAGCGAGGTTGAGATCCTGTTTGTTACCGTTTTCAGTTTTTTATGTCATAATAAATCTTGCGTGTTTTTTAGAAGTACATAGTAGTTTATTATTTAGAAGACTTTAATTTTCTCTTCACTTTGACAGCACTAACACTAAGTTATACGTATATGTACAGCCCAGAAGTTGAAAAAAAAAACATAGCTTTTGTAATTTACAATAGTAAAACATGTTTAACGTTTAATAAGTCAAACTTATCTCATGCGGTTACTATTTTTATCATACAAACGACAGTCAAAAATAAAGCAAACCAATATCATTTTATTCGTTCAACAGAACGAATACACGTAATTGTCATAACCTAACGTTGCGCAACGATTAGCGCTATTCAACTGAGAAATTCAGAGTCAAATCATGGTCACTGCACAATGACAAATAACTAGTACATGGGCCCACGGTGCATCATCCAACATTATGTGCAATAAAAGACTGAACACCTATGAATTATGAATTGCTTTGTGAGCAAATATTGATTGATTTGCTTACAATGGAACCGATTGGTAGGATCTAAATTCTAAACTGTATAATATTAGTGTTGTGTTTATATGGTTGCATAAGGTTAAGCTTCCAGGGATTTGTTGTCCTCGTTATACAATTCTCTTTGTCTCTATTTAATTTTATTTGCGGTCAACGCATTTTATACTTAGTCCTCTTTTATGGTAAAATGCTTTTATTTTATGATGCTCCTAAACTCTACTTTGAAATCCACTTTTACTAAAACTGGCCACTCTTTCTCAGCGCCAAAACCTGTACCAATCTTCTTTTATCTTCTAAATTTTCCCATCATAAGCCTAGCCAAAATATAGTAATCTGGGCGTCTGTCTATCTGATATTTCAAGTGTATAAAACGAGTTAACGTTACGGAAAAAAATCCAAGTATGCAGCCATGTTCAAAAATTAGTTTCTTAGTATCTTGTGTGCAAATGCATATAAAATATTTTAGTCAACGTACATGACATTGTTGATGGTTGAGAATGTAATAGCATACTAAACAGTTGATTGCTTCTAGTCTTTTGACCGCCATTCCTCGCATGGAATGTATACAGATGCTAAAATGTATACTCTATCCTACTTCAATTATTTCTTTCGTTTGCAAATTAATAGTAATTAGCAGCGTCCTTTCATGACGTACCCAACAGAGGAATATAACGTCGTTCTTATTAACTCGGTCAAAGAAAAGGTCAATTGAGCATGCAATGTCAAGTGAATTTATATTAAACAGAATGGCAATAAACGAAGCCATATGTGAATTGCTATCTGAGATTTGATCTCATTGCAACACTGTGGGCGTTTTCTTCTCGCCTGTCTCTTTGGCGTAGGCAGCCAGTTACATTTGTAGTACCTACTATAGTATACCAACAAATATTATAAAGGCGAAAGTTTGTGAGTGTGTTTGTTACCTCTTCACGCTCAAACGGCTGGACCGATTTTGATGAAATTTCATATGGAGGTAGCTGACACCCTGAACTAACACATAGGCTACTTTTTAACTCGAAAATAGTAGGGGTAACACCGCGGGGCGCAGCTAGGGTAATATATAAGGAGTCATATTTTTAATTAATACAAAAACCTGACGAAAATGTGTTGACGTGTTTTTATGGATTTATTGGCATTTTTCCATTACTCTATAATTATTATGTATTGTAAACGTATTGTGTTTCTTTATATTAGAGACAAAATACCAATCTATACTATTACCAACCAAATACAAAATAAAATATTTAAGCATTCTATCCGCATTTTGACCTTGTCACACTCTAGTAATCTCAAAAGAATATACCTATTTCAAAGTATACAAATATCACATGATTTCTATTTCGTTATTCAAAACGAATCATCACATGAGTTCTATATTTTTTTCTAATGTTCCCGTAGGTAATACACGTGTAACTACTTCAAACATATTAATTAATAAATGATCGTAATAACTATGACGTGCATGCTATGAAACACAAACAAGATACTGTGCCTCAACCATGACTTCTCTCACGTAAACTCTTAGCGAACAAGTATATCTAATATTTGTATGGCGAACCATACAGCAGTTCAAACCCCTGCACGCACCACCGCCTTTTCGAATTCATGTGCGTACTATAAATTTATCGTCTAATAAATTACTGTAAAGTTATCAGTTGCTAAAAACAGGAAAACATCGTTAAGAAATCGGCACACCTAAGAGATTTTTCAAAGATGTGTAAAGCCAGAAGACTACAGACGGTTTAAACTCTGACACCAAGTTCATAAATCATACGACGAAGAAGTCGCTAGCGATTTTATATAAGAAAACACATGGTTGAGGTACTGACTTACGTATTAGTCATCGCATCTCGATCGTGGACAATCGTTATAATGGCAACACACATACCAACAATCTACATGTATGTATGTATAGTGATTTTCATTCCGGTCATTTGGTCAGCGTGCCTTTAGGACGGTGACTAACACGCGAAAGAACCTTGAACGCGTAACTTTTTTAAAGAGGTACGATTAGACTTTGTGATGCGTGATTCAGATGACAGACAGCTTTACTGTTTAGAGTGTAACTATACGTTGTTATTATTAAGAGGTTAAAAAGGTAGGAGATAATGGAGAACAGTGGTAACTCGACGAGAGCTGAGAGAAAACTCCTAACGTGGACTAACGTACTTTCTCCAGAACATTCTTCATCAATTCTTAGTTTGTAAGGTAGGTATATAAGGACTAAAATGGCCTAATAATGACTCATTTCTCTCATATTCAGCCAGGATTATTTAGCCTCCAGAACGTGCTTATCACGTACTTAACACTTACGTACTTCATATAAATTAATAGGCAGGCTAATGGTGATGGTTATTATTATGTCACTTAGGTATACAACGTGTTTGATTGCCTCGTTGGAATAGTGGTCACTAAGCACTACTGTTGACCATGAAGTCCTAGGTTCGATCCCTGGTCGGGAAAAGTTCAAGTGGATATTTCTTAGTAGCAGCACGGAGTCAGGAACTGTGTCCGGATGATGGCAATAGGTTCGTCCTCTAATACATTGGAACCTATATCATAACTGGCGAAATTCGTGTCCTATATCTACACCTCTGTCTATAGCGTGAATATATTCACGCTATAGACATACATAAGGTTCCGGTAGCAACACTATGTAATCCATTTAGTAAGTGAGACGTACTACAAATTATCACGTACTACGTTCATCGTACGTTGTAGCGCCGCTTAGGAGGCTTATGGTAGATCAAGCAGTGGATTTTCATGTTTATATCCACAAGGTTAACATAACGACGTAAATACGCCAATAAAAGTGTGTGAGGTCACTCTAATGCTACTCGAATTTATAAAAAATACAACATAAGGTATTTGACGTAAATGTTCTGGGATCAAAATTGTTATCGTCCCAGTTCCAATGGGCAGCCTTCTATTTATGATGCTGAGTAGTTGCTGTTTCTTCTACCTAGTTTTAGCACTAGGAAGTGATGAGGGGCTGGCTTTTGGGGGCTGCCTTTATGTTATTTGACGTTCAAAAACTATTCTAAGTTAAGGTCTAATTTAAAATAAATTATTTGGTATCAAAATTTATCTTTTATTTTCCTTTGGTTTCTGACTATGGATAACGATAGGACGTAAATGAAAAGTCGGTTTACAACTACTTACCTATTCCTTTGCTCTTGTTTTAAACTATCATCACATTAGTAAAGATTAATAAAACAATACTCAACTAACAACACAATGTTTTTGTGAGAAAAAATAAAAAGTCACCAACTCACCAGCTACTATCATTTTTGTGCCAGCAATTTGTATTCTGTTTGTCATCAACACAATCACAGATAATTGTTACATAGAAAGTGACAATAGCAACGATTTATACTTTTTACACATATAGAGCAACAATAGGACAGTATGTGAACGGTTAGCTGAACATATTGTACCATGATGTACCATACAAGTAGGTACATTTGAATGGTACACAAATAATATCGTAGTTAGATAGATACAATGATTCATGCAATGCCGCCAGCCTTTGGGCACTGTACCAGTCGACAGCGAGGAGGAGTAATAATTTGATGCATAATTTTTAGTTTTATTTTTTCTTTTGTATACATATTATATTTATTTTTTAACGTAGGTTAGTCTGTAAGTAAGTGTGAATAAGCTTAAGTATGTAATGAATAATTATGACTTCATCGTTTTCCTATTGCGTAAACCTTTGTTGTTAATCGTGTCAATACACTAAAATCGTTACTTTATTAGGTGCCTACCTACCTCTATGTCTATGATGTTTATTAGACACTAGCTGCCCCGGAGCACTTCGTACCACATTTAAACCTATCCCGGACTTCCGCGAGTGTTTCAAGATAAAAATTAGTCAAATCGGTCCAACCCTTCTTGAGTTTTAGCGAGAGTAACGATTTCATTTATATATATCTAAAGATAGATAAAATATTAGAAGTGTGTCACGGTTTTACAGGTAAAATATAGGTAACTTTTAGAGCAGGAACTTATTCGATATGGTAGTTAACAGTTTAAAATTTTATTGTATTTAGGTGGGAGTATACAAAGAACATTAAATGGACCACCTTTTTACTGGCTCAATTCCTTTAAGGGAATGGACGTTTTATTGTAATAGTGTGCTTATTGCTATTTTACTTATTTACCAACCAATATTAGTAATATATAAAATATAGATTATAGGTACTTTATATCCCTTTTCTGTTTTAAAAGAGCATGGTTAGTCACGAATCCTTGTACAAAATATTGGTCCTTTTTTGTTTGGAATCAAGCGACCTTGCGTATAATTGACGCTTTTAAAATATAACCAAATATATCGTTATACGCTGCATCAAAGAAAACGTTGACTTTTACACACTTGGACTTAATTGAACATGACTGAGAGATGTAAATATTAAATGACTAAATATAAATTACGCATTTATAAAGCGGATAAAATGAATAACAGACTATAACTGTTCCACTGCAGGGCAAAGGCCTCTGCTCGTATAGAGAAGGACTAAGCATTGATCACCACGCTAGCTCACTGCGGGTTGGTGATTTCAGATAATTAAATCAAGGTTTCCTCACGATGGTTTTTTTTGTCACCATTAGTTAAAATGTCTAAGAATGTATGTAATTGCTAGAGTCATACCCTGTCTATAAATCCTTTTATTAGGGTTGTTAATAAATTTTAACAACTTTCAACTGTAGCTTACAAAGTGCTTTTATAACAGGGAATAAATACTGTATCAACGTAGCTGAACTTGAATTATAAACATAACATAACATCACGCCTGCATTCCCCAAAGGGGTAGGTGTGGTGCACATATACCTAGTATACCCCACATTGGTCACATTGAATCAAACAACACTTTTGAGGCGAGCAACTAGATTGATGCTTTGAAGTGCTCTTTGGAGCTTAAGTGAAATAAAAACAATATGACAAAGCCTCATAGAAATCAGAACAAAAGCAATTGTTTTATATACCAATACAAAAAAACTAAGGAAGTTCCTACCATACTACATATTAAACAAAATCATTAAATTATATTTACTTCTCGCAAAATCGCTGATACTAAAATTAAAACAATCACACCATTTCACTATCCGAAGTAATATTACCGAACAAAGTTGCTGACCTTACTCAAAACACTTGCACAGTTGTCGGTGATGTCATTCCGAGAAACGGGTTACCGTGTCGCGTTAGTTTCGCGTATTTATCGTGTTTTCGTCAACTAGTATTGATATTTACGGATAATATGTAGGTTTAATGTAACATTTATTTGTTGACCGTATATTAATCGGAAGATGCAGCGTTGGCAGACCTCCCACCAGGTGTACCGACGATATCGTCAGAGTTGCGGGAAACCGGTGGATGCGAATGGCAAATTGTCGTTTACTGTGGCGTTCTGAGGGGGAGGCCTTTGTTCAACACTGGACATCTTCCGGCTGAAGATGATGATAGTAAAGGGAACAATCTCTTGACCGAATTTCCGTGACAGCGGCATATCTAAACTGACTCTTGCCATCTGTACAGAGATATTGTAGTGCATATTTGCACACGTGTTTGCTAACACAGTTGGACTCTCAACTCTCTCCTAACACTCATAGTTCGATAAGCTATAGGTACAACGACATTAGAGAACAATCAAGTGCAGAATCAACAGCTTGTCATGCAGGCAACTTTAAAACTATTGAGGCAATATTATTTTACTAGCGACCTTAACCGCTTCTAACTGGAGGCTAAATCTATAATAATAAACATTTAATTAAATTATTTTTGCGATATATTCTCTTAGTATTCTCTTTACAAATTATACACGCCACTAGATTTTAATTCTTAGCTAGAGGCCTTACGTCAGATCAGAAAAAAGTTAAGGTGACCTCTAGGGTCATCAAACAAAGTTGGCTCAAGGGTCATACCTTTTACATTCAACATGTTAATTTAACAAACAATTATTATGGAGTATGTATCTCGAGTATTTCTCCGTAAGAAAACAAACTAGGGCCATTATAAGGTGACCTACTATTACATATTAAATCAAATTTGCAATGCTAAATATTAATCACTAAAATGGCAGGATTTTATGTAAATATTTATGCAGATTGACGCTTGCACCCAATTGGCATGCATCCAAATGTTGTTTTACGTGTGTTTTGACGGACATCGTTATATTTTGCTGCGCAAGCGACGGCCGCAGTGCGTGCGCGCACGAATTTAGATCAAAGATCCGACCGACTGCAATATGTCACTGGAGTGTTCATGCAGATGCGAAACGTAAAGAAATATTGTAAATCACGTGTAATGGATACTTATTGCGGCGATTGATGTATTAATTAGTATTAAAGGTTACGAATGTTCTTACCTATTTATAGATACATAAAATATTGTTTCCTGCAGTTCTGCAAAAACGATTAACAATTTATTATAATTGGGATGTTGACTCCATTAACCAAATATCAAGACAATTCTTCTCTAAAAAAAGTGCTTTATTTTAGCTTTAAAAACCCTATACCTTTTTAATTAACTGAAAAATTCGATTATTATTTGCTTTGAAATCAACCAATAGTAAGTCAATTGCGAACTAGTGACGTCACAGCTTGCTATTCCCCTACAAAATCTGTAGAGAAATAGCGTTTTGACAGCTCATAAAAAATATGTCAATTTTTATTTATTTATTTGGCTCAGGCAACAAAGCCCATATTTAAAATACAATAATACTATACATAAACAACTAAACTATAGAACTGATTATAATCTCTATTACCGTACAGCGGACCAAAGGCATCAGCCACCCGCTGACTCGCTGACTGGCAACCCTTTTTCTTTACTAAATAATCTTTTAATTTCAGATCTTCGACATCTCGCGTCGACGTAATACTACGATAGATGGACTAGCATTTTCACTATCAACATGATATTATCGAGTTGTCTTAACTGGAAATCTCCTGTAAACTCAGAAAAGACTCACCAGTATCTCCGACAGCCTGGCTGAGCGTGTTCTCAGTAACGGGCCGGAGTGCCTCCACAGCGCTGATGTAACCCAAACGGTCAGCAATCGCGCACGCCGTCTGACCATTCTGCGAAGACGATTTCTTATGTTTTTTCGGTAATTTAAACAACCCTTTCAGTCCCGGGCATAACATTTTAATTTATAAGCAAAGGTACGCGGTAAAATGACGTTTTATTACTGGTAATTTACTGCATTTCTTGTTAACCCTTCAATGATAATGTATCAAGTGAATTGATTCTAATCAAGTGCTTCTTGTGTGTAGTGTCACGTGCCTTTTGTAAAGATCATGATGTCATGTTTGTATGTCTATATTAATGTTTGAATATTCATGGTTAGTGAAGTCAAGGTATGTATGTTGATGGGAATATGTATTTGTGTTTTTGCAACATATTAATAAAGATTTCCATCTTTTTAAGCGTACCGACGATGTTTTCATCATTTTGGTTGTACCTACATGCATTAAATAATGTATAAAATTATCTTTACCGACAAGCTATAAATAATATTTTTAACGGACTACAAAGAAAGGGAGAAGCATTTGCTTTATTTCAGTGTATACTAAATTTACACCTTAATTAAATATGCATAGTTTCTAATTATTATACTCACAGCAGACAGTGCGTTAGGGTCAGCATTCTGTTTCAGCAGCAGCTGAAGGATGAGCGTGTGTCCTTGCTGCGCCGCCTGGTGCAGTGGTGTGAACCTGCGTATAACAATGTCTTTAAACAAATAACCAATACAAGAAGAAATAAATAGAAAAAAATCCAGGTTATGTGCAAATTGTTCCAAATTTAAATGCTGCCAAATGAGACACTTAATTCATACTAACATATCGAAACTATATTTTGAGAATTGCCTTTCGATATGAATGTTCCTTCACTGAGAAGTCTTGTTTCTCGAACAAATAGCATTAGCTCAGAAAGTGGAAAACTCGTCAATAGTTCACCGTATGTCTCCACGGTACTCACCCATGTGCAGCCCTGGCAGTGACGTCGGCGTTAGCAGCCAGCAGCGCGCGCGCAGCTGCGTGGTGTCCGTGATGCGCAGCCGCGTGCAGGGGGGTGTAGCCGTCACGAGTGCGCGCGTTAACCTGCCCACCCGCTGCCATCAACGCTTTGAGCACACCAGTACGTCCTTCTGATGCAGCTAGGTGCACTGGAGTTAGACCTAGAGAAAGAAATATACGTAGATATCCCATTTAATCCAGAACCAAGATCTGGACTTCAGATTTATCGTTTTTGCACAAATCAATCGATGTTTCGGTAATTCCGACAGAAGATTCAGACCCTTAACAGGAAACCAGCGCTGCTACTTTAAAGCAGTAGCATTATGCTGAGTTACGAGCCCTTTTTGGCTCTTACTATGCATTTTTTTCACTTTAATTGTTTCATGTTATCGAGACAAAAATTAAAAAAAAAAAACTTACTTTCTTTAAGATATATTCCACAAACGAACAATCAAATTCAAGAAAGAAATGGATTGACGAGTAGACAAATCAATCGATAGACCACTCACTCGAGTCACTCACATTATAACCTCTACTTACCAGAGAGAACTATGCAGTTGTCTCTAGATGTACGTAGTCGCAGGTTAATTCTAGTCAACTGCTAACAAGAACTACTCACCATTATTAGCTGGTACATTGACGTCAGCACCGCGCTCAATGAGCATCTCTACGCAATCCTCGTGCCCTTCCTGAGCGGCCATGTGAAGCGGGGTGAAGCCTGCCTTCGATTTAACACTTGGATCCGCATCTGTACATGGAAATATGGTCTTTATGACGCTCGGAATACAGGCTAAAGTTCTATAAAAATGTAAAGTCCAGAATGAGGATTCTGTCCAAAACATGCACCCTTTACTATAAAAACGTGTTTTTAGATTTTTGAACTACAGTTGGGTCTTAAAAAACGACTAATATGACAGTTTACAAAGTTCGTTTTATCATCATAGGGTAAATCTGCCAATGAAAATATATTCTTTTTCTCTCTCTTTATTTATGGTATAATAAAGAGGTAAACTTTTTTTTTGCATATAGATTGTAGGAGGTAATCGTCGGAACTATCCTTCCGATTTCCATAATTCCTTTATTAGTATTTAAAATAGACCATCCGGGTGTAGATGGGCTACTATGGACAAGACACGATTTGTATTCCACGCAGACTAAGACGAGTCGTTTCACATTATATTCAGTCTTTTATCCCCTCAATGTATAATCTAAACTCACCATGTTCTAGTAATGCGAAAGCGATGTCAGGATGGTTGTGTCGGCAAGCGATGTGCAGCGCTGAGTGTCCGTTCTTCGCCAGCGAGTGGGGAGACGCACCTAGAATACATACTCTAGCTTACTGATACTAGCCACTACTGATTTACAACTAGTGTAGGAAGTATGTGTTTATGTTTGTTTGGAAATAATTGGTGCGAAGATGTCAGAAAGATATCTATTTTGTAGCTGTTTAAAAATGTAGTGTAAAATCCACATGAAATTATGTATTTGTATTATGTACCAAGTACCAAGATTACAAGCCTATCATACGTAATTCGAACTATCGACAAGTAATACATAATATATCTCTACAAATTACTGAATATCTACTGATTTTTTTTTTATAACCTGTGTCAATATTTTTTACAAAAGTGGTGTTTTATTTCATTCGTAATTACAAACACTGGGGCTTATTGAAGTGACTGTATAATAAAACTGAAAATAACTTTACGATACTTTTGAAACTGAAAATAATAACGTTATGGTAACGTATGGTTAAATAACAGGGAAAAAAGACACAGACTATATAAGTTACTCTACAAATGGCGAACTAAAATACTATGATAATTTCGTAGTTTTAGGATTGGTACTGTGTGTTACCTTTGTCTAGCAGCAGCAGCGCGATGTCGGGGTGTCCGTAGTAGGTGGCCATGTGCAGCGGCGTGATGTGCGAGCGGCCCGGCGCGTGCGGCGCGGCGCCGCGGGCCAGCAGCAGGCGCGCCACGCCCGTGTCGCCGTACTTAGCGGCCAGGTGGAGAGGTGTGAACCCTTTGCGGGTCTCCGCCTCGATCGGCGCGTTGTTATCTAAAAGAATCGACGCGACTTCCTCTTTGCCTAGCAAAAAAAAAGAAATACAAATTAAATCGAAATATACTTTTGATCCATTTTTAAAATCTTTCTTGTCAAATTTGACATTTAAGACATTGAAACTTTTCTGATACTGAATCAGATTTTGAAAATTTGACTCTGAGATTAGGCTGTTGGTTTTCTCTACTTGATATATAATATAATTAATTTGTGTTACATCCAGTATATAAAAATTTTGCTTGCAGTTTAATCCTATCTCACTTTCTTTTGGTACTATGAGTAGTGGTGCGTACTGGCCTAACACACTGACGTATGTGATATTGAATTATTTTATAATAAATAATAATAATAATAATTTAATAGTCGTTTCGGCCAATGGCCTCGTGGCCAAGAGTCTCGACCAACACCTGAAGAGGCTCACGTTAGGCGGTTGGGTCAAGGGCTTGATGCAGAAAGCAGTACTCCTTGACACGGCACGCATTGTGAGGAGGTTCCTCTCTCTGGAGGCCTAACCACCGGTGGCTTGGACCCGGTTCCCGCTACTGGTTGGACCCTGTATTTTATATTTTTAAATTTTGTATTTTTTATATATAACATTTAAAAATGTAAATTATAAGATAATGTAAAAATAAAGAGAATAATAATTTTATTTAAAGTAACATGACTCAATAGGTTAGTAACAATGCTTATAACTATGTTAGTAAATCACTTCAGGATTCCCGCCGAAATCCTTGAGCAACGACCCAGTACGTGGCTATCCAGCCTATCAGCAATCATGCCCAGGATGCTATTGGAGCTGGCCCGCACCCGGCGCACCAGGGATGCACAGCGCTTTCTCATGATGGTATAGAAACAGTCCACTCTCATTTCAGCGAACATCCCTGATGCGCTACAGTAGCGAGGCAGCCCCATCAACATCCTGAACGCATTATTATACTGGACACGAAGGGCGCTGTACGATTTTTGGGTAAAATGTACCCACAGGCTACAGGTGTAAAATGAGGTGCAGTATGCTCTAAAAAGTGTAATTTTTACCTCCTTAGAGGCTCTCGCGAACCTGCGGATAATCATATTAGCCCTCACCGACAGCGCCCTTCGTTCCCGTTCAATGTCGTCATTATCTGCCATTGTAGATACCAACACATGTCCAAGGTACTTGAACTGGTGGACCCTTGCCAAGCACACACCCCTCAGTCTGACAGGAGGTATCGTGTCCAGGTGTTTTCCACCTCCCCTAAACACCATAACAACACTCTTCTTAACATTATACAGGAGACCGTGTGTATTGGCAAAGGTTTCACAAATGCTCACAAGTTTTCTGAGACCACATATTGAAGCACTGAGCAGCACCATGTCATCAGCATAACTTAGGTTGTTTACACATATTCCATCAATATGGCATCCGACTCTAGTGCTACTCAGCTCCACAATTAGCTGGTCAATATACATGTTAAATAATGTGGGAGAACTTAGCCCCCCTTGTCTGACTCCACACTCCAACCCATAAGGACTAGAATATTTTCCCGCCCATCTAACGCTGTTAATCTGGTTTCCATACCAATATTTAATTATATTGATAACTTCTGTTGGCAACTGCGTGGCTTTAAGTTTTTTCCAAAGAATATCGTAGGAAACCAGATCAAAAGCACTCGACAGGTCGAGGAAGCAAGCGTAAACTGGCGTTCTCCGGTCTGTGTAGTACTTCACAGCGTGCTTAAGTCCCATTATAGCACTTTCTGTTGACAGGCCTGGTCTAAATCCGAACTGATTGTCGTGTATTTTTATATGCTTATTTAATAGTGCGTTAAGCACGCTGTCCAATACCTTTGAGACCACCGTAGCCAAGGAAATGGGCCTGTAGTTATTCTTATCTGTTAAGTCACCAGTCTTGTTCTTAACTATTGGAACTACGATAGTTTTTAACATGTCATGGGGTAGATACGCATGACTCATACATATGTTATATAATAACGCAAGCACACGCGGCAAGTGGCGACCCGCAAACCGTAGATGCTCAATACTGAGTCCATCGTGACCGGGAGATTTTCCTCTTGACATTGATTGTATGATTTGTTTGATGTCTTTAGCAACGATTTTAGTTCCCAGTGCACCTTTGGACTCAAAACCGAACACCGACCGCGAGGGACCTAATGGTGACTTCATTTTAAATTTAGATTTAAATAGCTCCGCTATCGCCTGAGCGTCGCTCACACCTTCGACGCAAACAGGCAAGCCAGGTCTATGATTGCTATTGTTGGTGTTTTTCCAAAATGAACGAAAATCCTTTTTTAAGTGATTTGCTGCCAGAATATCCATTTTTATCTGGTCTTGTCGATCTTGGCACCATTTCAAACGAGATTTAAAAATTCTCCGCTTGTTACACATTTCGTCAAAATAGTAACCAGTAGCGGGCCTACCATACCAAGTCCACATATTAAAGTAATACCTGGCTTCTCTGTGCGCCTCGGCTACATATTTATTCCACCCAACAACTTTTTTCTTTCGAGTGTGCTTACTAATCTCTTGTCTCACACTTGATGACTCACACAAAACATTAACAATTTGTTCATACAATCTATCAATAATATGTCTATGATTTAAATCGGTGCACAAATTATCACAACAATTTTGGAATTCCGAGGGAAAATCTATCAATTTTAAACGTTCATTACATTCTTTATTATATAACTCAATTTGTGCTGCGTCTCTGTCCCCCCAAATTATTTTAGTATTTATAGGTAAACTCGGGACACATCTCGTCGGTACCACTACGTCTAGCTTACACTCTATTATTAAAGGAAAGTGGTCCGACCAAAGAACATCATATTGAACATATATTCTACTAACAGTTAGCGCCGCCGCCTTGGTGACCACACAGTGGTCAAGCCAAGTTTTCGAACCGTGAGCTGGACATATAAATGTATGGGTGTTAGATGATATGCTCAATAGTTCAGTATCAATACAAGACCAGTCTTGTTCACTACAAAATTCTAACAGTTCACTGTAAAACCGTTTTGTCGGGTGTGCATTGAAATCTCCCAGTATGTAAACACACTCAGTACTGTACATATCTATAATAGCACTCACCGAGCTGAGAATATCCGTGAACTCCACTATATTTATTGCCTTATCATTAGGCATATAAACACTAAACACTAATAAACTCTTATTTTGCAACACTATTTTAATAGCACTCACGCGCGGGTTGTCGCACGGAATCACGTTGACATTGGAATACATACTGCGCCTCCACAGCAATGCCACACCACCATAAGGCCTCCCTTGTAGCATCCCTGTTGAAGTATCCATCGCTGTGGTTCCCGTACAGTTAAATTCATCACTTATTGTATTCAAGTATGCTAACTCGTGTGAGAATAGCCAGGTTTCTTGTAGTGCTATTATGTCTACATTTTTACACATATCTCGTACATTATCTACGGAACGTTTTATGTTCTTACAGTTAAAGGTTGCAAATCTGTGTATTTTACTATCCATTAATTATGACTGTAGTCTGTCCGTCCTCATTGCCGTTAGAAGTTACATTCGTAGTTCTAGGTCGGAAATGCACAAAACGTCTAAAAATAATCCCTTTTGGCCACATATCAGAGTTCAAAAATGTATGCACGTCTGGTTGCGATACAAAAAACTTGTATGCGTTGTAGTCTGTTTGTTTCCTTAGGTTAATCTTCTCTAACTTAACATGGATTGCCGATTTCCTAAAGATGTAATCCACTACGTCGATATCTGCAGTATCTTTATGCACATTCGTAATAAAAATGGGAACTTTACGATCCGCGGGTTTGAATTTTTCGCCAGTATCAATAACACTATTACCCATTTTACCCATAAAACGTTCCTTTATTCTTTGTTTTCTGTTTTGTACTACAGTCCATTCATTATCATTATCCACATTTTCAATGTGCCGATTTAGTTTGGTAACGTTCGCAAACGACTGTTTGCTTCGTACTTGCATCGAAACGCCCAGATGATCGACTGATGTACCGTTATCTGTTGACTGCAGTGACTCATTCGCTGCAACGTTTGCCGGGCGCGGTGACGAGCGGAGCGTTGATAACGGGACTATATTCTCAGCCGTTGTAATTTTGCATCGACTACCCTCAACTTCATTTTTATTTTTATCTTGGTTTTCGCCTTCGTATTTACTAAGTACTAACGATTGATCCACCATCGATTTATTTTGTTGTGATAGTAACAGTGATTCACTATTTCGATAAGCTCCTCTCTTCAGGTTTATATTCCGGGGTGACACTGATACTGGCATGTTTTTGATGTCTTTTTTAAGCTCCTCGAATTGACCCATGGTGACGTAGCATGACTTGATATCCTTGATTTCGGCCTGTACAAGCGTGAGATCCTTAAGTAACTTCGAAACATCAAGGTGATCAAAGGTTATGGGAGGCAGCTTTTCTAAGTCACGAGCCACAAACACTGGCATCAAATCAGGCTCGGTCACTCTGAACACACTGATAATATCGTTCAACACTCGATTATCTTTGCCTTGTCCCTTTCTTGCTGGTTTTCGTTGGTCCGAAGGTAAAGATTCAAATAACAACGACTTTGATTTTTCAATTTGCACACTCGTAAATGTTGATAAACAAATTTTTGTTAGACTTTCTTCATCAATCAACGATAGTTTATTTTGAATATATGACAACATTTCATCAACAACTAGATTACAGTTACTACATTTGAGTGTAGACGACATCGCGGACTTTATTATATTATACCGCCACTAAGAGACACGCAACACGATTGGCGGTGCGCGCGCGACTGATAGATTTATAGGTACTATTTTTTATAAAAATATCAAACCGACTTGAGTTCCACCTTATATTACTTATATATCACAGCTTACTATATTCTATTATCATTTTCTCTTTTTTTTTGTTGTTAATTTATACATTTATTTTCTTTTTTAATTTAGTGTAAGTGGCTAAGAGCTGTACTAAATTGTGTTTAATACATAATGAGTTTGCTTATTATGTATTAAAATTATATTTCTTACCTTCTTTGGCCGCGATGTGTAGCGGTGTGTAGCGGTCCTTGGTGGTGGCCGTGACGTCAGCCCCGTGCTGCAACAACAGCGCGGCGATGTCCCCGTGGCCGAGCCGCGCTGCCACGTGGAGGGGGGTTTGTTCTTCACGGGCTCGGGCGTCCACCTGAACAATACATTTTTAATGACGTTTAATAAAGTTTACATATTATCTAATTTTATATTTTTTTTGCGGTTTATACATATGTATGTACAAATTTTCAATGTATTTTGTTATGTTGTTAAGATATAAAGTGTCATTTAGGTATTAAAAAGGGCAGGGCTAGCCTACCTTAGCATTGTTCCGGAGCAGCACCCGCACGAGGTCGGTCTGGTGCGCGCGCGCCGCCAGGTGCAGCGGGGTCTCCCCGCGGGCCGTGGCGGCGTCGGCGGCCGCGCCTGCTCCCAGCAGCACCAGCGCGATGTTCATGCAGCCCATGAACGACGCCACGTGCAGCGGGCTCAGCCCGGACTCCGTCGTCGCTGACTTGCCTGGGGGAGGGAGGCGGCGGCGCACGGGTTAGTGGACTTACTTGATTGGCAAGATTAGCTGACCAGATTATTTTATATGAAGAACTGACAATAAAATTGAATATTGACCGGGATAAAGTCACGATAGATGTAAAATGTATCGTGTGATTCTTACAAAAGTTTGGGGGGAATTAATCCTAGACAGCACTAAAAAGTGTGAAATAAAATGTTGCTGGTTTAAACTCTGACACTAGGTTGTTCATCAACAATACGATAAGAAGAAGAAAGTATATTATAACACTCACTGGCACCATATTTGAGCAGCAACTCTACGACTTTGAGCCTATTCTTCTTGCATGCTATGTGTAGTGGAGTGAACCCGTTGAGAGCGCGAGCGTTCGCGTCCGCATTCCTATCCAAGAGAAGTTTTGCAACCTGGAAACAAGATATAAGATACATGTGATTATATTAGGAGTCGTTCATTACTCACGTGATGTTTTTTACCAACTTTTTTAACCCCCCCCCCCCCTTACCCCTCTGGTAATACTTGGTGAGATTTTACACTAGATCGGATAAAAACACGAAATACTACAAGGGGGCGAGATTCTTGTAGTATTCGTGTTTTTTCCGACCCCCTTCCCCCCCTTTCAAGCCTCACGTTATTAATGGACGATCCCTTAGTGATTTCTTTTACATCAATATTTTGTATAACTTGGTATTTCTATAGTATTACTAGAGCAATTTATAGATATAAAATATAACATACATAATCGCTCAGATTCGGGACGAGCATTTTCTGGTAACATTAACATTTACCTTCCGGAGATCGTACCCGTAAATCTAAGCAAGCTGTGATATAACTCTATTCAGCTTTTAACGCCAAGGTTTACTTTATTATTCTTAATAAGTATTTATCAGATGTACGACAAACATTTATAATAGTCTCATAACAAATGGATTTAATAGAGATAAAGAATCTTAATGCATTATTATGGTAAGCTAACAGTCCATGAATCAAGACGCATTATAAATAAAGTTTCTACAGCAACGCAGCACTATTATTATTAATAAACTCAAGCATTACATACAGTCAACACCTAAACAATAAGTTAATAAAATATAACTTCTCAATTATCAATCTAAAATCGACTCTATTTTCAGGTCGTTAAGGTATATATTACCTTGACGTGTCCGCAGTGGGCGGCGACGTGTAGCGCGGTGAGGTAGTCGACGGTGACGTCATCGATGGGCGCGCCCTCCGTTAGCAGCACCTTGGCTGTCTCCACGTGTTCGCCTTGCACGGACATGTGGAGAGGGGTCAGACCGTTCTGGAATAAATCAATAAAAAATAATTATTGTGTAATTAACAAGGTTGCAGGTTCAAACCCAGGTCAACATCAATGTTATAAATACTTTCTTAGATACTCTAGGAGAGCACTAACTGACGCTGACGGACAACATGAGGAAACCTGGATTTAATAATGTCATGCCCCTTCCTTTAAAAATGACAAAGTTTCTATGTAAGTTTAAAACTCCTAATTTACCCCCTTAAGGGTTAAATTTTGCAAAACTCCCATAAACGAGTCCATTTATTTGTAACCAGAAGCAAGTGTACAAATTTAGGGAAGTATATCCTACGTACCTTGGTCTTGCTGGTGATGGGCGCCCCGTGCTGCAGCAGGCGCGAAACCACGTTGCTGTGTCCCGAGCGCGCCGCGCAGTGCAGCGGGGTCAGCCCGTCGCGCGTCACTGCCGCTATATTCGCTCCTGCAACACATACTCAACATTATTCATCGTTATCATCTATATCCTTTCAAAAAAACCGCCCAAGTGCAAGTCGCGCACGAAGGGTTTCCGTACTAATATCTATAAAAACGGCAAAAAAACAGGTTTGTTGTATGGGACCCCTTTAAATACTTATTCGATTGTTTTTTAGCATGCATTGTTCTAGCGGCATCAAAAATGCATCATCTGTGAAAAATTACAATTATCTATCGCGGTTCATGAGACGCCTGGTGACAGTCAGACGGACAGTGGAGTCTTAGTAAATAAGGTCCTATTTTACCCTTCGGGTACGGAACCCTAAAAATGAGATGTGTAGTTTAATCGGCGTTAAATTTGAATCATTACTCAGACTGTTCCAATTACTGTGTCAAAAAGCTCATATTAACTAGCACGATAACATTCAACCACAATGTCCTTCCTACCGGGCTGTTCTGACTTATTGCACCAAAACTATTCACACTGGAATTTGTTACAACAAAAAATGGCGGAACTTTCATCGAAAAAACAGCAACCAGAACAATTTTTCAACCCAAACGCTACACGGCATTGACTTCACGCGAGACAAATTGCCAAATTATCGCGAAATTCTCGTTTAATATTATCTGTCAATGTCTGCGGCTGTCAAACGTGAGTTGTTAAAGTGATGTTTGATTGACAGCGTATCGTGAAGCTCGGCCAATTAAAGTGGAAATTCCACAAATATGATATTTCAATCACATACGAAATGTAATTAGTTGGTCGCGTGATTAGTAAAAAATATGAACATATGTAATTATAGAGTCAGACGATGAAAATATTATGTTTGATTTATGTGTCATGCTGATAAAATGTGCGTTGTTTTTTTGGTTCCTTAATAATTGTAATTACCCGCTAAACGTTTGCGCTTAATAAATAACTCCTTCTTCACAAATAATGTAAAGGAATCCTACATATTCGTTGAGAACCATCAATTACTTATTGATTGCAAGCAAGACGCATTGTTTGCAGACAATCATCGCGTAAATGTGGCCAGTCAAGTGAATCGTAACAGCAGCTAAGTCGAAGGATGTACTTAATTACCCTCAGAAATATAAACGGATTAACAATAACTATATTGTAGAAAGTTTCAGAGCATACCGACAAACTCCATGATGCATTATTTCAAATCTATAACGAAACTGAAGAATGATAGACCCGAGCGTGATTTGAACTCATGACCTCCGTCTATTGGTGGGGACTGCTCTTTCAAATGAGCTGCTGTGTCGTTGCCTACAACTACTTCAAATTCCCACCCCTTCAATCTCCCCCCGCCCACTTATCATGTCCATTAGGATATTATGACAAGTGGGCGGGGCTAGTGGCCGAATACCATTGGGCCAAGAATTGACCATCCTCTTTCCTCCCATGGGTGCTGTGTGCTATGCATGTCATGAGACGTGACTAAGGGAAAATCCAGAAGATGGGCAGCAGCGTCTTTTCTCCAAGCCGATTGCTTCAACTGCGGACGTCTTCTAGAATAATAGTTTTTCTGGCGTGCGTACCGTTCTCGACGAGCAGGTCGAGCATGGCGAGCTGCCCCCACTTGCTGGCCACGTGCAGCGGCGTGATGTTGTGCTTGGCGGCGCGGCCCGCGTCGGCGCCGGCGGCCAGCAGCGCGCGCGCCACGCCCACGTTGCCGTAGTGCGCCGCGATGTGCAGCGGGGTGAAGCCCGACTTGGAGCACGCGTCCGGGTTGTGTTCGTTCTGAAGACAAACAAACCCAGGATTGGGTAAATACCACATTTTTGACAAGTCTCAATGACTTTATGTCACCAATGACAAAAATTTTCACGAATGGTGTAAAATTGAACTTTTTAATTTAATTTTTCGATAATTATTCTAGTTACATCACTACTTCACATTTATTAGTTTTATTGATCGGTGCGAGCACGTGGTACGGTCGACGCAAACATTAGTTAATTTCTGCACTGCACATGTAAAGCTCACGTGAGTGCTTTTATAAACTTGTACTCTAGTACGAACCCCAGTGGGTTTCCAATACAGAAGCACCTGTAGGGAGTATTGTCATTAGATGATTAACAATCTAGAACATTATTAATTCTATATTTTTATAATGCTATAAATGAATAAGTATTGTAAATTATTTTACGACAACTTTACACCTGTTCTTCCATCATTTAATTCCCGATGTCACATTCAAATACTAGTCGTTATCCAAGTCATGATACTAAGAAATTCTTGTAATCCTGTTTACCTCTAGAAGTAGAGTAGCAGCCTTGACGTCATTCTTTTTAGCAGCGATGTGCAGCGCGGGCAGCCGCACCTTGCCCCTCGTGTCAGACTCCAGCAGTTCCGCGACCACTCGGTCGTGGCCCTGCTGCATCGCCACTGCCAGCGGTGTGAAGCCATCCTGGAAATGTAATATACCAGTGAGCATATAAACTTATTAGGTACAAGTTTGGACAAAGCTGCCATTGATGCCATAAAACCTTTTCCGTTTCTTCATATTTTAATCACATTCATTGGAGGTTAAAAGGTATATTATATCCCCAGAAAACAGTAAAAATTTGCGCGTAATTTTGTGCAGTCTATAATTTTATATATTATTGTCTTTTACTGGTATTTTCAGTCCGTCCAGGAGATAAGGCATACCAATTAGTCCCAACAAGCTTCTAAGGCCAAAAGGGTGTCGACGTACGATCTCTTGTGTGAAAAGGCTGGCCTTAACCCGCCGAACTTGACCTACCACCACCCTGCGCGATACCTAGTAGTGTCCCTGACATCGATATCAGATCGGTTGTCCTACCTCTGTAGCGAGCGTCTGGCTGGCGCCTGCCGCCAGTAACATCTTGACGCAGCCGGCATGGTTCTCCTGCGCGGCCATGTATAGCGGTGTGAAGCCGGCCGCGGACTGGGCGTCGGCCTTCGCCCCCGCCGCCAGCAGCGCCCGCGCCACTGCCTCCTGCCCTGCGAGGCATGCTATGTGGAGGGCTGTGTTGCCTGGAAATTCATTAAATCTTCTTTAATTTGACTGTATACTTATACCTTGATAGATATACTATTTTTGCAATGTTTGTAATGAAATTGAATGTGCCGTTTCAGTGTTAAAAATAGGTATGCATGAGTACAAGACTAGGTCCTAATAAATGATACGCGACCACCTAAATAAAATTAAGAATAAATAATCGCATCACGTACCTGCCTCGTTAGTATATTACCAGTACAGGTGTATAAGTAAAATATGTCCATTAAGTTAGGTAATTAAACACAAAGTCTAGGGCGGAAACCAGAAAGAGAGATTTATAAAGCTTAGTCCGACTTCGCCCAGTTTTAGTCTCAGGTACTTAAATTTCTCTACTCATTTATAAATCTTTGCCTTACTCTTAGTTATTCTGTGGTCTACTCTAAGTACGGTATATAAAACTAATTACCTTTTTTGGTGGCGGCGTCTACGGTGGCGCCTCGTTTGAGCAGTTCCTCGACCACGGAGATGTGTCCATCTTTAGCGGCGAGGTGGAGCGCGTTGAGCCCGTTCTGGGAAAGATAAACGATAAAACATTAGACTCATAATGATTTCTATCACTTACGCGAATATTAGACATTCGGACAGACGTCGGGACCAAAAATCGATTAAAAAACCGCGATAAAATCCGTAAACCTAGTTTTATTTCAACATTAGACTCATGTTTCCGTTAACTTTAGGTTAGTAATCATCATCATCATCATCAGCCGGAAGACGTCCACTGCTGAACAAAGGCCTCCCCCTTAGAACGCCATAAAGAACGACAGCTTGCCAATTCCATCCACCGGTTGCCCGCAATTCTGACGATATCGTCGGTCCATCTGGCGGGAGGCCTGCCAACGCTGCGTCTTCCGGTTCGTGGTCGCCACTCGAGAACCTTTCTTCCCCAGCGGTTATCGGTTCTTCGAGCGATATGGCCTGCCCATTGCCACTTCAACTTGCATATTCTTCGAGCTATGTCGGTAACTCTAGTTCTTTGGCGAATTTCCGTATTCCGGATCCTGTCGCGCAAAGAAACCCCGAGCATAGCTCTCTCCATAGCTCGTTGAGTGACTCTGAGCCTCTCCAAAAGGCCAACCGTTAGCGACCACGTCTCTGAGCCATACGTAATCACTGGCAACACACACTGGTCATAGACCTGCGTCTTCAGACACTGCGGAATTTTGGACGAGAAGATGTCGCGTAGTTTCCCGAACGCTGCCCATCCGAGTTGGATTCTTCGGGCGACCTCTTTGTCGAAGTTGGACCGGCCTAACTGAACAATTTGTCCTAAGTAGACGTAGTGGTCGACAACTTCGAGGGTATCGTTCCCAACGACAACCGGTACAGGTGCGACATGGACATTGGACATGATCTTTGTCTTGTCCATGTTCATTTTAAGACCCACCTGTTGGGAGACGATACTGAGGTCGCTGAGCATAGTATTGAGCTCCTCCAGCGACTCCGCCATAATAACTATATCATCGGCAAAACGAAGGTGAGTGATGTATTCGCCATTGATGTTGATGCCGAACTCGTTCCAGTCCAAGAGCTTGAAAACGTCCTCCAACGCATTTGTGAACAGTTTCGGAGAGATAACGTCTCCCTGTCTCACACCACGCTGCAGTTGGATTGGTTTCGTACTCTCGTCCTGTAGCCGAATTGACATGGTGGCGTTACTATACAAACACTTCAACACCTCGATATACCTATAGTCGATATGACATCGCTGGAGGGACTGCAATACAGCCCAGGTTTCGATAGAATCGAAGGCTTTTTCATAGTCCACAAACGCTAGACACAGTGGCCGATTATACTCCTCGGTCTTCTGTATAATCTGGCGGAGCGTATGGATGTGGTCTATGGTGCTAAAGCCTTTTCGGAAGCCGGCTTGTTCGGGAGGCTGGAAGTCATCAAGCCTGCGTTCGAGACGGTTCGTAATGACTCTCGAAAACAGCTTATACACATGGCTCAGGAGCGAGATGGGTCTATAATTCTTCAATAAGGTGTTGTCACCTTTTTTGAAGAAGAGCACCACCACACTCCTGTGCCATGCTTCTGGCGTAGTACCCTCGAGTATGACGGAATTGAATAGCTTCTGGAGGACTAAAAGTACCGGTTTTCCACCCGCTCTCAGAAGCTCTGTTGTAATTCCGTCATCACCCGGCGCCTTGTTGTTTTTAAGCTGTTTCAGAGCCACTCTAATCTCGTACAGGCTGATGTCTGGGATGTCCTCGGTGTAGTGTCGGGTCAGTTTAGCCCTAGAGTCCTGAGCCAAACCGACAACGGGTTTCCGTGTCGAAGTGTACAACTGTCCGTAAAACCTCTCCAGCTCTCTCAATATCTCCGGTTTTGATGAGATGATACTGCCATCGTCGATCTTCAGCTTCGTCATTTGGCTTTTCCCAATAGAGGAATTCCTCGCGAACACTTTGGAGCCTTGGTTCCGCTCTATTGCGTCCTTTATACGGTTAGTATTAAAGGAGCGCAGATCGTGTCGCGTGGAGTTTGAAATCCGCCTATTAAGATGGCCGTATTCCGACATATCAGCTGAAGATTGCAATCTCATCTCATTCCGGGCTTCCATTAGTCTAATGGTTTTATTGGAGAGCTTTTGAGGTTTTCTTCGGCGTGGGGTCTTAAAGAACTGGGACCCCACTGCTTGGACAGCTTCCACAAACCCGTTGTTTATCTCGTCCGCTGTTTCGCATTCGGCTAGGCACTGGAAACGATTACGCAGTTCGAGTTGAAAGGTTTCGTGGTTCTGGATTTGGGCAGGAGCAGGACGGAGCGTGGACTTCATCAGACGAGACCGTTCTAGCTTAACATTGATATTCAGTGTGCCTCTGACAATGCGATGATCGCTACCGGTTTTGACCTTCCCGATCACAGAGACATCACTGAATATACGCTTCTTGGTTGTCATGACGAAGTCGATCTCATTTTTGGTTGAACCATCGGGGCTTATCCACGTCCACTTCCTGGATGGTCGCTTCTGGAAGAAGGAGTTCATCAAATAGAGTTCCTCCTTCTCCATAAAGTCGACCAGCCGCTGGCCCCTCTGGTTCCGCTGCCCATATCCGAACGACCCTACTCTCAACTCATCGCCATTCTTAGTGCCCACCTTAGCGTTGAAGTCTCCCATAACAACGGTGAAGTAGGATTCGGAGGTATGTATGGCTTCAGAGATCTCCTCATACATAGCCTCTACTTCATCGTCAGGGTGTGTCGAGGTCGGCGCATATACCTGGATGACCTTCAACGAATACCGGTCGGTAATTCTGAGTATCAGGTATGCTACTCTGCTTGACACACTATCGACTTTTACCACGTTGTTAATGAGAGACTTACGGACGAGAAACCCAACACCACCCTGGGACTTTCGGTCTCCTTCCCGGAAGAAGAGCATGTTGCCGGAATCAAGGATTATCGTATCCTGCCCCTCTCGTCGGATTTCAGATAATCCTATGATGTCCCAACGTAACCTGCTCAATTCTTCCTCCAGCTCGACAATCTTCTCGTCAGTCCGGAGCGTGCGGACGTTGTGTGTTGCCAGGGCCAAGGTCCGGTGGGGGTGGTAGCGAGAAATCCACCGGGGATTCTTAGCACCCCCTGCTCCTCCGTTACCTGGCCCGCTACCATAGCCAGGGATAGAGGAGCTGCCGGGTACTGGGGGCCGTCGCGCCGTTCTGTCTGTCATTTGGGGGGGGGTTGCCATAATCCCCACGCTTGGCGAGCGGCTTGGGGATCGCAGTATTGGTGGTTAAGTTACAGAAGACGCTGCTGCCCATCTACTGGATTTTTTTCCCTTAGTCGCCTCTTACGACACCCACGGGAGGAGAGGGGGTGGTCAATTCTAAGCCGGATACCACACGGCAATAAGGCACAGGTTAGTAATATTGATTGTATATACACGCGTACAATACGTGCATTGTTTTATTTTACATTTACGTATTTTTTCCTAAAGTTTGTTTTGCGAAGATTTTAACAAACCTAACCGAAAGATTTGTCGTTTTTCAATGTAAGTGTAAGGAAAATTACTGCATCTGCAATTAACGGGTCTTCTTGTCGTTAACAGAGAAGCATTTAGTGACAAGAAACATTATCTGTCTGTATCTGGCTAAACTATCTTTCCCTAAACAAATACAAAGGCATTTCCCATAATCAGTAGCAGGCCAGTCATGCACACTCCACTCAGCTAAACTGCCAAGTTGCACACAATCAAGGTAAAGCACCTTCAACGTCTAACCAAATGACAGGTAACTGAATGAACCGACAACACATCTAATCGGGTTAATGGTGACTTCTCACGGTACATTTTAACACGAACCGCGTCGCGCGGATCAGTTTGTACGAGCCAGCCAATACGGAAAATTGCAGAAGTACCTCAAGTTATGAAACATAATGTCAAATAATTGAAAGATTCTATAGCGACCTACATCAATTAAAGTTGTAGTCAACTATAAGATGATCTAAGAATATTTTAGGTTTTTTACTATACAACAAATTGTTCTTTTATAAATTATATGCAACAACCAAAACTATTATGCAACAAATTAAATTTGTAGCTACTTTTGTTGTTGACTGTAATACGAGTGAGCCCGAGCTATCCCTTCTCACGGCGTACTGCTCGATTCTGAACGGCCCGGGTTATAACGCGCTGTGAGAGGCCACCATAATAGTAGACGTCGTAGCATTCGTAGCACGTGACGTCAGCCGTCCCGATTTTCATAATAAACTGCACTAGATCAAAAATGATAGATTGTGGCGCCAATACTTCTAAAACATTCTACAATGCTTCCTAGAATCCAATTATTACTGATTGTTACCGACAATTGCAAGCTTTACACTTGAATTCGATGGTATCTCCACATAAATTATTCAAGGTACCTATTACTGAAAGTTGTTTTTACATTATCGCGTCTCCAACCCTTCCTTCTTGCACGCTAGATATAAAAGCTTTGAAAATAAACAACTACGACACCGAAGCAATGAAGCACGATGAAATCGGTATACTGCGGAAAATTGATTTCGTCTTGAAACCCACAGGGTAATATAAGTTAGAAAATGTGTTTGGAAGCATGAGGAAAACTCAAGAAAATGCTACGAGCGGAATAACTGCGGATTAGGGCAGGCACTGTAAGTAATATGTTTATTTGATTTCCTTTATACTATCTCGTATTCTTGAGGCGTCTTACATGAAAACAGGCCAAGAATTTGCCAAGAAATCTTGATCGTAAAACAAACAAACACGTCTAAGCAATCTTAATTGGTTAAACTATCTTCATAATTTACGCCATTAAAGAGTGAACACTACAAACTACTATAACTAATAATAATTATTATTAAAACTCACTTTATGTGTTGTAAAAACTTAACACAAAATACCCAATAGGCTGTACTAGCCTTGATCGAACCGAATAAAAAATATCTCCAACATTCGAAATAGTTCTCCAACAATGTAATTACTCTTGGCTATGTAAATAACGTTACAATTCTATCAGAAAATACGCTAGGCCATTGTAATTGTGCGGAACAATTAAAATACCAATCCAACTAGCGAGCAAACATTCGTATAGAATTTATTCAAATGTGACCAATCGACGTGCGTTCTAGACATCTGTAGATTATTATGCTAATGTCATACTTACATATACCGTTTATATGCACGCATTATTAATTTAAAGTCGCAGAATTTTGTTGGATTGTAAGCGTAAACCGAACTATCAAAAAATCGGTATTGCCCAATCGTGTACCTACATGTATTCGTCTTTTCTAGTATTCTAATCATTTGGTTTTTTTATGCATTATTGTAGTGGTCACAGGGATCTTTCTAGTTGTATACCCAGAGTTACTCTACATAACTAATCGGAAACTAAACGTCGAATCTAGTAGTGTTTACAACGCCAAAAAAATTTTTTATTAAACCGTTTAGAGCAAGGTTTACACTAATACAAGAATTTTTGCGACAAACACACGAAAAATCTGGGTACTTTAATAAAAAAATACTTTCCTTAACATTCATTTATATTCAGTACCCTTTTACGCAGTGACAATTTGTATGAAAACCGAGGTGTTGTTACGGGACCCGCAATAGAAACACGCTGTATGATCAGACAAGTTATCTTTTATTTCACTTTGATATGCCAATACATTCGGTTAATATCTTAGGGGAAAACAAGTTCTTTCGGTCAAAATATGGGAAAACTTATAAGTGACAATAAATATAAAATATATTGAGGTTTGGCGGAATCTTTATTATTTGTGTACCCTGAGAGGGTCTGGGTAAGTGTTTTCAAGAGAAATTCTATAGGCACACATCTACCTTCCCGTTCAGCGAACACAAGCATGATAATAAACATTTAAGCTCCAAAACTCCACGAAATTCGAAGTAACATAATTATAATCATGAAAAACTAACAATTACCATTCGAGAATTGAATTACAAGAATAAAAAAATATATCAGTAAAAAATTAAGATATGCATAACATGCTTGCGTGCGCCGATAGTTACATGATCATTAGTAGATCCTGCGACAAGATCTGACGCCTATCACTGGACCTGTCGTGAATGTGTACCGATCCTTACCGTTCACTGGTGCGGAACGCAGCGCGAAGGCCATATTTACAATGGCTAATATTTATATTATTTTTAACTACCGGTCGATGTTCGCTGCGGATCATTTACGTTTTGATATTGATACTAAAAGTTTTACCCTTAAAACGTCTTTTGAATTACCATCTTTAAGTATATTTTTATCCCTATTATTTGCCATGCTAACGACAGTGACAGGTCTAATCTAATCAATATTTTAATTTAGTTAATTTTTTAAGGTAAAGGTAACTGACAGCGTTAAGATGATATATTTTGCTGGCTAGACATGTTATAAGCCTTGCCTTGAAAGGAAACCACAAAGAAAATCATTAAAAAGGAGTAGAAAGCGAGTTGTAGAGGCGACGATCCCCGGAGATGTCCTTGATTAATGGCAATATGGTGGCCAGCACACACACATTACACAGTAGAAAATAGACCTCAGTACTTATCACTATGTAGGTCATATTTTCACTGTTCACTAACAGTGAAACATTGAGAAGACCTTATCTGTTTACCCCTACAGGAATAACTGATGTAGGTAGTATGTATTCTGCCTTATTAGGTAGGTAATACGGCCTAACTATTGGTATACGTTCGTGTCATTACTCTCATGGCTCTTATGCTCATGAACAATAACTCATCGATTCGGCAAAGATATCTTTATCTAATTGGCAGCAATGATTTTCTAAAATGTTATTCCAGTGTTCACTTGACTGTGTAACAGTATATATCAAGATAAGAAATGTATGAGACCAGCCGATGGAAAAAATCCTAAAAAAATCACATATTAGTGAAGCGCCAGTCGAAAGCAGATTCTACATCACTGCGTTAATCGGGATGACATTTAATTTTGCTCTATCGTATATCAAGCAGTATATTTGCGAATAGGCGGAACCCGCGACTATATACTTATAAGTAGATTCATACCGTAGTACCACTTTTCGTAGGCGTTTTGTTAATACCACTAGTGCCAAAATAAAATGAGGTCTACCCATTATATTTTGCCACTAGTAACTTCTATATCGTCGGTACCATTAACACATCAAATACCCAAACTCTTGGTACACAAATGTCAAGTGCGGAAAACAGAACACGTAGAATGTCTAAATAACGTTACCTCGTACACCACAAGTTAAAACCCAACAGAAGTGGATTACAAACTTTCCTAACTCGAATTAATGGCGCGGTAGCACCGTAGTAAATAATATTATGAACTTTGTACAATAAACACAGTTTAAAATCGAATAACTGGGGAACTGTGGGTGTACTATATGTGCACCTCTGCCTACCGCTTCGGGGAATACAGGCGTGATGTTGTTATGTTTTTAAAGTCGCATACGCTACAGTGACCTTACAAATAAATATTGTGAACAGTTGCTCTCTCGTTTCGTTACTCTTAATTAGAACCACGTTACGCGCGTTTTCAAACCATAAATTAAGGATGTAAACATACATATTTGTACCTTTTTTAGCTGTCTTTTTTTGCCAACAGCTTTTGAAAATGACGTCATCTACAGATTACGGACTTAATGAACATAACGTGTACAATTGTTCCCATAGAAGCTTTTTTGCAACATCAGTTTAGAGGTCGTGTATAAATGGTTATAAAAACCGAATTTACGTGTTTTGTTACTCGTCAAAACCACAATGAAGTCAGAATATAAATAAAAAAAAAACTTAGTTACATACTTAATTAAACCTTTACATGATTACGATATAGTTCGGGTCCCATTAGCAGACAAATAGGTAATTATTCAAATTTTAATTTTGATTGTGCTCGACGTTATTATAAAGTTCAATTGATCGTCTACACAAAAAAGTTCAAGACCACAATTTTCATTAAGTATATTTCTCGAAAAAATCTGTAGTTAAACATTTATATATATATACTAGCTGCGCCCCGCGGTGTACACGCAAATTTTTTTCTGGATAAAAGTCTATGCGTTAATCCAGGGTGTCAGCTACCTCCATATGAAATTTCATCAAAATCGGTCTAGCCGTTTGAACGTCAAGAGGTAACAAACATACAAACACACTCACAAACTTTCGCCTTTATAATATTAGTGTGATGTGATATTGTAAGGACTCACATGTATTGTTCATCCTTGCCTACATTATCTACGTTCATCATCATCCACAGCCTTCAATATCCGCTGAGTATAAGCCTCCCTTAAACAATGCCATCCGCCGCGGTCCTGTGCCAATCTTGTCCAGGTGCGCCCCGCAATCTTTATTATGTCGTCAATCCACCTCGTTGCCGGACGAGATATGCTGTTTAACAACGTTACGTATTACCAATTCATCCTGTCATGTAAGGTCAGTCATGTACATTGGTACGTATGTATGTTATATAACTGTTATACATACCTATGTACTACATACACAGATAGTATTGTCCCATGACATAAGCCGACAACAAAAAGCCTCCGATTGTGTAACAACTGATATGCCGACCATGAAATGTATAATACGAATAGATGCAACGAATAATAGTTATCTATTTTTATGATGATGATTACCCCACCTGCCAGGATGTCCTCAATATCAACGTGTATCTGATGGCATGCACTGGGAATAGGGCTGGCAAGCTGGCATGCATTAGGTGCCTATGGGATTGATACGATATACACGTCAACAAAAAGTACATGAAACATAACATCACGCCTGTATTGCCTGAAGGGGTAGGCAGAGGTGCACATATAGTACACCCACATATCGCCAGTTATGTTTTAGGTCCCAATGTAATAGGGGGCGAGCCTATGGCCATCAACCGGGCACAAATCCAGACTCCGTGCTGCTGCTAAGAATTACCTAATGGAAAAACCCAGTAACACTTTGCCCGGCCGGGGATTCGAACCCAGGACCTCGTGTTCAGCAGTCGCGCTTAGCAACCAATAGACCAACGAGGCAGTCATGCAAAAAGTAAAGCGGTAAACTACATAGGTACATCCATTACAGAGGATTATACTCATATACAAGTATAGGGGTTATGTTGTTGACTCGGTTGCCGCAGAGTCACGTGCTTGGGGCCAATAGTTGTGCGATCCACAAATATTTGTGCCAAGTCTTTGCATTGGAACACGGTTCATGTGTGAATAATGCATGCATCATTTTAGAATTCATCCTAGTGTGTAGGAGAGGACGTTTAAAAAAGATAGACTAAAGGATTGAATAATCTGCCAATCTGGTATTAACAAAATGTTAACTAACTGTTTAAATCATAAAATAGAAACAGCACTTAACCTGGAAATTGAGTCCAATAAGAACTCAAGTTCCGCAGCGCTTGCGCCTAAACTAATAAACCAAGTATTTATTACTTGTATTGCAATTAAAATCTTAATTATATCACCATTTTCCATTACTGATCTCATTACTCGCGACTTCCGCCAGCCCTGACCGTGAGTACCTCCTATCAGTTACAGCACATTAAATGCGCGCGCGCATTTCATTCAATTTGCGTCGTTACCGTTGCAACAATCAACTCCCGAGAGATTAAAGTGAGGGTAACACGGTTTTCGAGTCTCTCGGGGCTCGGAACACACTCCATTCCGTAATGTGTATTATTTGTGATATGTCTAGAAACGGCGGACAATTAACTGTGTTAGCTGTCTACCTTTCCCCGGGTTTAATGTAGGAAGAGCATACAGCCTAACACTACCGATTACTTGCTTCCACATTCCATTTTATTTTCTATTAACTACGGCTTTAGTTGTCTATAATTCATAAATAACAGTATAGAGAATTCAGTTAATAATAATTTTCTATTAACTATAATAATTTGGACGCGTTTCTATACAAAGTCATTATAAGAGATGATTCGACAATCAGTATTTGTTAAGATAACAAGGGCTTGCAAAGAGGCCGAGATTTCAACAAAATGAGCCTCTAGTGAGTTCGTTAGCTAACATTATTAATTAAACCCACAATTTAAATGAATAACGATCAAATGAATAACTTCTAAAGCATGTAATGATTAAGTTACTTACACTTAATCTTGAGTTATCATCAAGAAACCTTTAAGACGACACATTAACCTACAACGGCGCTGCAAATTTCTCGTAATGTTCCAACTAATGGCAGCTAGGAACATTTGATAGAATCGAACATTGTTTACGCACCCATTACTTCAGCGAGTGCATGTAAATTACTAACAATTTTCCATAAAGTGTCTATTAGAAACACCGCCTTACCCGACTGTTGTAAAGGTGCGTCCTCACTTGTAAAATTTGAAAGAACATTTCTTCTTCACCGTAAAAAAGTGGCGTATCTGATCTGGTCCATGCCCAAATCTCAATAAAAAAAAAGTTTTGGTCAAATATTACAAGTGTGAACACACCTTTAAGTATAACCTGTCGCGTTGCTACCAACACCCACCTCTTAGTTAATTAGTTACATCCATAACAGTAGATTATCTTCATATACAAGTAGGTACAGCAAGTATTTTGTTGACTTGGTTGTTGCAGAGTTGACAAATATTCACAAATATTTGTGCCCACGTCTTTCTATTTTGAGCATAGTCATGAGTGAAAAAGCGCATGCACCATTTTGGACCATATTCTTCCATGACCATACCAAAGTGGCCTGTCTGATCCATGTCAGACTCGAAGAAAGTGTTACGGGCAAATGTTACAAGTGTGAACACACCTTTAAGTGTAAACTAGAAACAAAAAGCGGTACTTGACAGCGCTGTGATGAAGTACTATCAATGATCTAAAGACTAAGCAAACACAAGATAAATTAGCAGCATTGCTCACTGACTTAGACTAAACGATGTTACACTTAAGTTATTGCCGCGGTTTGTTTAAACATGTTCCAGAATATTAGTTTAATATTAAAGGCGAATGTTCGTGTGTTTGTTACCTCTTCACGGTCGAACGGCTAGACCGATTTTGATAAAATTTTGTATGATGGTAACTGACACTCTGGATTAACACATAGACGTTTTATCCCGAAAAATGCAGCGGGTAACACCGCGGGCGCAGCTAGTTCTAAATTTTTTTTCCAGGATTTGACACTATTTAATCTATTGTTAACTGTATACCTTTGGCATAATGCAGACAATTAAAAACGAAGCTTTAACTAACCAAGACATCTATTTATCCTAAATATTATTTTTTATATTATCATTTAGATGTGTTTACAGTTATAAATACATGTTCAAGCATTTATATTGATCATTACCTGAATACATTGCTATATCTAGTTAGACCACATACATTATGGCTTGGTAACTGCACTAGAACCTTTGCCGCTGCCCGCTAGTAATAAATCACTGCACTAATCACCTGGGCAGTAGCCAATTAGCCATCCATTAAAAATTTTAAAGCAAAGTTCCTAACTATAGTCTCTTGTTTTTAACACTATCTCTTACAACAAATAACTGTTATAATAGACAGATTTTTATATTCCGTGAACTGGTTATCCTTAACCACATTTATTAAGATTTTTCTTTTTAGTTTACCTGTAAAAACACATCTCACTTACCGAATTGCATGTGTTGATGTCTTTAACGGCGCCAGAGTCGAGTAGATCGACGACTGTGTCGAGCTGACCTGCGCGCGCCGCTCGTAAGAACGCTGTGTTTGGTTCTATCTGCAATTGAAAAAAAAATACGTTACTTTGATATACACAACATATTGAAAGTTTAAATGTGGCAGTTAATTGTTCGCCGCGATAATGTAGAACGTTCCTTAGAGGAATTTGTTCACTTCGATGGGTTATACCACACCCTTAAAATACTATGTATAACCTTAGCATACCTACATGAGCTCCATGTATTGTAGTAGGATCTGTCGACGACAGCCAAGATTATCCTAACACGACAGTTGGAGGACGAGATAATGCGAGGCGACGTTGAATGACAGAAACAGTAAAAGGTTCTTATTGTCGTCCGCATCTCGCCTGAAATGTGTCGCTGTCTGCGACGGCATTTATCCTCTGATAATGGTGGTTTAAATACGATTAATACTCTTGTGAACTGTTCTAAGCACCATTTCCAGTACCATATCAGTATTTTATAGCAGTTTTAGCGCTGTACGCCCCATGAAGTTTACAAACCTATAGCTATTGCACCTTCTATATTTTCTGGTCACGTAGCAGAAATTTAAGACACGGAAAATACATTGATTTTAAAAATATGACCTTATTATTAAGAAGACAGATCAGAAAATACTGTGTAGAAAAGAACAGTGGTTGTTAGTTTTTTAAGAGTTTAAAGGTTAGAACTAAATATAAATAAACTTGAACTAAATACTGATATTGGTGTGTTTATTGAACATTACGTAAACACAAACAAAGCAATTACATGAACTTCAATGAGCCAGTTGATTGATAAATTGTACCAATTGTCGTCTTAAATGACCAATATAAACAATGAATATTGAAGTAAGATCAAATATTCATATGGTTTACTTAGCGTGTTCCCTTGTACTGCCCACCACAACCACCTTTAATATTATACGAATCAATTCATGAGTTATTTCGGTAAAGTTCACGTTTTCCATCAATTTTGATCGTAGGAAAGACAATCTATATTCAGAATCGTATGAAGACATAATAGGTTATTAATAGGCATTTTAATTTGTTGTTTATTTTGTATACTTGTTGCTTTAATCTAGATCTAGTTGAAGAAAGGTCAAGATAGTTCATATTGTTAGCAACTAAATATTTATTTATTGCACTAAGTAGTTTTGCAGAAAAGTCTTATATTTTTGTAGGAAATGTTTTATTTTATTTGCCGAGTGTAGCATATACAGAACTACAGAAGACTCCATATAACTAGAATCGAGTTAGAGCTTAACGTAACTTTCCTTCAAGATCCCAACAGTCAAACAGACAACATTGACAGCCCATCAACGAGAATAAATGTACAACGCCCACACAGCCCACGCCTATATACTGTCTTTACAAAGCCCTAAAAGTACAGCACAATCTTCAAGTAAATTATGTGAGTCTGTCGTGACTGGACAACTCCTAACTTGTTCCAGCACTTTCTACTGATGCTAATTCACTATTGAAACATTCGGAGACTGTACTACGATTACAGCAGGTATTGGATTGGCGATTTCACTAACGATTAACCAGATGTTTAAGGCTTGAGTCCCTTTCAGCTCGTATATCGGCGAATGCCTGATAAAACGTCAACTAAGAGAAAGCAAATAAATATAGCTCTTTAGAATTGAATAGATACTCATGAGAAAATAAATTGGAGGCTAAACGTGAACTAAATAAACTAGTGGACTGTTGTTTAAAACATAGCTGTATTTTATTTGTCGTGTCTTGCACAGGATTGAATTTCATATGAGAGTATTAACATTGTCGGTATCGTTTCAATATTATAACAATTTAAATTGTTGTAGTTACTGAATTTAATGAGGTCATTTGCCAAACTTTCTTAAGCTTTTAATATTTAGCTTTAATATTAAAGTACAATGACCCGACACAAAGTTTCCGACTGCGAATTTCGTAAAGCATAAAAATTGTAGATATTATTATGAGTCTACAATGTACCACCACAGGGCAAAGGCCTGCCTACATTTTACTCGATTGCGCCAGAAAGAGGGTAATGATTTCGAGTGTAAGTATATATTTTGGTACGCTCTTTATATAGGTATACGTCTCTCTCAAGAGCTGCCAATGTCCAGTCCTTCATAAAGTTGTCTAGTTCATACCGAGCATAAAAATCTGGTGTAAAAAAATAAATGGCGAGTAATAATGTAGATCTATGGAGGTCCGTGCTCGTGCCCTAAGATTTCACGGTCCGATCGCCGACCCGGCCGGGAGCTAATCCGTCACTAGATGGAAAAATCTCATTTTTCGCTCTATTTCCTCTACACGAAGGGACAAATGTACTTACCTGTCAATACGGTTGACGGTCACGATAGTGATTTGGAGTTCATGCTGTTCAATTTGTAGTTGATTGAGAGTTTAGATTTGTGTGCGACGTGTTATATAAAGATGGAAGCATTGTATACCTCAGTCCATTTTAAAACAACGAAATGACAGAGAAAACTCGTGGTATATAGTGATTTTTCAGCATAATATTTTTAAGGTAAATTTACCTACAAAATATAAATAGGTACAAAATATTTTATTGCGGTACCATAAATTATACATAGCAATAATTTGTAATTGGCGCTTCCTTTTAAGCAAATAATACCTGTGTTAGGAGACACTTTCATACCTAAAGGTAGGTATTTTTACCTTACTATGTTGAACTAAACACACTATCATGCCTTTAATACACTTTAAGCAAATGCTACGCGATAAAATCAGTATTCACTTAAACCTATTATTTCCCACCTACTTAGCCTTCACTCGCTCTTCCTTTACTGATAAAAAATGAGTAGCTCTTTCGAGTTTTACATTATCTGCCGCAGTAGAACATTTAAGGCAAGCTAAATGATTCATATCCCACTACTCTGTAGTATAAAATGTACACAATTCACAAAAAATCCGCTAATCGCGCCTAGAACATATCAAGGTGAAGCTTAAATAAACCTTGAAATCTAGACAATACAAGCACCAAAAAATGGAGGACATTTCACACACTAACTATAGCAGAAATAATGTATTCATTAACCGTCGGAAGAAGCATGATAATATAATAAGTATAGCTAACTATGATAAAGACAGCACCTTTAACAGTCAATTTCCTTAAAAGCCTTTAAGGACAGTGTTGTGAAATGATTTTACCTGTGGACATAATAAAATGGCGGACCCATTTAATTCAAAGGAACTACATAAACTATAACAAAAGTAAATGTAGTCATTATTGTGTTTTCTCATGCCGTGACAACCTCCGATACGAATGCTAAACTACACTCAGATAACAAACAGTTCCTTTTCAACATTCCCATATGCTTCAGTTAATATTTTCTTTGATTAAATCTATGTACCAGCTACAATGTAGAAAAACCTCGTAAAAAAAAAAAAGGAAAACTTCAAGATTGCGGTTCGTTGCTTAATTAACGCAATTAAATGTACGAGAGCATCATTAAATTTGTATAACATGAATCTTTATTACCGATATGGTGTAGAAAGATAAAGTGCCTTTTCATCGCACGTAAGAAGACTACCAAGGGATACCGTTATTTATTTAAATACTAGATTTATAGTGGTTTAGAAACTTACTAGCTGCACCCCGCGGTGTTGCCCGCTACATTTTTTCAGGAAAAAAAGTAGCCTATGTGGTAATCCAGGGTGTCAGCTACCTCCATGTGAAATTTCATTAAAATCCATTTAGTAGATTTTACGTGAACGAGTAACAAACATCCATCCATACTTACAAACTTTCGCGTTTCAAAATATTAGTAGGGATATACATCAGACCATCAATTATTGTTTTTACTGGAGTCTTACAATAATAAAATGTATATTACTGTAATTAAGACAACTTTCAAACAAGTCCGGTTGTTCTAATTAGAAGATAAAAAGAGAAACTTAACACTAATAGAGCTATGAAAAACATGGACACATATTCTTTAACCTGGTGATGACTGGAAGAAAACAGGACCTTAAATAACTGTATAATTAATAAAAAAACTATTATAAATACCTGAAGATAATAACTCTATGTTAAATATTTTGGTTAGGTACAGCTTATCTAGCATTATAATGCAGTTACTATCAAGATTTTTGCTCGTATTTAATATTTAGTTTCGTTTTTAATAGCAATAGGCTCGCCCCCTATTACATTGGGACCTAAAAGACATAACTGGCGAAACGTGGATGTACTGTATGTGCACCTCTGCCTACCCCTTCGGGGAATACAGACGTGAATTTATGTTTTTTTTTAATTTAGTTTTAATTTTGTATTTTTTCTATTTGATGTGTCAAGATAAAATAAATTATTTTCTTTCTTTCCCAATTAAGTTGAAAACTATACAATTGTGTAGATAAATAAAAATAAGGACAATAGGCTACCGATACCTGGATAATATTTCAATCTTCGCTCTTTGAATCGAGATAAAACCATTTATAAAAGACACCTCCGTTAGCCTGAAGATACAGAGATAATTCGCTTCGTGACCGTAACCTGGGGTCGCTAGATCTTATCGAATACTCAGACTTTGGAGCTGACTGGACAAGTATTGGAGATTAATTTATAGTGTTCATTTTAATTTAATATAAATTGAAAAATTAGCTTTACTGTAGTTCAAAGTATAAGAAGTTAATATAGTTTTAAATTGATAGTATTTTGTTTTTATTACAGAGTATTTTGGATTTTTCTTTGTGTGCTATATAGTTCGTTTTTATAAGCACTGTCTCCTAGACTCAATCTATCCTACGCAGGTCATTATATGCTTTTTCTCATGGGAGGAACTGAACAAAAAGCCAAGCTCTGCGCTTGTCGAAGCTCCAGCGCAAAGTTCTCGTTATGCGAACAAAAAGTGCATTGGATAAAACTTATGTTTTGCTGTAATTTATATTTTGAAAGTCTTTACTGTTTTAAAAACATGTTTTATAGGATTTTTATGTCGAGTCTACCACTTAAAAGTCATAGAATAATGTCAAACTCTAAGTTGAGCCCAACCCCTGCTTAATAAAATTTACTATACCTTACTTAATTAATAATTTTGTAAACTTTTAAAAGCCTAACTCATCTGAAATATTAAAGTATAAAAATCACGATTTTTCAATTTCTGTAAATACACCACTTTTTTATCAATCAATACCAAAATTCGTCTCAATTAACATTCCCTTTGCCAAACATGGTAATCTCCCGTATCGAGCACATCGACGAAATGCACTGTACACAAATTGACACGCACGCAACCAGTTGACTTAAATTGATAGAATAATAATATTTGACATGAACGCACCACAAGCGTGATGGAGTAGACGCGTCGTTCGAGCGGCAGAATGCGCGCGCCGCACCACACCGCCATGGCGGCACTGGCTGCGCCGGCGCACGCGTCACGCGCTGCCGACCACACCAGGTGACAACGACAATACTGATTGTCGACCAACAGTAGACCAACTAGGGCCGTGATCCAAGTTGTTATGCTCGAAGGAAGTATAATAACAGGCTGTCAGAAGCAAACGATAGATGATAGAAAAGGTAGATTAAAATGAGAGCTCTCCATGAGTAATATTCTTGAAAAATGTATATTTTAGTAATACTAAAACTTTTGAGCAACTTTATGACATACTTCTCTAACGACGGACTTACGAGTTATTCTTTATCACCTATTTATAATCCACTCAAACTAGCTTAGAGCTTCTCAGCTCTACAAATAACCTATCAATTTCAATGTAATAAATACGTAATATCGATCAAGAACATATTAAACAAAATGTGTTATATCATAGGCATTATAAAAACGTGTATGACTAGACATAGATTGCTATTCTACTGCACGGTGGCAAAAAATTGTCCAAGGTTGATGCGGTGGTATAATAGTGCCGGTGATCTGTATCTGTGCTGGTGTTATAACGGACATCCCATCGTTTTGTGCAATGTGCACGGTAAACTGCGTCCAACGGGACGAATTAACGGGAGTGACTGTGTTATGAAACAACTACTGCACATCTGCTTCCTTACATAGTACGTATGTATGAGCATGCCTGTATTCCCTGAAGAGGTAGGTGCATTATGGCGCAAGTTGTTGCCCACCTGCAGTTAGTTAAAAACTAGGTAGGTACCTAGATACCTAAACAGTATTTGACATTCATTACTTATGAACACATGTGTTTTAATGGTAAATAAGTACATAAGCTCTTAAAAAGTCGCATTGGTACCTCTTACTTAGTTTGATCCCAAAACCTTTCGCACATAAATCTAGTGCGTAAAGCCGCAAAAAGCTACCTAGGTTATTTCTTACATAGTTATTATCGAATACCCTACAAATCCATGTAATCTAGTTACGACTCTTGAGACTATTTTATCTTATGTAGAAAAATATATCAAGCTTTAGAAGCTTCAAAAGCGACATAAGAACTGCTATCTACAGTTATATACCGTTACTCATGTCAGAGTACGTGCGAAGAGGCTTTCGTTAAGTATTAGATCAAAATCCAGCTGCTGAAGATAAAGGGCAATGATAACGCCACTTAAATGTTATCCGATCCAATCAGGTGACTAGATTAACATATGAGCTAATTATAATGTGCAAGCAAACTTGAACAGGCTCGATCACAAATTCTTGGCAAAATATTCTAAAGGACATTAACCGCAGCTTTATTTCTAAGCTTCGGTATTACACACCAAAAACTGCACGGTTATTTAGACACGGAGTTCTGTTTACTCACTTTTTGCCACCGGATCGGAAAAAATATCTCCGAAGCTGCCAAAACAAAAGCAATTTCAGATTCGTCACAGAGAGTCGGGTCTGATAACAATTACTTGTACCTTTACAAAAGATTGCATGAGGCGAGCGTCCAAAATCATCGTGGCGTAAGAAAAATATGTAATTTGGTACTATAAGTGTCATTATTGTAAGAGAATAGTGTGTGCCGTTAGAAAGCGTAATAGGAGAGACACGGGTCGCCGACGACGCCGGCGCGGGTGATGGATGCACGAGACGAAATTATCGAGAAGCTTGTCCAATCATGCTACAAAATCATTCGGATTCTTCGCATCTATCACTGCAGTATTCAGCACAAAATGATGTATTCCGCCTCCATTCCAGGCTACTTAAAATGTATCGCAAAGATCAGTTAAATAAATCGTTTCTTGCGAAGTAATTAATCCAACAGTCAATTATACAAATGTTTGTCAAAAACAAAATACAAATGAACACAAATGCCTGTGTTTGCATCAGTGCGTACGTTGCGTACTATTAGACCGGTTGATTATATTTTTTACGCTTCACATGTCGTGATTTGTGACTGACATTTAACAAAATTACATAAATAAACACACGAGTATTTGAAACATCTAATCAATGCAGGTATAGGCGTTTGTCCACAAACTAGCGCTGATTTCGAATCGAACTGAGAATAATAATAAGGACGCTGTCATTTCGCATAAGTATACGAATTTTAATATTTTTCTACACATACAGTAAAATCCTATATTCTTTAAACGCTATAAAAGGTGAGGTATAGGTGTACCATAAGTTTACGCCCACTTCTCGCATAAACTTTTCATGCATTCTTCTGGCCCAAAACCCTAGATCCTGCTATTTTCCCCAACAGAAAAACCCATTTGACTTTTCTTCCGTCCAGAGAATCGGTAATACCTAAGAGGGTAAGACCATGTCATTGAAAGTTTACGATTGTCGACAAACAGGAGGAATTTAACAAAAATATCAAGCGAAATAAAAAACCATTTTCAAAGGGGTCTAGAAAAGTGAGAGGCGCTATCTGTACATCGTTGAACCGTTAAGGCACATTGTTACAAAAAATCAATTCAATTCGAAATGCAATCACGGCCCTTGTCACTTTGTAGGGCGCGCAGACTTGTTCAATGCTTCAAGTGGCGTTCTCAATTGCTTTGTCATCGTTCGCTACACTTTTACAGTGAAAAGTGTTTGCCAGATATCTGTTTTGCCACGATTTTACGGTACTTCTAGACGCACTAAAATAGGTCAAACGCGTCTTTGATTGGATTAAATACACATGTAAATTCAATCGATTGATTTTTATACGCCGGTTAACTCCGGTTCATTGTGTCCAATGCTACTACACCCACGATGTCAGGCAATTTGATGACCTAGCGTTATGCGAAGACCATATAGCAATCCATATGCCTCTTTTGCTCCTTTTATTGTTATGAAAAACATTTTTACCCAAAAACCATTTACTGTCCTGTCACTCCTGTTTTAATACAGTTCGACCCCAATATACATAGGTAACACGGCTTTTGAACACAAAATTGAATGACCACAGAGTAACTTCGTTCCCATACTGCCATTCACACTATATTCGTTATTAACTTGTGTGACGTGTGACCACAGGAACAGCCAGCTTCGTAACAAGTTTCTTAATTAAGTTCCACTAGTGCTCCGTGGACATTTTCCGACTTAACTGGCTGATATTGATGTTAAGTGTAGGTAATTGACTAGGTTAAGTTTAATTTTTTAGGTATAATTGAAGATTAATTTATTTATTAAATGAAGATAAATTACACGCTCTGTAAGTAAGCTTCATTAGTAAACGAAGCTTGTAAAATGTGTAAATAGAATTCATGAAAAATTCACGCTATTATGTCAATTCAAAAACCACTAAATTATTTCATTAATAATTAAATAAGGCCTAGTATACCCTAGCAAACTGCTGGATAATCTAATATCCAACACCAGCAACTAATTAATAATCATGTTTACAGGAATCCAATTAACAATCACATCGCGAATTATAACTCATATCGAATTCCCACATCCAGCATCGTCAGTGTAGCATCGAGGGCAACAATTACAACATTGATACAAGTAATTAATATTATAGAACTAATAAACAATAATACAAACGAGATTATTGGATCAAATGAGCCGGGAGCGCTGCTATTCGAAATTAAAAGTGAAGCGAAGCGGAATCTTTGTACGCAATCATTACAAACTGATTACAAAGTTAATTAAAACAAGTGTGGTTTCACTGCTTGAACTGTTATTATTGTCTCCAATTAACGTCCGATGCAGTGGGACAGAACAAATGAGATCTCCCTTGTATTGTTTGTGTTGTAGCTATAAGGCTGCGTGTTATTTATGGCCAGTCTGCAATTGCTGACAAAGTGTAGATTTACATCCTGAGAATGCCAATTTAAGGTGCTTGTGGGATAAGATGTGTCTCACATTTAGATTATCATTACTCATCAAGTTCGTTGGTTTGGATGATCCATTTTTTTTTAGATTCGTTCATAATATTAACTCCTTCTCTGTCCAGTTATTTCACTACATGGCTATAATTTAACCTTTTCGACGCCCATCGATATAATACGCGATGTGTCCTCCAGCGCCACGCTACAAATGTATAACGTATCTATAGTAAAACGTAGGGATGGGATTAACGTCTTATCGACAAATAATATTATAAGTTGAAATTAATGTTTATTCACCAATTTACGAAGCTAAATAAAAACTGATATTGAATGATATTAATTATTTTCATATTTTGTTATATTTCATAAAAAAATCAATATGAAAACCTGTATATATTTCCCATAAGTAAAAGAAAATAATTGTAAAGTTATTAGACGTTCCGATTCACTGTCCTCTGGAGTTTTATCAAATTCTGTTTCAGACTCCACACCTTGTAAAAGTCGCAATAATTCGTCATCACTGTCAGTCATTTTTTACATTCGCAAACGCGAGGTGTCAACATTGCACTACACTAAAATGCACCAAGTCACTGTGACCTTGAAACTCGTCCGCTTATGACGTCACAGATTTACTTCTATACAAGTTCGTGGCGTTGTGCGCACTGACAAGTAGCCACTTTGTAAGGATGGGTTTTTCAAACAGTGTTTCACTATCGACAATGATTACAAAACCTATTTACTCTCGATTAAGGTGAATAAAACGTAGTTTAGTTTAGTTTATAGTTTACAATATTTATAAAATATTATTTATTCACGTCGTATTCTTGCAATAATAGTATTTATGATCGTTTCGACGAGATGAAATATAGCGAGGTCTTCATCGTGTCCCATCACTGGCTTATTTTATATGAAGTAATTGGCGTTGGGGGCATTAAAATATTTTCTGGCGTTTTTGTTTCTATTGAATATAAAACAAACAAGAACTTATATGTGTGATAAAACTTAAAAATATGTCTTATAACGGAGTATTTTTTCATAAAAATATAACAAAAGGTCTTGTAGAAGTCGTACATTTATTTTATACTCTTATTACTTCTAATCAAGTAGTGGCGCTGAGGGCACGAAAATCTCGAACTTGTATAGAAGTGATTGGCGTTCAAAAGGTTAACTATACATCTACTTGCCAGGCAGATAACTTGCTAAGATGTATTATTTGGTAGTGCAGCTACTAACAACATTTAAGATGAGACATAGATAGTTTGCATGACGTTAATTATCCTAACATACATTTGCATCATTTGTTTCGACGCCCACTTGGCATACAGGTAGAGCGCTGGTATAAACAGTCGTGGAAATCGTAATTATCACATTGTCATTAACTCTATGGGAGTTCTAGCTGCACCTAATGCTGACATAAATGAAGACTGAAGAACGCCGCACTTTATAGTGCTCGTATAAATGAAGATCGAGGTACTCTCTACTTTTTACTACATAGTCTACCAACGGTGCTTATGGTCGGGGATATTAAATAATAGTAGGTAGCACCTTGGATACATAATTATGAATATATACTTGGTAGTACCCGCGAGTAGTGTCCGGCTTAGAATAGAGGGTGGTCCTTCTTTCCTCCCGAAGGTGACGTAAGAGGCGACTTAAGGTAAATCCAGAAGATGGGCAATAGCGTCTTCTGGAAGATCACTACCAATACTTCGATCCACAAGCCGCTTGCCAAGCCAAGCGTGGGGATTATGGCAGTTTACTTTAGCGCAGTTTAGCAAAACTCTTTTCCTATAAGTATTCTGTCGAAAGTTTAACAACTTAAATGCGATTTACGTATAACCTCATGGTATGAAAGTAGGCATTATATTGAATGTTACTGCAGCAACATGCCGAAAGAAAGGTTTTAACGTTATCGTAAAGGTATCAATCAATAAAGTTCCGTAAAAGCTACCGTTACTAAAACATGCTCATTCCTTCGTGTTTAAATCCATGCAAAATCCGTCCACATAAGCGATCTTAAGACAAAGCAATAAACAACATGCCGGGTAAAGGATTTAGTTGCAACAATTCAAATTAATTGCCGAAAACAAGGAACGATGTCATTCAGCCACCCCAAGTGCAAATAATTGTACAGTACGTGACAAAGTTCCTCCTACGCTTCTATCTGAGATTCGTACTTCGTATTCTGCTGTGAACCACGGTTCAAGGAAACAATCAGGCAATTGGATAAATACGCTAAGCGACAATTGAGCAGTTGACCTACTAATGTGTGTCACTTGATTTTATCGTAAGCAATGATTACGTGTGAATCGTCATGCTCTTTTTAGTTTACCTTCCTTTTGGACTTACATCGAAAACGTCGTGTCACGGGCATTTTCGTAGATATAACCATGAGTAATAAATTGGTATTATTAGGATAATCTTGAAGAATCTTACAAGTTTCCTTTACCTAATCAAAGGAGGATGCTGCTAAATTCAATTTTGTATATCCTAATGCAGTCTAGGAGTACAATAAAGATAAATCCATCTACACATACATAGTATTGTTGGAAGAAAGCCTCACGGTTTATATAACGATTAAAGTAGTGCGTGGACAATACATTAAAAGATTTGATTCCAATTTCGTAACCTAACTATGCACGGTATAGCGTGTCCATTTTAATGAGTTGCGACAAGTTATTAGCTCATCCACTACAATCATAATGACAACCTGACAGACGAAAAAATCTAATGAAACTCGATAAAAATTGGATGGACTCTCCCTCATTTAATAAGCCTGTCCAATCTGTTACCCAAACTGTACGAGAAATGTGTCCCGGAATGAAATATCTGAATCGTTTCCTATTCGATGCGAAAATCGTGAATCTGGCACGTGTCTCTTTAGAAATTCTCCGGACTGCGTCCCGTCCTTTTTGCTGTCAGCGAAGAGTAATCGGAGCTGGTTACATAATCGTCTTGAAACAGCTGTTCAGTCAGAAGATATAGACACAAATGAGGTAAAAAGAACAATATATACCGTATAGGTATATATTATGATGTTTTCAGCAAAGGTACTAGTGGATAGTACGTAATTCGTGAAATACCTAAGTAGTACATTTTATCCACGAACTATCTGAAAATCTAAAATTGCTGATACACTTACACTTGCCTGAACTAGATACAAACTTCAAGCGAGTAAACCCACCAAGTTACAGTTCAACAGAACAGCTAAAATTGAAATAGCCTGACAATATCGGATGCATATGTCCTAAATATGAATGTGTCCTAGATTCTGAATGTATGGCGCGTGCAGGTATCTACTATGTAAGGTTCTGAATTAATTCGATGCAAATACTATCCCGCAAACTGTTCCTAGTTTATATACATTTCCATAGGTTAAAGTGAAGGGATGCTTTAGACTATAGGGTTAAAACGTGCGTTTAAAAATTTTGTTACAGTTAAAGTACTAATCATTAATTAAGATATGATTACGATTATTAATTAGCTGACATTGAATCCAATAAGAGTTGCGGGCAACCGGTGGATGTAAATGGCAAGGTGTCATGCATTGTGGCGTTCTATAGGGGAGGCCTTTGTTCAACAGTCTTCCGGATGATAATGAATCCAATAATGAAAAGCCCTAATTATATTTTCTTGATTATAAAGAAACTTAACTACCTAACATTTTTAGGATTTAACATTATAGGAGCAAATAATTGGATGATTTGTTATACATATACCGATTTTTCAGAGAAATTCCGCTATGTATAACAGAACCGGAATACATGACAGATATGACATGAACAGATAATGCTACAGAATGTAATATTGGATACCTGTCCAATTAATTTTAACGACTCACAATTGTCCCTGGCCGGGGATATTGTAACGATTTTATTCACAATTAGGTCAGCACGCGTGTAATTCACTTATCATAGAAATTCACTTTCCTATCAGTAGGTAGAGCGACAGCAGAGAGAAAACAAGAAACTCTTTAAGCTTATTTCGTGTAAGATTTGGCTTAGTTTAAGTGCAAAAAGCTAAAATTCATATTATTGTTTTTTTTTGTTCTTTATAGTTTTTTTTTTATACCAGTTTGACCTTCGGGTAGTGCGTAATAGCTTTAATAACGGGAATTGAATTTGCATCTTTCCGTGATAACTAGGCAAAAATTGATCATTTAAAGTAACTGTTCGAGCAGATATCGTAATGTTGAAGTAACATATACTACATAAGCCGAGGATACGGACCGGTGGCGGGGTCAGTGCGGCCGAGTCAGCGTCGAGTTACCTCCCATGAGTATCGATGCCACCTGCTGGTGTCGGGTAACCACGCTTCTACGGATCAATTGTATTTTGCAATCCATATTCACTTCACACTTGAGTTATAAGAATAAAATCCGCTTAGCATTAAAGCGATGGGAAGATGATATCGTAGTCATCGTAGGTGGAAAACGTAAAGAGAGGACGAATGGATTTAGAAATAGTCTAAAGTGTATCATAGATCGGTAATGGGAATAACAACAACTGAATCGCGACAGGGTAATCAGACTGCGTAGATACGGATTATTGACAAAATCCGCTTACAAATTAGCATAAGAGCCGTCTGACTATCTAGCTCCTTTGTAACAAACAACACCGCTGAGTCTCTCCAGCCAGGACTCATTAAATAATTACCAACAAACCCACTCAACCTAATTAGTGGCTCAACGTACAAGAACTTTAATATCTCGTTACACTGAAAACACAGAGGAGAAAATATTTACACAAATTGTTTGTTAGCGTCTGAGTCTTAAGAAAAAGAAACAACAGATTCCATCTGCTATCGTTTCGCAATTCATTCCAGTCCCAGTCAATACAATAAGTACATACCTACTAAGTTACAGAAAAATGTGCTGCCTCGTACGTTGTTATGCAACAGTCTGCATTAATTGGAACAACATCTGAATACTTTTCTTGCAATACAAAGAGAGCAGGTATGCATCAATACAAAATTATATTATTAAAATCTTCAAGTAATTTATTTTACAGGAGCTTGTTGTTAGGTCTGTTAGGTTATACAAAATGTTTCTATTTCATGTAAACCTATTACAGGCGCTTATGAAACGTTATGATGCTATTTGCACGGTTCCAAAATGTCATACCAATGGAGAAGAACTGGCAAAAAGCTCCAGAGCTAACATACCTATTCATCAAACTTCACTGCGCTCTGATGCATGCAAAGAGGACAAAATAACTCTAAAACAACTGCAATGAAAACTTCTATAAAGTCCTTTGAGTACTATTCAATATTTGCACCATATACAGACAAAGGGAAACAGAAACTTTGTTTCATACTATGAAATTCATTCGTGCAACTCGTATTTCGATGCGTTAAAACTTTATACAGAGACCATTAAACGTATACAACAAAGGGTAAAAGGTACTAAAAACGTCAGGGATATTTGAATATCCATATATTATTTAGTTACACGGTTCGTCACACCTTCTCTGTGTTCATTTGATCTACGTTCGCAACATTCTAATTAAATTCGATCGAACCGCCTGCGGAATATCACTAGTGCTGCAGTGCGGCTGAATCTCGTTGCATGTTATATTTTCTCAGGCGCTACGTGGCTAATAGGTAATATGGAAATGGAAACTCACTAGTTATATACTTTATTGGCCTTTAGTACTAAATTACTACACAATAGACGATAATTCTTTTATTTTATGTAAATTATCATCTTAAAATAACTTTGTGGATACAATACAAGCTTTGTATTACAAAACAGTATCTACCTATCTCAATTGCATTCTACGGTATGTAGATTATATACATTTGTGAGCGAAGAAATTGCCGGAGATAATGATGGATTAAATTATGGGTATATTATTGCTATTAAAGGGCGAAATTGGAGTGTAGTCTGCGATCGATCGCGCTGTGAAAGTTTTATTTGCTGCACTAGCATACTTCTGTCGAAGCTTAAGATATTCGTATAGAAATCTTTACCTCTAAAGCACCGAACATTTTTCGATAGAGAGCCCGATATTTCATGCTCTAACGGACTTCAGATTTTCTTTGCAGCTTTTCAATGTAGTGTTGCCTGCACTTTATATCGTGAATCTTAAAAGTAAAATCTCGATATTTTTTCAAGACCTGCTGGAAAACAGATTTGGACCAGAAATTAAGCAGATATAAGACGGTACGTAGTTTTTAAATCAATTAGAATAAAACAGAATGACAGTCACATGCAGTTTAATTATAGTACCTATCACATTGAATTTTATAACTACACAACTCTTCTTGCATGCTTCATACACATGATTTTCCTTATACGCCAAGACATATTGATTATAAATTCAACGTGATCTCGCATGCAGATGATGTACTATACGTAATCATCTTGCAGGAAATCGAACCTGTATTTATGGTGCAAATTAACTACTAAAGTTAGTTAATTTAGATATGGAAAATGCCATAGGTAGGTACTAGGTATCATGATTGCCGATCATCGATTATCGATATACGATGTAGTTCAGATGGCGATCTCATAGCTTAAGTGCATCCAGCTCTTTACCACTAGGTACTAGTGGAAGGAAAGCTGCGTAATTGGGTCAGGTCATGCAGACTGAACGTCTGGGATTTATTGCCTTAGAGCTTGCCCGTCCGCCCGTTTGTCGACTTTCATCCGCAATTTACCGTGAGATTAGATAGTAATTATACGTTCAGATTAGGCTTAATAGTCGGCAAACACATGGAAGTGTTACTCCGCTGATTATCTGTGGTTACGAATTAGGCTGTGAACTTTCAAGAGGTAACTGTAGTTAATAAATCTTTCAACCTAGATGAAAATCTTGCTAAAAGGATTTGAATCTTATTACAGGCACAATATATACTAAACCAAAAACTAGGCAGAGCTTCCTTCATAGTTAAATAAATACATTAGACATAGTAAAAAAATCTTAACTTGTATTTTATGATTACCATATTTAAATGTTCCTTGATCATGGGTATTCCCAGAACACAGTAGACAAGACAACCGCAACACGCCAAGTCTTGCATGTCCTTATCCGTTACATTTGTCTCCGAATCTGTTTTGAGCCCGTAAAACAGAAGTTTATTCCGCGAGTTTGCACCTCAGCCATTTCTCAGCACATTTAAGTCCCGCTGCTTGTATTTTAACCTTTAAATTACCATTTCTATTGCGATCACAATACGTGGCGGACATGTTTTGGTTTTCTAAACGACAGGTCCTTGTGGCGTTCTTATTACGTCATTCGCCTTGCTTGTGCTAACATTTTGTGATTTAAATAAGTCCCCTGCAAAGTGAAGATGGGAATATTTATGACTTGAAACAACAATAAAACAAGGTATACGGTTTGCATTCAATTCAAGCCTTGTAAATAAAATCTTTAAGTTACGTATGTACCTAATAGTGTACTAAGAAGTGTCGAAAAATACTGAAATATATAATTGAGTTCCGTCCAGACCATAATTATATATTTTCGAATATCCTTTCACTTTGACTTCGATACATACCGACCTCATTAGGCAGTATTGTAGTCGCAGACGAGAGAGTTAGGTCTCTGGTTAGGTTACCAGTATTTCCGTTAAAAATGTCGATGGCAACTTTAACATCAGCACATTTGAGTGTTCCACAATATTATTCATCAGCTCATCGTGGAGAAAAATCATGATATCATACATACATATACACCTGTAAAAACTTTTGTTTTTACTAAAAACTAAGACTGTAAAACGTCTGTAAAAATAAGGACCCCTTCAAAGAGCATTACGTAACCCCGAAGTAGCACTTATCCTACCAAAATAGCACTACATGAATGATGTAAGTACACATGTAATATTCATAAAGTTAATCCTTTAAGAGTTCAAGCCGCTCGTTGACCACCGCTCTATTTAGATCTGAGCTGGAAATAGCCTTAGCACTTGAGCTGAAGTTTATAATGAAGTTGGCACTTACAGTACATGCATCATTGACGTCAAACGCTTCCAGGAACGCATTTAGATGTGCCATTTATGCCTAAGACTGCCTCGTTGGTCTAGTGGTTGCTAAGCGCGACTGCTGAGCACGAGGTCCTGGGTTCGGATCCCGGGTCGGGCAAAGAGTTACTTGGTTTTTTCATTAGGTAATTCTCAGTAGCAGCACGGAGTCTGGATTGTGCCCGGTTGAAGGCAATAGGCTCGCCCCCTATTACATTGTGACCTAAAACATAACTGGCGAAATGTGGGTGTACTATATGTGCACCTCTGCCTACCCATTCGGGGAATACAGGCATGATGTTATGTAATGTTATGTTTAATATAACCATCGTGCGTAATGAGTACATTGTCTCCACAATCTGATCGCGGCCGTCCTTGGCAATGACACAGTTGTAAGCTGGTTGATCGACACATTACGACGACAGATTGTTAGGTAAGCACAATTAGATAATATGACTCAGCTACACAACACACCACATTACTGCAACGGTTATTAGATATAGTAGAGGAAGGTAATTGAATTCACGTAACTCATTGATCGAGCTGTTAAGGCAATGGCTTGTTTTCTTAAATATAAATGAAAAAGGTTTAAAGAAACGTTTAGAGATCACGTGTCTCTTAAGGTAGAGGCAGAAAGAAAACCGAAGATATCATTTAACGAATCGAATAAAAAGAAGAAATAGGTACATACTTTTGTGGATTCTAAATTAATCTTCTAAGTACTTTTCATTTAAGGAAACTAAAGTTATTTGCTGGCGCCTTGATCTGCAAACACTATTCAGTACTCAGGTTAAAAAAAATTGACTTGGAAAAAATATCACAATCAATTACAGACCATTACTATAATGACGATCAAAGGCTGTGGGTTGGACTTCATCTCATAAAAACCATTGCCTTGCGCAACGGAAAGGCCAAATAAATCGCATAGGTTTATCAAAAGAAAACAGGTACCATTCTGGCAAGTAACTAAGAGATATCCATTCTAAGAAGAGTGTTGACCAATACGCCTAAACCAACATTAAGTTTTGCAAATAAGTTGTCAGGGGTACAAAAATGGGGTACCTCTCATCCAGATAATAATACTATTCCCGAGGGAAAAAACAATGCTTACCTACTTACACTTCTACTTCATATTGTAAAATATAGCATAAGTAGAGGTAATTATCATTAAGCTTTGAGAAAGCTTTGATACTTACTTTAATTGCACTTGAGTTGTCGTTTCCTCTTTATCGTCTTTTTCTCTTTATAGCTTAATGGTTTGTTATCACTCATGCGCTTGGCAAACGTATTGTTATTTTTCTTTGTGTAGTAATTGACCTACTATATTATCTGCCTCGTTGGTTTAATGATTGCTAAGCATGACTGCTAAGAACAAGGTTTTGGGTTCGAACCCCAGGTCGGGCAAAGTGTTACTGTGTTTTTCCATTTGGTAATTCTCAGTAGCCGCACGGAGTCTGGATTTGTGCCTGGTTGATGGCAATTGGAACGCCCACTATTACATTGGGACCTAAAAACTTAACTGGCGAAATTTGGGTGTACTAAATGTGCACCTCTGCACTCCCTTCGGGGAATACAGGTGTGATGTCATGTTATGTTTATATTATCTAGTGTTATTGTTTAATCCATCTCAATGTTCATAAGATTAGTTTCTCGTGAAGGTCTGTCCTAAATAAGGCACGAAATTACTAAAATTGATGAGTGATACGTAAATATGGATGCTCTAAAGTCATGTTTGAATTGGCCATTCACCTTCATTCATAGTCCTGTGGCTAGTACACGAATATGATAATTTTAAACAATAACAACACTACTACAGTTTCATTATACAGTATTCTGGTCTTCGTTAAGTTTGTAGGTATGTTGGATGATGTATTCAGTATGCATATTTGTTACTCATCATCTTTAGGAGAACCTTTGTCACAAAGGACATATATAATTGCAAATATGTTTATTTTTAACCAGTAAATATTGTCTGCTACACATGGTAACGTAAATAAGATCGCAAGTGTCTCGTCAATACAATATACTTGAAAGGCGTTGACATAACCTACAATAATATATGGCCTTAGTATAGTTACAACAGATTTTCCTCAAGATATGGTAGATAACAAACGTGCTTCAGTTTAATCAGTACGAATGTCATGGCAAAAGGTTTGGAGAGGTAAATCTAATCAGGCATTCACCACAATTCGGAGAACTATTCACAAAAACATAAACACGGAAAATGTCATTTGATTCGCTGGAACATACGCATGTAATAAATAAAAGCCGTTAAACGTAATTTCTTGGAACCATGATATATATTTACTTACATAATATTATACGTCGTAAACCGTACCAATGCATAACATAAAAGGAACGTTGATTATTGTACACGTAAACTTTGATGTACGAGCTGTTGATGTTATACACTTTAATACCCCTTAGCTGCGAATCGAGTATGCATAGCAAAAAAACTGGTAGAATGCTATTATTGACAACTATCGTTATTATTAGAAGCTTCCACATAGTTACTATGCAGTAAACCGGTGTGGAGGCGCTTGGTAAAACATCTCATATTCATGCAGGCTCTATTAATATTGCAACAACAATGACTATTTTCTCAGCCAGAATCGTAGTATACGACTATTACTGGATACCCGCAAAAAACAAAAAATGAACGTGGGAAAAATGAGACAATAGGGGAACGCCTACGTCCATTCGCTTGCTTCCTACATACAGCCTACTTGCCAGTTTCGTCGGAATGGGAACTTACATAATATCCAACAGCACTTGGACACATGATTAGAAACTCGAAGGAACTGCATTCGAAACTGGGGCGAAGCTAGGCGTAGTTTTGAATTGCGGTAACGCGCCGCAAATTGTGTTTTGCAGCGAGCTTAAAGCACTTTGCCTGTACTTCAACCAAATAAAAGAAACAATTAAATTCTTTATTCTTTCTATCCGCAGCGATAATACGGCCGGCCTACATTTTGTTCTGTGGAACAAAACAATGTGAATTCCTGGAACATAATAGCTCTGCGTGAACAAAAAATACAAGTTACCTACTTGTATTATATACCTATTCACGCAGAGTACTTAAATATGAAGAAAGGAGAAATTGTAATACAATTTAATGCGATCTCTCATTTTGCTTGTTATATTTCTGAGAGTAGCATTTGCCTTTTAACGATGTTAGGGACGATTAGGGAGCTTAACCGCCTTTTCACAGAGTACGGTAGCTGTCCCTATTCGTCCGTGCTCAGTACCGTAACGCACAAGCTGTCGCGGTCTATTGCTGTTACCAGGTGACGTCATAACGAGAACTAATCCTTAGCAACTATTTTATATTATATCAGCCATGATCGGCTCACTGCGGGGCAAAGGACCTTAGTAGTTTAAATTAAATTTAGAGATCCTTTCAAATCCAAAACTTAAACGTCTTCCGATGTAGAGACCTGAGATCGGTTTCTCGATAAAATCTATGAGCAAATTGGCCAAAGAAACATATCCTTTTGTGCTCAGGAAAAATCAATATGCTCTCTTCTTATGAAATGGGACATAATTTTGTTATAGTCTACCTATACTAAGTCTGAACTAAGGGGGAGGTATTTGTTCAACAGTGGACGTCTTCCGGCTGATAACGATAATGAGACCAAGTCCATCTGTCAATACTGGTGTACATAAATCGTTCAACAATTGTTATGTTACCGTGTGACATCGACCATATTCTTCACGTTATGGTGTTACTGTTACAACTGATACATAAGACTGTTTACTACGTATCTTACTACTCCACAAGGTTTGTTTACAATTTTCAATGACAATACAGTGAGAAATTCTTCACTTAAGAACTTGCTGTAAAAGATAAACAATAAAAATACCTTTGCCAATCAAGTATGTCCTTTACACAAGACTTTCTTGTTCTATTTATTAAATTCTTGCTTACGTAATAATCTATATAATCTTGCTTTCTGGCTGGACTTTCTTAGGGTCTCTTTACTGGATTGCAACAGCACGTATTAGTCGTTTTCACGGTTCGAAAAACATCCATTCATATCCTAGAAATGGTTCGCAATTTAATAAAACGTGATAGAAGACTCAAGAGTGGAGTTAGAAGTAATAACGTTGAAACCAATTTACTACCTAAGCAAACTTACTTCTAACAAAATAAACAACTTTCTATTTTATTCGAAGTAATTTTGTTTGCTAGACATAACACATAGTTGTCAACATAAAAGCAAACTTAACAAAGTTGAGCTGCTGCAAGTTTCTTGATTGCATACAAGCGTCACACTCACAGTTGAAACCGCTAATACTAGCATTATATAAGTTTTGTAACGGATGAAACTTAAAGGCTTAGTGTTTTTTAAAAGTCTAGTAGGGTACTAGAAACTTAGGTAGGGACTAGGGTACTAGATACCAACGAGCATGTATGTGTGACACGAGTCGCATACGTCAAAATCATTACAAATAGGTACTTAGTCTGCCAGTACCTATGCACCTATGTTATAATTGATTAAGGGCGGGTTGTTTCAGACTTAACGTTACATATGTACGTCAAAAATTAAGCATTATAGATGTTTAACGTACGTAAAACATGGATCGTTGTTTAATGGCATTAATAACTTAGTTATCAACGTTATTAGAGCTGCTGGTAGAAGACAAAATTGGTATCGCCATTTTTGACATTTACGCGTGCCTCAAGTGAAACTGAAACAACCCGCCCTAAAAGTATATTATTATGAATTACATTTTATATAATTATGATCCATGTCTTACAAAACAGGCGCCCACGCCGCCTACACAACATAATCCATAATTAATTTTGAATAAAATATAAGTTAATTAAACCTCAATTCAAACAAATCTAAATTCTCATTCACGTGACCAAATGTATTCCGTTTACAACTCCCAATACGGTACCATTATTAGAAAGGGTATAACTACTATTAAAACGTGGGCGTGAATCATTATTTTTTGATTACTTATGAGTCAATTATAGAAATAACCAAATTACAGCTTTTCATATCGTTTTGTTTAAATCGTGACTCTATCGTCATAATAGATCAAACGCCGACTTAAAGATACAACTTACATAATTATTATGTGTAGGAGAATTAAATTAAATACTCAGTTTACTTAAAAAAGGTTGTAAATACATGTTGACTAAAACCTATGTATGTAATAAAGTTATCCTTTGCATTGTTTTCTCAAAGCGTTTATCAGGCATAATCGTTTCCCCTTACCTCCATTTCCTAGAACATATAAGCTTGTATAGCTCCCATAACCTGTTACTCTAAAGGTCAACTTATAACTATGCTGATGCCACATTTTAATAGATTTTAAACAGCTACCGAGAATAACGAGTCCTTAGTTCCAGTTTCTCTACTTATAATAAATCTAATGTCCATCCATCAACACAGATTGTGATACGGTTAGGTTTTGAATCGCGATTAATATTGAGTGTAACGGTCTTCGTTAGAAAATAATATATTACTTGCATATAACATTATCTATAAAATCGGGTACAAAATTGCTTAGTACTTGCCGAGTGGTATCCGGCCTAGAATTGACCACCCCCTTTCCTCCCGTGGGTGTCGTAAGAGGCGACTTAGGGTAAATCCGGGCAGCAGCGTCTTTTGTAACTTAAAAAGCAATACTGCGATCCCTAGGGATCCCTGCCAAGCGTGGGGATTATGGCAACGCCCTCCCTTGCCTAAAGAGGAGGCCTTTGTTCAACAGTGGGCGTCTTTTAACTGATGATGATGATGACTTGCAACAGGCAACATACTCTTCTAACAAAGCTTAATGTCTTGTATGGATGGATGGATGATTTTCTCTACTCATAATTTTACAAATGAACCATTATATTTATATGCCAGTACTAGTAAGCTTTAATAAAAGCTTTAGTAACGATAGAGCTAACTAAAATATCAAAAAACATCAATTCAAGTTTTAGTAGACATTGTTTTATTAGACCTCAAAATGTGCTTCATCATCGCCATCGGTTTAGCTGATTGATGTCTAATGCTGGACATAGTTTGCCTCATTTGCTATATTGATTGCCATGGTATTTGAGCAAGCAAAACGTATATTATAACTGTAGCCATAGGCCACCTGCTTTTATAAAAGTATTGTTTATAAACTTATTATATTTCTATAATAATGGTAATCGTTTAACCTTTTGACCGCCACGTCAAAAAAACTACGACGTGCCCTCAGCGCCAAGCTAAAAATTCAACCTTAGATACCTACAAAAAAGTAGTGTGTTCCGAATGATATCGATAAAAACTGAATATTCATTTTTTAACAACTTTTTTTTTTAATAAACTTAACAATACCTCAAATATAATCATACAGGAGTTTTATTTTGTCCCCCTGTGTCTTTTTATAATGATATGTGTCAAAATTTCGGCACACTTTGTCATTTAAATCCACAATAAAAAACATCAATCGATAAAATCAAGTCAATACCATCACAGCACTATGTTCAATTATGAAGTACCTATCTGTCGTCCTATGGCGACTGTGGCGTGACCGGCACGGATTTTTTAAATTTGCTCGCCTCTGCACTAGAGTTGTGCAAGCGTTATTTAGTTATAATATCGAAATAAAATTAGAGCTTTTATTTATATGGTTTCGTATTTATACCCACGACGCAACGGAGTAGTACCGACCTGGTTTAAGTTTATTGTAATAGTACATTTATTGTAATAGTACATTGTAATAGTTTAAAAAAGGGGGAAAGAATAAGTAATACACGGATAGTAATAATTATAAAACATTTACGAAAACTTTCATGATTTCTCTAGTATAAAACTTTAATATCAACGTTTGTATTTAAATTTTGTAGAATAACTTAAATAAATTAACTGTAACGTAGGTTACCGTTCAGGTCGATATTCTTGTTATTTTGTCTGTTAGCTACATCACTACTTGTCGTCATAAATGGAGACTGTGGCGTGGAGGGACCTATGTTTTTTGATCTTTAGAATTGGTTTAAGTTTTTGTCATTTTATGTAAATATAGATGAAATATAAAGAAAGGAGGTCAATTAATATAAATAAGAATGTGTCAAGGAACATAATTAGCAAAAGAAATAAAAAAATAAATGTTGTTTAATAGGCTTTATTTACGTTTAAAAGTCTGTCGTGTAGTCGCGACTGTGGCGTGCTGGGCACTTTTTGGCTTGTCGTCTATAGAAGACTGTGGCGGTCAAAAGGTTAACTATTGAAACGAATAGAGCTTTGAAAAAATCTGAAATCTTGCAAATTACGGCCTATAACTGACAACAATAGTACCCTATTAAAATTGAGGCTGCCACTACAAAGTAGACTGCACACTGCACAGTTAAGTTCCGCCTCTCAACTTTTCAACTCGAATCCGAACGAATTAAAACTCATTGTCTCACTAACTGGTTCAGATTTCTGGAACACAAAAGCTCTCGTAAAGGATTAAAAAAGAGTCCGGAATTCATTATACTCTTTTTGTTGGACTTAATAGTGGTTCGAGCCACATTGACGCAACGAACAATAAGGTAGTTTGAAAAGATTTTTTTTTAATTGCCCTACAAAATACAATTAGTGGGATTCATAATTAACGCTCATTCCTTAAATATACTTTTTTATTTTATAATCTGTTACGGTAATTTGAGGGTACATAAACACTCCCCACGCGTAGTTACCAAAAAACACTAAAGATTTTAAGACCTTTTTATGGCATCAAACGTTATTCAAGGTCCTAATTTGTTTATGTCAATAAAAACAATATTTTGATTCATCGATGTTTACATTTTGTGGCAGTCTTTTGTGACTGATATCTGCCCATATCCTGAACGTACAGATCAGTATGATTTTCGTTAAACTATAAAACAAATCTTCAACAAAATCTGCGTAACATATATTACGTTATGAGTTCACTAAACTTAGCTGTTGACATTATGTCCAACTTCAAGTCCAGTTACATGAAACTTTAATAATACAACTCACAACGCGGTTTCGCGGCAACCCACCACTTGCACTGAACTTTCGTCCTAGCGGCGCACGCGCATCGCCCATCAACCAGAACCGGTTTCACCGCGCATTTCACCCGCCTAGTCCGCCTACGTTGAACGATACGTATAAAGCTCAGATGCTTACCACTTACCATTCATGTGGTTAAGCTTTGAAGCCGGCGCGAGATTTAAGACTTAATGGTAATTTAGCTTTAATTGTTCCGGAAACAACGCTTTTACCTGCACTTAATGATTAAGTTAATGTATTTTAGATTTCAATTTATTTTTATACTTAAACCATTACTCTTTAATGTTGATTTGTATTATCTATCGCACACTGGTTATTGCGTCAATAAGATAGGTATATTTTATTAACAGAAAACATCACACAATAAAGCCCAGAATCTACAAAGATCTAGCTAGACTCGCGCGCCACAGTCCAATCACAAGCAGCTTTAATCGGGTCATTTTATTTATATCACAACAAAACTCATTATTTAATCTACGGACACTTACAGACTTGATACATTACCCACACAGTTTTATAAAAAGACAAATTGATGTTGTATGCTAGTTTAAAGTTAGCGTCATCTCGTAAACTAGATAGAGTATACTATTACATATTATTCGACGTGATTAGGAGCTGGTAAGCTGAGTCACGGCTCCGCAAGACCTGTCTACCCACACACGGTCCGGGCTAATGGCTGATGGTTATTTACTTAATACCTGTTATGTTCGTCAAATCCTTATGCAGCAAACGGATAAATGAAATAAGATTTTGAAGACCGGGTTAGTGTACTTTTTAAGGCAAACATTAAGACAGTGATGAAACCTTCGTTTCAGTTGGAGTCGTAGTTAGATCATCCGTCATAATTCATACTTACATATATTAAAGCAAGGTTTTCTCTAGTCAGGTAATAAATAGCAATAATTCTACTCAGTGGTATATCTCACTTATAAATCATGATAATATCTATCTGATTTAAAGACAACTGTAAAAGCTTTAGTAGTTAATAACATCCTTTTCCATAATACTTACTTATACCAAAGATAATAAGGAAGAGTTCACACCATTTTCGTTATAGTCTGTTAACCGATCGCCATGTCAAAAATGCGTTGCAAGTAAAGCCCGAAACTGTCATGGCGTCGATGCAACGCGGAACAGAATCTAAAAAAGCTTCAATAAATAAACCACTTAGGCCGCATCATGACATTCCAATCCAGCTTCTCCGTTTCGGTAAGCCGCTCTCAATCATCAGCATGAGACCATAAAACGAAACAAGGACACGACGAGTGGAGTGACGCCGGGCACGCCCGAATAGCCCTTAAAACGAAAGGGCTTGACGCGACACGGACACACCATAACACATCCCATTTGGAATCAAATTAACTCAGACGAGTGTGAACCATAAAATGGAATAGTTTCGTGTTTCTTGTTAATTAAGATTAACATATGAGTCGGTTGGATGAAATGAGCTCGCGAATAGCTGTTACTGTCAAGAAAGAATTAGCGCTTACATTACTGTGAACCATTCTTAGAAAATATAACAAGGTGAAAATTGTTGGCATATCTGCCTCGTATGCGCCGAACGAAACATAACTGAGAAAAGTAGAAAGAAAGGTTCATTTATAAACAGTTACTGAGTTTATTGACTTTCTCGAAACTCTAATTGATCCTTATCTTTTGTCGCAATTATTGTTTAAATGTCGGTTTTGTTTTCTCAAATATTCTTTACTTTAGCATACCTGCATGCGGGTAGTTACTTCAACCAGGATGTAAATAAGCACCTAAAGCAAATTTATTACCAGTAAATTGATAAAAGCTTAAGTGTTAATTCTATATGACTTGCGAAACAACGGAAGATGTCAAGTATAATATAAAAAACTGTGACTTCATACGTCCTTGGGTCGCTTTATGGTGACTAGCTACTAGTTACAAATGCGAATTTATAATGAAGCTATGAATTTTTGATGGTGTGTTTAATGTTATGCGTGGACTGAATACCTCTAAATCCCTAATGCAGGGACTGCCTCGTTATTAATGGTCACTAAGCGCAACTGCTGAGCTGGAGTTTTTGGGTTCCCGGGGCAAAGTTTTACTGAGTTCTCCCATTAGGTAATTCTCAGTAGCAGCATGGAGTCTGGAGCGGCGGATTACCGCTTACTACATTGGCACCTAAAACATTATTGGCGAAATGTGGGTGTACAGTCGTGAAAACACTACTATGTGTTGAAAATCGAAAGGTTACCGTAGTTCAAACCTCCTTGCTAAACTAAAGCATTGAACTCACTTCAACTTTCAAGAACAAGCATGTTTAGCTTAATTGGAAGGGTTATTAACGTGCGCCGCACATCGTCGCTTGTTATTCAGAAACAGCAGCATTTTCTCTTTGTATATAGACTAACTTCTTTCAAAGTTTCTCCTGTCGTTGCGACGGACGGATGTCCGATGTCCTAGTGTAGTCGCTGGTCCACCTGTGGACACTGGACACGCCCCGTTAGGTGTCGCATGACATATAGATCAAGTGCCGTACCTCGAATTGAATTATGTTACAGAGGTTACGGCCTGTGCCAAATCGAAAAATGTATAACTATTTTAATAAGTATTGCTTTTCTTTTTTCTTTAGCTATGTTAAAATTATATTTTTTTAATATTAGGTATGCTAAGTATGTTACTATCGAAAAATGTAGATTTAAGTTGTAGATTTTAGAGATAGGAAGTTTACTGTTCGTCGGCTTATTCAATTAGCCAACTACGTTGTACAGTTGGTGCAAGGATTAATTAGAGTTCGCAGTATTTAATTATGCGCTCTAGGGGATTAGCCACGACCCTTGCTTTAGATACGATCGTTTTCAGAGGGGAGAAAAGGGGGTGAAACATTAATTTAAAAAGTTCCAGTCAACTGACGATTAGTATAAAAAAAGCAACTTGTAATTTAACTGTAATATGAAAACATCGTATACATACTAATACATAATTTATTAGAGTAACAAGCTTTAGTAGTATAGACAAGAAAACCCCTACATATTTCTATGAACTCAACGCTGGAGGTAACTGTAGGTAATTGATTGTTTTTATTTATCGACAACAGACAACAGGTGCTATTGACGCACGTAGGTTTCTAAGAAATTCCACACGTCCTATCGATCGTTCGCTACAAATAATGCTATGAATATATGTAGGTGCAAGCATAGTAATGGAAGCAAGACCTTGACCTGCTGTGCGATTGTGTCACAATTAAAACATGGTGCTGGTCACGCAAACTGTAATTATATTAGCGTCCTATCCTGTCAGTCGTGTCCGAATGGTATTCAAATTAGCATATACGTAGAACTACACCATAAAAGCATAATGAAAGCAACATTGGATCGCCAGCAATGACTAATTGTAGGTTCTATAAGTAATAAAACCAATGCGTACTTACAGGTTTAAAATAGGTGACAGCTTTTTTCACGGGTACGGGTACTTAAAACTTAACCAAGCATGTTTTCACTATCTTAATATAAAAACATCACTCATCACTATATAAGGTTAATCTCTATACCAGTTTTACAAACAAAAACTGCCAAATAGTCTGTCACGACACTTTTGCTTAAACCATGTATGAAATAGATGCAAATTTATCATCATCATCCGCAGGCAGACTCTACCCACTGCTGGGCATAAGCCTCTCTTTTTGTGTGCCAGTCTACCCACTCTTCTTCTTATCGCATAGTTGATAAACAACCTGGTGTCAGAGTATAAACCGCCAGTAGGCCTCTGACGTGGCTTTACACACCGTCGAAAAATATCTTAGGTGTGCTTGGTGGACAGACTCATCGGATGAACATATTTGTATTGCGATTGTCTATTATAATTATTTATATAATTGGCAATGAGTTGAGGTAACAATGGTAGAATAAAAACAAAAGGTGACATACATACGCATCATGCATCTTCTCATCTCTTACACTTCTAAGACGAAGGAAAAGATAAAAACGATGATATTCAATACGAGAATCGTTAGTTTTTATCGAAAGCACATTGCCATTGCATTGTTCAAGGTTACAAGAATTGATCTACAGTCCGGATTGACACAATTTTACCAAAAAGTGCAAAATAGCAGTGGACTTCGCACCTAACAGGGGAAAATTCAGTTGGCGAAATGTTGGTAGCATCGTGCATTGTGGCAGTAACCTAGCCAATTCATTTTCAAACGAATGCAAATTGCTGCTAATTAAATTGATCCGCGCAATTTCATCTAAAATTCAGCAGAACAGTCCGTTAAACACATATATTGGGTCATTAGGTAATATTATTACAGCATGAATCCCGATGATGAATACTTACTGCGGTTATTATCGTCACCATGGCAACAGGATCGATGATCACAATTCGTTTTATTGGCAGAAGAACCCGTATTGACAATATACACTATTGGGGAATGTAGGCGTGGCTTATATTGTTTGAGGAGCTATATAGTATGGTAGATGAGAAAATATACAAGCATAGTGTAATCAGAAATTGATCGCTTAGATAGTGTTTTAGAAACAAGACACTGCAGCCGTCTCAAAGTTTCTAATGAATCGATCATCCACGTAAAATCCGTAGCAAATGTCAGTTAGACTCAAAGCTCACAACGAAACAATCACGTTCCAACCCACTCAAATTTCAATTTTAATAACTTTCACTTTGTTCAGACCTTAATTAAAATTATAAAGCTTTAATTAACAATGCTAAACATACATCGTACAGTTAGGTACAGTCTGATAAAACAAACAATGGGCACGAGTTACTGAAGAGGAAATGTCATGTGTGTAAACAGTGGGTAGTCTGCGATACGGTGCGGCGCTCACTTGTCACCGTGCATAACTGTACTCAATACCTTTCCTTACAATGATAGTGGTTGAGACAGTCGCACGGATGGCTTGTCACCTAATATGGCGGCATAATATTGCAATAACGCAGCGTCTAAGGTGCGAGAGCGTCGCCACGCGAAGAATAATTCATGAGCTTTTTTTAATTTCAATAAATCTGTCTCGTCAACTCGATATATGAACTTTCAAACGATTCTGAGTATTTGCATCTTAGTATGCCAGACGTTTACTGCATAAGGCATAAGGCGATTTACAGTGGGAACGTGGTTGTAATTGTGTAAATGAAGGTCATGTGCTACTAAATAGCAAAACGTTGACGATGAGCGCTTAATAATCACTTCGTAATCAATGTTTGTAGGCAGTAATGCACATGGCGCCTCATCAACATCCATCGACGCCTATAGCAGCACTTCGGCCTAGACTTTTACTATGTATATTCTAACTAACTGGCATAATTAGGTAGCACTTTTAACAAATATACTATCTAAATTATCACAGATCATTGATAGAAGATCCCTTAATTGCATTAAGATACTCAAAGGAGAGTTCGCTAATATACAAAGAGTGATTAGACCTAATTAGTCAAACAAACGCCCGCAATAGCTAATCGAACACAATCAAGGAGGTTCAAGTCATCTTCAATTAGCTTGATTGCAAGTCATTCAATACAAATAGTAAGGAGTTAGGCTAAGGGTACACGCAACAAAAACTCCAATCTCGAACGTTCTATCAAGCGATTACGGACTTCAACTCCTTTTCGGGATGCATCAACATCAACAGCGAAGAACAGAATTGATTGATTGATTAAGACATGTTAGGAAAATACGATCGCGATTAAACTAAATGCCTTACTGATCGGTGATGTATCTAGAGAATACTACGCCGTGTAGTGAAGCGAATCGCACTGTTAATACACATCGGAGTGAAGGCGAAAGTGTACAGCGAAAGTACTTCACCGTTTTTTTGTGTAGTACAAGCTTACAAGCGCTATCTCACTGACAATTACGAAAAGGTCGAATTTCACTGACATTGCTCTTTAAAATGCACCGTGAGATGTTTATTACCTTATGGTGTTTTTATATTGTTTATTACCTGTAAAGTAAATAGGTGGGTATTATTTATGAGTATAAACAGTGTGTTGTAAGGTGTGCAAGCTTGTATTACTTTGAGAACTTTGTCACGCGTGCCACGGTGAGTTGACACATGAATATGTCACTGACCAGCCCTTCTAATGGATTAATATCTTTATAACAGTCCTTGCATTTCATTAGCTTTGTATTTTTATAATTAAGTGTAGTGGATTTATTTCTCCCCTGTTTAACGAAAATAAACAGATGTTGTCAGTGTTAAAGTTAGGTTTGAATTATATTTTGCTGGTTGCTTCAATTTAAGCTCGTTCGTGTTAGAAGACTAAGTTAATTAAATTTTGCCTTAACTTCGTCTCCATCTGAAATCTGCAAATGCTTGTGAAGTATTTTTGGCTTAAATTAAGGGATCTGCGGCGGATTATACAAATTAAAACGACAGAAATAGTGTTGAAAGCCCACAACGGTGCCAAAGCTGCTTAAAGTTTTTAAGCAACGGTGCGATTTTAGTCTTCGACTGCTTTTGCTATAGAAAAAGCGCCTCTATATATAACTTAACGTCTACTCGATTTCTGAAAGCCTAGAACTCACACATCCCTACCACAAAAGCAAACCCCACATCGACATTTACGACAATACGAAAAGCAACCCACATTCTATTTCTAGACTTAGATCCCAGCGGTCTCTTAACTCCTAACAATATAATAACAAAAGTATGTAGTCCGTCTCAATCTATCCGTATCTAGATAGTCGTTGACTGTTGACAGCTGATCTCGGTTTAGATAATACAAGACTTCCAAGAGAAAGGACCTAATGACCAACATGAAAGTGCAAACCATGGTTCGCAATAACAATTTATCAAGTTTATCTGATGGGACTCCTTGTTAATGAAACATGGTGTTATGGAGAAAGTCATACTGACGTCATTATATGGTCTTACGTAGTATATTATGGCAATTACAAGTATATTTCGTATAGTTGTGATTGCCATCATTATCTTGTCACTCAGTACCTATGTAGTGGATACTGAAGACAAAATTGCAACAGATTTTTTTATTTCAAATCGTGGTCATAAAGAGAAGTGCTGACGACATATTTCGATTGTTTTTGGCCTTTAGTAGTAGAATATCTTTTAGTAGCTGTTCTTATTGAAATAGGGCGTCAAATGGCTTAGATTTGTCCATCTACTATCCTTCCGTTTGTAGTTGAGTGTTTATTAGAAAGTTCCGCATCGGCTTATGGGCATATAATAAGGGCGAAGTCCAAAACTAGTCTGATCTGCCCGTATAAATACGGGAGTAAAACTACAAAATAGCCACTACAGACACAATCCTAAAAAAGGCTATGACAGTCAATGGTTTTTTTTTCTAAAAAAGATGCCAATAAACTATACTATTTAAGGGGCTTTCTAACGATGTCAAAAACAATCCCTAGTCAATATAACGTTGACCTAATCTAGTATATCCTGTCCCTTTTCCTTATAATGCAGCCTTCCGATCAATATGCAGTGGAAAGCGATAGGGCGATGCAGTTTGCATGACAATGTACCACCCACAGCACGCGTGCCCACCTCGTAAAGCCAGGGTAACTCTGTGACGTCACAAATGAGGGCAAGGGGTTGCTTCAGGTAAACAAGGTACGTTACTTGTACAATATTTATGACGTTTCAATTAAAAGTTTATGTTCGGGGAAAACATTTGTAGTTAATTGAATTTGGGTTTGGGTATTTGATTTTTAACTGAAGAATTAAGTTTGACGTTTTGTATATTATAAACTACCTACGTAGATATAATATATAACGACTTTTTTATATTTATATGGCTTCATTATTATTAAATATACACAGGTTTACAGAAGTTCATTTGTTTTAAAATTGGAAATACTTACCAGAACAATTATATCGTAAAATGTATTTATAATTGCCAACAGTAATAAAAGTTTTACTATAAACACTTTACAGCGAACATTTTCTTGAAGAAACCGCGCACGGTCTGCGTGCGCGCATCAACCTACATTCGCGGGACTCGATGCGCATGTTCTGTGAGCATTGCCATAAAAGATCTTACCGTTTCGTCCCAACACGCATTAGTAAAAATGGTCAACAAGTATCAGTCAACGGGACTCTTTATAACTGCCGTTCAATAGACCATAGAGCATAAGACAAAGACAAAATAGATTATAGTTTATGCTCGCAAGTATAGTAGCAAAAGTACCTACTTTTAAGACTGAAGTTGATGATGATAAATGATTTATTTTCGCCAAATGGCTTTCAACAAACAATTTTATGAAGTTTTCTAATTAACTTTAAATGACGAATAACTAATATAAATACTACAAAAATCACTATTCAAATTCAAAAATTAAGACAGAGGTTAGAGAACGGTGGCGATTATCTACCTACAAGAGCTGGGCTCTTAAAGTAAAGAAGAAGAAAATCACCACACAAAGAATCAGTTTAGTTTACGTAAAGTTCACAGTTATTTCTAAAACGCGCATAATGTAACTGCTATTTTTATAAAAAACGATGTCAAACATTTTGGCAATTTAAGCACATTAATAACTACCATATAAGTTAAACATGTAAAGCCTTTCAAAGGTGACCTAACCCTAACATTCGGTACAGAAAAACACTCCGGCAAAAACACAAATAGTAATAAATAACTCAGAACTGCCAAAGCCGAAGCCGTTTCTTCCACCCATAAAGTTAGTGGCAGACACAACAATACGTACGTGTACATACATGCCACAAACACATACATCTTTAGTGAGTAATGTTTACAACCAAGTGCTTTTCATCTGGGATTAGTCGTAAATCCAAATTAATAATTCATCAATACCACGTGGTTTACCGGGTTTGAAACAAAAACAGCGACTGTGAAGTGATTAGAACCTTTTGTTTCGATGATAATTTGGATCTATTCGATCTTGGCTTTGTTCCCATGATCTATCTTAAAGGAACTGTAATTTTTAGGGACTAGGTAGCCTAAACAATTTTTTATGCAAAAAGGCGTACATTCGCTGCTAAACTGTATTCATTGCTTTCTTTCTTTCCGAGAGAGGACCTTGGAAAATGCAACAAATACACTTTTGCATTTATAATTTCTGTAGGATTAGAAAACAAATGGCCTGACTCTTTTGCATTCAATTTAAGTTAATGTTTAGAAATTATTGGCTTTTTGGTGAAGGGAGACATCGTAAGAAAACACACTAATTTGTTACCAAAAACTGTGGTAAACATAGATGCTGATGTTTCTTCTCTATCAAAATAGTAATTTGCCCTGCGGCGACATGATTATCTAACTGATATTATATATTGATTGAAGGTGATCGTCCATCTAATGCATAAAATTAATTAAAACACACAAAATGTTCTAAGGTCGCATCCTTGACATTTCTAGTTTTGGTTCTAATAAGATTTATGTCTATCCTAACAATTTAGGAAACTAAACTCGTTTTATAAGTGTCTATTAGACGACGTTTAGTTTTTTTCGCTTTAGTAGCGTACGCACGATGAATGCGTAGTGTCACCTAATGACGGCCATATGTCTAAGGAATATTTCAAACGCAACGTGTGGGAAATAAAAATAGGATAAAACGCATGCGGTGCTAATGTGAAATGATATTCTCTCCCTCGTCCGCTTCTATGTGATTCCCCTCTGTTATTTGATGAGTTTACGAGTTACTAACGGTTACCTGGTGCTCAAAATTCGATCGTGATTTGGTGTTTTGTATAATTTACTTTCTGCGCTTCCATTCCAAAAACATATAACTATGTCAAATCTCAAACTCCTTCATAGGGAGATATGATTCATAAAAGGGACTAAGTTTTATCTTTACGAATGACTTATGTTATTTAAATAAATTTAATACGTAATTTAAAGTCTTCTTCTTATCGTATGGTTGATGAACAACCTGGTGTTAGAGTTTAAACCGCCTGTAGGCCTCTGACATGGCTTTACACAGCATTAAAAATCTCTCAGGTGCGATTTCCTCACTATGTCTTCGTTCACCGTTTTTACTAACTGATACGCTAAAGAATTCGAAAAGACATTGGTGCGTGCCAGGGCTTAAATTTGCGACCTTTGACTTGGTTCAACGGTCATACCACACAGCTATCAGTGCTAAAGTTTACACATAAATCATACACATAAAAATAAAACTATTACGTGTAATATTATATCACATGCTCACATAATAAGCTCCATAATCCTCTTGTTCCTCTTTAATACCATAATTACAGGAGGGACCGCTAAGTCCCCAACAAACACGTGTGTGACCTACTTACTACCATAGATGATTAAAATTAAAAGATATAGTTTTAAACACGCCATATTTATCGTCGTCTCTCAAATGCAAAACAAAAGTCGGAAGTATAAAACAAAATTTATGGATGTGTCCCAAAACACGAAAACATGAAACCGTCTGGTTGAAACTTCATTTGCATATTGTTTTTATTATCTATAAGGAAGACACTCTTTTCTGTTATGCTCTAGGAACTAAATATTTTATGGGAATAAAAAAAATATATAGATTTTGAACGTTTAAAAGTTACCTCGTACTAAACTACAGAATGTTATATTACGATTACATTTTCCTCTATGTGTATGAAAATATTTAATGCTCATGTGTTCATATTTGGTGACATTTTATTTGTAAGCTTGCCTCATTTTCCTTATGATATTTCCTAAAGCCTCCTGTTACGCAAAATCAACAAACAAGTCTACATAAGTTTTTAAAAAGAATTATCTGTTATTATAGACCCCGCGCAAAAAAGCTTAGACCGAAGCAGATTTGAAGACCAGCTGACAAACGATTGACAGGCAACGTAAACCAAATCCCAGAGCTTTCTCGAGCACCATCGAGTAGGCTTCAAGCCTCTTCACAATTAGGCCTGTCTTCAGAGCGTTCAAGCGCAGCTGACATTGTCGAAGGCCGAGATGAAAAAGTAGGTTAAAATACGTTCGTATCTTTCCATCCATCTAGGTACAAATGTAGCAACATTTAAGACTCACAGATAACAGAACACATGCACACGAAATTTTAAAGCATGCATAGAATAGAACAATTATCTGAATCTTCCCACGTCAGTCGTCCATTCCCCTTTGGTGACCCTCCCAATTACAACAAAAACGATGAATTGAGAGCAGTTTTAATTTTAGATATGAATACTTATCTGATTGATTAATGTTGTAACGGGCTCGTGTCTTAATTGCGTTAAGAAAGGAAATAAATATTCAACAACTAGATCGTATTGCTGAGAAAGATTCGCATTCTTGCATGTGCGTATCTCGGAAGCGAAAATTCGTCTAGATGAGGTAAACGCTTCGTATATTTACACTCTATTGTTAGATCTGAACCGCACTGACTCAGACCAGACACCTGCCGGACACAAGTATACAGTGTAGCGAGTCGAAACTGGTCGAGAAAGTGCAGAATGGGAAACATATTGTGTGGATCTATAGGAGAAATGGACGCATTTGTCTTTCAAGAGAAACATTGAAGGTATTTCTGAAATAGGAGCAATTTTAACGGAAGCAATTATTTGTATGTGACTTGACAACAAATTAAGCAAATATGTCCCAGATGCGAAAATAACAGTAATGTCAAAGTAATGAATGATACGTAAAAATATCATGAAGGTAAGCTCGTAATTTCACACGTCGCTTTCATCGCCCCAGTTATACAAGATGTGTGACCCAATAAATCCCATGACAAGCGTTCGGTAAATAATAGCGTGCGTGCATTAGACTGTGACGACATATATTCAATATTCGATTCTTTTGCATGGAACAATGAAGACCAATGCAACTGTCGCAGCTGTCACGGTACGGTGCCCCACGTATGTGAAACTAAAACTGCCGTACCTACCTAATAGAAAAATGTAGCCATATGAATATGCATATTTAGAAATAGTTTCATCTTTAATTTCGATTCCTGTCGTATAAGTTATTTCTTATTTATTAATACGTCGCTTTACCGCAAAAAATATAATAATAACAAGTCAGAAAACTAGAATATATCAGATACAAAGGTAAACATTCCTATTAATAAGAATTTTGAAAAACTGGCTGGATTATATTAGAATAAATTACTTAATTAATATAAATTATAGGATTAATTATTCCGGTGTTCAACTTGGGATTCATGTGAGTATTTTCCATAAAACAATTGATTCTAAAATTAAAAGGATTGCCAATATTTGTAAACGGATGGAAATGAAACTAATTACATATACATAACTTTTATAGAAACATCATTATTAAAACATTAGCCCTAAAATGACCCACTGCATAAGGCAAAAGTTTTGCCTAACAGTGGATCACTTTATGCCGCATAAATCTCCTCCCATGAATGCCACTGTTTCCTATTTCAGGTCATTCACATCCAGGTATTTTCCTGTACAGCAGCATCACTGTCAGCCCACCAAGAAGGTCGTTAGTCTACTAAGAAAAATCATGTGCCTAGTTTAATACCAGTTCCCACTTAAACATGTAAATCCATATGATACCATTACGTTGAGTCCGAAACAACCGGTTATGTTAAAATGTTTACATCATTCGCTCGAAATACATATTGTTATGCCACACATAGCTGTACGTGAGCACTTTTCTTTTAAAACTAAATTGAAGCGTTATATTACTATTTAGTATCGTGAGGAACCGCTCCAGTTGGCAATAGGCAAATGCATTACTGTTCAATGGTGCCCCAATATAACGAGTGGGCGGCCTTGTCACTTATCTTAATTTATTCAAATTTGCATTTGCCTTACAGTACAGAAAAAACATGTTTGATAATCCGTGTACAAACTGATCACATTCTTTAAACATAGCGAGTAGGCACCAATTCTCTTCGCACACTCGTTCTACAATACTGAATGCGACCTACATGATTCAACCAAATATCGGTAGATGCCAAAAATATCTAACAAGTTCATCTATTAGGTAGGCAAGCATTTATAAGTTCTAAATATGTATTGCATCACAGGTTTATTTGTGGACTTGACACGACCGAAATGTTACTGATTGGGCTGCGCAGACGCCGTATATACGTTACTAGTCATAAAGGCATATAATAATAAAATACACATCATACAATTTGCGATACTGTATGCAGAAAATTGCAAACAACTCTAACTTGGAGCATGCGATAATCGCACATTAGTCGATCAAAGATTTTTTAATACATACTTTTAATGGAAGGTTTTGCGTGCACATTCGATTCATCGGAACTCGAACTATACGACAAGCAGGCCTTTTAAACTGATCTTAATTTAATTTCAGATATTGGTATCTTTTTGTAATGATTCATGGGTAATGAATTTTGAGTTAAACAAGGACTAAAGTACTTTCTACTACTATTGTGTTCTCAACAAACACAAACATTATACACAAGAGCTCTACTTATACCAACAAATTTCTTGGCGATGTAAAGAAACCAAAGCAAAAAATATTAATCTGAATCTACACAAGTCTCATCCCCGTGCCGTAATATCCGTTGCTTGATTAAACTCTGATGGCATGACAGTCATGACGTCAGACAGCTGCCTATACTGCTCGTGTACGAGGAACAGAATTAATACCCAATAACACTTAACGACTTCTATGTATAAAGAATAAAATACTCATAAAGAACATAGAAATATCTGTAGAGACTCGCCACAAGTTGATAAAAGTCATTGTATAAATTGAAATTATTCCCTGGAGTGCAAAGTACACTTGCATCTTTGCAGTAAAAAGTCAACAGGCACTTTGATTCGGAGATAGACTAGTGAGTAATAAAATAAATGACAAAATTGTGCGGTCCATCCACAGGATGAAATAATTTTTCTTATGATCGAGCACACGATGGGGTCGATTTATTGTCCTCCCACTGCGGTGGTTTTCGTTAATTTCCGGCCAGATCTAGAGCGCTTTATTGTGAATAACTGTCGCATTCCCAGCGAGTTAGCGAGTTACCCCCTTACCCGTTTCAATGACTGCATTGTTAATGGTGACGCTCACCGCAGTGAGATTTTTAAAATTAAAATGCATTTTGCCTCCATTGTTATGCAAATCGAGTTGGTAAGCTTTTATTCTATTACATTTATGAAAGCATGATACAGTTCTATAGAGATCTGAATGCAGCGGCTACGTGTCTGGTCATGGTGGTCTGATATTATTGAAATTAAATTTGTTTTAACTTATAGTTATGTTAATACTTCAATAAGCTGCACGCTCACGAACGTCATGTAATCAAAAATATATCGTGAATTATCAAAAATATGTAATAAATTAAATCTTTCAACGTCAAAGGCATTCTTTTTATTAAACATAAATAAAAAATCAAGCCAATAAATACGTACTAACGATAAAACACGGAACCCAAGGTCGACTCGCAGCACATTAATGTACCGTATTTCGGCATAATGGAGCTTTATTCAGGGATCGTTTGTAAGATAGGAAGCAGCTATTATTTAATACTTCTGGGTACATCAACTCAAAGGGCGAAAAAACAACCAAGTTTTCTAAGAAAAACTTCGTAACAAAAATGTTCATCTTCTACAAAATACCTCGACCCAGCCAAAATATTATAATGAACATGATACAAACGGGTGTCATGGCCAAATTGAACGACGTAATTTCGGACTAGAACATGTTTCGTCCACAAAGTTAATCTCGTCACCTTCACAACACATTTATGGTGGCTTGTTGATGTAGCTGAAGGGCATTGCTGGAACAGATCTTAATTTACATTTTGCACACGCTAAGGGAGTGCCAACCATAAACTACATTACGCAATTATTGTGATCAAAATAAACGGCCGCCGATAATCATCTAAAGCTTAGTTCCCAAGTATCCGGCGGCGAATCGCGTTACTTTACGACTAGCAATAGAAATTGTGCAATTTATTTTTAATGGTAATTTTCGGTATGCTCTTCCATACCGATTAGCATCGCTGAGAAAACAAACAGTGTGAAATCATGTGCGCTACAACGGTAAAGTTCTATTAGCGGAGACCGGAAAGCATTACGTGACCGGTGCTGCCAGTAGCCGTCTCAATGCACTCTCCGAGGATGACTTGGCTTGCAATATTAGCTTACAGAGTCACAGGCGACACTTCCGCAATGCTGTGAAATGGAACTCAAATGAAAATGCTATCACTGAACTGTTGGTTTTCAAAACGAACGGATGTCGTAAATGGGTAACTAACCTAAGGTCCTTTGATGTTGAAGATTCATAAGTCATAAGTGCAAAATTTGATGACCAGTAAAGTATCAGATAAGGCCTTGATAATGTGTTAACTATCTACTGAAACTATGAATGTAGAATTATTTCCTTTTCCAAAGTGGGTTAAATAACATAGGGAGTTAGATGAATTCGAAGCCCGTTCTGTAACCAAATTTTAATCAAACACACGTGAAACATACCTAAATGATAAAGAATGCTTTTTCTTACCGCAGGTAACCAAAAATGCGGCAACAAAATCAAGTATTCAAGCCAAATAAAGCTTAAAACAATTCACGAAACCAACTGGCATCGCAACATAAAACGAAGAAAGGAATCATCTCTCTGTATGTTAAAAACTCAGTTTAAAAAACAATAGAGTTTGTACCACGGTGCATGGGGCCGGCCACCATGGTGTATTGTTTTGTTTCCACTTGGCTGGCTATCTGATGACGTCACGCGCTGCCACCTTCCGCTGGCCAAGTGGAGACCACGGATGTGGTCACTAACATAAAGGAGAGCATGGTTTTATACCATTTGTAACATAAAAGAGTCTTTATTTTAGAAAACTAAAACAAAACAGTTTTACCAACTTAATAAATTGTTGAAGACGATATAGAATATATTCATTAAATACGATATTTTGGCAATGTTTTCCTCGGCTCAAAATGTACAATAGAGCAGTTAGCCATGAACGTTCCGAGCTAACGCCCTCATTTGGCATTGCTCGCACAAATAGCAACCATCTGTCTAGCTAAGGACGCTCGACTTCTATGTTAGCCTCGAGTCTAGACCTAATGCTGAACAGGTTGGCAAATATTAAACGATAACTTCAATATGAGTGAAGTCTTTTCCAGTACATGGGGAGTGAATGGATTAGGAATACAATTTCCTTCGCCGTCGCCTGCTAGACGTAAGAGGGGACGAACCTGCAGTGGGCGAGATAAGTCGTAAAGACTCACCGCTTTATATTTTATGACTTATGAAGAGCTGTGAAATGTGAATGTAGAGCAGATAAATGTACAACTGACAGAGAAGAACGTCTCTAGCCTCTACCTTCTCCCACGTCTATTAAAGACTTTGTACATGAATTTATGGGACACAAAAACATCTGAATAGCAAAAAAAAAGGGGACAGAGTAGAGCATGGCATGCCCAACTTATAGAAACGACTCTATTAGTTTTTCTTTTAACGTTCCCTGGAGAAACAGGTTGATTTGACATTAATGTGCAAGTAAACCTGATACATGTCTACGAAATGGAGACCCAACATTAAATGTCACATCCAATAGTTTTGGCTGTTAACGTTTATTTATACTCCCACTAAAGAGATGTACTCGACTCTACGCGTGTAAAGTTACATGAAAATATAGATGACCTAACAAGCTCGAACGCCCAATTGATATTTGTCCCTATTAGTAATAAAATAAACTGCCTGAAGTAATAGTTCTCAGTACCATTAACAAATCCAACTGCACAAAGAACGCGTAAAATCCATAGTAGGTCAGTAGACAAACTATTTCCTTCGTGTAAAAATGTAAACAAAACGCTCGTAAAAGAAACTAAATTAGCCAGGCACAACGATAGCAAAGTTCTCAAGTTGCCAACCCAAATTACTCGTACAAGAGTCGTGAAAACAAATGTGGATTTAAGGAAACCGGATTACGGTTGTTGGTAGACATAATAGTTCTTTTAGTTGAGTACTCTGTCACTTAAGTATCTTTCGTAGTCACGCATGCAGTTATATCACGGAACGCCAGTCTAAAATTAACGTTAGATCTATAAAAAGAGGTTTTAGATAACAGTTATCGTTGTCGTGTAGCTTTATGGACCGGATTTATACGATAGATTCTAATCCAGACTCCTATGAGATATTCTTAATGTCGTAATTGCCTTTAATGATTTTAGGGCATGAAAGTCTGAATAATTTGGAATCGTGTTCGATAAATGATACAGTTTTACCCTCTACATGAGATGTTATTACTTTCTGACATAATATACATGTTATCATCGTTTTAGGCATACCTCTTTAGAAAACTTTGCCATACAACCTAGGTCCTAGACTATAGATTTCGTAGAAATCAGTTTTGGTATATCCTATTGTTTATTTGGGTGACGACAGAAACAACTAACGTATGAATAAGGCCACCTTATATCCAAAAATGTGGTATGTTTAGATAACACTACCGAAATAGCCCCCACTTGTTGTGAGCTGGCTATTGGTAGCAGATCGATTATATATAATTTTTACCTTCGATACAATTATGCATGCAAGCATACAGTTTTCTGATAGGGATATATTGTAGAGAAAATACGTTTTCCGTAATGAGTTCATGCAACGTACAGCGTACCTAGATATTGATCTGACGTGGCCTTTAGAGTGTATATCTATAACATGTAGACATAAACATGACACAGAACAATGCTAAATAGATTTACCGAGCGGGCAAATACTCGGCCGGCGTTTTATAAATGTCATTGTTAATCTGCACTACCTTTTTACTTTCATTAAGTACTAAAATAAACTGCCAGCGAGCCGACAATAACGAAATGTCAGAGAACACTTTCACTCGAAGCGGAATATTAGTTAGAGCAGCAGACAAATATGATAACAAATAAATTAAAAGGCACAAAGGGGCCGAATTGAATAGATGCCTTTGTTAGCTGGTATAAAAACAAACACGAGAAAGTTACTAAAATAAGAAACTATTTAATATTCGTTATCTTATAATCTTCTTTTACAATATTTAACGTTTTATGTACATTGACAGGTATCAGACAAAGTAACTAATTCATTAACAAAACAGATGTGAGATAAGGTTATCGGATACTCCTGCGCGGCGCGGCGTAGTAGTTTGTCAACAATAGCTCTACTATCGATTAGAGTGCTGTAACACACTCGTTACGGATTCAATGGATCAATTGATATGCATGCCCGCGCCGCATCTCGGCCGTACATTGTTGACTGCTCTCTACAAGTGGAAATACAAACTCGTAAATATCCTCATTCATTATTTATATTACACATTACTTTCTCGGACATGATGTAGTACAGCGGTGTTGTAACGGTGGCCGCACAGTTAATATTCAACATCATTGGCGCATTATAAAGGGTGCCGGGAGCTCTGGTGGAATAATCCAATTCATTCACGCTACGTCCTTCCGCTGTAGGATATTTATAACCTCGCCAATACTCTACACAATTTCCACGACGTTAGTAAACAACACTGACACGATTAGAAAGGATAATTAAGTGGTTCCTTTCCGTTCTGTGTAACTCTAACCACCTTATGGTGTGCCACTGAACGATATCTACGTACGGCTTCTTCGTGGCTTCAAATTTCAACGAAACGAACTTTAATTTCCTTTTCACAGAGACTGCATGCAAATCCAATTTCGCTATGATATTCCCACTTGAAAAGAGTCGTTAAACTTTCACTGCGTACGTACTTATAACAAAGCAAGCACGAAGCGAATAGGCAAACCCCTATACTTAGCAGTCTGCATTAATCTTTTTCAGGCTGGTGGGCAATTTGTGTTTTTGGCAGCCACACTCAGGTGGCCTCCCCTGCATTGTCAGCCCTCTATGAAATACACGCACAATATTATTCGCAATCATTTATGGCAGCTCTTCGGTTGTCGGCTACAGAGCAAGGGAATGGTACTTTTGTTACATGTTCGATCCACCCTCCTGGGGCTGACGTCACGTCAACTGAGAAACCCCTCAAGGTCGCTCGACCTGTTTTGATTCGAGGAACGTTGAAAATATTCAAAGAGAAAAACATTTTCATTTGTCTGAAGCCAGCCATACTTCAAGTATGTCTTTAGTTATTTCGAAAGTATTTGGTAATTAAACGGCTCTTGCAAAACAGTTCTTTTGTGAGTGAAATTCTTGTTTAGCCATTTAATTAGTTGGTTTATGGTACTACCGTTGTAGTTCCACCATGATTAGAATAACGATTTTTCTACTGAATAAAACCACAAGGTGGGTCGGCCACGCCCTTTGGGTACCCACAATATCTAATAGGTACTCTCATAACGACATGGATCTGCGGCAGCGACCTTGACCGATGAGGTTGAATCATAACAATGACTGGGAAAATTAAGGAAATGATCATTTAGGTAACTCAGTAGTACTAGACACGGCCCACTGAAACATTACTTTAGTTTAGATATAAAGAGAGTCATGGTAGGATATTTGACTCAAACAAATTGATCCAAATATTAGTCGTCTGCAGAACATCCGCAAATCGTAAATGAAAACAGGCAGCGTATCCAATAAATATGAGCGCGAAGCTGGTTTAACTTCGTCGTGAATAATCGAACAAGTTTTAAGACACGATTATCATCAGTGCACCAATTCTCGTAATTCAAAAGTTTCGTGTACTAAATGTCACACTTTGGCACTTTTGCGATTGAGATTTGACCGAAATTACAAGAATTTGCCGTTTTGGTATTAAGTAAAGTTTTCCATCTTGATTTACACGAGTAGGTACTCGTCATAATATACAGAATGTATTATACTATGTATATTGTCGGTATATGTCCTATAAACACACAGAGCCTCATTCATCGAATATCTGTAACAAGCCAGGATATTTGCCAGCCTGTGTCCTGCTTACAATGAATGAATGAAATATAAATACGAGACCATGAATTGGGGCGACCCAGATTGCGACATTACGCGCATTGTAATAATTAATAATGCAGCAGATGTTGGATAAAAAAACTTGGCCGCCCTTTTTACGTCATCTGGCAGTTCCGTTCTGTTTTTGTTGTTTTTTTTTATATGAAAAGATTCCTTCACAGCTATTCATAAGTACCTATACCGTTGTGTCGGGATTAAAATGCATTCACCATTGCGCTATCGAAATGCATGTTGTACTTAAATCTGTGAGGCATTCACGTAATTATAAACTAGTTTCGATTGATTCTCGTGTGCGTTAATGTCAAATTTTGGCATTATTTCCATAGAGATACATATAATTCTATAATAATAAATAATTTTCAGAACTCTTTGAAAAATTTACGAGAATTAGCTTATTGTTCTAACGCGAATTTAAACTTTAACTAAGAGGTTTATGAATGTTTACCTCACCTAAATTACTATACATTACACAAATATCTGTGAAATCATAGAGTATGACAGTTATGCTATTATTAAGTATTATTCACTGCAATAATAGCAAGGACTACCACCATGAATGCTGGCAAGCCTCACTTATGATGTCATGCTGGTTATAAAATGTACTCAATACATGACAATATATTATATAGGTACACTTGGAAGTAGAATAGGTAGGTATAATGTGATCTCTTATCTGCTATATTTGGAAGTCTATCAGATATAAGATCTGTGTACTTATTTTTTTTTTTACCTGTAATGTTCATCATTGATAAATTGTTTTAAGTACAATATTAAATAATATTGTTCTTGTTATCTTTAAATGTGTTTTATTTTTAACTGTCTATCACAATCTATGGTTAGAGCAAGTTATTACATTTATTATAAATTAATTTTGTAAGGATGTTAGATGATTTCATGTATCATTGAGACGGCCCATAGTTCTAATTGGGTCGGCAGACTGGGTCAATTAGAATGGCCTTTTTAGCACATGCCTCAGATATATTCTTCATAAAGTGCTATAATAGAAGTAGAATATTTAATTATGTCTCAAATGCCTTGTTTTGTCCATTAAAAGAAAGTTAAAAATTATAACTGCATAAGTAGTGAAAATTATTAGATATAGCTAAAATAAATACAATTGGTTTATTATAAACTGTTATTCTAAGTCCAATATTTTATTTATTTATAATATTTTTTCGTATTACCAGATAGTATCTACCTGTAATATAAAATTCTAACATAAACAGTGAGTAATTCACATACTCCACACAACATAACTAGCCTTGATATCCTCAAGCAGAACATTAATTATTCAAGGCCATCAACAGATAAGTAGATGTTATCAATGAGAGCATATCATTGACATGTGACAGACATGAGACAATTGAAGAGATGAATAATCAAGGTAGGTCCACAAGAGCAATGTATCAATGACATATTTATCAAGTAAGAGATGGAATCTAAGAGGAATTCGTCAACTACACTGAACAATGTTTAAAAACAATACGTCCAATGACTAAATTCTCTAACTACAAATGTAGAGTTTGGCTTATATTTCGTATGATCGCAATGACATCATATTTTTACGAAAATCGGCAGTAACCCAGAAAAAAGCACCGCATAGTTACGCGTAAAATAGGTCATATCCCCGTTTAGAGTGACCACCTATCCAGAGTACCCCAGTCCCACACATGATGCGCGAAAACTCCCTTGCCTTCCGCACCGCCCCGATAAACCGGTATTATTACTCAATACAACCAATATAGCACCACTAAAAAAAATATAACCAATGCCTATGGCCTTTCCTGACCCTGCAGCAAAGCTCAGAGATCAGAAGACGAGAAAATTTGCAGAAAAAAATAAAAATAAAAAGTGATATCAGTACCTGTTTACTTTTGTTGTCGATCCCGTTCGCCTTGCCGTCTGGTACGTTGCCGTTGTTTTCCTCACTTTTTTCACTTTTCACACCCTCCAACGCCATATTCAAAGGCTTATTTTATTCACTGTCATGCGAGAAATGTAATAATTTCCCTCAATTCACTGTACATGAAATATTTTGTCACAAATTCAATACGAGCAAGCACTCCCATAGACAACGGGCTGTCACAACCCACAACGCGTCGCAGCAGCGGACGCATTGAGCGCGAATGAAAAACGAAACGGATTCGCTACGGGAGAGAGAGAGCGAGCCAATCATGGAACCGGGGATTTGACCAACCGTCGCATTTCGCCAAACCCGGAGAATCAAATCGACATTATCACGCAAATCCTGGTTATTATTATTACGTATTAAATTATAATCTAGGAATAGTATTAACGTTACAGTAAACTTAGGTAAGTAAATCATTAGTGTTCGGAGATTTTCTGTATATTTGTCTCAGATAGTTTAATTGGAAATAACATTATAATAAGGGGGAATCCCCGAATCAGAAAACATGAAAATAAATGTACTTAACTTGTAATGTGATCAACTGGAGGCACTATATTAAAATGAAATTATACCTAGTAGAAAATGTAAGTCTTCTAAATACATACATGCAGAAAAACACCTAAAACCAACAAACTTTAATTTTAATTTTCCCGCATTGAAGTACATAAAATTGCCACAGACAACAAATAGCAACAAATACATTTTATTACCTACAATTTATAAAATATATTTAATGTAATTTCATTATGTATTAAAATATTTTGTAAATGTAATGTATTTTTAATGTATTTCTATTCTAAAGGACTTGCATCAAAGTTATATAAAAAACACATATATTATGCTACAAAATATTCGGGCATTATGCGAGACCGAACTGCATTAGCACCATCTATACTTGTAGTATGTAACTACCAAAATCTAGAAAACACGTCGTTTTCTTAACTTTCTAATAGATGGCGCTAACGGTACTTTACAAAATATTATTTATATTCTTCAGTCTTATAAAAGATTGTTAATGGACAAGTTATTGTCAGTTTTAAGACAGTAACCGGGCAATATTTTTGCACCCTTCTAGCAAAACATTCAGTGCTTTTTCTGCACACATTTTGCGTAGAGTTGTATGAGTTCTTAAAGAGTAAATTTGAGCTCTATCCTATGGGTAGGTAGGCATCTACGGCTATTCTGAATTCTTCTTGCATACTGCTATTTCAACCAGTATGCAAGAATAATGATTAGAGGTTATTATCCATCTAGCATTGAGTAATAAGCAGAAGTCATCACATTCTCAGTTCATATCTAAATGAATTCTAATCTTCACGTAAAAATGTATTCCAATAGTATTGTGTAATGGAATTCTCTAACCTTGCTACCCTCGTGGTTTAGTCCCTGTGGTCTGCTATCCCAGGACTTACATGGAATTTATGCGCCTCCGGGCGCAAGCTACCTTCGGTCCAAATCGAAATCGGTTCAGTGGTTCGTGTGCTTTTAAGATTAACTTACCGAGTTAGGCACTGTTTGGTTTATAATACCTCGCGTACATCTTTGAGGCTTACAGTAGGAATCATAATTATGTAGTTTCGTACATTTAAAGGCATTGTTTTCAATGCCATATATTTCTATAAATATATATTTAAACTGAGGCTCACGACATACGCTATCGTAGTTGTTGATCTACGGATTTGTTAGAAGATACATTTACTTACGTCTCAGCTGACAGCAAATAGTAAGTAGGTAGCTTCTTTACATAGATAGGTACATACGTGGTCATAAACCTCACATAATTACGTAACCAAATTAGATGAAAAGTCGTTATGTGACGTAGTTATAATATAGTATATAATATAGTAGTTGCGTCTCGCGGTGTTATCCGCTATTTTCCGGGATAAAAAGCAGCATATATGTTAATCCAGGGTGTCAGCTACCTCCATATGAAATTTCATGAAAATCGGTCTAGCCGTTTGGGCGTGAAAAAGGAACAACACAAACTTTCACATTTATAATAATTTAGTGTGAAGTTACGCTTTATTAAAAGAATACAAATCGACGACTTCAGGGCATAAAAAGAATAACATCACGCCAGTACCTATACTGTGCGTAGTCTATACTGTGTGCCATCTTTTGCCATAACCGGGCATAAGGCCAGACTTCATGATGCTACTGAGAATGGCACATCGAGTGCTAGTATTCCAGATCCTCGGGAATATATTCTGCTTTACCTAAGATAGGCTAAATTATAGTAAGATATACCTGTATGGAATCGGTTTACCTTCAGATTATTACATTTCGTTATATAATATTGGAGTTAATAGCTTTTAACGTCGCCATGATGGGTGAAAGACGACTTCTAATGTCCCAAGTCGTTAGTAGGAATACTACACAACATGTAGTACTATGTCATGTCAGTACAAAGTATAGGTAGTACTTTATACACATTTTAATACTAGAACATACATTTTCTGTATAACATTAAAGCCTAGTTAATAATTGTATAAACCTATCGTCGCGTAAAATTGCATACTGTTAGAACAGTGTGTATTTTCGGATCATCCTCTTGAATTAACTCGGAATGTTGTTGTAACCGAACTACTACAGTAACCCTCATTTTTGCGCAGTCGGGTAAAAAGCACCTACAATCCTATCACCCATAGGCCACAAGCCTACCTACCACTCCATTAACTAACAAAGCGACGAATCTATTGATGTCAATGAACTAATAATCGAACATTATCAAAACAAATAAATATACACGTGACAATAATAAATAAATTCAGATAATTTAGCTAAGCCAGGTAAAAGTCCACACTATCAACCTATCAGTCTGATAACGGTAAACTGACTAACAGCTAACTGATAGAGGTCATGTCGACAGGACGCTAGGACAGATACCACAAGTCCACAACGTACTATCATTGGTACAGCCGCTGACATAACTCTTACAATAGTTTATAATGGTCATTATATTATTTGTGACCAAGTTTTGTGATCTGCCAATTTTTCTTTTCGTATGTCGTCTTTCTGGTTGGTAAAATACGGCCATGATAGGTACCTACGTACTTACAAAAGGCTCATTACAAAAATTACCATAAATACATATTATTTAAGGTAATTTTTCGTAAAAATACTACATAATATGTCACAAGTTCAGAATCCTTTGTTTACCAATATTATGGTCAATAGCAGACTGTTCCACTTCCTCTCAGGCAGGTAAAATTCGTGTCAGAAATCTTTTTTACATCTTATAACATAAACTAATTAGTTCAACCGGTTCATCTAATCACTTGCTAATTATCGCACAAACAATTGATTATTTCAATTTAGTATTTAAACCTAATTAAAAAGAAAACTCTACAGTCTATCACAATCTCTGACACATTAATTCAAAAAAGGAACGTCGCGGGCCTTAATTATATTTATTCTTCTAAGAGCATCTAGCAGTTGAATGCCTTATTGACTGCCATTCCTAATTTAAACAGTGCCATAAACAAGGCGTGACTAATATGTCATATTTAACTATTTATTTATTTATCCTCGTGTGATTATTTCCCTGTCTGTACCTACTATCGTGGACAGACCTGTGATGCGTGCGTTTAGTTACAAATGCACGCGCCATGATACAACGCCTTCTCAATAAATTAAACGTATAAAATATTTTTTTAAATTAATAGTTATTTTAAGTGTTAAATTGTGCTTTATGAGGTGAAGAAATAGTGTTATGTCAGTTGATAAGTTTGCTTAATTTGACACAAGAAATTTGGGAAAATGATTAAATGTAAGTATTTGTGTTTTATGTTTAAGTACTCTATATTTTCAAATGGAAATCCGTGGTCTCTGCCTACCACTCTGAGTAATAGGCGTGACTTTATGTATGTATGTATTCATTTTCCCAGCCTTGTATGTTAGTGTTTTTTTTTATTTAAGTAAATAAAATTGTTTTAAAATATTATTGATTAAATTAAAAAGCGTTTGGGGAAATGTAAGTAATTAATTTTATTTATTACTCTATGGACCTCCAACGAAGAAGAGTTTGAGTTGTGCTCCCTCAGTTAAAGGAGATCTGAAAATCAATAAGTAGTTAATTAAATATCCGCGTAATATTTATGAAAATTACCTTATTACTATTTCCTCATAGATATTAACTCTAAAACTAAACTAAAACTCAAAAACTAAAGGTATAGAGTTATATTACCTTAATTCATTTAAGTATATTACTTATAATAGTTTAATATAAATGTTTCGTAAAATGTTATCGTGACAAGTTATGTAAACTAATTCTGTAAGTTTCCGCAATCCACAAGCAAACTATTCCATGCAAATCTATATTATTTCTAAACTAGTATATTTAGGAACTTGGCTTTCGAAACAAAGACTATTAAAAATTAGGTAACTACAAGTCAAATACTTTGAAGTCAACCCTATGGTACACTCCCTAATTTTACCGAATTGCGGAGCTTGCTTGCCCAAGTTGCCTTTTATACATTACATTCTGATTAGTGATTACAGTACATTCCATATTTTATGGTGCAAACTTTCCTATATTTTAACTTAGGGCACTTGCATTATATGTATTTTAAATTAAACATTTATCAATTAAGTAAAAAGGTTAGACAGTCATTTGCCAAAAAAAGCTCTTTAAAAATGATAAGTTTATAGATCCAGAAATTGGCTTAGTTATTAAGAACCTGAGTAAAACAATCAACGTTCATTACAAATAGAAACCTCTTTGTAAACCGCGATCTATAATAAGTTATGTAAATTGATACTTTATATAATGGCCGTTTACTTCTACCACATATTATGCCAGTGCATACACTTCGTTGTTTAGCTGTCAGCCGATCAAGGTCCAATGGCGGCCAGATACGAGAAAATTAATTAACTATAATATAACTAGTAGCAGACGTGTTCAAATAACATTATCATTGAAGATAATAACGGAAGAAAACAAATAAAAACTCCTTAGTTTTGACAGTTGGGGGCTTATGTGAAACTAGAACGTGTGTTGTGAATGAATTAAGCGATAGTGGTATGTTTTTTAAACAAACAAACCATGGTTACATCTTTTTACATATAAAATATTACACGCACAAGACTCGGGACGAATTCCTCAGATTCTACAGCTCGCGAAATGTTAACCCATCTGGGAATCGATTGCAGCTCTAGCGTAGAACTTTAATCACTTTGTCACTATATCAATCGTCACGTGTCGAGATCGTAGCTAATCTATTGAGAATGTATTACGTGAAATCGACATTTGGACGTGCGATTAACGCTTCACGCGACAAAACTAAACTCCGACTCACCATAGTTCGAAATTTCGAATGCACGCTTGTGCGATACACTAAAGTTCGACATCACTCTATTGCGACAAAAAATTGTGCGACAGTACATCGAGACCATGGTAGTGCGACCAACGATTCGCTCACGTTGTACACTCAGCAAATCCGTGGTTTCAGTATACCCCTTTGGGAAACAGTCGTGATTTCAGGTGTTAATTATGAAGGGGTATAATCAAGCTCTTTTTATGAGTGCGCTAGAAGGAGGGTTATGGTTTTCGAGTATATGTACCTATGTAAAATAATACTAGCAGCGCCCTGCGGTGTTACCCGCTACATTTTTTCGGAATAAAAAGTAGCTTATGTCTTAATCCAGGGAATTAGCTACCTTCATAAAAATTTTCATGAAAATCGGTCTAGCCGTTTGAGCATGAAAGAGTAACAAACATCCATTCATACATATAATCTTTAGCGTTTATAGTATTAGTACGGATATGGGTATATTTACGCCAGTTTCTAATGTATCACGTCATACACGTGGATGATGCGGCTGCACCTCATAAAGGACCAAATAACTCGTTCTTTTGTTAACGTGAACGTGATCTTTGAAATACTTTATTACACGTAGTTTTACTGTTATCAATTAGTTTTTAATTAGCCTCAACATTAGTCTAGTTCTAGCGGTAGATATGTAGAAGGAGGGAATAGAATAGCCTTTGTCCTGCAGTAGGAAAATGACAGCGGCCAAACATGTAGGTATACTCTTTTCAGAATTATAGGTGTGTATAAGAATTTGTGTTTGAAATAGGTGTTTAGTCAATAAACAGTAATTGTCATATAAGTATACTTATATTGGAGTCTGCATGCCCCGTTGATGGCAATAGGCTCGCTCCCTATTACAATGGGACCTAAATACATAACTGGCGAAATGTGGGTGTACTATATGACGTGCTCCTCTGCCTACCCCTTCGGGGAATATAGGCGTGATGTTACCTATGTTATGTTATGTGTTATATAGGACTAGTAGACGTAGCGCATCCATTAGGTCTAATGTTCACAACAAATAAGTGGTTCTAGTGCAATCAGCTGCACAGTAAACTGTCCCCAAGGCTGTGTCACAGCTAATTGGGCCAATCGACAACATCAACCGTAGCTCGTAGGGCTAGTTATATGTTAGTTTAGTTACCAAGAACTTATATTATTATTTACGAAGTTTGTACAACTACAAAACACATATTTCCGAGTTTATTTCATCGCATACCTTAACTCCAGAGGTTCTTTGTTTTTTTTAAACCACACTAGGAAGTTCTCCTGTATCGTGGGTGCGTTTCACAAACATGTAACATCACATACACGAACACCCAGACTCGGGAATACATCTGCGAATCGCACAATTTTTTGTACCGTGCGGGAATTGTACCCGCAACCCCTAGCGCAGCAGTCTAATCGCTAAGCCAGTGCACCAATCAGGTCATCGCTCTTGTTGTTATAACAACATGATTGTCAATACAATTAAAATCAAGGAAAACCCGTGTGAAAACAATACAGAAGTAAAGGAAAATAAAAGGGAGTAACGGGTCCCTGCAATAGCAGATATCCGAGCATATGTTGATAATTATTATCAACTAGTTGCGCCCCGCGGTGTTGCCCGCTACATTTTTTCAGGATAAAAAGTAGCCTATGTGTTAATCCAGGGTGTCACCTACCTCCGTATGAAATTTCATTAAAATCCATTCAGTAGTTTTTACGTGAAAGAGTAACAAACATCCATCCATACTTACAAACTTTCGCGTTTATAATATTATAGTAGGGATAAAAGGAAATACCTAGCAATAGCTGATACCGGAGCATATGATGATAATTATTATTAATTGTACGCAAAATAATAACAATCGAGAATTTTGGAGTGGCATATTACTAGCAGCTCGCATGTATTGGTAGGATTCGAATCGTTACCTGTATTTAAAAATCTTCTGTAGACTCCTGTCCTATCGAGTAATATAAAAACATTGCACGCCGAAGAAAATAATTTTGCTAGTCAATATTTTGGTAGCCTGTCTACCTCGGACTTTACCATGTATCTAATTTGTGTAGCGTTACATCAATTGTCTGAAGGCTATTATAATGAACAGGCCTTTAGAATTTCTACAGTTAATAACCAATTGAACTCGTTCATCGATTCCCTCGTGACAAGTGATAACAATTATTATGCATCGACATAACATAACATCACGCCTGTATTCCCCGAAGGGGTAGGCAGAGGTGCACATGTAGTACACCCACATTTCGCCAGTTATGTTTTTAGGTCCCAATGTAAAAATCCAGACTCCGTGTTGCCACAGAGAATTACCTAATGGAAAAACCCAGTAACACTATGCCTGACTCGGGGTTCGAACCCAGGACCTCGTGCTCAGCAGTCGCGCTTAGCGACCACTAGACCAACGAGGCCGTCTATTAATTATGCATCGTAACTAATAAAATATGTGTAGCAACTTACAGAAACTGCGAACTTTAGTAGGTATTATTATTATGGATATTTTACTGGATTTTGCATATCATCACTGTATGATATATTGCTATGTTGAAATGTAAAGTCATTAAGAACTCTAATCGACGGTATCTTCCAATCTTCTTGTACTTCAAAGACTACAGATCCATAATTAGTCTGTCGTTTATTTATTTATCGTTCATCATTTTTACTTTCACACGTTTAACAATGTTTTTCTACAAAATAATATTCGCCTCGTTTATATCCCTTTAGGTCCTAGATGTTTGCCGTTAGACGCGGGCACATTTCTGATCACGCAAAAATATTTCGTCTTACGCGAGAATGAGAGTGTGGCAGGTGGAGTAAGGCCCTAACAGAGTGGTGGCCCAGAGGATCCTGTAGAGCCCCTGGCAGACCTCCAGCAAGGTGGACTGATGATGTTGTTGCTGTACAGGGAAAGACCTGGATGCAAAAGGACCAAAACAGGAATCATTGCCGTTTAGGGGAAGAGGCTTATGCCCAGCAGTGGGTCATTTAAAAGCTGATGATGATGATACGCGAGAATCGATTTCGAAACGCTAATCCGCTGCGGCAATCATTTTTTTGTTAGTTTGACCACCAGTTAAAACTGAGACCATTGTAACTTGTAACCAAGTAATGTATCGATTGCACTGTTTGTGTTGATAAGTGTTGAGATAAGCTGATAACACGTAACCCCTGAGTACTGAGCATTCTCGTCTCAGTCGGCGACAGTGTCTCGCGTCGACACCACGTGAGACGCGACGTTGTCTACGTAAGATTCCTTTAATCTGCCAGTTTTTACGTCAGAAAATGTGAGTTTCATAACATTGTATTTTTAGATCATATTTTGGTGTACAAACGATTATTTTCGCATTCTTTTGTTTCTCATATTTTAATCATCATACTAATATTATAAATGTAAAAGTTTGTGGGTATGTTTGTTACCTCTTCACGCTCAAACGGCTGGACCGATTTCGATAAAATTTGGTATGGAGGTACCTGACATCCCAGATTAATACCTGTAATTCTCGTCATGTATCGAATTATTCATCAGGAGTGAACACATCTATATTCGCTGTTCAAAATAAGTCCCATCTCCTATCGTATGGTTGATGAACTACCTGGTGTCAGAGTTTAAACCGCCTGTAGCCCTCCGACATGGCTTCTCACCTTCTTTATAAATTAGTTATCAGTTACTAAAAACCTCGTCGCTTTTAGTAACTGATAACTAATTTATAATACGCACATGAATTAGAAAATACATTGCCGTGGTTTAAACTTGCGTCCTTTGAAGTCCCATGTCCATGGCCCATTTAGGGATCCGTTGCCGCTTCCCGATGACGGAAAGGAATGACGTCTCTCCTCGGGTTATATCTATGAACTTCATTATTAATTCTATTAGATTATCGTAATCTTAGCGTTCGATGTTTGTTGATGAAACTTTACTTAATAATGTAATCTTACTAGCTTTCTTCGCTTTATATAGTCTATTAATCGTTAATCATACTTTAAACAAAGAATCGTTTGTGTTAATGAAATTAAAACGATATACTTCTAACAACGGTGTTGTAATATCTAAGTTTTGAGGAGTTATCAATGTTACGTACGAAGACATACGAGGGTCAAACTGAAAGTTCTTAGAACTGGCCACTTATAAACAATATAATTAAAAAATAATTTTAAAATTTGAAAATAGAACTCTTTGCCAATATTACTGAGTATATATTTCATTAATTTGTCATTTGTTTTACGATTTGGCGGCAAATTGAAAATTGTCTGTGTCACGTCAACATGAATTTAACACGAGAAAATTTTCGTGCAATGATTTTTTATGACTTTCGATGTCATTTAAGTCAACAAGAAAGTTATGATAGACTACGATTGGCCTTTCACGATGAAGCCCCATCTCGTGCGACAGTTTACAACTGGTTTAATGAGTTTAAACGTGGTCGCACTAATCTCACTGATGATTTACGTGAAGGACGGCCTTCTACGGCGACGACTGAAGATAACATCTGTGTTGTGCGGCGTATGATAGAGACTGACAAAAGAGTGACCTATCAGCAGATTCGGACAAGCTTAGGCATCGGTATGAGTCAAGTGCACAAAATCCTCCACGAACATTTAGCAGTCAGGAAGCTTTGCGCCCGGTGGATACCTCATAATTTGACTGAGGCTCAAAAACTCCATCGTGTGGATTGGTGCCGTAAAATGATTGAAAGATTTAACGGAGGTGACTCAAATGCTGTGTTCGACATACTAACAGGTGACGAAAGCTGGATTTACTGTTATGATCCTGAAACCAAAAGACAATCTGCTCAGTGGGTGTTTCCTTTCGAGAGGTTGCCAACTAAAGTGAAGAGAGATCGAAGTGGGGGAAAAAAAATGGTGGCCTCGTTCTTTGGAAGGATAGGTCATTTCGCAACAATTGTGTTAGAGGATCAAAAAACAGTTTCTGCAGAATGGTACACTACCAATTGTTTGCCACTTGTCTTGGAAAAAGTTCGAGAGAAACGACCTCGCAGTAGGATCCTCCTTCACCACGACAACGCCTCGTCGCACACCGCTAAGCGAACGATCGACTATTTGGCGACATCAAACGTTGAATTACTGGGTCACCCGCCGTATAGCCCCGACCTCGCCCCTTGTGATTTTTATTTATTTCCAAAAATTAAAGAAAAACTTAAAGGAAAGCGGTTTATGAATGCTGAAGAAGCGGTGGCTGCGTATCGCGATGCCATTGAAGAGAACCCTAAAGACGAGTGGGCAAAGTGCTTTTCCCAGTGGTTCCATCGCATGCAGCGGTGTATTCACGTGAATGGACAATATTTTGAAAAGATATAATAAAACTAATAACTGGCTAATGTAATCAGTTTTTGATTTTCTAAGAACTTTCAGTTTGACCCTCGTAACTTAGGAGCTAAACTATCGCATTGTTCTCTTCGACATTATTTATATATTAACGCGTTTTAAGACCTTGTCGCTTTCAGTATTTCATGCAGTGAATGACAAGCCATTTACCATAATAAAATAGGTATATACCAAGCAATCAATCCTATCAAATAACAGCTCGTTGTCAATAAATTTTCCATAAGTCCCCGCTGGCTAGTTTATCTTGAGGTAATACCATTGATATACAAAAAACTGTATATCAATGGGTAATACCTATATACCCTTTAGATATTCCCACAGTCCTGAAATAATAGCTCGATGAGTAGGTACTATATTATAATAATTATCCTTACTTAACTGATAAATAAAATAATCAACGAATAATTTAAATTATGGATTGCTTTTGTATCTATTATTAGTTTTAATTTAGAGGTCAAACATAGCTGCAGTGCTTCAATGATAGGGAATTTTTATACTAGAATACAGAGAATTTTTAATATTGTTCCAGTATCGATAAACGAAGTCATGAAGATCGGGTTTATCGGAGGCGGCAGGCTGGCGTTCGCCTTAGCCAATGGATTTATCTCAGCAGGTAATTATTTGACGATTCCAACAAAACTATTTACCTGTGTATATATGTACGCATCATCATAAGAAGATGAATTCCCACGCTGATGATCATGCAATCGATATTATAATCTTCAAAAATCGACATTGTAAACGTAGGAATGAGAAATGTGTAGGTAGGAATGCTTAAAGTAGTGACTTTTGGCATTCCTACCTTTAGTTATGGTACCTATCTGGTGATAGGTAACTTGATTATTATCCTTAATCATAATCATTTATTCATATTTTATAAACATAGGTTTTACATAGATGGTATTAAACAAAAAAATTATAGTTGCTCTGTTTTTTCCTTTTGATCCTAATTTAGTATTTGGCAAGTATTTATAATAAGGCAGTGAAATAAATGAGCTAAAACGATTAAACAAGGCACAGCGCTTACTCATGCTTGATCTCCAATGTAATAATTAACTGAAATGGATCGTCTTTCAACTCCATGTACTTACCTTTCTACCTACCTAGTAGTACTAGATGAATGATGTTAAAATTTGTTTATCCTCGAACGACCCTTATCGCTGTTGACTCTAAAATAAAACGATGTTATACGACACTTATGACGCAATAAACAATTTTAGACACAGAACTGATAATGTAGGTTAAATTAACTAAGTATGTAGTACCATAGTACACGCTTTACGCGATAAACAATAACAAAAGGAATTATTTCTAGTTGGAATTAAGTTTTACTGCCTCGTTGGTCTAGTGGTTGCTAAGCGCGACTGCTGAGCATAAGGTCCTGGGTTCGAATCCCGGGTCGGGCAGTGTTACTGAGTTTTTCCATTAGGTAATTCTCAGTTGCAGCACGGAGTCTGGAATTGTGCCCGGTTGATGACAATAGGCTCGCCCCCTATCACATTGGGACCAAAAACATAACTGTCGAAATGTGGGTGTACTATATGTGCACCTCTGCCTACCCCTTCGGGGAATACAGGCGTGATGTTATGAGATTTTAATTTTTCATTCATTATGGTTGTGTACCTAATCAATACATTATTAACTTTATGGTTAATAGAAAGTAGAAATCTCCACGAAGAATTCGAATGTGTCGACAAACCCAATAATAAAAAGAACTAACTCTATCCTCTGTCCTAGCAATTTGCGTCAAGATTAATTTCAGGCCCCGACTGTGATGAGATCATGAGATAGCATTACGCAGCGTAATCATTCACTCGTACCTTGTCATTTTTTATTCTCACTGAACTAACAATAAAGTAAACTGTATCATATGTATGCATAGCCGCTGACTCCATCGGAGTTCGGAGCACGACCTACTCTTTAAATCCACACGCAATGCGCTATAGCGTGGGCATTGTACTGATCCCACAGAATATCTATAGTACACAGTCATGATACATGAGGTAGAAGTCCGATATGTTGGGATAGTGTTAACGGAAAATGCAATTCCAGTTGTTAATCAGCGACTGGTGCATAGTTTAAACTTGCTCAATTGATCACTTAATTTATCTGTTTTGACAAATGTATGGAAACAATAGACATATCACACATACCTAACTACCTACTTACCTGCTTGATGAATACTTTAATAACTTATATTAACAAGCAATTACCTTTACCTAATTTCCAATAGGTTTGGCCAAACCCGATGAGATCACGGCGAGCGTCCATCCAGCTGACGTGGGCAGCGCTGAAGCTTTCAAGGTAAACCATATTAAAAATAACATAAGTTAGGTTTTTTCACTATATATGGTTTTATATAAGTATAGGTTTTCAGCAGACAGTTATCCTGTTGTGAGTGAGTGATGGTATATTGGTATTTTGAGCATTATTTCAAGTATTTATTCTGTACCTATAAGAGTAAAATACAGGAAAATAAGTTGTTATAAATGTTTTTAGGCACAAAAGTAAACACGAACATGACTTTCAACATAAATCGATTTAAAAGTAAGTACCTAAGTAATTGCAGTTTTTTACTTATTATAATATGCATGTACGTATATTTGGTGTGAATAATCAAATTGAGGATCGTTACATCCTTTTCCCAATCTAAGTAGTCTGTCGTTGTCTTTTGTCAAAATCATCGTGAACTACAAGAATTTTTAACTTCGTCATTAATAAGAATGGAATACTATATCTAACCGTATAATACTTTAAATAAGTAAGCAATCTTCTGTTAGTTGAATGATTTAATCAGTGCCTTCAATAGGGGCTTAGTCCTCGAGTGTTTCTTCAGTCTACCACGATAGTAATCGATAGGATTTTAATAAAACAGCAGTTGGTTTTAGTTATTCATTCAAAATCAAATACCAAAGATAGAGTTTTTGCTGCAATCCAAAAACAGTTACATTAAAATATAACTAGGTTTACGGATTTTATCGCGGTTTTACATTTGCATTGTACGAACTTTTTCAAGGTTCGTTGTTTGACAGCGGTTATGTTCCATTTATGGTCGAGCTGCGATTTAAGTTGCTGTCAAATCATTAGCCTGCTGAGCGTCTGCGAGGTCCTGGGTTCGAATCCCGGGTCGGGAAAAGTGTTACTGGGTTTTTCGATTAGGTAATTCTCAGTAGCAGCACTGTGTCTGGATTTGTGCCCGGTTGATGGCAATAGGCTCGCCCCCTATTACATTGGTACCTTAAACGTAACTGGCGAAATGCGGGTGTACTATATGTACACCCCTGCCTATCCCTTCGGGGAATACAGGCGTGATGTTGTGATGTTATGCAAATCATTAGCGCAATACAAAACATTGTGGATCCATTCCAATTTAGCAGATAATATTTAGCGCGAACCGTTAAGAGTACTACGGTTAAGAGGCCTACTCTTTATTGACTAGCATGTATGATGAAGAATGTGTTAAGAGTAAAGAGATAGCCATATGCCATCCAAACTAAATGAACCTAGCCTACCTAACATACTCAGGTTTATTGTCAAATATACAATAACAGATGTTTATGAGGGGTAAGATTATGTGACCAATGACCCACTGAATCTTAATACGATTACGCGTTCACCGTCGACGACTCTTCGTACTAAATGACTGACTCGCAATAAACATTATTAAACTATGTCATTTTTTATGTTTGTTTGAAACAAGGTTCACAGTTTAAAAAAATATTCATGTATTTTTCAAGGTTTTTTGTATGTTTTCCAGGTAATATTTATGTAAGTAAATACTGCAATAATCATCTACGAGCAGTGCACTAATGATTTGCGTTTATTTATTAACTTGGTTGTTTGTATACGGTATATAATTTGCTGGACGATACATTAATTTAGTTCCGCTAAATCTTGGCGTTTGTGGAATGTGAAATCTTTTTTTCTTTTTCTTTTTTTAAAAAAACGTCGCCCCACACTAGGAATTTCTCCTGTATTGTGGGTTCACAAACATGAAATATCACATACACAAACACCCAGACTCGGGACAAACATCAGTGGTTCGCACAAAGTTTTGCCCCGTGCAGGAATCGAACCCGCAACCCTTAGCGCAGCAGTCCAATCGTTTAGCCTCTGCGCTAATCAGGTCGTCAATCGTAAAATACTTACATCTATGGGAATTTTGATCATCATCGTCAGCCTGTATCGATTATGTTAGGTATGGGCATCGTTCTTGTGCCAAGTTTTTCTGCACTTAACTGAACTCATGAGAACACTCTCACTCTCACTCTGGTCTCCTGAACAAATTATATTTTTTTATGAAAAAGGGAGGCATAAATTTCTGCTTAGTCCGGGTCTCTGGGATAGTGGTAGGAAATATTCCACTAGGTCGAAGTCACGGGCGGCACACACTATATTAGCTACTGTCTTGCAACTATAAATAACAGAGCATGTTGACAGCATTACATATGATCATGAATAACCATACAATTTAAATGAACGACACATGATATAAAGTCGGTTATCGAAACGTTGGGACAAACGTGTATTATACTATATTAAGTACAGTTTGTATTATATATATAGGTATGTATATTCAGTACAGTACCTTGACTTTGGTTCTCATTATATAGTCATGTAGATAAGCAATTACGTCGTATGTAGTTTAATTAGTCGGACGTCAAAGCAACCATGAGGTTTTATCATTGTTCATTTCATAGTCATCTTTATGATTTTACGTATACACTTTGAGTATTAAGTAAGTAAGAATAAGAATAATTTATTGTGTAAAAAATTACAGTCAGTGCATTGATTCCTGAAACTCACACTAGGATTCCCTGTGTCGTGAGTTCCAGGCTCCTTCATTCCGTTCACATTCGTATTGTTACACAAATAAAATATTTATCCGTTACAAAAAAAATCGAAATACAATCTACTCAAAATCTAAGAAAAATGAAACTGAAAACCTATGAATATTATTTTATATCGGCGTGTGTGTGTGTGTACGTGTGCACGTGTGCATGTAAGTTTATTCAGAAACAGCCAAAGGAATCCATTGCCAAACTCGTGTATGTACGTATTTGTGAATTACCAGAGTTGGTACATAATTTGTTCACAATATTTCGGTGTCGGTTTAAAGACTTGTATTGCCCAAAAGAACAGTACAAAGTTCACTTAAAAATGAGAAATATACAAAAATACTGATTAAATAAGTATAATGTATTGTTCGACATTCCATAGCAATTCAGTTATCAATTATTATTTCATGTTGGTCTAGTAATTGCTAAGCGCGAGGTCCTGGGTTCGGACCCCAGCTCGGGCAAAGTGTTACTGAATTTTTCCATAATGATTCTCAGTAGTAGCACGGAGTCTGGATTTCTGCCCGGTTGATGGCAATAGGCGTGATGTTATGGATGGACCTATGCCATTTATCGGGCCCATTGCTCGTTCAGCCTAACTAATAATAACCAAAGTCCTAACCTAACATTACCATCTTCAGAAACTGGGAGCGACAGCTGTCTTCGACAACAAGCCTGTGGTGGAGAGGTCGGAGGTGGTGATCGTGTCGGTGAAGCCAGACGTGGTGGTGCCAGTGTTGAAGGAGGTCAAGGACCTCCCAGATTCCAAGAACAAGCTCTTCATATCAGTGGCCATGGGAGTCAGCACTGCTGCGATTGAAAGGGTAATAACTATTCTTATTTATGTATACTTAAGACTTAGATTTCTTCGATCCTGTTAACCCGACTTTCAATAATTTCTTCCAATGTTTAGAATGAACCTCCATGGTGGACATAGGTTTTTCTAATTCCGGAAAAGACACGCAAAAAAAAATCACGTAAGCGAAGTCTTCTTCTTATCGTATGGTTGATGAACAACCTAGTGTCAGAGTTTAAACCGCCTGTAGGCCTCAGACATAACTTTACACACTGTTAAAAAATCTCTCAGGTGTGCTGGTTGGCCCACGATGTTTTCCTTCACCGTTTTTAGCAACTGATTATGAGGTAGAAGAAGTCACGCTCGTAATAAATAAAAAGAATATAGAGAAATACGAAAAGAGATGCAAAAACTGCAAAACTATTTTGTTTGATTTCGATTACGTGTATCTACATACTCGACATCAACATCGAGTATTAATAATCTCCTTATCAATTGTAGTTGGTAGCAGGCTTATGTTATTGTAATCTTAGTAATATATAATATTGTTAATTACCGGCATTCGATTGATGACTCGATAACAATCGACACACTTATAAGGAACTTATAACAAGCGAGCTGAAAGCAAATGTTTGTTTATTTCAAGCAGTTGGAATAATTTCATAGGAAATATTAATTTATTAACTTGAATTGTTATACATGTCTTTTTGTATTTTTTATGCATGTTGCCATGCTAGCCTTAAATTTTAGGTTCCCTTAATCAATGTTCAATTGGTATTATTGAATTTAATACGTTACATTTGGTCCTAACATAATAACACAATATAAGATAGATGATATACCCTAAAGTCTTGTCGAAGTTGTCTAAATCAAGCATTACTTACTTATAAGGTATCGTATAGTGTTATTTCCCAACGCAATTGATGTCAGATAGATTATATTATATTAAAAAAATAATTTATTTCAGACATCTAAAAATATCTATATTGTTAGTGTATAAGAATCTCCGTAATGTAACTTTTAGTACCGTTCACTATATTTTTGTATCGTATATACGGCTTGCAGGCATAGTTAGCTAAGATTCGCATTTAATAATTCGTCACTCGTTACACAAATTACGGAGTTTAGTCTCTTGTTTTTCTGATTGTTAAATCATGATGCCACCTGGCGCCTTGCTGGGGTTTTTACTCCGCGCAATGATGTACTAACACCGTAAATGTATTACTTGTTATCGTATGTTTTATAACAATAAAACCAAAAATACTACAATCAGTAAGTTTAATTTGAGGTAAGTAGTTAAACATCACCATCTCATGACACACCTCCTGGTTGTCATGAGATGGCATTAACTATATGTATATCTAGACGTGACGCAATTAAAACAAGACTAGAGGTAGGTTAAGAATACTGTAATTGAAGTTATGGATTTAACAGACACTATGGCTCAATTTACCTAGCTAGCTGAATGAAAATAACTTACAATTTAAAACGAATTAGAAATGTCAAAATAACTTAAAATTTTTGTTTCGTAAACCTCTGCATAGCCACCATCCATGGCATTTACACCTTTGATATAGTTATAAATGCTTCTATTTAGTTGGCCAATATTATTATTATTTATTATTTCAGCCATGATCGTCCCACTGCAGGGCAAAGGCCTCCCATGCCTTCCTCCATTCCTCTCGGTTGTGAGCTTGAATAGACCAATTTTCTTTAAATTAAAATACAATTGGCAAAATAATCTAAAGAACATCTTGTACTCATTCTTCTTATTTCCGTCACGGCTTCTCCTGTACAAAAAGGAGTTTCAAACTACCTTCTCGTCTTGTAGGTGCTCCCATCCGAGGCGCGCGTGATCCGTGTGATGCCGAACACGCCGGCCCTGGTGCAGCACGGGGCCGCAGCTCTGAGCCGGGGCTCCCGCGCCACGCCTGAAGACGCCAAGCTCACCAGCCAGCTCTTCCAGGCGGTCGGTACCTGCGATGAGGTGCCCGAGTACCAGATGGATGCTGTCACTGCCTTGAGTGGCAGTGGGCCTGCTTATGTAAGTATACGTAATACCAGAGACAAAATATCTATTTCCTCCACGGTAACTTGATCCTAATGAAACTTAAACTTTAATGTTTCTGACAGAATCAAATCTCCATGTTTTGACAATGCTGAAATATGGTTGTAACATGAAAAATCTAACTCAATCTCCGCGTCTTTGTTAACCATTTCTTATGGAGATTGAGTTATAAGGGGTGTCGGGACTGTAGGGGCGGTATCGTTAACTAATTATGTTTATAGTGTCATGGTAAATTGACTAAGTAACCGTCTCCCTAACCGCCTTGAGCTTATACACGAGATCTGTAAATCCACATCAAACAACAGTTTTGTATACACCACACCTGAACTGCCCCATTCCTCTGTAGGTGTACATGATGATCGAGTCCCTAGCGGACGGCGGCGTGCGCTGCGGGCTGCCGCGGGACCTGGCGCTCCGCCTGGCCGCGCAGACCGCGCTGGGCGCCGCCGCCATGCTGCGCACCGGCGCGCACCCCGCCGTGCTCAAGGACAACGTCACCAGCCCCGCCGGCTCCACCGCCGACGGCACCTACCATCTGGAACAGAACGGTACGCATTGTTCTTTTATTCACACTTTAACTACCTACGTGAGTTCGTAACCATAAAGCCCACCGGTTCCAAAACCAGTTCCGGAAGACCAGCAAATTTTTTATATAAAAGTTGTCACAACATGGATCAGTTAAAGTGGCTCATTAATCAATAATTTTTTTAAGAGGACAAGCTTCTGTCTTTTATTTGTCGGACCGCGTAAATTGTAAATTTGAGAAGACCTGGAAGAGAGATGATCTAAGCAGGGATAAAGCAAGGCCCATACCCAGCAGTCTGTTCCCAGCTGAAATGTTGATAATGATGATGAAGTCGGACCCTCAGTTTAAGATAGTTAAGTAGGTAGTTAGGTATCCTCCTGTGATATTAATGTTTTTTTCTGTTCGTCAGGTTTCCGGTCAGCAGTGATCGGAGCAGTGGCCGCGGCTGCCGACAGATGTAAAGTGGTCAACAGCCAACTGAACAACACACCGTAGTGTTACTGTGTATCTCCACTTATTCTAATGTAATACATGCAAATTATATTATTTTAGGAACACATTAAACATTATTTTCGTATGAAAATCTCGTTTTGATTTTGTATGCTAGTGATACCCTAAGATAAATGCAAAACAAGAATGCAAATTACTACTAGAGTAAATGAATGTAAAGGCGTAGTGATAAAGTTATCACAATTGTTGTCACATTTTGCGAGGCGATTAGCGCTGTGGATGATAGTCACACCAATGTGCAAATTGCGATAGTCATGTCCCTGAGAAAATCTGGAGCATATCCTATGATCTCCGGTCAGAGTTAAAACGGAGTAAAAATCTCACTCAATTCTTACATTACTTTTTTAAGTAACGCCATCTAGTTACACAAATATAAAACTATCAACCATAAACAAATGGGTCTTTAATCATACCAACGTTTCTAAAATAGATACTAGATGGTGCTATTCTACTCTTTGTATTTGACAGTTTATATTCTATGTCCCTTTATTATCTGTGAAAAGCCAAAAACGAGTTTATTGTCTTCCGTTTTGTCCCCAACGGCTAGTGAATTTAGTAAAATGAAACGTCACTCTAAATAGAGTGTAGAGGACTGAATTGAATTAAATTGCATTCAGGCTGAACGTGAATTCGCGACCTTGCGTTGCCTCAGCCAATAACATTGTGATCCGTTGTTACGGCCGGTGCTTCTGTTTACATCTTATCAACCATACCAGACAGTCTCATTCAGTCATATGAACGCCGCGGTAGTCGGCGTATGCTTATTAGAAACACAGGAATAGAATACAAATGTCGCGTTGTGGTGCGAAGGCTCCGTGTGTTCGGTGCGAGCTGAGCTGACCTTACATCTGAGTAAAGAAATCGACCCACGCTGCCTATAAAGAGACTCCTACGCGGCTCACTCAGCGATCAGAACTGCGACATCTAAACATTACAATGAGCGAAATTATGAAAAATACCAACACTCCCGCGTCGTTACTGTATACTGTGCAAGTTTAATTATAGGTTGAAAGTGTTTATTTAAATATATCTGTGAATGTAATGTGTCAGCGCTTGAAGGCGTTGTTGCATCGTGCGAGCGGCCCAAACTTCCAAATTCCGTCAACAATCAAGGCTACTGTTTATAGAAACTTGCTGTTCTTCAACTACAACTGTGCAAACTGGTGCGTAACACGAATTTATAATTATTTCTGTATCTGTCTCAATATCTTGAGATGCTGTATGATTTCGTTTGAGCTATTGAATTTTTTGTTGTTTAATCGCAAGTATCGCTATTTTATTGTCACGAATAAAACTCTCTTAGCAGATGATTTAAATATTTAATTCTGTAGCTAAATAGAGAATGTGATTGCCAAATCAACTTAAACATTAACTTCTTTGTATAGAATATTGTTGCATCTTACAATATCCAATGAGTTTATTATTAGAATAGTGAAACCTTCAATGAGAATAACATAACAATGCAATATATTTGTACATACTAATGTATACATTGTACTTATTCAGTTTTGGAGACCTTGTGCATAGTAAGTGCTGTCTTATTTTGGGTGTACATGGCAGCCTTGACCATAGTTATTCAATTACAAATATTGTATTTACTTTTAGCTGGTTTTACCTTACACACATGCACATAACCATGGAAAGGGTAAGCACTGGTGTTCCATGATGAGGAGTCTAGTCAGGAACCACAATTTTTATGTTATATCATACTAATAATTAGTGCAAGCCTATTGCCATTATTTGTGCCAACAACACATCTTAGATCCCTTTTTATTGACTGTGGAATAATATATTAAACCTGTCCGCATATTATGTGATAAAAGTATTATACAATCGCCATCACTCGGAAGAAGTCTACTGTTGAACAAAGGCATCCTCCTTAGAATGCCACAATAATAATACAATAATTAATCTCAAATATTAATATTATTGAGATCATGCATAGTGGGGACCTATACCTACAGTTCTTATTCCACTTGTCTATAAATTGTTTATTTAAGTATAAGTCAACTCCCTCAGTATGGTATATGGCTGGATACAGTATTATGCAACAAGTAATCTAAACAGTAATTAACTTATTGGCTCACTTTCTAACTTGTTGACATTTTAGGAAAGTTACTGTACAACGCTCCAAGTATGGTATGGAACTATAAAAACTTGGGTTTACACACCTACCGTCCCATAAAGAGACACTGCTTTAGTCTTTTAATGCTATTCTTACGAAATTGTCATGTGCCTAATCAATTATAACGTGAATGTATTAACAGTTAACTATTAAATTAATATAGGAAATTAAATATGTATTGGCACAAGTAGGATTCAAACTCGCGATCTTTGTTGTAGTCCACTGAAGCTGTTAAGACGTGGACAGAACCATTTTCACGCATTAAAAACACTAATTTAATGTAAGTAGGTATGTTTACTGTAGTCAGTTATTATTGGCAGGAAGTACTCAGTAGGAGTTCTATGACTTCCAGGACTAAGAAACCAGTCAGCAAAGAATTTTCTTTGCTTTCATTATAAACAACAATCAACACATCAACACTCACAGCTAACACAATACAAAACCATGCTGTCACCAGTGACCACAGGGGTCTGCAGTGTTAAAACAACCTCCAAGCTAAATAATATGCTACACTAATAAAAATATATATTATTATGTCCAACAGCAAGCCAGTATGCATTAAAACTGACTAGAAACCCAACTACTCAGTTACAATGTTCTATTCTATATACATACATAATATTCAGCTTAGATCAATCCACCAGTACTAATAATGGTTATTACTTTATTAGTAGTTAGTGGTCTTAGTAATGTCTTGAACAATATTCCATTATATAAGTTACTCTGTACATTTAACTATAAATAAAGATGATGTCTAACAGTCTAGTTATTATGTCAGCATTGAAAAATGCATTTGTTACTCTTGGTTAGATCCAAGAGCAATTGGCCATCATTAAGCAAAAAGGAACCATCCCACACCAACACCAAAATTGAGGTAGACATACTAAAGAGGTATAAAAGTAAACCTAATTCCATAATTCAAATATTAATATACAAGAAAATACCCTTAGTTGGCTATAAAACCAGCAGGTTTACTGTATCGCATTGATAAAAAAATATGATATGAACTTTAAAGTAAAATATCTCAAAATTAGTTTGATGTTGATTGGATCCTTTCTGCTTAGTTATGTCCAAATTATGTTGTAAACATTGTTTAATTCACCTGTCACATTTGTGCAATGCTTTAAATATGTTTGTTGAGTCATATCTTCTGTAATATAATTTCATAATTTGTTTCTATTATTATTTTGGTCAAATATGAGTTTTGCATGCCAGTATTGTTTAATTTATTTTCAAGCAAATAAATTTAACTATTCATAAGCTGCTTGCCAATTGTAGGGATTATTGTAACCCCCCCCCCCCAACTAAGGGAAAGGGTTTGTTCAACAGTGCACATCTTCCAATCTGATGATGATCTATTCATATATAACTGGATGGTGATAGATATGTCCATTATTAGTCTGAATTAAACTAAATGGGGTTGAAAAATTATGTTTGGCTTTCACTAAGATAAAAAAAGCAATTACATTTTACTGTAAGCTGAGTGGAAAAAGTATGCAGTAGGTAGCCAGATTTTAATCGTTATTTTAAACATGCACAAGCACATTAAATGGTAATTACTCAAAAATATATGAATTATATTCTGAAATGATTTGGAAGGATGTTAAGCAATTATAATTAAGATAATTAGCAGCAATAAGTATGTATTTGGTTTCACTTAAAAGTACCTAATTAACTAAAAAACTTACTTGTTTTGCTAATTAATAGTAAGGATACAATTAAGCTTTTGGATAAAGCTCAATCAGAGTTAGTATTGTATTCGAGATATTGATAGTATAGTGTATATTTTCTTTTGTACGACGACATTTTTTGCAAGATTGACCCTTGAATCATTGTAAGGTTGTATAAACACACACCTACGTAGTTATTTCCCTGTGTTGGCGATCCTAAACTAATATTGATAGAGTAGAGAGCATAAGTAAAATGCTTTAGGCATCATCCTATTATAACATAGTTCCGCGTGTAACCTCCTCCGCGTATAACAAACCGTGTTTTTCCGGTATAAAAAACACAGTAAAAATCCTGATTCCCTCCCTGGGCTTCTAGTCTCCTACATTTTAAATTTCATGACGATTCGTTCACTGGTTAAGTAGTAATAAGGTAAAAAACAAACACACAGTTCCTTTCGCATTTTATATAGTAAATATGTTTGTTACAGATGCAGCCTACGATATACCCGACTAAAATTTTGATACTCCAGTTCAATACCCCTCAAAATGGTCCTAAAGTACGCCAGATAAATAATAAGTACAATTAAGAAGAAATGCCCCAACTGTGTTAGAAAACTTTCAAGATAAAGAGATCAGCAGCACTGTTGTGCTACAGAGCTAGGATGGATGAGAGTGACGTCATCATATCATCCACGGAGATTATTAAAGGTAAGGGAATATGCTTATTGTGTGTATGAGATTGTACGATATCCGCCCACGTAAGTTGGACAGGGAAACCCGACTAGCGCTCGGTAGAGTCGAAAAAGATTATAGTAGGGATTGCCCAAAATGTTTAAATTTTCAGTGACGCACAGTTCACGTTAGAGGCGAAGTCCTAAAGTTAGTTCCGCACGTATTTTGGTCTAAACAATTGCTAGCTTCACATTTTCAACAATATTTTACATATAACAATAACAGCATAGAACTGTCCCACTGCAGTTCAAAAGCGTCTTCTCGTATAGAGATGCATAGAGCATTGATCTATCCCATAGCTTGGTAATATTTGTAAACTAGCAATAGGCCTAAAGTCTGTTACGATGATTTTAATTCCACATTTGTACGTAATACCCGTGCAAGTAATATCCCGCTAACCCGAAAACTGTACAAACAGGCAAACAGAAAGTTCGTTAATTAAAACAGTTGTAGGCAGTACGAATCCCAGTTTGGTGAATTAAAGTTTGAGAGGAAGTGTCGCGCGCCCGACTCCCACTTGACTAATTTAAATAATTGAATAATAAATATGAATTTCAATCTCTTCGCTACCAAATACAGCAGTTCCTTGACCATCTGGTCCAACACAGTAGTTGAGATCTTTTTTATTGATAGCCGTGTACATACATACCTCTTTCTTAGAGTCTGAAACTTTGAATGATGAAATACAACTGCACGCCAGCTGCGAAATAGAAATATAACTGCAAGGAACCGACTGCGCAGTCTACTTGCAGTCGACGTGCATTTCCTTATTTAGAAACTACATTACAATAAACAGCAGACCACCAACTGTTAGGATATAAAAACGCTACCTTGAACAACGGAACCCTTTTCAGAAACCTGTGCTTATTAAGTTATAAATAAAATGCATAATGTGTGTAGGCGGCACTGTCCGGAATGACGTAGGCTCAGCCAGCATACTTTGTATGTATGCTGCTGGCTCCGTGCTGTCTGACCTTCGCCGTGATTGATCCGTAGTTACGTGATCAAACGAACGGAACTTGATGATAATACAATACTGTAAGGGTGGACGATGAGAATATTAGAGGATGAAAAGAGGGTTGAAAGACAGTTCGCCATGATGATGAAAACCAGCAATGAATTTTACGGTGACTACAGGCTGATGAAGGCCAATGAACAGATTGAGATCTAAGAGTAAAAAAGAAATGGATGTGGTGATGAATACACAGAAGTAACCAAGTAACAGATAACAGATAGGACGAAAAATGATGTAAGGAGACTTTTATAGTGGTCTACGATCTTTTAAGGTTCACTGTGTTTCGAGATTTTCCAAAATGTATGAATTAAAGTGTCATGAATGGTATTATTGAGTGTCATACAGTTTTATGTTACGTGTGTGCACTCTGTTGTGTACAGCGTAGCTCGGTTCAGTCTGACCTTCGTTTAAGTTGTCGATCCGTTACTTATTACGTCTTATTGCTGATTTTGTTCTACTGTTGTAATGTAAACAAATGTTAGTGTTGTAAGGTGCTTACTGCTTGATTTTATCATCACGACTGTATTCAATGATGGATAGCAGCTGTGGCATTAGTTTGCAGGTACATTTCTACATTTAATCCGAGGTCAGAGCGTACCTTAAAGTGGCGTGTATCCGTTGCTATTAATTGGGTATTAGCGCTTTTTAATTGACACTTTTTTACATTTGGCATGTCTAAATATACACTTAAAATAGCACAAATCCCCTTTTCTTATTTTCTTAATATTCGTTATCGCTGAGAGAAAACCTTTACTAAGCACCACTTAAATTACCGGTAGCTAAATGTTATAAGCAGTTGCTAAATCTATCAACGCAAAACCATCTAGCAACTAAAATAATCGCGTGCGCACCGATTTATTCTTGTAGACAGTGAATACGTCTGAGTCCCGCATAATAAATGCCGAGTTTGGTATGTGCTAAATAACCAGCGATCGCTTAACAGAGTTTTTTTAATGTTCGAAGTCATTTTGGTGTAGTAGATGAGTTTTGGTGCCAAGAAAATGGCTTTATGAATAAGTGTGATCTGTTTACGTTACCGCTGTATAGGCATGCGTCATGCAGTGCCAGGATAGGTTATTACCTAAGATTTGTGACTAATATTGCATTGTATGGAACTTATATTTTAGTTCCAGTTAAATATGTAGCTGCACCTGGAAATAATTGAGGTCTGATATACCCCTGACCTCTCCAGTAGGCCCATGTCAAGCTAGTAATTGAAAACAGTGCTATACTGTATGATACAGATCAGTATACTTGCGGTTCTAAATAAACGTAGAAATAGGTGCGAACCCTGCGTGTGTCCTTAGCGTAGGTACTTGAACGTATTAAATTTACTGTGTCTGAAAAGCTACTAAGGCCTCGCCAATTGTCCAGTGAAGCAGAATAAATTATCTCTTGAACGAACAGACCATTAAATTGGTAGCTCACATGCGGTCTAGCATTGTTGATGCTCATAAACTATGGTAGAGGTGACCTGTATTATTTTGATTTTATAAAACGTCGAAAGAAAACTATGCATCTATTTTAAAGAATAATGCGCCCACGAAGAGACGTGATTGCAATTTTATAATAGTGCATGAAGCTTATCTATATCTAAACTTAATAATCTATTGTAATGAGAAGATGGGCAGCAGTGTCTTCTCTACCTTTGCCACCAATACTGCGATCCCCAAGCTGCATGCCATACGTAGGAATTATGGCAACTCCAAGGGGGAGACCTTTGTTCATTAGCGGACGTGTTCCGGCTGATGATGATTGTAGGGAGAAATATTCCGGCCGTCATCCATCAGATTGCCAAAATCTTTCCACCAATATATAAAATGGACATTCAGAGTGGACATAGGCATGCTACGTTGATTTCGGAAAAGAAAGGGAAAAGATTCCACGGAGACGTCTGATGTCGACTTCTGTGCCACTGATCTTCGCCATGTAAACGTTATATATTGTGTTGTGATGTATTATTGTTATGGCGGTTGCACCAGCAACAATAATTACATCACATAGGTTCTGGATATGTTTTAGTTCCTATCGGTAAGCCGCAAATGATTTCCAATTAAAGTTGCGGTTTCTATACGAGTGTTCGCTGTTTTTGTTATATTAAATTATTAATTGGATAGTTATTGTTTTAGTCGAGTCGCGTGTTTCGGAAAACAAAGCACTTTTGCCAACATTTTTCTTGAGTCTTTGGTAAAAACGTGTCTGAAATTCAATGCTGAAATTTGAGGATTTTATGTTTTTAAAGAGATAAGAGGAGCGTGTAGAAACTCAATAGACAAATGACCTTACTAGAGTCTTGGTTAAAGATTAATCTACCAGTTTCATGTGAGCATATAACACGCTTTTACAAGCATCAAACAATACAATCCCCTGTGTCGTAGCGACCATTACAGGCAGAAATGTCATTCACAAACAACCCATTTGGAACAAATTTGATTACAGCCATAGCATAATATGGGTCGTATAGGTTTTAGTTCTATTGTTGGATCCGTACCTGCGACCCTGGGCTTTATACCGGATTTAACATACGGTACGTATTACGTTTCATCCCACTCGTTCTTATACCTACCTTTTTAGATAAACCATCTGACATTTTGCTTGTACTTTTATCTACTTGCTAGAATGTCAGGTGACTTAGCGAAGGTACCTTGGCAATTTTGCGAGTACTCTTTCGTATACAAAATAAAAATCTTATTTCCATGATTAGAAAAGTAAATTCTCATTGAAAAATGTTGGATTGAATTGAAAATTTTTAGAGAGATTGCGAACTATTGTCCCTATAGCAAATATACACAAAGTAGGTACTTCTATTTGCTATATCTTAATTTGAAAGCTTCATTCTAGTCCGGTATAAATATCGGTATTGCCTTGATTTCGTGAATGAACACGAAAAACCAAAAAGAAATCTCAGATAAGGTTTTAAAATTAGGTAGACTTCTATCTAGGAGGTTATCTATGGGTGATATAGCGAGAATAAGCTCAACGATTTTCTTTGTTTCAATCGTTTGATCATGCTACGTTAATTTAATGCTATCGGTAGAAATTGAAAATGACGACCTGATTGGTGCAAAGGGTTTGGACTGCTGCGCCAAGGGTTGCGTCTTCGATCCCGCACGGGGCAAAAGTTTTTCTGAACTACAGATGTTTGTCCCGAGTCTATATTTCATGTTTGTGAAACGCTCCCACGACACTGGAGAAGTTCCCAGTGTGGGGCATCGTTTTTTTAAGAAAAGATAATAAAGAAATGGATTGTAGTAGTACTTTAGTCGATGTGTAAAATAGTACTGTGTACGTACACAATTAACTTCTATAAATAGTTACAATATTAGAATTAAGATTTGACCTCGTGTTCGCCTACATTTGAATAATGTCACGCCCTTGGGAATCAACTATCAAGGGCAGTAGATAAGGTTTGATAAAATTCATGAAACCTTAATGTTTAAAGTCGATAAATTTGGTCGCCTTTGCCAAGGACCTTTTTCACTAGAAATATGTCGATGTAGTAGGGATAGTAAACTTTATGACGAAGGCTTTAAACTTGGACGTAAAGTTACGCAAACACTTTAATTAAAGTAGACTGCTTTGTTGTTGGATGGATGAAAGAAGAGTGACGAAGCGAATACATGAGGCGAATGTTAGTGGAATAACCAGAAGGAGAAGACCTCGGCGAATATACTTGGACCAGATCAAAGATGTTGTACAAAAGGTTCAAGTGAGGAGTACCCTTAACCGACGAGCGAGTATGAGGAATGTGATGCGAGTGAATGAAGTGAAAGAAGTATGTCAGGATCTTAGCAAATGGAAATCCGTGGTCTTTACCCACCCCTCTGGGAAATAGGCGTGCTTTATGTATGTATGTATGCCTTGTTGGTCTAGTAGTCGCGAACTCGCTGCGCATGAGGTCCCGGGTCGAGCGAAAATCTGGGTTTGTCCAGTAGGTTCTCAGTAGCAGCATGGAGTCTGAATTTCTGCCCGGTTGATGGCAATTGTGGCGTTGCGATGTAGGGAGGCCTTTGTTCAACAGTGGACGTTTTCTGGCTGATGATAATGGCAATAGGCTCACCCCCTATTACATTGGTACCTATAACATATGTAACTGGCAAAAGATGGGTGTACTTTATCTATGCCTACCCTTTCGGAGAAACATGCGAAATGTTATTTTTATGTTTTGTTTTATTAAGTACGCACGATATTAGTTACTATCGCGAAACAACACTGTAATCTATTTAGATTATGAAGCAAGAACTAAGTTTATAACCCATAAACAACTTATCGTATTTGTACTATTTTGAATGTCTACAAGGCGCCTGTATTTGTAGATATAAGCAGTCTTAAGATCCTGTACTTGTTAATTAAGAAATAAATAAGTATGCAGAAATTAGCGGTAACATCTTAAGTTTCTTGGATATTTCTAAGGGTGTTGCGTATTTATGATATTGTGATGAGAAGTACCCAGCCTCGTTCTCGATTGCCAGATAACTACCTATCAGTGTTTCCTCTATTCAGTGCTACCTACCGCCATCGACTAACGGACAACTTAAAAATAAAGTATTCGGTTCTTAAATTTACCAAATCAAAGAAAAAACAAAACAACAGGAAACCATTAGAAAACACATTTAGAAGACTTTTCCTGTTCCTCAAAGCGATAACGAAAAAAAATAGAAAAGTTTTTAAAAAACCTTTAGCCCCCACACTATGAACTCTTAAAGCAGGACAGTTGTCGTTGTAAAAGCGAGATGCCGCTACGATCAGTAACATGCGGCGTCTCGCTTTCACAACGTACACCGTCGTGCTTTAAGAGATCATGGTAAGGGGACATATAACTCTTTTTCTGGTATTCCTTACCGACAATGCAGCTTAAAATGCTTTTCGTCTTTTCCAATTAATACCACAGTAATTATGGGACCTTCAAATTTCATAAATTACCATAATGGTTGCTAGCGGCCATTGAAATGCCATTACTTAAGCTTAACCCTTCAATGAGCACTGAAAGAAGGCTAACCCCTCGGCCACCCTTTCAAGGGAGTTATGTTCGCTCCGTTCACTATTTCATTCGAGCGATTACTTTATGGAATACCTGCACGGAAAACCTCATGCTGTGTTTAAATCGGCTTTTTGTACCTATTTCATGTTTGTCACGTAGTCTGTAATGCCAGGACTGAAAAAGGATGTTTTTAGACTGAGGCAAATATTTATGTGGTATATTTACGTCAGTAATCTTCAAGAAGAGCAGTTGCGGGCCGACGGCAATTCATTTTCGTTCATTGATAAGTATTCTGTTTTAATTGATCACTTAGATAAATTCCCGTCATTTGTCAAAACTGTTTTTTCTTGCTAAGTTATTGCTTGTCTTATTTCAGTAACAGTTCTTACCTTAACACATAGTCCTAATTCCGTCCCAAATAGAATTCCAATTGTCTTCAAACTCCTCAAAATGCCAGCCTACAGTACAGGCGAACTATTAATTGTCATTAATGTGACAGATCGTCCATATTTTCCGAGTCAGACCTCATTAAATTTAACTTACATCACTCCGACACATTACAACCTACTCAAAAAGAACATTAACCTGACAAAGAAACTAAACAAATAACATTAAAAACGCTTAACTCCAAGAATAACGTGTCTTCCATATTTAGCGTATGGAAGCGTGGGGTTGTAACGACAATTTAGTGGCGGGGACAAGGCCCCGCTCCCCGTTATGTGCATATTACACACCGTAATTCTGCCAATACTATGAAGTACATAATACATTAAAAGACAATTTCAGTAGAGACTGGTGTTAACAAACCTGTGTTTAAGATTACTAGGCTACCCACTCAGGCTCGGACCGTATATTAAAATTATGAGATTTATCTTTAGCAAAATGGCATAATTTATACAAACATAACAATATGAAAAACTTAATCACTTATAATACCACAAGAGCTTCAAAATTATCGGGAAATGCCAGATAATTTTGAAGCTCGTGTGGTATTCGGGGGATTATTTTTCCGTCCCAAATGTCGGCCAATAGAATTGCACCATTCGACGTCACGTGGTACAACCTAAAAATAATCAAAAAATTATCAGTATAATACCATGTAGGTTGTACCACGTGACGTCGAATGGTGCAATTCTATTGGTCGATATTTGGGTCGGAAAAATAATCATTATTAATCACGAGCTGACCCGATGTTCTCCTGTCTTAAATATGAATATTGCATTCGACTGGCAGGTATGTCAAACGCCACAAAGTTACATTAGAAAATTTTCTAATGTTCCGCGCAAATTTCTTTCTTTTTTCTTTCATAAGAACCTTGTCCTAACAAGAACAAACACAACAAAAAAAGAATTAACGAAATTGTTCCAGCCGTTCACGCGTGAAGCCGTGGCCAAGGGAAATAGGGATTCATTTTTATATTCACTTAAAGATAACGTTTTACAGCAAGAAAACTTTATTTTATCAGCTTGTAAAGGACTATGTGCTTGAGGCGTGGATCGATTAGGAAAACTGCCATATCCAATGTACTGGACAGATTGATATCTGATCGTAGCTCGTTGATAGCTTTCAGATAGACGCAGCTGTCTATGTTCTTGATGTGGTTCACTACTCGTAGTTTACGGTACCTACAGGTGGGAAACGGTAGTATCTTTGGACAGATACTACACGACGTAGAGCCTAATATTACGAAATTGCCTTGGGCCAAGTGTCGCCTCATATGCTATTATGCTGCTAATGGTATTAACCACTCACTACTACCCCTTTTATCGTCATCTTCAGTCTAGTTTAATACTATGAAAATAACGTTTACTTTTTTTCTTTATTGTTATACCGGGTTCAGATTCTATTTTTTTTGCTGCATTCCGGACACCCTATTCACAACTGTTTTAAAAACGATTTTCCTAGGCCAATTTATGTCGACTGAAGTATTTTCATAACACAAATGTATTTATATTTCATTGAACCATAAATATTTATGCAAATAATACTGAGATTTTTATATTACTAGGAAGAACGTAAAATTACGTCAAAGAAAAAGGTTTTACTCTATAATGCATATGCAGGCTGATTAATGGGATTGTGTCGTGTATTAATTTCTTTGCACCACCGTGTAATGTATGGTAATGGACTTAGTAAGGCTTACAGTCCAATATAAGGCTTTATGGACCTCGTAGGAAGCGTGCCCACTTTATACTGATTTGGTAACATCGGGAGAACTTTACCAAACGCAAAGTGCATTAGCTCAAAGCCGCTTATGGTACTAACTTTGAAGATTACCCTTCCGTACTGGTAGTTAACATCTGACCATATTTGATCCTAATGGCTTTTCATTTCAGTTGTATATTTAAAAGCATTTGCCTGTTCCATCGTTTTCAACTATATGGTGTTCTTATCGTAAAATGTTTTGTCTCGTTAATTAACAGTGCGAAAGATTTTTTTTATAAAAATACAGACATTTAACATGTTGAAAATCAAGCTACAATATATATTTTTGTTCATATATAAATTGTATTATGCCATCATTAGCATAGTACCCAAATATTGAATACACGTTTTTTTGTAAGACACAAACTTATTTTAAGGATTGTAATATCTTTTCAGAACGATCCTAACAAAACCCGCTACATAAATTCCAACAAAACCAAGACCGAACCTTTTCGGACTCCAATTTCAAGCCTAGACGTATTAGGATTCAGTTTCTTGCATGCCTCAATGTTTTCTCGATATCCGAAAGGTCAAAGGAAATCGATATCAATTACTATTGTAACTACGTTACTCGCCTCCTTCGTCGATTTGGACCAGACGGAGTCCCTTGAGAACACACCTAAGAAATATGTTATTGGTTGTAGGAAAGTTTGGAGTGAGGAGCCAAAACTCTCTGACAGCTGGTCTTGTTCTAAGTGTATTGTAATATTCTATTTGCTTAGTTATCGTGGCTATAATGAGAATTATACTATCGTGTAATGTATTGATTTTGCTAGATTACTGTAATACTAAAGCACTTCAGTATTATTTCTGCTAACTGTAATTAAGTCGCATATGCGTGTTAAGTGCAGCGGTTGTTGGCTGCGATTATAAGGTTCTTTTTATAATAGGTTTTCTATCGCATTATTTCAAAACTACAAATGTCGACTTTCCGTAAATAACTGTATTATAATTTGCATGCAAACTCTTTTGACATCAACTTAGATAATTGTGGCTAGTACTGTCTAGTTAGTCACACAGGTTCTAAGAACTTTAACCTTTTCCCTGACCCGTTCACGCTCTTGCATAACCAAAACTACAAGCTTTATTTACAAGACAGTTCACGTAAATTGGCTTTTAAAACGGAATATAAGGTCACATGCATTTTTTATGAACGCGTCTTCACTGTGACCTTCAATTTAGATCGCTATCAAAACATTTTTCAGTCAACAAACCCATGAACATATATTAAAGCTTCATACGATGTTATGATTTATTGCATCTTCTTTAGGAGCACGCACGATGATTATTGGTTTGGATTGATGATCCATATGGAAGAATCGTCGATAAAAGTTCGCAATAAAAGATTTTGATCGCCTTAATGAATGCTATTTGAGTTTTGGCCGAGACTAATATTATTGTCGTTTATTTTCGAATATGACTAGGCTCGCATATTCATCAGTTAACTAAGATTTAAAAACATATTTATAGAATAGATTGATCTAGTTCAGGACAAATTGAAATCGTCAGGACCTACGCTTGAAGTAGGTACAGCAAGATGAGAATATGAATTTGTATCTGTCTACTGTTTAATTAAAGTGATTGCCTTGCGTTTAAATTCAATAAAAACAAACGCCTTACACTAGTACTTAAAGCTTTAATAATGATTATTAAAACAGCACTGGATTTAAAACTGTAGAGATATTTATAATCTCGGCATTACAGTTGCCTACATGAATGCGTTAAGCATAATCTACATATTTCAGTCTTTGCATAAATTGTAGCGATGTATTGCACGCTCACCGCTCGACTTGGAATATTAATATTATGTTGAACGCGTATTTTCTACCCTCAATGAGCGCTGTTTACCTATTTATATTCATGCAGGATTGTTTATTCTAAGTAAACGAACGTAATTTGTCTGTAAACTTTCCTAGAGGGAATATTTTGTAGAACTAAATTACTTTGCTATTTAAATTGAATTGTTAGACACTTAAAGCGTCTTTTAATGTCTTCTAAAGGATGTTAGAGAAGCGTTTGGTCATTGGGTTTCCTCACATTGTACGAGAAACAATAATAAATAACATTATCGAAGAATGGTAGATATTAGCTGTTCTTACTAACCCTTCCGTGTAAATTAGCCATTCATCGTTACACCAACGATGAATGCAACGTTTCCTTGAAAATATGTACAACATAAAAATGTTGTTCAACATTCATCTATAAGTTCGTCTAAGAACTGTTCAAACACCAACATCTTGTCTAAGTCTACTCAAAATCTCTAATAATAAAATATTTGTTAGATGATTTTTAGACTATCCCATAACTACACCGCAGTTCTCGTTGAATTAATGGTAAACATAAATAAACATGACAGTGGTGCTAAACATTATTGAACTATAGATTCATAGGTACATGCAGTCGAACAATAGGTGACGGTCATAAGTCGTAATAGTCATAATAGTAACTAGGAGATTTATGACCGCGTCTGCAACTCACTATAAACAATATGAACATAGACAGTCCACAGGTTCGTACCAACGCAATATATTGCTGTCCATTTCAGTGTTTTGTTACTAGATGATTAATTTGGCCTTGACTGATTTAGACATATAACTAATTCGTGGTTCCTACGTATATGCTGCTCGGTTTCAGGCTTACATCTTGACCTATGAATTAGGCTAGATTTCACGGTCGATTTAACAGTAATAACTATTATGTTTATTGTTCATGGATGTTATGAATACTGCAGTTAGCTTCATGCATACAAAACGGTTGTTATACTTGCATAGAAAAAGCGGCTATCCCAGTTAGATATTCCTAATAAAATTATGCGTCATAAGTAGTTAGGTAAGGCTTTCTGAAAACATGTGTGAATTCTGAAAAATCTATTATAATAGTATTTCAACGGAGCCAATACGAAACATCCTTCACATTTTTACCTATATATATACTATGGCACATCTTAAGTTCACCGAAATGAGATCTTAGGTTCTACCTTTATACCTCATTAATTCATACCGTAGGTACCCTTTGAAAGGGCCTTTCCAATTTACACTAGACTAAGTCTAATATATATTATACTATACCTATGTAATTACCTCATTGATTAACACCAAACCCTAGACTTTGAAAGGGCCGCGTCAATTTACAGATGACATTAACTTCTATGAGGCTCCGCTATAACTTTAGACGCTAACTGGAACAACCTTTTTTGATTAAAGTAATAAATTGTCACCTTATGGTCCCCTAACATACGTATCTCACCAGCTCAGGTGAATCATGGTTCTTTAACATGTTCTGTTTTGAGTCAGACGTTACTTTTAATGGAGTATTTGGCAATGTTGTTCGGGCTTGCGTAATTATAAAATAGAGATTTTTCTTCTCCGAGATAAAAAGTAGCCTATTTCCTTTCCGAAATTTTCTGAGTTAACATAAGATCACTTTCGCATTTATAAATCTTAAGAATTGTTGTGTGCCCTAGAAATGTGCTTATATCAGTATCAGTTTCCTTGTATTGTTACAAGCTAATTTTCTACTACAGACTGCCGACACTGAAGCTATCCAATAGAGATAACTCCCAACCGCAATTTGCTATGAAGTTGTAATTAATATCTGGATAAAAGAGTAGATCCTTATATTCGTAATATCTGCCGTCTGCCGCCATCTTTATCTTGATACAGCTCCCCGAGACTCGAGCATTCGACGTGCTTACCGTTGACATTAACCCCTTAATCTTCTCCGACGCAATTATTATTTAGGACCGTGGACCTTCGGGATTCTTGGGCAATAATCATGCGCTTATTACGTTTCATTTCCATTAACACGTAATATGGTGTCTTCGTATTTGGCTCCGTAATGAAGGAGGGGTCTTATACCTACAGTGCTGGTTCTCTATGCCTTCCTAAATAAGTTTTATTATGATACTTTAGCATCAATACAAAGTTATCAAACGCTTAACAATTTGCTAGTAATATTTAGCCTGACATGCCAACAAATTGCCGTTCGTTCAGTAGGTACTAACGCTGTTAAATCAACGATAAACTCCCTAAAAACTTCAAAAGGTTTTTTATTGCGGCGTATTCCGTGTTTCGAAACTCATTAAAGTCTTAACTTCATTACTTTTTGCTTCAACATACCGACAGTTTGACGCAATTCCTCGCTGAAGTTTCAAGGTCGCTCATCGCTCAGTTTCAAGTGGCTACGTACGAACTCTGCCTGGCTAGCCCACTGAAATAGCTGTAATTTCCTATTCAACAGCTCCACATGCAATAAAGGTGCGGCGCGAGTGTCAGCGTGACCTTGGGACTGTTACGTAAGTGTATGCAAACTTGGGGCGTGGTCCAAGGACGAGCGCGCGCGATTCCGTTCATTAGCATCGCAGTATTTATGTTTTTTGTAGGCGTTGGTTTGGGAATGACTTGTTTGATAGTTTCCGTTTTAATAGCTTTGGTGACGTTTTGAGTAATCTTATGTGATTTATCTCCTGTGACTATGTAAGGTTAGGCTTTAAATCTAAAATTAATCGACTGAGAAAATATCAGACGAATATTTTATTTTTGTAACAATTTGCTAATTTTCAATTTTGCGTTGTTTATGTTTCCATGCAGTTTTCAGACATTCATTTCATTGTTGTGTCTTATGGCACCGTAAAGCCAGGTGAAGATCAGATCACTTGATATAACACAAGGCCATGGGCAGTTTAAGAAACGATATTTGAAAACAACCTCACCTACTGGAACACTGTATGCTTAAGAACAAAAACCTTTATCAATAGCATGAACTTCATAACGTCATTATGCGTCGTTGACAAGGACGATACATGACGTAACCGTCGCTACGGAACAATCTTAATACAAATTGTGATGACATCAATGGTTTGAATCCCGCGGGTTGGCCGAAGGTAGATCGAAGGCCGAAGGTAATCATCATTAGCATCATTGTATGCTCTGTAATCAGAGATCTTAAACTTCGAGTATCTTGTGACTAAGGCTGCGAACTGCACAGTGGTTCCCAAAGTCTTATGAAATGCAACTAGTTTCGACCTACGCTCACGGTTTTATGTGAGCATATCAGTGTGATCCTTTGGTATCATATTCCTAAACGTTTAAAAGATATGATAAGGGTTGTGAGAAATAAAATAAATGCTAAACGGTGTGAAGAGAAGTTAATTACTTTTTTAGATTGTTTTCATTTATGACTTTTTCACCGTTTAAATTGTTCGTGATTCAAACTTTGGAAACCTCTGTCTGGCACGTACCTAAGGCATGGTCTAGAGGCAATTACACCCACTTGACGTGACCCTCCATGTTACGTTAGCAGTGCAAGCTAAAATAAACCAGCCTTTGTTTTTACTTGGGCTTGCCGCGCATTTCCTGAACGTAGGGTTTTACGGCGCAAAGCTCGCTATAAATTGTAACAGATTATAGTTTTTTTAATTGCTGGTGTCTTAGTATTTTATGTTGGGAGCATTAACTCCCAGCTGCGGATATTCCTTTACGGACAATGACGTCACGGTTTTCCAAGCCTGGTAATTTACTGATATAATGTAACAGGGTATTTGTGGAGTAAAAAAAGGTTCTCCATTTTTTTTGGAGCTTACCTTTTGAAGACGGCTTTTGATATTAAATTGTTACTTAGATACGTCTCATAGCTCTCAAGACTGTAATATATAATCTAACGAAATATATGACAACAGACCAAGATCTATTTTCCTTTAGAAAACTCCACAAAGGCTTTACGACTGGGTTACGTAGCCCGCATCGCAGATGAGATCTTTTCCCCAATTTATTTGTTTAATCAAAGTTCCACGGTTGAGAACGTTCTTCAAGGACCTCATAAATTCTTTACAACTGGAGAATTGTGGCTTATTTATTGTCCCACCCGAAGAAAGATGACTTGCTCACAAACTCTGAGCTACTTGTGTTTTTAGTAGGTAGCCTACCCGGTAGCTTATAGTCACGTGGTCGGTCTTTGCGACTTTGTGGGACATGTCAGGCGACTGTCGAGGGACACGGATGTCGCGCAAGCCCCGCGATCCGTAGATGTCGCAAGCAATGTCGGACACGTAAATTTCGTGTCGAGCAACAGAGTGGCGGGACAAATGTCGCCTAGCGAAAACGCGGACTTAGGGTTTGTTATCTTTTGTAAGCCTTAAATCTTTCAGGGATGTAGGTAGTACACCCAATAAACCAAACATAACCAAGTAGAATTGTAAAGTATAATTAGGCTAGTTATTATTTATATTATGTGTTTACTACAAATGTAACCTATCCGTAAAATAAACTACTAAATATTTAATCATCAGTAATATAAATGAAAGCAAAGGCAAGGTGTACGATTTCCTTTTGCTAAAATAAAATGATGAACAACCATAGTAAATGAATTTTCCGAGCTAAATACTTCTTCATAAAAAAGTTGAAATAATAGTTTATGAAAAAAATAGTTGGCACGCTCCATAAGAATACAACTGCCTTCTGACATGCGATTACCTTACAACCTTGTCACCCCAGCCTGTACCATTTAATTTTAGTTCTCACGATGGTACACTATTAATTTTACAAAACTGTCTAAGAAATTTACTGGCGGGTTAGGTCGCTGTAAGCCTAAACGAATACTTTAATAATTACTTGGTAAAACTAGACGGTTTTCTGTTTGGTTTTTTGGCACCTAATTTCGCAAAATTTCTGGACGGAGTAGACTTTAGGGATGATATTTTCTTTGTTGAAGTCTTGCTAAAATTAAAACTGAACGAAGATAAATTGTGTGTTGTCATAGTTTTAATTGGTTAGATCTTTTAGCCGGATTACAGCTAGCTTTTCAAGTTGGAAAGTGTTCTTCATTGTGTAGAGAAGCATTAGCAGTATTTTTGTTTAATAATTAATCAATTATCACTATCACTTTAGTAAAAAAAAACATACAGCCGAATTGAGAACCTCTTTCTTCTTTGGTCGGTTTATAAATAATTGAGATTGCTAAGACAACGTGATGAAGCCGTGTCAACCATTTGTATTCAACATAATATATGTACTACTCAACTAACAAATCGGGTGTAATTCTATCAAATATGCCTGTCTCAAAGTAATCGAATAGTTCTCAAGTTAAATATTGTCTCTTTGTGATCACAATATTATACAGTAACATTTATCGAGTCTATTCTCCTAACGACAGGCTTGAAACTTTATAGCCAATATTACCGAATTCTTATGATAAGTTCGATTGGACTAAGTTTTGTCATAATATCATAAATATCATGAAATTAGGCTTCGAAACACGCAAATACATTAACTAGACTAGACAAAAACTGCATACCTAATAATGTCTTCAGTAGTTCAGAATATTTATATTGGTGCTTAGTTGATCGTGAAATATATGTCTAGCCTCCGAGTTTATTGACATAATCACTCTTTTCGTTTTATCTAGTATGGCAGAACAGCTTTATAACCACACATCAATATAAGAAAGCTTACCAAATTGAAATCGATTCGTTAGCACTTTTGCTTTTCTAAGGATCCCGATATCGAAGCTTAATAATAATTACAGAATGGACACTATAAACAAGCAATCAACCAGGTATCCATTAGACTTGAAGACCCCATGAAAACCAAAAGCAAAACTCATGGATACCCTATGTTTCCTAGAGTAAAACAAATCAGACAGCTATTTCAGCTCTAAATAATAAAAACCAAGTCTCACTGACATCCCATTTATCGTGCCAGTTAGCCTGCATGCAATGCGGACGTTAACCGGGCAATACCAACATTCAACTAGTAAACAATACTGAAACATCATTAACCATTTCTATTACTTCCAGACAGGCTGTACTTCGCGACTCTGAAGACCGGCTACAAGCCGAAGCCAACACGAAACAGCAAATACTTCCACATAGAAGATGAGATCGTCTACGAGAACTTTTACTTTGACTTCGGACCTTACCATCTGTGCCATTTGTACCAGTTCTGCAACAAGCTTAATGAGGAATTGGAGAAGAATCCGAAGAAGAAGATCGTCTTCTACACGAGTAATAATGAGACGTTGAGACTTAACGCCGCCTATCTCATTGGGAGCTATCAGGTATTGTATTGTACGTACAGGGGGCTAGGGAATCAGTACTGCTGCTTATAATATGCACAAGGTTAGGTTGGATTAGATAACTTTGAATACACTCTTACATTGCAATCATTCTCATATCATATTCATTCTCTCGGGGTATTATCTGCGTCGCGCGTGGAAGACGACACGCAGTCTCAGGCCTGTCTGGTCTGACAATTTATTCTGGAATCTCTTAGAGGGTCTAAATTTAAAACGAATCTAAGGCCAGATTCTTCCATTGCCATGTATTTTTTATCAGTAGAATAAATTTGACGTTCACATAACTATTTTACAGACTACATACTAAAATAATTTAACTGATGATGGAATAATCGCCCCTTATTAATCAGTAGTATTCATTGATATTTCACAATTTGAAACAAACGGGAGAAGAGGCTAGTTAGTAAGAGTTAGGTTCCAGTTCAGTGAGCCATGTCCTAAGTTTTAATCAATATTCGTCGTCTATTATGCACACCACTGAATATCACTGTTTATTTCTGAAGCTACAACCGTAAATATGTTTATATCAACATTTTACGCTATCTTATGTAGATGTTCTGCTCATCCATCCGATAAAATATAATCCGTATGTCGCATCACCGTAACGAGACCATCACACGGTGTATCGGTTTCTGATACGATTACAACAATTCGCAGAAAATATTCCAGTCTCGTATCTAGTCGGAAGACTTACAAGTTCAAGGTTCTGTTACACAACTTAGGCAATAGATCTCATTACATGTGTGAGGTGCGTTCAAGCGTAATTAGAATGTCACCGTCGCAACCCTATGGTATTAAGCTATAGTTTTATGTTTTGCTCGCGTATTAAGACATACAATTTTTAATAATCGCTTCATTAAGTAACATCATTTAAAGAGAATATTTTCCAGAGGCGAGTTAAAGCATATGTCCTGTTCTTACTATCTTCCACTAGAAATAGTTATGGCTCTTTCAATTTGCCTGCAAAAGTCTTGCGGCTGTCGTACGGTTCAGATCAGACAAATTACTAAATGAACGTCTCATATTTGTATTCGCAGATAAATTTGAATGGGCCTTAACTCTTGCATTGATGGTATTAAGGTTAGGTATCAAAACAATTCTTAAAAAACTTAAACCAAAGATGAAGAGCCATTTGATTACCTTTCAAGCCTGCATCTTTGCCTGAAGGCTAAATCATATCTAGTTCTTCCTTCTACATGGCTTGGTATAGCTAAACCCTAAACCGAGACTTTGAGAAAAAAACGAAAACGAATCCTTCAGCGTGGCGACCTTGTTATGTAATATTTAAACCGTTTTAAATTGCCTACAGCCTCTTATATAACGCAGTACCGTTTAATCAGTTGGAAATACATGCTCGAGTCTCAGTGGGAATATAACCCGTCTCGTAATTAAGGGTTACCGGACGGCGTTCCCACGCGCTCACAATTATTCAATGATACGCTACGCCGGCGAGATTAGTGGAAATTGTCAGCGGGATGTAGTGCGAGGCCGATCGAATGGATACGTCTTTGGAATTATTGAGGGAGGATGCTTCTTCTTATCTTATGGTTGATGAACAATCCGGTGTCTGAGTTTAAACCGCCTGTAGGCCTCTTGACATGGCATTTCACACCGTTGAAAAATCTCTCAGGTGTGCCGGTTTTCTCAAGAGGTTTTCCTTAACAATTTTTTTAGCAACTGATAACTAAAACGCATAATTATGAATTCGAAAAGACATTGATGCGTGCCGGGGCTAACAATAGTGGAGGATGCTATAGGTTTTCTTTTCACGTGGATACTAGATTACTCTCACTTTTTATGTCACCTTCTGAATTTCAGATTGGTAGTAAGCAAATAATCTCTTATCGTATTCTTTTACCCAATTGCCAGGGAAGGGTAGCTTTCCGCGTGTATCTTGTTACATGCTTCTTAGTGGAAGTTAATTCTTACTTGACCTTATTTCAGAACATTCCAACGTGGTCAGGACCTGTCCGCCAAAATCTTTATCTCCCTGCAAGCCGCATCTACTTGCTTTATCGTCACTACATTAAATTTTCTTTAAGTATAAATTAAATTTCAAAGTATCTTTATGATCCAAAACGCATGACTACCCTTTTATTACCCCATATGTTAAAGTTGCTCATATTACTATGTAGATAGCGTCGTTTTAGGTCGGGAAGCCTTTGCTCTTTTACGAGCTCGTTAGGTATATCAGCAGCAAAATGTTTTTATTAACTTTGTAACTCAACATGGGGTACGTTGATACGTTCTTGATGATACTGGTACCTTATATAGGGTGTTAAAAGATATGAATTTTAGTTGTGATATGAGCGTTCTGCTTCAGAAGCGCACATAAACCTTCGTGGGGTATTAAATCTCCTATGCTTTGCTTTTTCGTATGTATCTATATGAACACGCCTAAATTACCCAAAGGGAATATAGTTGCCCATATTGTTGCCATATTTCGCTAAATAGTTTCTCGTGAAAGACGTGACATAACAATTTTATTACGTTACAAATTCAAGAATGGTTTTAATTTATTCAGGGTGTCGTGGAAAGAAATACATCATATCGATTGGCATAACTTAAGATACTATTAAGTAATTGGGAAAGTAAATAATGATTTGAGAAGTTATAAGCTGCCAGAATAATATGCTCACGGCGCTATATTGTTTTCTAGAAGTCATCCTAAACTCTGATTTCGACCTATTTCCTCAGATAATATACCTGGACTCGAGTCCAGCGGCGGTGTACAAGCAACTAACGGACGGGTCGGAGTGGTCACTCCTCAACTTCCGCGACGCCTCCGGAGGGCCGCCACTCTTCGACATATCGCTGCTGGATGTGCTGCAAGGCATCAAGGTGGCCTATGATGCACGGTTCTTCGACTTCGACCACTTTGATGCGGAGCAGTACCTGTTCTATGAGGTGAGTTGGTGGTAGTAAATAAATAGTTCTTGGGTTGGCAACAATTGTGTTGTTTCTTTTATTTTGTTTCTAAAATTTCGATTGCTGAACCAGACTTATAGCGATATAAAGGCCTTTAGCCAGCAAGACACTGCTAAACGAATAATCGACACGGAACTGAAGCCTAAATAAAACAATTTAGGCTTCAATTTAAATTAAGTTTCACCGTTTATCTATACAAGCATAAATGCTGTTATTCCTCAACGTTCACCTACACTAAAAATATGCAGTTATTTCTGCACTTATTTATAAGTAAAAGTGGAATAGTATTACTTGCACCCGTTATCAACCTGAAGTCGTAAAAATGTTGAACGAAACGTCTAGAAATGTATCGTGACTAATCTGCGCAATCAAGGTGCGCAAGGAGTAGAATATTTGCAATTTATAAGTGCAAATTAACAGGCGCTTATCAATAGTCAAAACCTAATGTTATACCTAACAATAAGTGACTAGTGTAATGAAGAAGAAGGACAAAATCTCCTATAATTTTTATGTATTCCTCTTTTAGAAAGTCGAAAACGGCGACTTGAACTGGATAATTCCGGACAAGATGCTGGCGTTCTCCGGCCCCCACCACCGGTCGCGGCTGGACCGCGGCTACCCGCTCCACAGCCCCGAACACTACCACGACTACTTCCGCACTCACCGCGTCACTACCATCGTGAGGCTGAACAAGAAGTCGTACGACGCGCGCCAGTTCACCGCCCACGGGTTCGAGCATAGAGAGCTGTTCTTTGTGGACGGCTCCGTACCCTCGGACCTGATTGTGAACCGGTTCATAAGGATCTCTGAAGCCGCGAAGGGGGCTGTTGCTGTGCATTGCAAAGGTCAGTTTAACTAAACAGTAGATGGTAGAAAAGAGAATAGATTACGAAGTTATTAAATTGCAAGTTTAGGTAATTTTCTGTATTATAAATATGGATCAATTAGTTAACTTTACATGTACCTAATTGTTAGAGAATTTAATTGGAATAAGTAGTAAATTTTTGGCTTTATATATATTTCATCATAACATAACATAACATAACATCACGCCTGTATTCCCCGAAGGGGTAGGCAGAGGTGCACATATAGTACACCCACATTTCGCCAGTTATGTTTTAGGTCCCAATGTAATAGGGGGCGAGCCTATTGCCATCAACCGGGCACAAATCCAGACTCCGTGCTGTTACTGAGAATTACCCAATGGAAAAACCCAGTAACACTTTGCCCGACCCGGGATTCGAACCCAGGACCTCGTGCTCAACAGTCGCGCTTAGCAGCCACTAGACCAACGAGGCAGTCAATTAATTATTTCATCATATGCATAGTTAACTAGTTAAAATATTCCAACTACAACATATGTATAATGAAAGGCTACAGAATACTATATTCTTGCACGACTGACGACTGACAATCTAAAATCCTTTTGTACTTGTTTATATACCCTCAAAAACAAAGACAGTTATATCAAATCTTATTTAAAAGATTTTTCGATCATGTTGACTACATAAAGGCAGTTCCAAGATGTATATTTAACTATGTGTGGTGTGTCCGCAGCGGGGCTGGGCCGCACGGGCACCCTGATCGCGTGCTACCTGATGAAGCACTACGCCTTCACGGCGCGCGAGTCCATCGCCTGGCTGCGCGTGTGTCGCCCCGGCTCCGTCATCGGCCACCAGCAGTGGTTCCTCGAGAAGTAGGTTTTTTTCACTTTGCTTTTTACATACAACTTAATACCTAACAGTGTTACATTAACGGAAAACAATTAATTATTTCTTGTATAACTCACTACTACTAAAACTTACAACTATTTTTTTTACAATTTGTTTTCATTTCTGACGTTTAGAATAGATCGAAGTTCTGAGTGCTGTTGCAACTTCACATTGTTTAGTAGAAATTCTATAATTAGTATTATTATAACTAACCTTAGACTAAAACACAGTAATTTGTCTTATTTTTTAATAATTCAAATTAAATAAACCGAATGGATATTTTATTCATGACTAAACGCACTACGATGTATAATAAACTACATTGACTGTGTATCCTTCTAGTGTGCAGCCGCGAATGCACGCCGAGGGCGAATCGTATCGGCGGCGCCACAACATGACGTCACTGCCGGTGTGCGCGCGCGGCATCTACAGCGACGAAACCGACACACCCGACACGGGGGGCGCCACACACGCCACAGACACGGTCGACAGCGGCAACCACAAGCCTGTGTCGCTGCACTCCATACTACACACCTCCAAGATTACCAACAATAAGGTAAATACAATAAAACTCACATAAAATCTATTTAAAAACCTGCCCAATTAATATATTTAATATTATATTTATTATTCCAGTTGGATAACGCACACGTGCTAAACGCAAACGAGACGGACTCAGAGAACAATGTGACTTCGGTGATCGGCAAGTACAAGACCACGCCCACGCCCATGATGCCCACTAAGACTGTATTCGCGCCCAAAATGAACTACATGTTGCCGACAAACAACATACGAAATGCCAACAACACTAACTTGAAACAACCTCCCCGCATCATCAACTCGACGCTGAAGTCACACTACGCGTCCAAAACTTCCACCTTCCCCCCCACACGAAGTGCCAACTCCCAAGCCAACAAGCTGACGGGCAGCGTCAAGCCCTTCACCGGTAAGAGCAGCTTCCACGGCCAGCGAGCCAACCTCGCCCGCCCCGCGCTCGGCTACACGCACGGCGCGAGCCCGCTCAAGACCTTCACCAGGAAGACGGTCACCGTCAGCAAGATAGGCAACAACGACAGCGCTGTGGTCACTACGCTCAACAACGTCACGTCCACCCTATCAGCGCTGACGGAAAACTGTCACCTGAACGGCAAAAATCGTCTCCCGTCAGAGCCAAACCTTAAAACCGCCGCACAGGCTAAACAAACTAATACTAACAACATTAATACCCGCAAGAAACTAATAGTTAGATCCAATTCCAATTCACGAAAGAAGCTGCCCAAAAGTAATTTACCTAAGAGTGGGCTGGAGGCCACTCAGGACCTGTCCTCCAGCGATACCAACGTGACCAATATCTCCGCTGACTCCCTCGAAACACCGTTCAGGTTCAGACGGAAAAGGGACAAGTCCCACAGTCCCGAGCCCATGGACTGCATCAGCAACTCGGTGATCACCGCTGACGTCACCCCGGACAACTTCGAGGAGACCAACAACTCGCAGGGCAACAAGCTGTACAAGATCAAGGCGCTGAGGAAGAAGTGCCCCGCGTTCGGCGTTAGCCTCCTCAAGAAAGACGGCGTCCAAACCCGCTCGAGTAGTTGTGCCAGCAGTTCTACCGTCAAGAAGAAATGATGTATGTGAAGGACCTCGGCGGCTAGGTGTTAGTTTCCTGTCTACGTCTAAATGTATAGAGTTTTTAACGATGTGCATAGCACACGATGATGTTGTAATGTACGTGTAATTTTTACGTTTGATAAATTTGTTTAGACGCTTCCTAACAATTTTTTAACAATCGACTGAAATTTTTTATTGAACTCATATCAAGTTTAACGTTATCCGCTATAAAAGACACTTGTCTAAACGAATTTATCAATGTTTTTGATGTATAGTTGTCTACAGCTAATTGTGAACCCCGCGTGGAAGCGAGCCTACTATATAATCTCATTAGTTACTATTGTCAGTACAGTTAGCAAGTAGTCGATTGATTGGCTAATGATATGGCCAGTTATATACTTAGCTGTTTGTTGATATACTTTTGTTGTGTTTTCAATGTGGTTACTGAGGTTCACTTTGCGTCCGTCGAGATATCGTGCGCTGTTGTGCAGTGCACGGATACAGTGTTCAATACTAATTATACACAGATAATTCAAGTTCAAACAATCGTTGAATACTCTTACTATATAATATTACAAAGATATACCCATCATTGTCTCTGAAATAGTTACTGTTATTCGATTAACATTTGTATAACGCGACAATGACGTACATATTTACTAATAAGCAAATAACTATAACATTAGACAATCAGTTGATCAGTATAGTATTGTAAGAAGAAATATTTTTGTAGTTTAAATTAATAAGTGATTACAAAACGCCATTTTCTTTAGCTTTTATTGAGCTTCTTGTTGTTTAGATTATTCGATAGGTTGAATGTGTTACATTTTGTTATCGTCTAGTGATCATTATCAGTTTATATACATATATAGTTACGTTCTGGTAATGCTCAGATATTTTATTAATTGCAATTATTTTTATTAATGCTTGATGTACACTGAGACTTGGTTTGTGCAATACAAAGTGTATTTTATATAAACTAGATGAAATATTACCTGATATTGCCTTGGATATATTTACTACATATACCGCGACGAGTCTTAAGTATACACTTGATAGTTTTTACTATAACAGTATATATATACAATAGTATATAATTTTATACAGCATAGTACTTCTTAGTGTGCATTGAGTACTAGACTTATATGAAGGTTATGTTTGAAACTTGTCACAAATGTTGTGTGGTAGCTTACGTGTAACTTTGACATGTTAATATTAGTTGTAGATGTGTAAAGTGTTTATACGTTTTAGGTGAACTATACTAATGCCTTGTTTCGTCACAAAACTGTGCGGTTGTGGTGGAAATGTGACAGCTCTTCACCTAACCTTTGCTCTAGTAAACGTTACGGGCTGAAGTCTATTGTTAAACACATTTTTTATTATAAAACATGATTATTTACTAATTTTCCCGTCGATTTCCATCAGATTAAAAATACTAAATATACTACAATTTATTTTATATAGTTTAATGTCTGTTACTATTTTTACAATCAATTCGTATAATACACTATCCTTGTTACAATTAAAAATGGTAATAGTACATCAGTAGTTACTTTAAAGTCACATTTGGACCATAACTGCCGGTCTAGCCTATCAGAAGTTCCGTATAACTGTGCGAATTTACAGTGTCATATCAGATTTATACATGCTTGTGTGTTGTGGCGCTGCGTTGTTCCGTACTACTGTTAATTCTTCAGTGCCTACAAGTATCTACTTTCCCGTATGCTCAGATTAATTGCATCTCTCTTTGGTCGGTATACAGTCGCATTGGAGTATGAGTGAGATAGTATAGAGTCCACCTGTTTGAGCATACACTTGTAATTGGCCGTGATCGATATCCGGTCAGAAAGATTTTATAGTTATAATAAGCTTTAATGTTTAATAATGTCATTTTTATTGTTCCTGCGCGGTTGTTGAAAAGGTGCGTATATTATCGGATCATTTAGGCAGCGATATAAAACAATTATTTTATATAACTAGTCGATTAATGTAGGATTTTCTAAATAGTCAAATTCATCAACGTGGTCAATAGTCGATTTGTAGGCACTAAGTGTTAACAAATAGTACAATCATTATTACTTCATTACTGTTGAATGTTGTGAAGACTGTTGTCTATGCCATTTATTGTAATATTATTATTTATATAGTCTGTACTTACAATTTAATTCTGATATTTGCTTTGGCCTATGTTTAAACAATTCTTATTTTCATAGCTTTTAGTCGATTTCTAATAGTTTTATGATTATCTGTGCCATTCATATGTATTAATGTAATTCAATTGTAAGTACAGCTAACAGTGTAATATCGATACGCTTTAGTGGTGCGGCAGCTGAGAAAGATGACTTGTTAATACTGTTATCGATAAACTAATAGTTGATTTTTATCGACATGTTGTGGTACTGCTATTTACCTCTATTAACTGTATTAGTATTTTTTATATTCAATTTAATTTTAGCCTTAATTGTTTTCTATACAGACTAGTAGCATTCTTTTGATATTATAATTTTTATTTTTTCCAACTTTTGCTATTTTTCCTTTTCCAGTAAAGTGCAGTATCATAAACGCAATGTTCGTTATGTATTTACAACGGATTTTATTTACATTAACCTTTATTACATATTTTATGTTTATTAATTTTATTATTTGAAATTTATTAATGTCGTAAAGTCGTTGATATCATATTTATTATTTTGAAAATTAATACAAATAAGTTTATTTTACCTAGAGATTTCAGGGTTTACTAAAATGTGAGTGTTGCATTTAATGGGTGACGATTTTAGTTCGGTATTTGGAGGCATAAGGAGGCCAAATTAAAACTAAAGTCATACTTATTTTTATGTTTCCTACGATTGACTTGATGAAACTTAAGTAAATGCCACGAAAAAGCTATGGTAATAATGTATAACTTCTTGACATAGCAAGACTGTTTGATGACTGAATTAAATACAAAAATTCAACGTTCGGGGCTTTTCTGTTTGAAATTCGTTACAATACATTGACAGGCTAAAACAATAATAATTCTGAAGTATCCCGGATCTGAAATTGTACGTTATCCTTTTCATTAAATTTTCGTAAATTTTTACTATTATTCGATATTAATACAAATGATATTTACGACTTACGACCTTATGATTAATCTAATGCAGTCGAGCTGTGAATGACGATATTTTTTTTTATAATCACAATTAATTGCAATCACGCCTAGATTATTAGACGCGTTTTAAATATACATTCTTTATTACTAATTCTACTTTGACCTTAAATCTAGCCTTTACTTTTATGTTAAATCCATATTTATGCTTTTTTATATATTTTTTATGAAATCATCGTTTCCCAAAATCGCGTCTATTAATCTAAGCGAGCAATCAAATGGGCAAAATAATTATTTTAATTTGTAAGAGTTATATTTTTATATTGATATGTTGGTGCGCAGGAGTGGATCGGATAAAGGGACCAGAGCGTTGTAGTGATACAAATTTTGTATTGTAATAATTGTTTTGCATCTGTTGTCTAGATATAGTTTAAAATATTAATTATGTTGTGATCATGGGATCTAATCAGTTACTAATGTAATGCACTATTACCTATAGGTATATATATGTATATAACCGAGGTAACGCCATGACGTCATGGTGTACAAATGCTTGTGCTTAATAAAATTAAAAAGATATATTCCAATTTATGTCACTGTTTTATTTACAATGTCTAAATAGTGAAGTGGGTATACAGTAAGGCGAAGGCGGATGATCTTAATTTACAGGTATTTAATCATACGAGGGAATGTATAAATATTAAGTAGACTACTGTGTTAACATATTCATAGACAGACTATCTCCAGTATTGCTATAAACAAAAATCTGGTAATTATTTTTATATTCTTTAGGGCTTATAACACTACCTCCAAGTATGTAAGTTCCTATAAAACTACTTTGTTCTTAATTTCATATATCTGTTCTATTTTCTAATTTACTTCATTGTAGAACAGGCCCTATGTCACAAATACGAATTATAAAAAGCACTACACCTTTTCTCACGAAGCGTATTGTAAAACAGTCCTTATTGCCTTAACTTAAAACTTATATTGTGATACGATGACGACGAGCCTGGCGACCGCGCTGCCGGCGAACATGTTGCGCTGGTATAAGGACATGGTCAGCTCCAGTTCTACCACCTGAGGACCCTCCAGGGAACACAGGAGGGAGATCACGCAGATGTTGCCCGCCGGCCGCATGCTGGAAAACGAAGCAAGTTTCACTATGGTATTGAAACAAGGGGGTCTGATATGGGTAAGTATTTCTGTAAAATGAGAAAGTTTTTCAATATTTCGCAAACAAGTTAAAAGTACAAACAAATTGTATTTTCTTAGACTAAAAATACCATCTTGGTCAGATTCACTGGCCAAAAATAGCTAGCTAATCGACGCAATCGCAGGTCCATGACAGACTATCATTCAGACCAAAAATGGACGAAAAGTAGGTGATCCCAAATTGATACCCAATAATGTATTGTCTTTACCATTTCACCAAGTAAGAAGTCTAATGATATTTTGTGAGGTACCACATCCATTATAAGGTAGCTTTAATCACAAGGCTTGGATGTAAGTGGTAGGTACTTACTCGAAACACCTGAAGTCCGCTGGCTTGACGCCCGGCGAGGCCTGCACCTCCACCATGCGCATCTCGAAGCTCACCACCGACTCCCGCCAGGAGGGGCCACGCATCGTGAACAGATCCACCTAGAAGAAATATGTCTCATGTAAGGCCTTAATGCTTTATAAGAAGCTTATAAAGTCCCTGAACTAGAAACTCCTCTATTGCATTCCGTCCGGTGGACGCAATTGGCAAGCTGTCGTTCATTGTGGCGCTCTAAGGGGGAGGCCTTTGTTCAACAGTGGACGTCTTCCGTCTGATGATGATGATGATTCCGTCTGACAACCTGAATAGCGCAGAGGCCAGCGATTGGACTATTGCGCTAAGGCTAATTTCCTGATTTTCTTGACTACAGTCCAAGTTAAAAGCCTGATAAGTTTATATAAGAATACTTACACTGCCTGAAGGTAGGTAGATGTTGGCGACGAAGGTGATAAAGTTATAGCTGTAGGTGCTGGGCTGCTGCAGACACGACCAGTCGCCGATCTGGCACGAGCGCTGGACCCGGCTGCAGCGGCTGGAAACAAACAACATGATGAAACTAAGCTATACGGTTGGAACTCTGCGCTAACAGCTGTTTTTGCATCATGTACCTAGAATCAGTACCTTCGTACTTACTTATTTCATGCCTAAAAAATGCTCCTAGAAAAATAAGAATATTGAAATCGATGTGTGTAAGTTAGTAATAACTACCTACATATCAACAGCAAACATTTTAAGTTTTTAGACCCATATTAGTTAGAAAGGCTTCAGAAGTACGTAATAAATAAGTAGCATCAGATGTGCGATATTTTTGTCAAAAACAGAATTTCTGAATGAAAGTAGAAGTTTATGCAAAATCTATAGATACCCAATACTTAATCCTGAAATTGAAGTTCCTCTTTACACTTTATATAAATGTTAGTAACTTGTTACTTACTGCTTGGCCTCTAGCTTGTACCCTGGCGGGCAGTCGATGTGGTGACAGTGGTAGCTGCCGCGAGTGTTCTGACACACGTAGCCCGCGTCACTGCTGTGGGCACAGCGCGCCTCGCCTGTTTCACACTCGTCGATATCTGCAATATAAAATTAATATCTAAGACTTGATTGGGTACTAGTAATTAATCTCTCGAAGAAAGAAAACTCGAAAATTAGACTTTGTAGTTGGCATTTCGTAGTGGTCCATAATTAACAGTGGCACAAAAGTCACAAAACCTTCGATAGCTGAAGAGCTCGTTTGTATCCTCCCGACTTCTATATCTATATCCTTTTCTTTTTGCACTTGTCCTGCCTTGTTTATGTACTTACCGACGCAGCTTCTGCTGTCTTCCGAGAGCCTGTACCCTGCAGGACAGGAACACCGGTAGCTGCCGGGCTCGTTGATACAGTCACCGCCGCACAGACTGCCGCGCAGGCGCACCGCGGAGTACTCCTCACACTCGTTCACATCCACGCAAGTTCTGAAAGTAATTGTTTATATAAAGAGCAGGGATAATACACTTACTTCGCATCATACTTATTGGTTATTGGTTTTGCCAACATTTTAATTTTCCTACATTTGATATTGATAATATGGAATTTAGCATCATAAATGCAGCATATTGCTTTTATGTGTATGATTGTTAGACAGGTTCTTACTTGTTATCATCATCCAGGCGATACCCTCTCTTGCAGAAGCACCTGTAGCTACCCCAGGCGTTGGAGCAGCCTTGGCTGCACACGCCGGGAGACTCGGAGCACTCGTCCACGTCCACACAGACCTTGTCGTTGGAGGGCGCGTTGCGGAAGCCTTCGCGGCACACGCATTGGTAGGAGCCCCACGTGTTCACACACTCTGCGTTGTAGGGGCATGGCTGAAAGATGGTGGTGAATTTAGTAGTGTGTTTCACAACACTCAATTGTTTCACTTGAGTGTTTATAAACTTTGGTGAAAGCTAATAAAACACTGTCTATTAAACGCCACATATCCACATCTTGGCACTTATGCCGTAGGACAAAAAATTGGGTGTGCCCTTGAAAGTATAGGCGTGACGGAAGAAATGTGATAGGTACTAAATACTACATGTAATCTACTCACGTTGCCGTGCATGCACTCGTTGATATCTTCGCACTGGTTCTGGCCCACCAGGCGGTGTCCGGCCGGGCACTGACACGAGTACCCTCCGTAGAAGTTCTCACAGCGCTGGTCGGGCCCGCACTCAGATACGTTGCGTGCACATTCATCGATGTCTAAAAAACACATGGAATTTTAAGAATTTTAGAACGTTTATTTCGTCTACTATTTAGTCATCCTTTACTTGTATGCTGGCGTTATTGCTATTTAAAATTTGGTGAGAGGTAAACGGGGGCTCGCATTGATCACAACACTATTCTCGCTATTTCGCAAGTGCCATTTATACAACCCAAGAAATGTTACGTCCGGCTTGGAATTCGAAGCCAGAAATTCCTGATTTCCAATAAGGTTTCCGTTTCATTATAATCATCATCAGCCGGAACACTTCTACTGTTGAATAAAGACCTCCCCCTTAGAACGTCACAACTTGCCATTTGCATCCACCAGTTGCCCGTAACTCTGACAATAGGTTTCCGTTTACTTCTATCTAATCACAATAGTAACGTGACCGGCAATTAAATGCTTTGTGATTAATTTACTAACGTTTAAGTTATTATAACTACCTTCATAATTATGTTACAAGAATGTATCAATGTCCACTTTACCATAACATCTCTTATCCGGCGTCAGCTTGTATCCCCAAGGACAGGAGGCGACCAGCGACCCAACCTCCGGTAACCTGGAGTACGTGGGTCGAGGAGAGTAGGGTCCGCGCTGGCCGTACTGGGCTCCCACTGTGATGACGTTGCGGCCCTCGTTTGTAGTAGGGGGAGGTGGCCGAGCGGTCGTGGAGGTTGTAGTAAGGCCTGAGAAGACAGAGTGTAGATGTAGAAGTATAAACAAAGGTGATCTTGGTTTAAGATTAGTAAGGGATGTTTTGGTAGTGGAATAAGCTATAGTGTAGTCCGTCGCTCAAAAGTTGGGTTATCCACCAAAAAAAGTGCCTAGATACAACGAACAAAGATGATGTGTATAGGATAATATAAATCTATAGAACCTACTTATATTATACTAACGATATTTTTGGACTTAGTTTTGATACATTGTATGATCCAGGATCGCGATGTCGCGACGATTAATACAGGCATTTAGATCTGCCTTTGTAACTTCACTCACTGTAGGTAGGTTTGTCCTCTCCCCGGCACCTCTTACCGCACTCACAGCGGAACCCTCCCTCGACGTTGACACAGTCCTCGCGCTCCGAACACGTTGCCTTGTTCGTGGCGCATTCGTCAATGTCTGTTGAAGAACATTGATGTTGAACTATTACGGCAAAGTAAAAGTTTCACTTTCCTTTTCCCAATAAACCTCTTGGTCGACGACTACATACATTTACCTATATAATATTTATAGTATTCTTTAACATAGAGACTTTTACCAAGACAGCGTGTTAGGGTTAGCAACCGACTATCAGCTCCCAAGCTTACCAGATGCAACTGGATAGTACCTATATGATTATTTTTAGCGACTGCCAATATAACTTCTATACTACTACTGGGTAACCAAAAGCATCCAAGACTGGTCTTCAGACTTTCTTAATTTTATGGCATATGTTTATCAAGCCTAATTCCAAAGGAAGAACCAAGATTATGGAAACCTAGATGTCTCCCATAAATGGTCATCAGTCTTTGCTTCTCTCTCAATTATCTGTTATATATACCAGTTATCTGTTGTCTTCTTATGTCTAAGATGTACATCTATTACTTACCGACACATGTGCCGAGACTGCTGTCATACTTGAAGCCGAGCTCGCAAACGGGCGGCGGGTACCGACGACTCGGCCGCACCGGGGTGTATGCCCATGTAGGGGTGAACTCAGGAGAAGTTACTGAAATCATTTATTTTATCCGTTTAAATACGATAGGAGAATTGAGATTTTGTGTCCCTGAGGAATTGAGAGCTTGTGAATCCAACTCTTCCAAGGTGCAGCTAGCAATGTAAGTAGTTCTGATATTGGTACCTTTTTACCTATACCTAAGTGGACAGATTGAAAAAAATTAAAAATTACCGTTGACTTCCACAATTTACATAATCATGTTGAATTTATAAAGGGATATCTACTAGCATAAAAGTTAGAATTTTTTTAGATTATAAGTTTTTGTTCGTTTTGCAATAAAACAAGCAACTAGCAAGAAAACTGACAACTCACATGCAGTACTCTCAGTAGTGGTAGTGGTGGTGGTGCTTGTGCTAGTGGTCCTGCTAGTGGTGGGCTGGGTGGTGAAGACGTTGCAGTACCCTGACGCGTCGCGGCGGAACCCGGTCATGCACTCGCAGATGTACCCGCCGGCCTTGTTCACGCACACCTCCGTATGCTTACAGTTGTGATGGCCTAATGCGCACTCGTTCGAATCTAAAATGGAAAGGTCCTGTCAGGTCTGGGGCTGTTTTTTTTTATACTTCAAGTCCAGTTTCCCAGAGAAAAGGAACCACGAATTTCAATTGGCTACGATCATGATGACCTACCTGATTTATTCAGTGTGAAGTTGATGATCAAGTAGTGAGAGATGCCCTCCTAAAAGTACCTTTTCGTAGTAACTTAATTAAATCTATCTGCAGATTGAATTGGCAAAATAGCCAATACCTTAGATCATATATTACAATTGAAGAAATTAACAATTTAATATTTTGGCTTACCAACACAGTTTCCTTCAGCATCTTTTTCATATCCATCCAGACAGTGTAGATCACCAATATCAAAGCCTGGAGTGTCACCAGGCTTGTCTCCACCTATTTCATTGGTCCTCCTATCGTCTAGTGCCCCCGGCTCTGCTGGATGTTCAGGCCTCCGAGGACTCTCTGGCCTATAAGGTGGACTCTCTGGCCTATAAGGTGGACTCTCTGGTTTAACTTCTGGTCTGGCAACAGGAGTCTCGGGTCTCGTCGGATATTCAGGTCTTCTCGGCCCATTTTCTGGTCTACGGGGGTAGTATTCTGGTCTACGCGGGTACTCCGGTCTTCGAGCGGGGTATTCAGGTCTTCTCGCTGGAGTTCTGACTGTAGTACTGGTGGTATACCTTGGTCTGTCGTAATATGTTGGGTAGTAAGTAGTGGTGGTAGGTTTGGGAGTGGTCGTGGTTGTGGTGGTGGTGGTACTGGTGGTAGTGGGTCGTGGAGTGGTCGTGGTGGAAGTTGTCGTCGTTGGTATCGTTGGGACCGTCTCAGGATACCCGCTGCCTGTGGTTGAATTATCCTCGCTGGAACTTTAAATTGGTATTTAATATTACAAATATTTAAGAAGCTTTTTATCATATACGTAATATATATGCCAAGATGCAATGATATTTGGCTAGAAAGCTTTGCGGACATGCACGCAACAGCTTAAAGTTTGTTTGTTTTCTTTTAAACTCTACAAGCTCGCATGCAACTGCTTCATTTCCCCACAAAAGCAAGGATGATTAATATCGCATACATGTAGGTGTATCTAAGGTTAAACTAGTTCTACTCTACACACTCAACGTCGTAGTACTCGTACTCGTAGAGGGGCGGGTTGGTTGTGGTGCTGGTGGTGACCGGCTTCCGGGTGCAGGTGAACGATCCCAGCAGGTTCATGCAGTGCAGCCCGCCGGCGCAGTTGTCCAACTTCTGGGTGCATTCGTCAATATCTGGGTGCAAAAGCATGATGTCAGGTTTTATTTGTTTATTTCGGTTTGCCTAGTTAATACCTTCGTGCACTATATTAAAAATAAATACATGCTTAACAATTTTATTTGAAGCAGATGCCACATGTGGGGATAAGAAGTAATACCTATTAATTCTTTTGTTTTCCACTTTGAGCAAAATTAATGGGTTACTTAGTTACCAAAAAGCTCAGGTTCATTATTCTTTATCTTTGGATTTTATCATTTAAGAAAGCAATACTATTACGTATTACATTACTTCGGGTAATACTGACGTCAGAATACGTAAATTAAAAGACGAAACTCTCAAAGTTAACGTATATTGTAATCTGTGGTTTCTAACGAGAAAGAAAGAAGAAGAAAGAATATTTATTTGTATAGGATTGGACAGTAAAATATCTAGTAGAAAGTAATTCAAGGTACAATACCGACCGACACATGACCCAGACGAGAAGTCCAGTTCGAAGCCATTCTTGCAGCGACACTCGTGGCCCCCATACTCGTTGATACAGTTTTGGAAATGGTCGCAAAGGTGCGTACCCTCGCGACACTCATCGATATCTGCAAGGAAACAAAACTTGACATAACAACATACATAAACAAACATAACATCACGCCTGTATTCCCCGAAGGGGTAGGCAGAGGTGCACATATCGACACCTGCAAGGAGTAACATTGTAACTAAGATTTAGCAACTTTAGAGTAGAGCGCGTCAAAGATTTAAAAAATTCTCACTGCTTTCATTTTAGTCTTATTGCCAACCAACTTTGAAATTGTACGTCAATGAGGGAATAGCTACACTTGCGTATGATTTTATTATTATATATAGGTATGTGTTAAGTATTTTTGTGAGTTACAATGAGAATCCACAACATATACTGTATAAAATGACATTGTAACTCAGACATACAATCGCATAAAGTACGATAATAGTCTTGTTCTTGAAAATTATAATTTTCAAGAACAAGAGTGTATCTTGTATTACAATGTAATATTAATAATGGTGAGCATAAACAATGATGATGATGATGTGTAACTAAATATACCCTTTTATTAACTACAGTTGACTCGCACTTACAATGTTTTTACACTATAAAAATCTTTACATAAAGGAATTTAGGCGCAGGTGTGAGTGCAGAAAAAATCTACGTTTTTTGTACAGCAAGAATATGATTGTAACTCAAAATTGCCTAGAACTGAGTTACGATGTTATTCCTTGCAGGTGTCGATATAGTACACCCACATTTCGCCAGTTATGTTTTTAGGTCCCAATGTAATAGGGGGCGAGCCTATTGCCATCAACCGGGCACAAATCCAGACTCCGTGCTGCTACTGAGAATTACCTAATGGAAAAACCCAGTAACACTTTGCCCGACCCGGGATTCGAACCCAGGACCCCGTGCTCAGCAGTCGCGCTTAGCAACCACTAGACCAACGAGGCAGTCATAACATCATGGCTATATCCCCTGAAGTGGTAGGCAGAGTACCTATAGTATACCCACATTTTGCTCGTTCTGTTAAAGGCCTCAAATCCCAATATCCTAACAGGAGCCGAGCCTATTGCTATTAAACGGGCACAAATCCAGACTAAGAATTATCGAATGGAAAAGCCGGGATTAAAAAAATCCCGTTGTTGGGTCCCCTAAAAAATGTTGACATGGTTCAGTTGGGTTACCATCGCCACATTGCAATTCAGTCAATAAACTATTGCGTCTATTTAATAGTTTGCTTTCAATGTCTTCGTTCGAAATTCCAACACGGTTTAGTTTTGGCTCTACGCTGGATCGACGAATCGCAATAACGGTATATAAAGTACAGTATATAACTGCCGTATTTTTTTTTATTATTATATGTTATTGAAATATTTATTAATATCTTTGTAATCTAGTCTATGAAATACTGCTGTAATTGAATTTTTAAATGTTGTTTTACCTTCACAAATAGAGCCACCCGGTCGAAGTCTTGTGCCTTCCTGACATGTCGTTGATGCGAGCCTGTAAGATCAATAGCGATGTCAATCATACGTTCATAAAGTATAGATAGCCATGTCATAAATTTACTGAAACCTGGTTTGTTATTTGACGTCTTACTTACTTTGGCAAAGTGCTGATTTTCGATTTACAGTTGTAGGCTCCGGGCAGATTGATGCACACTTCATTACGCTGACAGACCTCAGAACTTTCTTCACATTCGTCGATATCTGCAAAAGACAAGATTATTAGTTTACGTATGACATGCCATCAAACAACGATTCCTTGAACTAATTGATTTTTGATCAATCAACAATTACACTGGTAGCATTGATATGTCGTGTCATAAAAAGATTTAAAACTGGTTGATCAGTTTATTCCGTTTCACCCCAATTTTTGGGCTAATTGTAATCTAAAGTCCTTCAAATTAGGTCCAGAAGAACATCATCATTACTTATATACTACTTAGTCTACACTATGGTTACCTTCGCATTTGCCAGTGGCGCTGTTAACCTTGAAGCCAGGAGCGCATCGCTTGGAGACATGGTCCTGGCAGAAGAAGCTGCCGTGAGTGTTGATGCAGTGCTGCGACAAGTGTTGGCAGTCGTCCAGGCTCTCCGCACACTCGTCGATGTCTGGGGAACAAGAATTAATGTAAAATTAGGAGATAGGAGTAGGTATATCGTAATGACAAAAAACGTTAAGGCACGCCCGGTCAAAAAAAGTTCATGGTAAATTATTGAAACCTAGTATTATTAATGAATTACAGGGCTTCAAGGATTCGATGCGTTGATAAGGCAAAATGTTGTTAGGTTTCTAGACAATTCTTACTATCATCATGGCGCCTAAAATAATGTGCGAGGCATATAACTGGCGTAATGTGGCAGTACACCTCAGGCTACCCTTCCAGGGAATACAGACGTGATTTTACATATCACGATTTAGGGCTGTTTAATTTAATAAGTGTATATTACTAACCAATACACTCATCACCAGGTCCAGCCCTGAATCCTGGCGGGCAGATATCATTCTTAGGTTCAGTCGAGGGTGTGACGGTGGGTTCAGTTACCGCTCCCGGGACAGCCTCTGTGAACGGCTTGCCAATCTTCCCGGCGCACTTGTACGCGCCTATGGTGTTCTCACAGAGGTACTTCGGACACGGGGGCCGTGGCTGCTGGCATTCGTTGATGTCTGTGGATTGTGTGGAATCATGTTACAAAATTCTTAGTGTGTCATAATATACGTGAAAGCTCGTTGTGATTTTGATCGAATTTCAATCAATGGGTAACTTTATTATTATAAATTATACCTGCATTTTCTAGTTTTGGGTCGTTTTGACAAAAAAATAAGGTTGATGATGATTTATGTTCCTGTTTACAAATACTTTGACTGGATAGATATAGTGGAGTGTATCTGGATCATCCGTTTCTAAAGACTGAGTTCTTTAGAAACAGATGATCCAGAGACTATGTAGATCTAGAAGGACGAAGTTAGAAATGCCAGACTCACCATCGCAGACCTGGTTGATGAGATTCCTCTTGAATCCAGGCGGGCAGCTGAGCCCCACATCCCTCTTCTTGATCGACACACACTTGAACGCGCCTGGCGTGTTATGGCACACGGTGTCCTCCGCTGTACACAAATCATCCAACGCTTCGGCACATTCATTTATATCTACAACAATATTGCAACTAATAACAGAACTAGAGATTGAAAGGTGCCCACGAGCAATGAAAATACTGGTGCCTTTGTTAGGTGAGTAGTTAGTGGTTTGAAATTTTGAATCCGAATGATCAATTAGTTTCTTCGCGTGATCAGAGGCTGGGTAATTTCTGTGTCAAAGAATTGGCATTGCTATTCGACGTGGAAATGGTGCCAGTCTTTTGGGCAAGTTACCGGTAGACATCGATGAAGAATACGTTGATGCGTTTTAATTTTGTGTTGTAAATGCTTTTCTAGCGAACAGTTTAAGTTAGTGTAAGTTATGTAGTAGTATGATTCATAGTATATTTTATTTATTTCGAGAAACTGCAGTAGAGTGGACTGTACCTCTATATTTTAAAATTAATTTCCAATTATATACTGGTTTCAAAATAGGATTTTTAGAATACAATATCTTAGCTAAATCAAAATAATTGGGCCCTTGAGTGAAACTTGTATGAACATGGAACTGCCCTAGAATTCTTCTTTAAGTCAGCTAGCATTACCGCATAAGATCATCCATATATAATAAACATCACATTTGCGGTCACATGAGTATTGAGTAACCCCACAAAATGTTCTCATTAGACCTTGTACCTTTACAGGTCTTCTTGTCCTCCTGCAGCCGGTACCCCTCGTGGCAGGAGCACCTCACCACACCATCCTCGTCATGGCACTCGTGTTGGCACGAGTCTGGCTTGCACACCTGCTTGACTGTCGTAGTCTCGACTTTTTTTTCAGTTGTGGTCACCACCTTCTGTGTCGTAGTTTCGGGCTTCTTCTGTGTTGTCGTTTCTGGCCTCTCTGCTGCTTCCTGTATGAAAGAGAGGAAGTGATGATAAGGTCTGGTTGCGGTTCTCCTTATACTGGCAGCTGTGATATATATCTAACTTAACAGTCAACAGTTTGTTCTCCAGGGTAAATGTTATTTGCATTATTATAATATTGCTTGTTAATAAGTTATTCAAGATGATAAATATTTGAGCGTATTACATTTAGATAAAGAATATACGGTAAGGAAGCAATAATTTATTCAAAAATCATGCGAAATACTCTTTTAACTCGTTTGGTTAGCAACAGGTGAGGCATCTGTGTCATCACTCAAACAGCTGGAAAATCCAGGCGACAATTTTTGTTAGCAGCCTAGCATGTATACTGACACATTTTTCGTATTATTACTTACTTATTTCAAATATTTTTCGGCATAACATATTCATGGAATTAAATTTTATGTTAACTGTGTTGTTAAAAGTCCTTTAACAGCTTTGCCAAAATACGTTATGAGATTTTGTAAACTATTTATTAACGTCAATCAGCTAGTATCTATTCTTTTCTATCAAATTTTAGAATTATCCCTATGAATTTCCTTTTGTTTTTGTCCAAAACGGAAAAGTACTTAGCTCTTACCACGCAACACTGATGGAAGGCACTCTTCTTGAGCGCTGTGTTGGGACTGACGTCCTCTGATGACGGCGCCGGGCCACACGCCTCCTTGCCCTGCGACTCTCCTGTCAAACCGCCAAAGGAGCACTCCTCGCAACATGACTGTAACAATTAATGGGGAATTTAGATCCGAACGTATTATAAGTATGGATTACGAATATTCGGTTATATAATAATAGTTAAAAAATTTCAAAGAACAAAGGAATCGAAGCTTTGATTTTCGTTTATAAAAACAGGCCTCCTGTCTCTACCGAGTTCATTCAAAGAATGTTAGTCGAGGAAACTAGTTTTATCATGCTGTTTAGATACGACTGTTCACTGCGTATCCATTTAGTTATAATATTTATATAACTTCCGAGTTGGATAAAGACGGGTTTTAAAATTACAATGGGCATAAACTTCCCCTGTTTGGTTCAGATACCTTCAACATAGCCATGGAATCCATTGAATGTACCTTTCCAATATCAGTCACTGGAGTGCTACACCGTTTTAAAGCAGCTAACTTTATCCCAGCAGCACAGGCGTCCTTAAGTCTGAAACAAAGAATATATTACATACAATCAAATTGTGTCGAGTGGTATCCGGCCTAGAATTGATCACCCCCTTTCCTCCCGTGGGTGTCGTAAGACGCGACTAAGGGAAAATCCAGAAGATGGGCAGCAGCGTCTTCTGTATCTTTACTACTGATACTGCGATCCCCAAGCCGTTTGCCAAGCGTGGTGGTTATGGCAACGCCCCCCTTGCCTAAGTGGGAGGCCTTTGTTCAGCAGTGGTCGTCTTCCGGCTATGATGACTCATATTTGTAATAAAGTAAGTAAATACTGCCTCTTTCTTCGGGGCTTACAGGTGATCTTCTATATCAAGGGTCTATACAGTATACTCTCATATCGCCACTTTTTAGAAGTCTTGTTAAGAGCGAGCCTACTAAAAGCCATTAAATAAAATATAGTAAATATATGGAGTCGACATAATGTTACGAGTTACGAATTTTTTTTTGGATTTTTGGAAAAGGTCGTCCCACACTAGAAATTTCTCCTGTATTGTGCGTGCGTTTCACAAACATGTAATAACACATACACGAACTTAGGTAATGATGTAATTAGGATAAACAAGGATGTGGTGTGGTTGTGACCACTCATCTCTTTTGCAATATGAGATTTACTTTATGTAATGTTAATGGGAATTTCGAGTTATGACAAACAATTAGGTAATATTTCGCGGGTTGGTTACAATTCCCGGATTTAAAACACCACTCACCGCTCTACAATTTAATTGCGATCGGAGTGAGTCAAGATTTGAGGAGGATAACAGTTGTGCAAACTGTACTTTATTGACTTTATCCTAATTGGTCAGAATATATGACTCAACAGCTCTGTAATACGGATTTTAGTTTCGAGTAAATATTTAAATGAATAGCATCTGTTTTTACATAGACTTTGGATGGCAGTAGCTACAGCACTTCTTCGTATAAACAATAAACCAATTAAAACCGTGATAAAATCTATGAAAGTACTTTTTTTCCATGTCTAATATTCGCGTAAATGATAAAACATAACATAACATCACGCCTGTATTCTCCGAAGGGGTAGGCAGAGGTGCACATATAGTACACCCACATTTCGCCAGTTATGTTTTAGGTCCCAATGTAATAGGGGGCGAGCCTATTGTAATCAACCGGGTACAAATCCATACTCCATGCTGCTACTGAGAATTACCTAATGGAAAAACCCAGTAACACTTTGCCGGACCCGGGATTCGAACGTTTAGCAACCACTAGACCAACGATGCAGCCAAAATTAAATTAAATGATAAAAATAATTATGTTGCCAGTACTTACTTGAACTGTTCCTCGCAACAGCTAGTGAGCGCGGTAACGCATGCGCCCATTTGTTCTGGCTCTATGTCCTCCGGCGGAGCGACGTCGGCGCAGGAGGGAGACGAGACCGCCGCCCCCTGGCCGTGTGTGCAACATGTCTCGGTTATGTACTCTTCTTCTTCAGAAGATAAGGCTGTGGACCAAAATTTATGTCATAGGTAATAATAAAATTATCCTCGAAGAATAAATAAAAGACGACCTGTTAGCGCAGTGGCTAAGTGATTGGACTGCTGCGCTAAGGGTTGCGGGTTCGATTTCCACAAGGGGCAAAACTTTGTGCGATCCACAGATGTTTCTCTCGAGTCTGGGTGTTTGTGTATATGATATTTCATGTTTGTGAAACTCTCACTCACGACACAGGAGAAATTCCTAGTGTGGGCCGAAATTTAAAAAAAAACGGCAAGAGTTTATGAGATAGAGACTGGTAGATAAGATAGAAGGGAAAGTCCGCAGTGAAGAAACGTTGACATTATTGGAAATATTCTGGAGAACAGCCCGAAATTGGAACTCAAAACCGACGAGCACCTAGGACGAATGTAAATAGAGAACCTAACTACTTAAATAAGAAACATGTGATGTCTGATGTCTCTGCTTATCCTACGGCGAATAGGTATTTATGTTTGTAAGTTTAAAGGAACAGAAAATACTTAAGCAAGTTCTGAACCAATCAGCGTAGTTTTGAGACAATTTTGAACAAATCGCAAAAAACAAAAATAACGTAACACAGTTTGGATCTACTGACAATTTTAACTAAAATCAGAACAGGCAGTTGGCTTGTTACAAACAAATGGTTATTTGAGTGCATTTCATGCAGTAGATGAGCAGAATATTATCCAATTCACGAGAATAAGCGCTGAGACAGGCGGGGGCGAGTCGTATCATTGTCCATCATGTTCATAATCCTTGAACATCTTTACATTAGTTCTATGATCCCGAGTTCAGTTACAAGCTATTCTCGTCAGCGCATCTTTGTCTATTGCTTCATCTTAGTCACACTTCCGAATAGTTAAGACTTTAAGTACTGCCCCCTTACCATGAATTCTTAAAGCAAGATAGTTTATGATGTGGAAGGAATGCGCCGCTTTTCACTGCACGTAGTATCGTCTTGGTTCCACAACGTAAACTGCCCTGTTTTAAAGACTTCGTGGTGAGAGGGTAGTTGGTAATTCTACCATGACTTACAACAGTAAATAGCGTGAAGTTTCTAGGGTCAGCTGACAATATTTTTGGCGGATTTGTCTGTAGCGAGAAAAGTGTCAAGCAACATATTCTGCATTACAGATTTTAGCTCATCGCGATACCTGGGAGCGTTCTGCTCGTTGCCATAGAAATAACAAATGTTATCAATATCAAGTTTAAAATGCAACTATAGGTATATCTATTTAATGTATTATTTCATCTTTTGTTTATTCCTTAGATTTGGTCTTTTTGGACGACATTATAAGTGGTATAATATAATATTGTGCAATATCTGTGGATTGCTAATATTACATTTTTCAAAATTTAAACTTGCATTCCAGAACTTTAGCGAGACTCTTTCTTCTTACCTACAACTTTATTATCTGGCTTAAAGAGAGCTTAATGATGTAACCTCACACATGCTTTGAAGTAACTTAGTCGGTACACATTTTAATAGCAATAACATATTCAGAACAACCTCTTTACAGTTTCCATAACGCGAATACATAACCTTGTTATATCAATCCGCTACAATCGTCAAGTTGATTATTCAAATCCATTTCAATTTGGTGTTTATCTTAACTGTGTGTTGGTGATTATTAATTATCTGATTAGGTATAAAGTCAGGTGCAGTGTTAGATGTTACTTGTCCCATTAATAACGGTATGAATTGGCCAGGAGATTTTATGCACAATATTTTTAGTTGAAGCAAGCCGTTATTGCATGCGAATATTCAGTTATTATTGTTTTGGTGTCAGAAGGATATATTTTGTAGGTTTCTAGTCAATTCACATGTTGTCCTGTAGAATCTTAGTCAAGTTTTGCACACGGAGGAGTGTGGAATTTAGCATTTGGTATAGGTAGGTTAAGTTTATCTAAAGATGAATTGCAGAAAGCTAGCTAAAGCTTTGTATACATTTTTACTTATTTTTTGGTCGATTTTCGACCTCTGGGCGACTCTACCAGGGTTCAGCGATTTTCTTTTTTGGTCTAACCTGGCGTGGATGGTCAAGAAGACGTGTTAGGGGATGTATATTCTGCACGAACTTTAGTAACTAATCGATAGAGAGAAGCTCAGGAAACGGAAATAGACTAATCAAGTTCTCCGTATGCTATGTTCCTGTATCTATTTTTGGGGTAGTCCAAACTGTATAGGCTATAAGTACAATGCATTCAGGCCAATTACATGTTATTGACGTTCCGATTGACACAGTGGTCAGTAAAACTACTATAGTACTAGGGGATTATCGAGCAGGGGAAAGTTATATAAGTACCTATGTGTGCAGTGTGAATCGGCTGCATTATTTTTCTGAGTGAGCATTTGAGAGAGTGTGTATCGAGTTTGTATGGTCACACGACGATAGAAATTCATACTTGGTGTATTATAACAATATTCAAGAACGATTAATGTATAATTGACTTGTTTCACCCTAACACCTCCACGATATAACTTTTTCTAGTACTCTGCGAAATCATGTCTGAATCTGATCGCTTATTTTATTTTTTGCGTCGCCTCACACTAGGAATTTCTCCTGTATCGTAGGTACGTTACACAAACATGAAATACCACCCAAACTTGGGACAAACATCTGCGGATCACACACATTTTTGTCTCGCGCGAAAAAACACGCAACCCCTAGCGAAGCAGCATAATTGCTTACCTACTTATTATCGCACGCTATCCTTATTATTTGACAGTGACAGGAATTATTTAATCAATGATTATAGGTACCTACATTGTAATAGATAAGAGAGTTAGTCTTGAAACAAAATCTAGCTCCGATTCGAAATCGAATCAATCTCAAGTCGCTATCATGGCGTGGCCGTGTTTATAGTACTAGTCGTCGATAATCCCTGTGACCTCATGTGATCACTGTTCGCTGCATTGCTGTTGGTATTTGTTTTAACGTTCATCTCATGTACTAACCTACCGCCTGTGATGATATAATGACACCTGCACTGAATTAATTAAGCTCAGCGTGTTTATAATCAACACATTTGTACTTTTAATAGAGTAGGCAGATGTGCGCAGTTTTATTTTCGTACTAGCTTATGCTCGGGGCTTCGTACCCGCAAATTTCGATTAAAAACTCTGAACGGAGTAAACAGATTTGCTTAATTGAATCTGATTTTAGTAAAAAATTTATGGGATTTAATTTTTTTCCCGCGGAACCATCAATATTTTCCAAATTAAAAGCATTCTTAGATACTCCTTATAACATCAGGTATGTGCCAATGAAATTGTTAAGGAGGGCAGACGTGTACACTTCTCTATATAAATCTACTGTTTTCTATTGTCAAACGCTGAGCTACATAAGTATCATCATCATCATCAGCCAGAAGACGTCCAGTATTAAACAAAGGCCTCCCTAACTCCTAATGCTGTTCGTGTAAAGAATAATGTACTTAAACCAGCAGTTGCATACACATAATGTTATTAATTCACAAGGCGTCTGTTACGGCAACCCATTTGGTTGTAAATCCGACAGCGGCGGGCGCGGCGCGACGTTTAATGAAATATTTAATAATTCCCGACTTGGTTTCAGAGATACCGTGTACTAACCCGAAGGTAAATAATTCCCAGTCCGCCTAGTTTATGCCAAAATTAAGCCATTTTCATGTTTCAAGTTTGAGGTAAAAATTTTGATGCGTCGTTATATTAAAAGGTTTATTTTTAAGTGGCGTTGGGGGATGAATGTTTAACGTGTGGTTACTAAATAGTTTACTGGTTTAACTTTGTAATACTATCCTCTTCTCATTTAATCAGTTAATCAATTTTTTATTGCATTCTAAACGTCAAACGACCTGATTAGCGGAGTGGCTAAGCGATTGGACTGCTGCGCTAAGGGTTGCGGGTTCGATTCCCGCACGGGGCAAAACTTTATGCGAACCACAGATGTTTGTCCCGAGTCTGGGTGTTTGTGTATTTGAATATTTCATGTTTGTGAAACGCACCTACGATACAGGAGAAATTCCTGGTGTAGGGCGATGTTTTAAAAAAAAAACCTTGCCCTTTGTATAGAATTATTATAATTAAACTTCTCTATTTTTACCAATTTAAATCGCAACTTGTCGTTCAGTGTGGCTTTCCAAGAGGGAGGCCATTGTTTAACAGTGGACGTCTTTCGGGTGATGATGATGATTACTACACGATTTATTGTATAATAAGTTATTATTTATAGATACATAAAGTCTACTGAAAGTGCATTAATTTAACTTACAATTTACCTTGACCAGTTTTGAAACTTATATTTATCTTCAAAAGAGTATTGTTATTGAAATGCGGTAGATACCTTAATAACTCTTTTCTACAACTACATAAATCAAGCTACATAGTTTCCAATTATAACGACAAAAATAAACTGTAACTGAATGACGTCATAACATAAACCGTTCATAAATAGATAACAATTCGTAGTAGTTGACCACCCAAATGGTGCAGTGCCGGTAGCAAGGCCCTTTGCGATTAGGGACGCTGGTTTCAATACATGTATTGCATTTCATGTGTACTTAGGTAAACTCATTATCATTATGGACCCTTATGGCACAGCCAAACCGTAGGACATAGTTTTTAGACAAAATAGATTTCGTCGATTTGTTTTCCGCTCCCAAAAAGTATTATGAAATTGAAGTTCTACATTTTCCAATTAGGAATATATTTTGATTGATCTTTTGTTCGTAAAAGTATTTTTTCGAGGTAGTATGACGACTGATGTAAACCTTCGGATTTTACAGAATACTATTGGAATTAGAAGTCTTTTGGTAAATGAACGTTGGGCATTTTTATTCTCTAGGTTTGGGGTGAAAAGTTTAATGTCGGTTCGTAATATTAAAAGGCTTATTTTTCAAGGGTCCTCGGAGGAACATGAATGTTGAATGTGTGGTTGATGTGGTTGCCAAATAGTTAATTGCTTTAACTTTTTAATCTCATCATTTAATCAACTTTTAATTTCATTCTAAACTTGTGACGGTGTTAAAAAACGTTAAACATTATAAAATAATTTAGGTTTATCCCCACTTAAGCCAGCTTACGCGAATAAATACCCTCCCTGAGGCTACCAACTTCTAAGAAGTAGATAAGTGTCTGATAAGTGGTACTTAAGTACCTAGAAGTACCAAATGTTTGTTGGTTAAGCGTTAACCGATGGATTAGTGGTAATGTGACACGCACTCGATAGTTACTATGGGTTCCAGTGACCCGGTTAAGTGCGGTTGGTTATACATTAAAGTTTAGCAAAGTATTTTTAATTGCGTGGTTTTAAGTTAATTTGACGTTTAATGGTTAAGAATCGCCATTATCTTATAGTATTACAGAATTTTGTAGACTTTTATGTGATTTTGAGCATGTATGAATTGCTATTTAGTAACCTGATATTTTAGAATACTTTGTCTTTCAAAATCATTAGGCTTCGAAGTTATTTGCTTTGTAGAAACTTTTTCTTTAGACAGTGTATCCAATGACTATTGCCTTCAGCGGTTTATTAGACTCTTTACTGTATATAATATGTCTTGCCTGTATCCAGTCGTCTTCCATGACACATACCCTTGCCACAGAGAAGCAGTTTTTGAGTATCGTGAGTGTGTTTACAAACGTAGGTAACACATATGACGTCACATAGGAATGACGTATTACCTTACATACACACACAGACTCGTGAGATCCCATATTGTGTAATAGGGAAGGTATAGAGTGATGCTATTCATGTTTGGTACATTGATGCACTGTTTTAGGGTACTATTTACAGGACGAATGAAGTGTTAGCTAGTCTAGTATAGTATGATAATATACTCGATAACGTCATGTAAGAAGAAGTAATGATGGGATTTATAAGCGTGATGGCTTACCGAATCTTTTATCAAAAACATCTAGCAAGCTGTGTACAATATCTATTCTTAAACAGACAAACTATGCCCAATCTTAATAATGGAAGTCCAAAAATAATTTAAGGAAACCTACGTTAAGATACAAGTTACGAACATAACTCTTGGCGAAGTTATGCATATGTTATCGACAGAGATCAAACTTTGGACCAAATCGAACTCGCGGCTCCAGGTTTCAGTTGCAGACTACCGATTTAAACAAATAAACTAGCTATATAGAGTCGAATGTTACTTAAAATAAAATAGAAAATTTATAAATAGATCTTATCTTATTTAAGAACATTTAACATTATTAATTGCCAGTTATAACTCGCATGTTACTATTACTCATATATTTTAAATCCAAGTAGTTTTTAGTCAGCGTATACACGTGTTTTTAATTCCTCCACGTAAATATTTAAACAAATGCAAACAAACTTACCAAAGACAGAACTCGCGAAAATCAAACACATCACAATATTTAGCACTAGCAAAACCTTCATGTTGAAAAATAAAATAAAAACACACACAAACTAAACGTATGTCTTCACTATAGTATTATTTGTAATTGGAACAGTCATAGTTGTTTAAAATTAAATCATAGTTTGTAAGGAGGTTGGTTGTGTGAGGAGTCCGCGTTGCTTTGGCACTGTCTTGCTCGGTAATGATATCGGACGCAGGTCAGACTCAGCAGTGATAAGATTTCTGCGCATGACACAGGCCGCGGCGGGTCATAGTTCAACGGAGAAAACTTCAGAAAAACAATGTTTTATAAACAGGATGTTTAGAGAGAAAAGGAAATCCAGGAAGGCATGAATCATATTGATATTAAATACCAATTATAATTATGTAAGATCACCTAATGATTGAATTATTATGTCGGTTTTGGTTTTTTTTGTCGAAGTTTTGTAAATATGGTGACTTAGAAAATATGTATAAATATATGATGTAGTAACTAATAATGACTTCGCGTAGAAAATGGGCAAGTTTAATTCTACTCTGCTCTCATTATCGAATGTTCACGGCTGTTTATTGGAATAGTAGTCGGCACCTAGTTGTTAAACTATGTGGTACTTATGTTACAATAATGCTGAGTATTACAGAATAAAATAATTTAACCTCACATTTCGCCAGTTATATAATAAGGGGCGAAACTTAAGAACCAATTAAATTTCCATCAATCGCTTACAAATCGAGCCTCCTTGCGGCTACGGAGTGTTACTTAAAAACCCATAAGTAAGTATCACTTTGTCGAACCCGAGATTTCAACCCAGAATCTCATGCTACGCAGTCGCTTTTCCCGACAACTATACCAAGGAGGTAATCCAAAAAGAATTTACATGTTGTATAACAGTAGAATCGACCTTATAATTAACGATGAAACTTCTGTTTATTAACATAATTAATTATTTTCGGCCAAAGAATTAGCATTGCCAATCAACGTGGCAATGCCGCCAGCCTTTTGGGCACCCTACCAGTCGACAGCGATGAGAAGGAATACTGGGAGACTGAGGAGGAATAATTTTTAGATTAATTTTTTCTTTTGTATGTATTTATTTTTAAGGCATGTAAATAAGTGTAAATAACCTTGTAAATAAAAGCAATTATGTAAAGTAAAAAAAAATTAAAGTATTTGATACCATAAATTAATTATTTAGTCCATACCTACAAAGAAGCGTATACCGACGATTGTAATAAAAGGTTTATGACTGCAAAAAACCGCACGCAAGCTTTAATACTTTCGTTATTCAAATTAAATCATCAGTATACGATCGGGTACTAGCTTTGGCACGCGACATCGTCTGCGTGGAATATTTTTCGCAACTATACCGGGATAGGAGCCTACATCCTTCTCTGGAATTAAGCTTTCTCAATGGACTGACGAGGTAGTCGTAAAGCTTAACTTCATCATCAGCAGGAAGACCACTGTTCAACAAAGGCCTCCCCCTTAAAAGGGGGGGGGGGGGTATTATCCCCACGCTGGGCAAGCAGCTTGGTGATGGTGAAGTTATAGAAGACACTACTGTCCATCTTCTGGATTTTCCCTTAGTCGCCTCTTATTAACCCACGGGAGGAAAGGGGGTGGTCAATTCCATGCAGGATTCCGCACAGCATAACTTGGTAACTACAAAAATCTCACGATAAAATTGGGAACTCCTTTTTTCATGTCGGTTAATTTATACTAACATGGTAGTTAGATAGTTACCTGCTTGGTGCATGCCCCTTGAGAGCGCGATACTGCTCTAGTAACTAATTAACTACTCATTAATTATCGGCATGTTTCTGTACATACCTATGTGCCGCATGGCCTATGGTTTGTGTATTCTAGCTTCATAAACAGACCGAGCACTTTCTTAAAGTACTAAGTAGAATAGTTAAAAAGAGTTATATTACATTCTTGATCTTCTTCACAATAAATGTGAGATACCACGAGAAAAATAAATTAAACATAACATCACGCGTATCCCCCGCCTACCCCTCCGGGGACTACAGGCGTGATTGTAATGTGTATGTGTGGCTCTCTAATGTTATAGTAGGTAATAATTGTTTGTAGAGTATGAGTGATTTCCAATCAGTAGGTAATCTAAGTTCTTCATCATAATTTATTTATTTATTATTTTTACAAGAATGTACGTAACGGACTTAATGTCTTAGGCATTTTCTACCAGTCAAACCTTTGTGTAGTACAGAAACAGATCACGGTAGACGCTGATTAGACCATTAAACTGCGTATAGATTGCCCACCAGCATAGATAGGTAAATGCTGCTTAGTCCCTTAAGTCATCTGCCTAATACTATGTTGATTTAGTCCAATCTTCAACCGATAGCGTCTCCGCCAATCGTATTTCGTAATCATACAATTTTTGTTTATGTTATTTTGTTCATTAACCTTCTGTTATCAGAGACAAACAATTACGTTTATTATTAGCCAATTTTATTATTAATCAAGTAACGTATATGTATTTAGTTCATGTATGGATTCTTTTTATTATGATTAACCATTGAGTAGTAGATAATATCTTCTGATGCACTTAAAGCACCATGTAGTCTTGCTATGTTGAAACAAAACAATGATTTGTCGTGATTAAAAAAATAATCGATATTATGTGTGTCGGTGACTGCCTCGTTGGTCTAGTGGTTGTTAAGCGCGACTGCTGAGCACGAGGTCCTGGGTTCGAATCCCGGGTCGGGCTAAGTGTTACTGGGTTTGTCCACTAGGTAATTCTCAGTAGCAGCACGGAGTCTGGATTTGTGCCCGGTTGATGGCAATAGACTCGCCCCCTGTTACATGGGGACCTAAAAACATAACTGGCGAAATGTGGGTGTACAATATGTGCACCTCTGCCTACCCCTTCGGGGAATACAGCCATACAGGCGTGATGTTACTGTATGTTTATGTTTTATGTGTGTTGGTGTTTCACCGACGCTTGTTTTTAACCTAGAAACCACCTTTCTACCCGCTTCCACGACGTCAATTAGCTTGCTTTAAGAGTTCATAATAAGTGGGCAGTAGTATGTATATGATGCAATATCTAGAGAATCGTCCAAAAATAAATAAGTTTAGACCAACTTTTTAACGAAAGCGAAACCTATTTATAGTTCCTAATTACAAAACTGACAATTAACATCACCTCTACACTAATTAATTATGAGTATACACAGCACATGAAAACGTGCGCCCGCGCTTAGTTGTCGGCGTCGAAATTGGGCACGGCCATTGGGTCAAGTGCGAGCGATAACACATACGAGTACCTACCTAGTTACCCAACTGCCCCCTTACCATGAAATCTGAAAACAGGTCGGCTTACGATGTGGAAGCGAGAGGCCGCTACGCGCAGTGTAATGCGGTGTCTCGCGTCCACAACGTTAACTATCCTGCTTTAAGAGTTCATGGTAAGAAAGCTGTATACTTCCAGGAATTTGATCACGCAGTCACGCTTCAATGAATAATTAATTGTTAGAAATAAAGTTTATCCGTGTTATCTATTCGGAGATAGACAGCTAAGTTGTAAGTCTATGCGGATTAAAGCTGTGTATGAGTAATACACGACCTTTACTAGATATGTAAAACAAATTGTAAAGGTTCATCTATGAATATAGGCAGGTCTAGGTACTATCTGCCTTATCACCTGATTGCACAATCTCATCCTACTTTGAATACATAATGTTATTAATTAAGTGAGATATTTATGCGTTAATTACAATAATGACATCCTCTAACATAATTGAATTATCTCATTAAAGTGGTCGCGCACCCACGATACAGGAAAAATCCTAGGGTGGGGCGACGTTTTATTTAAAAAATAATATTATTTAATAACAACGCCTTCGTCTCCTTTCTCTTACTGATGCTGAATTATCTATCTTTAAAGTAGTAAGTAGAATTCTGACCTTATTTGTCTTAGAAACTTGATGAACTGCCCAAGGCGACATCAAATCTACTTCCCAGTTCCCACCGTTTACATTTCACGCCACTTATACATAAACACCACTTACTACTACAAATTCAAGTCTTCCTCGTTTATTTAGCCGTATATAACGTATGACCAGAATTCTTACCAGGCATACATACTTACAGCATAGAGACGAATAGTCTTGACCTAATTACAACTTTTGAATTGAAAAGAGGTATTCTTAGTACCTATTTTATGTAGAGTATTGAAATAAGAATATGCTTAGATAGTTTAGGCATGTACCTACAAATGATGGATGAACGAAGAGTGACGAAACGAATATATGAGGCGAATGTTAGTGGAGTACTTAGAAAGGAAGACCTCGGCGATTGGAAGATTTTAAACCAAATAGGAGATGTTCTGCAAAAGGGTCAAGTGAACCCCACGAGCGAGCGAGGTGAAAGAAGTATGCCAGGATCGTAGCAAATGGAAATCCGTGGTCTCTGCCAACCCCTCTGGAAAACAGGCGTTACTTTATGTATGTATGTATTGAAACAATGCAAAATTTTATATTAGTGAATTATGTACTTAACTTTATGAAGAAATCTAGATGGATGCCTTCTGTTAGGTCTTACCTAATGCCCTGTAAAGTGGTAATTACTCTCATTACAAAAACAAATGTAGCTATATCTAATTATGTAAACAAGTCAAGATAATTCGTGCAATGTATTCAGACGACTTCATAGACTGTTTTCTAAGTTCCCCATCGTTGTCCAGGTTTATAGCACCCATAATGAGGTTGGAAATATTCACGAATATTCATAATTGGCTTGCCATTTCCACGGGCAACCAAATAACCGTATCGCGTAATATTGTAGGCCTTTGAAATGCCAAGATATAACGATCCTAAACGTTATGCTCAAGGTTTCTCAAGTATTCAGTTGATTCCTAATTGTATATTTATTTTCACTGTATTAGGTATCTAACCTACTGTGTGTAATATGTTGCTACTACGTGCTTGCGTGCAAGATAATCTTAAAAAACGCTAGCATGATCAATTTATGGCTTTGGAAGCCCTTGCCTGATTGATTGCGTAAAAATAATTGCAACACTTTTATTTAAAAGTATTTATTATAAAAATATACCTTCACTTTAATAAATATCATCTTTTGGATTCCCTAGCACTACATCTTACCAATTTCACTTGCGAACACTTCTGTTAACCTTCCCATAGATCTCCGGGAACGCTTCCTTGCAATGCGGCAGCGTATCCCGGACTTTATCGTAAAGAGTGTGGTCGAACATGGCTCGGAACTCGTCCCGGGTCGTGTACGTGTCCGCGTACAGCATCTGGAAGCCGTCGTGCTTGGAGACGAAGTCCTCGATGCGGCGCGTTGTTGGCACCTGGAGAATTATGGTACATAAGTTCTGGAGGCCATTTGTACTTTTGGATGCATGTGCTCCTAGACCACGGTGTTAAAACGAACTATTTGCTTGGTCCGACAAACTGGCCTACAGGAATGCCAGGTCCACTATAGCAAACAACTGAAACGAGTGGAAAAAATGGAGGCCTTTGCTCTGCAGTGGGACAACATAGGCTGATAAAAAATGTGTCAACCAGTGATTTAGCTGGTATATATAAGTCTTCAAGGTCGTAAAGATGACTGTCCAGAGTCCATTTTTAGACTATTTGCTCTATGTATGCCTATATTACACTGAATATTTATGCATATAGGCCAACATTTTGAGCTTCTTCAAATTAGTGATTTCTATCACTTACGCGAATATTAGACATTTAAATAAAACTAGGTTTACGGATTTTATCGCGGTTTTTTAATTGACCATGAATGCTGTAAAGGATTCGAAACGTCGGGACCAAAAATCAATTAAAAAACCGCGATAAAATCCGTAAACCTAGTTTTATTTCAATGTTCTTTAAATTAGGTTTCTATAAATCGTAAGTTGATCTAACCACTATATGTCTATTAAATCCTATCAGACAATACATATGATGTATTTCACTAATAATGGATATAATATTTTCATATTATACACTATACATTTACTTACAGTTTCATATCCTCTAGCTTTGGGTACTCCATAGACACCGATGTCGACAAACATCTGCGAGTCGGCGGTGGTCTTTATCTTCAGCTGGCCAGGGTGGTTGTACACTTTGAAGGGACACAACCACACGGGGTACACCTAGATAACAAAGAAGCTATTATCAATATGAAGAAGCTTTACTAATAAAACAGTCATGAGTATTATAGTAAATCCCTTAGATTCATCATCAAGGCGGAAGACGTCCACTGTTGAACAAAGCTCTCCTTAGAACGCCACAATGAACGACAACTTGCCATTTCTATGTACCTGTTGCCTGCAACTCTAACAATGTCGTCGGTGCACCTAGTGGGAGGCCTGCGTTATAAAAAGTAAATCCATATCAAAGGTACGCATGAACTCATTCAGGTTGCTCTTAAAATTAACTTATATGGGGCATTCCTAAAAGAATGAATAGGAGTAATGCCGAAGGGGTATGCTAGTAGCAAAGGGAACTTCGTGATCTCTGCTTACCCCCTATGTATATATGACAGACAATATTACACATAGATAACTTAACATTTCGCCTGTAGTCCACATAGGGGTAGGCAGAAGTGTTCCCATGTGTGAAGTAGTTCCCATTCTCCCAGTATACATATTTTAAAATCTTTGCCTTCACCTCAATTTCCTTATGGAACACTTCGATAGCCTTCTCCAGGTGTTCAACAGGCACCAGCATGTCCTGGATGACGTGGGCTTTCTCATACAGCTTGGCGACAGCCTCTGGTTGCGTCAGCTTCAGCAGAGAGACTTCAGGAGGCATCAGCCAGCCCAGGAGGTAGCGGAAAATGATATTGTTGCCGAATGGAACGATGTCCTGAAAACAGAAAATAAAATAACGACTAACTTTATAATTTAGGTTAATAGGACATGAGCACTATTCGATTAAAAATATCTCTCGCTAATAGAATTAGGAAGGTTGGTCAATAGCTACTTAGTATGAATTAAGTGATAGCTGGAAACTTGCACTTAACATACTCGCGAAAAGAAGAGGTCTTTTGTATGTCTAGTTCATAAATATAACGCTCTGCATCATCATTAACCCTTTGCCTGTCCAACATATCACAATGTAATGTAAAGATTGCCTCTTTACTATGTTGTGTTAGAGAACAGCCAAACTAATAAAATGAACGGATTCATTTAATTGCTTTCCTAGGTCTACTTCAGCAGCTCCTCATTACCTGCAGTTCCCAGAACAGACTCCTGGTGTGCCTGTGGTAGTAGTCCCTCAGCGGTATGTACTCCACGACCGATCGGTTCTTCTTCAAGTGACGTTCCACTTGGGTGAAGAACCATTCTGAGTACCACTTGCCGATAGGGTTGAACTAAAAAGAAAAGTTCACTTTAATATCACTGCAGGAAGATTGTTAACTTGGTGGTCCGAGTCCAAATGCCGAGCACATTGGCAGAAAATTTGAGGTATGTTAAGGGTTTGACAAAGGCTTATTTTGCAACAGTGACTTGTTGTCCATTCGATTCCATAAGCACCACAGTGTGATTAAAAGGGTGCGAATAGGGACTCCACCCACACACAACACATGGTGACAATTATTAGGTATGTTTTTTTAAATAATAATTTAATTTTATATTTTAATTGTAATTTAAGGCCAGCGCACACTGGGTGGTCCTTCGCTATCACGGATCAAAAAAATATACTTTTTTTTTGTCTAATTACCAATCTCTACATCACATCTACTTTTAATTGGCTATTACGGATACGAAGATAAAGATGAATCAGTTATTTCTCGTACCTTCCCATCAGTTCCGACCTCGTCCACCATGTCCCCAGTCATGAGCACTCCGGTCTCCTTGGTGTACAGCAGGGCTTCGATGAACTGGTGGGGCTTCGCTTTTAGAGACTCCTTTCTGAACTGGTCCGCTAGCTCCGAGAGCTTAGTGTGTGGTTGGTATTGAAGGCGGATGTATCTAGAGAAATGGATTGGTATATAGATTTTGAGCGACGGACGTAGCCATGTTTAAGATTTTTAAACGAAATAAGAGATAAATAATGTACATTTTGTAGTACGAGAATATTGGTAACGATAAACTTAATTAGCTAATTCTTATAATATTCGTAAACAATTAAAATATTTACTTTTTGGCTGGAACTACTTTGATGACGACGGAGGTCAGGAACCCAAGCGTACCGTAGGACCACGGAACTGCATAAAACAGGTCGGGGTTATCATCCTGAAGAAAAACCAAAAGCATTGCATTAGGACGGAATACCATAACAAATGCAAAATACAGTCGGTAAATAAAACATACATTAACGCCTATTTCCTAGACGGGTAGGTGGAGACCACAGTCTCCCGTTTGCTACGATCCTATCGAATACTCCTTTTTTATTCGCTCGCATCATATTCCACATACCCTCTCGTCGGTTAAGGGTACTCCTCACTTCCACCTTTTATGGAATATCTCCGGTCTAGTCCAAGTATATTCACTAAGGTCTTCCCGTCTCCCGATATACCATTAAAATTCGCCTGATATATTCACAAAAAAATACGCTTTTCTTCTAACTCTATAGAGTAGCAAAAAGGGTATAGCTCTAAGCAGAAAACGATATAGCGTGTTTCCTACCTTGGTACACGTAACAACTGATCCATCAGCCAGCACCAGCTCGTACTGCAGACATATATGTTGGAAGAGGCCGTGCACGTGTGAGGTGGACTCCACGCCGGTGCCCATCACCAGCCCTCCGACAGTCAGCTGGTCCAGCTCAGGGACCACGGCCAACGCCAGGCCTAGTGGCTCCAGCGTCCTGGATAGCTGGCCCATTGTGACTAGAGGCTCGCAGCGAACAGTCTGGAAACATAAGCCAAGTTCTTAGTAGGTACTTTTTGGAGCAAAACTAATACCTTTTCATTTTAACGTTTTCCTGGCAACCATGTTTTCAGTAGGTTCCAATATTTAGTATATTCGTTTTTAGATAGATAGTAGGTAAAAAAAAAACATTGGTAAGAAACGCTTGACTAAACAATCAATTTCCCAATTTTGGGCTGGTTTCCGATTGTAAAAGCAGTTAGGTTTTGCTTCTTTAATAATGCCCACATTTTTTTTATTAATAAACTTACTCAACCAAATGAATGATTAGGTATTATAGTGCACATCAGTACAATAAAAGCACTGGATCGGATGTAGACATTTTGCGTCTCGGTAAAAACATTTGGAATATTTTTACATAATCTTATTCATGCCGCTGCCGCAGCTACGTCAACGCATTTATATCGTTTGTTGTTCATCTGGGTTCTATAATCTCAAAATTTGAATTAACAAGTAATATTTCAACCCAAAGTAAAGATATTACGGCTCAGAAGATAATGAATCGAGTGTCGTACCTCGTCATAAAAGTCTCAAGAACACTTACCAAGTTCTCTGTGTCCACCTCGAGGATATCAAGTAGGTTGACTTTGATGTTGGTGAAGGTCTTCTTGTAAATACTTTGGCGGAAAGACATGGTCTGCCAAGTCGGCCGGGCGGTGCACAGGCGGGTGCTGCGGTCGCCTGAGAGCCAGGTCTTAATCTGCAAGTAGAAATAATTTGATGAATTAATGATATTAAAGGCCTGTAGCAAAATAATGATTAAATATCTCGGTTTTACTTCTTCTTATCGCATGGTTGATGAACAAGCTGGTGTCAGAGTTTGAACCAGAAATCTTACAAAATTTGTTTTAATTCAATGAACTATGAACATAATATATTCATTGGTATGTAGGTTTGTAATACTGGAAAAACCATGGACTTTTTTATAACTTAAGATTTACAAGATCCACATTAATCTTACCTGTCTTTGCACATCCTTGACTTTTCTATCGTGCATCTTGGGCGCACTGCTCAGCTGGAACACCACGTAGTTCCTGAAGGTAGACCAGACCTTCCACAGGAGGGATATGGGCAGCAGCGCCGTCAGCACCACTATCCATCGGTGCTCGACCAGGATGTACTCCATCAGGTTCTCCGGTTCCACCACAGTCATTTTGAAGACAAAAGAAGATCCTGGAGAACCCCCATACATTACTACACAGAACCAGTGGCAAGACACGCTCTTATCAGCCCTCTTAGCTCCATCAACCGGGCACATCCAGACTCCATACTGCTACTGAGAGTTACCTAATAGAAAAGCCTAGTAACACTTTTCCTGACCCAGGATTCGAACCCAGGACTTCGTGCTTAACAGTCCCACTTAGGGTCTACTAGACGAGTAATGAATAACGAGACAGTCATGATTTTTTCGCACAAAGAAATTGGTGATTACGGCTGGTGATTGCCTAAAGGCTTCATCATTTTTAGAGAAATAGGCATCTATTGTCTAAAAACTTTTCGCCCATTAATATTATAATGAATAAGTTACTAAACCTGCATTTCGGATGAATTTTAAATGATGTGTCGTAACAGCTAATTAACAGTGATAATTGATATCAGCTTTACACGTGTTTAATAAGTTATCAAAATAATAACGCCCTAAATGAGGAATTCATAAGTCATTCATAAGATTATAATTTACATCATCATCATCCGGAAGATGTCCATTATTGAACAAATGGCTCCCCCCTTTTATTCACAGTCACGGGTAAAACATTTAAAACTTGTAATTATTATAAATGCCATACCATACTATCTACATCTTAGAGATGGCTGTACCGAAATCGATTAAAAACGTAACAGAGGAGCCTTTCACCCAGTGAGATTTAAAAGCACTTTTCGGAACAAAATGTCTGTTTATAGAATAAACTGTAATCGTACCTGTTTTGTACAAAGTAAGGACTAGTTACAAATATATTTCTTAGTTTTTATAATAGGCAACTAATACATATATAGTTACATAGCTGTAGACCGTAATCTTACATCAAATTGATTAAAAATGTATCCCATTGTTACATTTACAATGAATGAACTAGCAATAGTACGTACCTTTTTACAAAATAAAGTTGTTAATCACAGCCGGGAGTCTGCATCACAGCGGTGCTACCGACAAACTGAATTCAAGGACATGGCCAAACTAGATGGGCATTAATTCACAGAACACTACTAATACAAGCAATAATAAACCTTAAGTCCTATGAAAATAAATGATTATAAGGCTGTTTATAAGAATTTACTAAACCAATTGATAAATCAATACTTTTATCAAAAGGATTTATATTTAATATACTTATCGTTTAAATACTGCTGAGGCGTTGATTAAGTGTTAGTTGCTAAGTCAGATAAAGCTTGATCAAAAAAATTTACTTTATGCAGATGAAATTAATTTAATAATTACCAATTTCATCTAAATCAAACAGCCCTGACCGGTGCATATATTACTGCATAAAATAAGGTCAAATAACTAGATCCTTAATTACTATACTTGAAAGTTCTTTGCTACTGGTTTTCGTTAGCATATAGACAATATATAGTTTATTTATCTGCTTATCTACTGTAAGTCTGTAAGTAAGTATCTATCTATATGCAAAACATCTCTGAGATAATTCTAATCTTCAATCTCTCCCAGCTGATAATGAAATTTTGGGCAAACAAAAACCAAGATATTTTATTTAAATAATATATTTAATATCACATATGTACATAACATCACTGTTCAATGATACAGGGTCCCGGGCTACAGGGGTCCCGAACGTATAACATAACGTAAACAAAAAGGGCCAATAAATCCACAATAAATTTTAAACAGGGCCCGTCTAAGACACGCTACACCACTGATCACTAACTACTTCAGTTAAACCATTTTCAAGCCAAAATAATATTTACTTCGCACGAAGTAGTACCTAGTCCCACCATTATAGCCTTGATAGCAAAACACAACAAAAAAAAAACAAGTTTAACAATAAGTGAAATAGCAAAGTCATTCGATTTACATAAATCATCACAGTTTGGATTTAGATTTTGAGCTCTCGTGTTTAACAGGTATTACAATGTCTTTCTTAATCACTGGCAACCGAGGAACCGTGATGATCAGAAGACCATCACCCGTCAGCCTCGACTTGACCTCCTCAATCCGACACCCTTCTGGTATTTGATAACGTCTGATGAACTGCCGCGCGATGTAACCATAATCGTCTTGTTTTTCTTCATGTTTTCCCTCCACCACAATAAAACCATCAGCCGTCTTCACAGATATTTCTTCTGGAGTGTATTCCTTCACTTGTAAACATATCTCGTACCTGTCCTCTTCTTTCTTTATGGCATTTTCGTGTTTGTACGGAAAACTCTCCAACCATTCTATTGAACGCAGCAACGTATCATCCCCAAACATTGGAGGCCTGTATATCGTCGGTAGCTGGAGCATTGTGTCAATATTATTCTAGAACTATCATGAATTAACACTACGATACAATTACGTTACGTTAACGCGCGCGTTAACCCACTTTCAATGAGTGACTACAACCTGTTATGTTACGTAGTTTGATAATTCAAATACAGATGGCGCTGTTTGACGTAAACGTTATCTCCTGACGAACTAAGAAAATGTGGTTATCGAATATAACGTGATTTAAAATGTCAAGGATAGGGGCTCAGTTTAATAACATTCCACTGGAATTTTTAATATAACATTCAGATAAATAATTGTCTATCAACTTGTGTAAGACCTCCCAGAATGTTTACAGTGTAGTAATTCTGGTAGAGGTTATGTTGTTATTTGTTTTCCATCACCTGTCACGTTGTGAATGTACCTTTTGTAGGTAGGGTAGGTATCTTTTGTAAAATGGCAGCTGTGTTTGGTACCTGTTGTATGCAGGTAACAGGTGGCTATACAGCATTCTTGGTATTCAGGTTACATATTGACAAAACAAGTGGATTAGAGTGGTAAAGTATGTAAAAAAATTGTAAACATTTTAAATGTTTATCCCATGCGAGGAGGTTAGTGTCGGTAGCTACCATGGGTACGCTTCTAGACATGAAATACATGCTCTATTGCAGAAATATCTGTAGGTCACGCAAATTTATCAAGTGCGGGAATCGAACCCCATATTGTTGCAAAAGGTCGTACGCCACTGCGCAAATAGAGTATCTAATGCTACTTTAGTGGTCTATAGTCCTGTATACCTTTAAATTATGTTTTTACACGACTGCGCGACGCAAAGGAAGTTGAGTTAGTGTGATTTCACCATTTAGGTACCTATGTACACACAGACTGCCTCGTTGGTCTAGTGGTTGCTAAGCGCGACTGCTGAGCACGAGGTCCTGGGTTCGAATCCCGGGTCGGGCAAAGTGTTACTGGGTTTTTCCATTAGGTCATTCTCAGTAGCAGCACGGAGTCTGGATTTGTGCCTGGTTGATGGCAATAGGCTCGCCCCCTATTACATTGGGACTTAAAACATAACTGGCGAAAATGGGTGTACTATATTATGCACACCTCTGCCTACCCCTTCGGGGAATACAGGCGTGATGTTATGTATGTATATACACACACACAAACGGAGAAAATGTTACAATAACAGTACCTATACATCTGCCTACCAAAACATGGCTTGATTATGCTTATCATTGAATTCGGTATCGACAATTATTACTGATACAAAATTATTTGACAGTTCGTTAATATTTTACAGATGGCACTACTAATCAACTGTCAAAGGAAATATTTGCATACAAACAACTCATACTTTCCAATTAGTTTTGTTTTAAACGAGTGGAGATAGCGAAACTTTGTAACGTCTGTAGGTAGTTTAATATATGTGTTCTTCTGTAGGTAAGGCATATTTTATCTTAAGTATATAACTAGGTATTCATATATTATACTTTAACATTAAAATAAATACTTCATACACACTAATAATGACCATCTGAAACTAAAATCTTGATACTTTTAGCCTTTAGTTCATGTTGCTTCATTCTTCCGAGCTCATTCATACCTGTGCTATTACTTGGTATAATGGTTAGTAGTTACTTAGTACATTACTAGAACGAAGTACGAACATTAGGTACAGAATGCTATCAGTTAACTTTATTGCATGACCAAGGCCAGCCACTAAACATAAAATAATGTTTTTATTATGAATTTTAGACCAAGATTAAGCAACAATGGCTAGCAAGATAGCAGTAGTAACAGGAGCGAATAAAGGACTTGGATACGCAATAGTCCAACAACTTTGTGAAAAATATAATGGAACTGTATATTTAACATCAAGAGACGAAGTAAGGGGAAAGAAAGCTTGTGACGAACTAAAATTGTTAGGACTCAATCCTATATATCACCAACTTGATGTCACTGATAATGAAAGTGTAAAGAAGTTTGTAACACACATCCATGACCATAATCAAGAAGTAGAGGTACTAATAAACAATGCTGGCGTTCTATTTTTGAATGACGCGCCAGAACCCAAGCTTGTCCAAGCCCAACAGACGGTGTCTATAAACTTTTCGTCATTAGTCTATTTCACTGAAGAAATTTTGCCGTTCGTGAAAACTGGCGGAAAAATTGTGAACATTTCAAGTTCATCCGGACATCTATCAAGAATACCGTCTGAGGAGCTAAGAAATAAATTCAGCTCTGACAAACTAACATTAGATGAATTGAAGAGTTTGGTCAATAGCTACATAGAAGATGTGAGGCAGGACAGAGATGTAAAAAATGGTTGGGGAAATTCAGCTTACGTTGTGTCAAAAGTTGCTGTAAATGCTTACACATTTATGTTGCACCGTAGATTATCGCCCCAGGGTAATGTTATTATATTTTTTTATAAAATCGTATTACGAATTCTAACTAATTCTAATTCTTCCTGTCGTAGCATAGTAAGAGGCGACGAACCTTGATGTGGGCTCATAAATGGTAACTGGCCGGCTCCATATTACCTATATGGTGGACTTATGTAGAGTGACGTAATATGGGTGTATCAAATTCGATAATTAATAACACCTCTGCCTACCCCTTCAGTGATTACAGGCGTGATAGAATAAATGAATAAAATATAAACCAGAATGCTTAAAATTCAGAGGCGATTGAAACCCCCTAACATAGTGTGTTTCGGGTTTAATTTGTTTTAGGTATAACAGTTAACTGCGTACACCCTGGGTACGTGATATCGGACATGACGCACGGCGCGGGGTCCGTGACACCTATGGCGGCGGCTGCCGTGCCGGTGCAGCTGGCACTAGCTCCGAGCGGCGCAGGCCAGTTCGTGTGGCATAACGGCAGCACTGTGCCCTGGGACGGGCGAGACCCGCGCGCCTACATCGACGGACGACGTGACGTATAGCCTAGCCCAATATAACATGCCTGCTCAAATCAGGGACCAATTTAGGACATTTTCCGTTGTGGAAGTGAGAAACCGCACTACACTACACATAGCGACGTCTTGCTTCCACATTGGATGAAAAATAAAAAATATAAAAAATCTAATTTTGTGCTAAACTATTCTATTCTACGACAACGCGGATAGATAATCACACAGAGAATTACTGAATATACTTATCCTACTAAAGTTTGACTGTCATTGTGCGTTTGATATATTTTTTAAACATTCCAATGGCACCATTTATAGTTTTTAGCTCCATAGTTATTTATAAATATGGCAAAATTAAATTTAGGATAACTTAACCCTGAATAACCCCATGTTCTGCGCGTGAGTCGCTTGATGTTGAATTGGTCACTCTTTAGTTTGTAACAAAGTACTTTGAATTTAAAATCTTCATAGTATTCCCCCATAACCAAATTGTTGGTTATTTTCAGTCAAATATGGAGTTCATATGACTTATGTTGTATGAATAAACTATATATCTAGTGTAGTATATTCTATTGTTTTTGTATCGTTGAGATCTCGGCAACCCTTTTAGAATTTGGTTTTTTATTTGAACGCTGTTTAGAAGTGAATGGGTGACATTAAAAGAGTGAAGTATAATTTGTTGCTTTAATTTTAATGATCTTTCTCATGGTTAATGGCTCAATAAGGTACAAATGTAACAGCGAGTTATTGGCATCTCATTTTAATATAGAAAATATAATCTGTCATAACAGGGATATGATTCTAATAAATATATAATATATAACGAATATACATATATTATGCTCAGCGAAACGAAGTAAAGAACGAAAAAGAATTCACTCTAAGAAATATGATAAATCATCACCGGGGAGCGAGCCGAGACCGAACGAAAATAAATAAATCAAACTTTAAATAAAACAAATAGGTTAATTTATTTTACAAATTCCTTTGTTATCATATTTCTCTCGTTAAAATATGCTCTTTCTTAATACAAAGATTTTTCGATCACTTCACCAACGGAAAGAAACAATAATATTACTGAATAGAAAATATAATATCCACGGTCGGCCCCCCCCTACTTGGCGTCGATGCACTCGGCGGGGTGCTGCGCGGGCTTGGCGGGGGCGAAGCCCGGCGGCAGCGGGATGCCGGCGTAGGCCACGCCGCCCCAGCCCAGCGGCGCCAGGCGCGGCCAGCCCTGCGGCTTGGCCTGCGCCGCGCCCGCGCCCACGCCCAGCTGGTTGAAGCGCGCGAACAGCTCCTGCTGCTGCTGGCTCAGCGCGCCCGCGTGCGCCGCCGCGGTGCTCGCGCCGACGTTCTTGCCGAAGTTTACCGACGTTGACATTATCGCGGGGTCCATTTGAGTCCAGTCTGAGAACATGGCGCTATTTGAGTTATAACCTGAAAAGGAACGTACGAAACGACGTTAGTCGTTTTGCGAAGATGCAGTACAGAGAAGCCGTTACTGATCTTGACGGTCGACTGTATTGACCAACTCGGAGACATCGAATTTATGTCTGTGACTTTCTACGCTCTCACGATCGATATGAAGGATGCTTTATGTCTGTAGAACGATCGAAATGCCGGCGTCGCAGCGTTAAGAGCTTATTTAATTATTATGTGCCAATAGAGATGGCAGATGTTGGCTACAGTGACTACAGAGGAAGCTAAGTACCATACATACAAATACAACTATAGTAAATATAGTAACAATAAGTCAATTACTTTGATGATGTGTCTGTTGGTGTGACTGTTGTTGTGTCTGTTGTTGCTGCTGCTGCTGTTGTTGCTGTTGCTGTTGTTGCTGCTGACGGGGCGCTAACCCGAACGCGTTCATATGGCTGAATCCAGGCGGTGCGAGGCGGGAACGACGTACACGGTCCATATTGTCACTGGAATTGTAAAATACATTTAAAACACCCGTAAATGTGGCAAACAAACACCAATGCCACTTCTTTTATATTGTGTGTCATAATATATTAATATTCCCTCATATAATAGGCAATCGCCACGCGCCTATTACATCATCATTATCAGCTATCTCAGTCCACTGCTGGACATAGGCCTCTCCAATGCCACGCTACTGACCCCGATCTTCGACTTGCCGCTTCTAGCCGCTGCCATTTTGGGTATATCATCGCCCCATCTAGCTGAACATATATTATGTGGCCAAAGACACGAGTTTAATATAAACTTTTGCGTGCAATAACACACCCCTTCGTATCCTTTAGGCCTATAGGGTGTGTATAATGAATACAGTTTAATAGGGTCTGTGCACCGATTGAATGCACGTCCTAACCGTAGCAACAGCAGTTCAAGTTCCAACAATACTACATGAGAGTCGGATCGACAAAAACTAGTACAATTTTCCTTGATATAGATTCTTACCCGCTTGACACGGTGTTTTGCATCATTTCTGTCTCCATGAGCTCTGCGAACGCCTTCTGCGTTTCCTTGAAGGGGTCGAAGTCAAGGTCGTCGTCGCCGTCCCCGGCCGCACGCCCGCCATTGCCTTCGTTGCCTCGTATGTTGTTCATTCTGAAACATTCACACTTCTGTTATAGAAAGTTTGAAGCTAGATACAATAATACAGATGTTCGTGATCGTTAAACACTACTGATCAGAGGACTCATTCAAAAAAGGAGATTCTGCCAGAGATTCCAGAATAGAGAATAAATAAATAGGCTTCCTATTACATAGAATTTTAATAGGACGAGGAGCGAAATGTGGGTATATGAGGATTCTATATCCTGATGAAGGAAGGATTACAGATTAACTTTATGTAAATCTTAATAGTTTTATGTTGTTTGAAACTATATAAGTGCCATATTAGTTATTAGTAGTCAATACTAGGTGATATATTTTATTAAAAATTGTATGCTGTAAAGATAATATTATGGACACAAATTCATGTAACATATTTACTGTGACATATTCTGGCAAATTATCTTATCTTTCTCATGAGACGTTTTTCCATACAAATAATTGTCTCATAAAAGATAGGAACTACGGTCAACGTTTCTGGAATTAGTTAAAAAGTATATGAAGGTATCTAACCTCTGTTTGTGTTCCATTTCGAGCCTCTCAGCGCTGAGCATGTTCTGTGGATAGTGATGGTGGTCGTGGTAGCGTCTGTCGTCGGTCGTGCCGCGCTGCAACTGTAACCTCATTTGCTGTGCCTTGTGGAAGTCTGTGAAGAACTTGTCCATATTCTCTGCTAGATACCGCACTTCGTTCTGTGGATGGTGTACAGACTCGTTATAACGAGGTAAGCCCACTCGTTATAATATTATTGGTAGTTTAATTTGAGTTCAATATTGCCAGTTTAGATTTGCATAAGCCATAATCATAAGCTTTGAAAATAGAGGCAGTATGGCATAACAAATATTTGGTTAGGCAGTTCACTTATGACAATTTGTTATAAATGAACAGGTATGCAAATGAATAATAGACCAGATTGTATTCTATTAATTATTATAAAAACAAACTGGTGTTTGAGGTTAACAATAACATTTAGAAGGTCAGTATGTGATACAGGCACTACTCACCGCCGACTGAGGTATATCGAATCCGTTGACAAGGCCAGTCTGTTGCATTTGCTGCTGGTTCTGTTGCATCAACTGTTGGCTGTGCATCATGAACCCGCCGCCCATCGAGTTGCCGCCCAGTGAGCTTGCAGACAGCGAGCTACCGCCCATGGAATTGTCTACGCGCATACCGAACGGTGGAAGCATATTGGGATTTGGATGAAAATTAGCACCTGCACAAACATCTCAGCTGTTAACCCCGCGAGATAACAACACAAGTCATACTTATCGTGAACAGATACCTTACCTAATATTTCACTAGCAGACTCGAGTCCTATACTAGACGTGGGCATATAGTGTTTGGACTCGACCATAACGTTGTGTTGCCTCGCCAGTAGCTCGTTTTGTCTCATGAGCATTTCACTTTGGCTGCGTTCCCGTAGTAAGAGTTCCTTCTGATCCATTAGACCTTGGCTAATTTGACTAATCTGTCTATCGTTACCTAAATAGCTCATGTTATCCCTGTCTAGTAGGCCGTAGCCGTTGAGTATGGGGCTCTTGATGTGCGGCAGCAGGCCGTTGTCCAGGCCGGCCAGCATGTCGGAGCGGCGCGGCAGCAGCAGCTCGCTGCTGGGCTCGCTCAGCAGGTTGTGCGTGTGGTCGTCGTCCAGCAGGCTGTGGTCGCTGCTGTCCAGCAGGTCGTGGTTCTCCAGCAGGCTGTGGCGGTCCGACTCGAGCTCGTCTATTTCGTTGGACAGGAAGCTTTGCGTGTCGTTCTCGAACACGGACGTGTGCGTCGTCTGCGTGCTATTGTATTGTTTGGTATCTAATGTTTCGGTATCGTTATTATCATTATTAATACTATTGCTAGACTTTTGTTTAGATTTGTTGTCAGTTTTACTTTTCTTGCTACTTTGGCCGTTTGTGCTGTTTGTTTCCTTGCTTCTATTTGTTTTGCTGTCCGTGTGTGTGTCTTTACTCTGTTTCGTTTGAGCCTGATGTACCTGTTGTGTGGGACTGGAAGATTCTGATGTGCCGTTTTCTTGTGACTTAACTAAAACAATATACACGGTTCAATCGATTTACTCTTTCTCCATAAGATGGATAGTTTTATAGGTGTCAATGTTACTATGAAAGGGGAATTTAATTGGTGGGTAAATATATTTTTTATTTACACCAATTTTAATACAAAAACTGATTAAATTTACGTCATTGTGTGATATTTATACCAGCCATCATTAAAATTACGTTAATCAATCGAATCAGTAAGAAGAGAGTTGAAAGTGTTAATATAGTACATACCCGTAGACTGTTGTGGTTTGGGACTGGACTGTTTTCTGGCTGGACTATCTGACGGCGGGGAGGAGCCGAGACTGGGCCACGCCTCCTTGCCATTACCATTACTGCCTACCCCATTACTGCTACCTGCACTGCTCGTGCCACTGTTGCCATTTATAGATTCTTTTTTATTAGATCTGTAAATGAGAAATGGGGTAGTAAAAATTGGTTCTGGAAAGTTCGCCGCTTGCTCACTAAGGGACGACATTGTACGGAATAGCTGGCGAGAGTGCGAAGAAACATTGTGTTCATATTCTGACTAGTAATTATTATAATCAGATTCTTAACATAGGCCTTGACTGGATATTAAAGTAATTCATCCGGGTAAGAAATACATTGATTTCTAATTATGTATTATACATGTAACTATATTACTAAACATATAATAATAGGCATAAAACTATCCCTCTATATAAGATATAGGCCTCTCCTTATACTCAAATCTAATGAATTTTCACTTCTTATATAGGGAAACAGATAAGTTCTACTGTATCGTGGGTGCGTTTCACAAACAGAAATATAACATACACAAACACTTAAACTCTGAACAAAATTTCAGATCAACAAATTTTTGTTTCGAGCGGGAATTGAACCCACGACCCCTAGCCCAGCAGTCAGCTACTGCGTCAATCAGGTCATTTTTCACCTCTCATTGGCACTTACAAACGTTCAGTGTAGGATTTAACACACCGCTTTCACTTACTGTATAAAAAGGGGCTTGAATTACTTTAGAAAGTTCTCGTTGACATTAAAAATGCCATATTGGCATACTTTTTATACAATTTTAGTGATTACTATAATACAAAACGTTCTTATAACGCTTATGTATTAATATCTCGCTATTCCTTACAATTAACAAGCCCCTAAGGACGAATACAGCTAGTGTCTATTATAAAGTATAAGTGTAGTGAAAATAGTGCGTGAAATGAATAACGTAGTGACTATTCAGGTAACGAGGAACATAGCAGCTACTTATAAAGTTGTTTTCTCAGCTGTATACGCCCGTAAGCCTTTGATGTTAAACGGTACTCACTTAGAAGAATTGACTACGTTTATATGTGACGGTGTGACCACTGTTGTCGGTATAAAGTTCGATTGATTACCTGAAATTTCCAGAACAATATGTTAGAATTTTCTAGAACATTCTTATGGTATATTTTTGATGATAGACGTAATAATACTTACCATCTTTTGAACTGCTTTTTTCTGCATTCGTACTAGAATTACCTGCAAATAAAATTTCATCAACCCATTAGCGGATCTAGCACTTTATATCAATTAAAGCTATAATTAATCATTATAAACAAACACTTGTTTACTGCTTTTTGTCTTACCTATGCGTATATTTCACAGTCATAATAACAACTGTATTTAGAAAACGGTACAGTTGTCGACAACTCGACTTTTAAACAGGTTTTGTGGTATGCTGCACAGTACTCAGTGTAAATATGATGTCATTAGTATGTTATTGTTGATGTATTTATTCGTACTAGTGCATAGAATCCTTGAAGAAATGTATGTATGTATATTCAAAAACCTTGAACAATATAGCTATAGATCGCAACATATAGTTTATTTTTTTCACTTGGTAGGTTAAGGCCTACCCCACAATTGGCATTCGCGTCATTCACACGGGTAATTAAATTTACCGGTAAGGCAGGAATATAGGCTTTTATGTACCAACTAAGTTAGTGTGTAATATTAGCATGTATGAGTGATAGGTAGTACCACAAATGACAAAACCTACATTTTACTGAACACAAAAGACGTAGATTCACGCACTTGATTATTTGCTATTCCATACCAATTGTTGCAGGTTTGATTCTCGATTCTGGATACACGATACACATATGTGTATCATCCATACATATGTGGAGTAATTCTCTTTTAAATGCGCCACGTTTATAATATTTTTTGAACTAACAGAGTATCGAACCTGAACTATTGTTGTGTTTGTCCTCTGGTTTGTCCCGCTGCGCCTGCAACAGCTGGTTGTGAAGCTTTCGCTCGTACACCTGGTGCAGGCCCGCGTGCATCTCCTCCTTCGTGAACGACGCCTTCGGATCACCTGCGCACGCGCATCATTACACATTTATTAAAGTTATTTCGTTATAACTTCTATGGTAATATGTATGTACAGTTAGAAGAGTTTTTTACTTGCTACAATTACAGTACAAACATTTTTTAAAGATATTTTCCTACAAAACTGGATTAACGGTTTATCTATGTGGGTGGGTGGGATTTCATATTTTTGGTTGTTTACACCTTCTTGGTTCTTGGTTGGGGACACCTTCAAAAGGCACCAGGCCATAAAGATATAGGGACCGGGAATGTCTCACCTAGCTCGTGCAGATACATGCAGTCTGGCTTGGGACAGGGCTGGTTCTTCATGAAGTTGGCGCAGTACTTGGTGGTGCCGAGCGAGCCCTTGAGCACGCGGCCGTCCAGCGTCACGTTGTTCACGCCCTGGATGGCGCGCAGCGCGTCCGCCGGCGACACGTACGTCACGTACGCTGACGCTGACGGACCCTGCGGGAGACAGTGCTGTAGGGTGCAAGCTGAGAAACTGGCTCTTTAAGGCTGCGAAAAATTTACATGAGCTATCTGGCGTTCTAAGGGGTGGCCTTTGTTCAACAGTGGATATCTTCCGGTGGATTATAAGGTCCCTACCGCCCGGGGGAAGAGCAGGGGGAAGCCCAATAAGTCCCTACCCACAACAATAACCCCGGTGTAGCCTCAAAGCTATAAGGGACGGCATGAATGACCCCGCGACAAAGTGGTACGCAACTTTAACAAAGGTGAGAATACAGTACATTAAGTAATGAAAGTAAAAACATAAGAATGTTTATAAGTGAATGTCACAATCACAATTAAGATTAACTTAATGTTGCTTTCAAATTACGTAGCGGAACGACTCCGCAATGTAGATTTACTGGAGACTTATGGATAATAACGGTAAATAAACAAGTGAGGTCAAAAATACGCTGACAAAAACTGTCTTAAATCTTATATTTTGGACGAATAATGTAACTAATTAAATAAATATTATTTGCTGTAAGTTTTAGACGGTCGGCGAAAAACATTAAATTAAATTTAATAGAAATAATTTATATGGGTGTTCACAACGCAATAGAAATTGCTAGCAATACAGATTATTAATTTTTTTTGTCGCCCCACACTAGGATTTTCCCCTGTGCCCTGGGTGCGTTTCACAAACATGAAATATCACATACACAAACACCTAGACTCGGAACAAACATCTGCGGTTAGCACAAATCTTTGTACCCTACTGCACAGCAGTCTAATGACTTAGCCACTGCACCAATCAGGTCATCCTACTAATCCTACTAATATTATAAATCCTACTTCCTACTATCCTACTAATATTATAAATGTGAAAGTTTGTGAGTATGGATGTATGGATGTGTGGATGTTTGTTACTCTTTCACGCATAAACGGCTGGACCGATTTGGTTGAAATTTGGTATGTAGATAGGTTATACCCTGGATTAACATATAGGCTACTTTTTATCTCGAAAAACTGTAGCGGGTAACACCGCGGGGCGCAGCTAGTATTATAAATGTGAAAGTTTGTGAGTATGGATGTGTGGATGTTTGTTACTATTTCACGCATAAACGGCTAGACCGATTTGGTTGAAATTTGGTATGTAGATAGGTTATACCCTGGATTAACATATAGGCTACTTTTTATCCCGAAAAAATGAAGCGGGTAACACCGCGGGGCGCAGCTAGTAAAAAAATACTATTAGGTTTAAATCGGCCTGTCCTGTGCCACGACTATACGCAGGACATTTGGTCAGACTGATAGACCACAATAATACACATATTTTTTTTTTCCCTCAATAATATGTGGACAATGTTGTGGGTTACATGTTTGTAATATCAATGTATGAACTTATTGTATAGATTTTAACGTGTAACTGTTTTTTGTCGCTTACTAATAAAATAAAATAATAATTTGAATATTTCTCACCTGTGACCCCGCATACGTGGTACTCTGGTTTATAACTACTTTGTGAATTTTGCCATATTTGCCAAAGTACTCTTGCCGTTTGAGGATCTGAAATTGTAAACACACACTACTTTATTGATTAGTATAATATACATTCGGGCTCATTTAAAGCAGTATAAGGCACAAATGGTCTGTCTATCGGAGTTTTCATAAAATAAAAATTATCATTTTGGCTCTGTTATTGGAACTAACTTTAAAAAACTCCAATTTTATTTGAGGATTGTAAAAGGTCTAACTTCTTTGGTAGTCAAAGTAGTAAGTAAGTAGTATTACTAGTCCACATTCACAATATTTATTAACCAACTTTAAAAAAGTGGTTGTGTATGTTTTTGTGATGAGTTTAATAACTGATGTTATTAGGTTTATCTAGCCATCAAAAAACACTACTCCCCAAATAAATTGTCTGATATAGACGGAAAGGCCAATGTGATAATATTGTACTAATATTATAAACGGGAGTTAGAAAGGATGTATGTTTGTTACTCCTTAACGCAAAAACTACTAGGCCGATTTTGATGAAACTTTAGATTACCAGCTTATACATCAGAATAATATAGGCTTATTTATAATGAAACTAGCTGTGCCTCGCGGTTTTCCCTGCATTTATACAAATGTGACTGGCGGAACCGCGGGGCCCAGCTAGTGTGCCGTGCAGGCCCGTACCTCGGGGTCTGCGAGCCGCACGGGCAGCCCCACGACGAACACGAGGTTGTTCTGCACGACGCGCACGTTGGCGAGCGCGCGCCGTGACTCCAGCGTCTTGTTCCGCCGCTTCTGCTCGCGCGCCTTTTTCTCCGTCTTTATTGCTGCTACCTGAATCACGAATATCGTTACGGTATATAACAATTAAATTATAAATGTTTTTATTCTTCCCTAAAGGTTTCACAAAACACTTTTACACGTCCATTTTTTTAAACTAGATGGCCTATGATTTCCTAACTGACTATTACCTCTGAGAAGAAATACCGAAACAAACTCCGGGATCAAGGTCTCATTTGAAGTCCATAGAAGCTCTTAGCTCACAAGTTCATACACAACAGCATGGATAATGATAATTAATGTATGGATGTTCTTACTGTGGCATGGCTGTGTTGAACAGCTTTGCTTTCTCGCTAACTATTACATACGGAGAAAATATATTTTGAAAGGAATCTAAGTTTGTATCACATGAAATGTATGTCAGTAAAGATATCAGTATTTTACAGATTTTGGACACAAAAAATGTAGTATTTATAATATACTGGGTATAAGCACAAAAAATACCGATAAGCACTATTATTTAGATTAAATTAAAATCACGCAAAATAATTTTTTGGTCCACTTTTGATGTTGACTTTACTTTTAGCATAGTAAATGGCTTTAATGTATATTACCTGCTCTTGACTGAGCGGAGTGAAGTCTGCCGGGTTCTCCGGGTAGGCCTTCCGACACGCCGGACATAGACCGTTCTCGCCTTCCCGAATTCGATTCCAGCAAAACCGGCATATCTGTAAACGTAACACGCATATTATTTAACAAACTTCTTTAATACGCGTATATTTTATCAACACAAATTCTACCACTGGAATGTTAGCAAGCCTTAGTATTATCACTAGATCTAACAATGAATGAAGGTATTTAAAGTTCAACTGATATTGTATTTCAGTATAAAAATGCAGTCAATACTCAAATCTAAAAACCTTCAAAAAACACGCTTCATTATTTACACAAGTCTATATTTATTTACTCGACTTTATCACTGTCGCATTATCAGTAAGATAATCTATAAGTAACGTACATATTGTAGTGCTTTCTACAAATGAAATCGACTGCAAGAAAAAGGTCAAATGCCATAGCTCATCCAAAATAGTTAAGGGCAAGCATTATTGACGTCATAATCTGCCTTCAGATTAGGTACCTAAAACTCCGACAGCATCACAAACGCCCATTGTTTATAATTTATTTATCTCTGCGATAACGGCTATTTTACATAAACTTTTCGCTGCCAAAAACGTAGGTTGATAAACCAAAAAAACGACACAGCGTAGTATTATTTCCATTCTTAAAACATGTCCCTCTATGTTTTTATACTTGTATCTAATTATCGTACCGTCAATACATACTAGTTTTCCATTGTAATAATAATCTTGGGGCAGGTCGGAACCATTATTCGATTGTAGCTTGTTTAAAACACGCATTATCGAATTATGCCTCCGAATCCGTATGACTAATAGTTTACAAACACATTTTGAATTAACTATTTGTAAGTGCGAATGAGTACCTATGTGTTACGTCCTGGCGACCAATCACTCAGGTATTTCAAGTGGTCTCTATCTATCAATATGGGCCATACGTCTATAACTTTTAGACATATAGTCAGATTGAGTGATAGTAGCCACAAGCCACCCATCCCAGGTATTGTATATGGTATGACGAGGTCACTGGGATGACATTTTGGCATTTAATCAAGAGAGAACCGGATTTTTGGCATATTAGATAAGATAGATTACCTACTACTAGTAGTAAGCTCGATGTATAGGTATTATAATACTAGATGTTGCTCAATGAGCCGTATTGCAATCAGCGGTCACTTGTAAAACCACTCGAAAGATGATTTGTATGCATTTATTAATCAAAATAATTATGGTGTCGTAAAATATTTTTGAACAACATTCGGCAGTTAGTTCTTACATAACGTATGCGAAGCAAATCCTTCGAAGATTACTCCCGTTATTATTTATTTACTTCGCTACCCAATCGGGGCAGGAGAAATATGTTCGGATTTCTGCGGAAAAGATATGGCCCTACCATACATTTTCCACAGAAATCATGTACATGTAAGGACTAATATTGGTGGTTCTGTTATGGGATGAATTTGTTGAATAATACTGGCGAAAGTCTAAAAAACTACTATACTTGAGTACTTTCTTGTACTTACTTGGTATCCACATGTGCACGGGTAGAAGTGAAGATCGTCCACCTCCAAAGGTTCCATACACAGGGGACATTCCACCTGAAAACATAAATAGTTTGTGTTAACTACACACACGTGGTCACATGTACTGCAAGCGAGTATCAATTGAATGTAATTATCAGTGGACTTATTGTTTTGAAACAAATGATTCGTAGATTATTTGTGTATTTATTATTATTATCAGACCGAACAATCTAGACGCGTCGACTATCTTTTGAATAGAAATGTTTAATACAATATTTTGAATAGGTTTTTAGCCGCAATTGATTGCTTAATTACTATTTCAACTGCGATTGTAATTGCAGGATTTTAGTGCGAAAATGGTATTGCTGATAGTCGTTTAGTATAAAGCTCATTAGCTACATTAATTTACTTTATTTAATCAATTCCTAGACAGTGACGCGTCTGGCGTGGCATCAATCGTAGGTGCCCACAAATCGGTCAATAAGTTAAAAACATACGTGCCAATAGTTCATTTCCCTAATCTATTGTTTACAGCTGACTTATACACGTTCAAACGCCAGCCACGTGTATTGCCGCGTCATATAAATATTAAGTGATTAACCTGCTCTTCTCCACTCTGATTCAGCACTGACATCCTAGCCCCAAGAGCCAATGATTCTGTACCCTCCTGCTTATGGCGAGCGAGCTTCAGTTTACACTAGAAAACCCTCTACTGCAACCTGAAAACAAAAAACGTTGACATTATAACAAATGAAAGCTGGTTGGTAAAGTGGAACAATGAAAGGGAGGCCTTTGCCCTGCAGTGGGACAACACAGGCTGTTAAAAAAAAAAGCTGGTTGGTAATGATATAAATGAGGCCATTTGTTTAAAGAATATATTAAGTAGCTTGACGACCTGATGGTTGCAGTGGCTAAGCAATTGGACTGATGCGCTAGCTTTGACAGAAGTAGATCCTACACTGTGTATGGGGTAAACCCATATTACTCATACGAAAGGTTCCAGCGTCACAAGCCGAAAATTAAAAACAATACCAAGTAATTGAATTTCCAATAAACGGAAAACACAAGTAAACAGTAAAACCAAGAAAGTTACAAACCGTCACACGTCACACTTAATTAGGAGCAATTAAAACGATGTAAATAAACAAACTTGTATTGCATAACCTTCTTTTAGTATCAACATAATTTAAATACCTGTTTTAGGTTGCATTATGGTACAACTTTTGATGGAAAGTCTTAGATAAAATACCAGAATATCTGACTTCAATACCATAGGACTAACATAGTGAAATTGTAAGATCAATAAAAAGAGAAAGTGGTAAACTTGCTTTTTAAAATCGTATTTTGTTCCAAAACGTCTGTTTTGGAACCTACATAGACTTTTTAAAGGTTAATTTTGTAATGTGGATGCTTCTTCATACCTGCATGAAGTAGGATTCAATTTTTTATCTAAAATATTCAACTACCGTGCCTAATTAGGCATAACGACTCGACTTGACGAGGAATATCTAAATAGTAGAAAATGCCTAAAGCAAGTCCACAGTACACTTTTGTAAAAAAGTATAAATATCGAGGAGTCTAAGATTAAGATAATTTTATACCCAAACATCACTTGTACTGTCAAAAAAACTACCATCTGAGTCTAGATTACGATAACACAGATTTCTTCGAACATTGATGTTATTAGTCAAAATATTAAACGTTGTCCAAATACGTTTGAATATCATTAAATATTTACATATATGATACAAAAACAATATAATGTGCTAATAACACTTGAAAATCAAACAGATGAACGTTTAAATCCGTTTAGAAATGATTATGAAGAACACGTTTAGGCAGATAAAAAAATATGTTACAAACGTCAAGAATGCAAAATGCCTTATTTACAGCCAACGCGGTTGATAACAGCGGGCAATGATCGGCTGATGATGAACATTATGCAATCCTCTATTAGAAAGGCAGATTGTACACTGAGGTCATCACATTTCGTTTTTACATACCATTGTGTTACTTTATAACATATTATCTGATAGCTTTACATTTTTGTTTCACTTATAATAACAAATAAATAGAATTTAATTATAATTTGTATGAAACTATATGAACCAGTTTCTGCCCATCTTTGGGTGTGCGGAATTTTATTACAAATATGCGCTTGCGTCGATAAAGATGCGTTATTAGTTAATACATTACAAAACTTATTTAGTGAAAGGTGAGCATTTATGAGCACCATGGATTCTCAGTGACTATGTTTGCGTAAAAATTCAAGTATTAACATTAGGATCTGTTTTATAGCAGAATTATTTAAGTAGTAGAAAAAATATATATAATCTGGTCAGGTTATATGTAAAATCTTTACTTTCTTTTTTTTTTTCTACCTCTGCGGAAAGTAACTCTATCCATCTGTATCACTTCACCACGATTTAACCACTGAGCCGACAGTAATGGAATTGATTTTGAAGGTAGCTTGAAACCTCAGTTAGGACGATTACTTATATTAATTCCTGAATAGACAAATAAAAGAAAGTTAGATGAAGTCGCGTACGGGACCTAGTCTAAAAAAAGGTTATTTTTGTACGCATATTTGTTCGGTCGTTAGTGAACTATAATATCTAAATATCAAACGTATCCTCTAGCTAATGAGTCAGTTTATACAATGTAATTTCCTCATACTGAATAGTTAGTTAAATCATAAAGATCCTCGTTTAACAACGCGTATAATTATAAATGCAGGTATAATTTTTTGCCACCTAATTAAATATTACAACAATATTTACGCCACTGAAAATATTTATTTTTATTGGAATTTTTAAGTTGCACGCTCTTGGGTGCAAATTAGTATATTTGAGAAACTATAATTTAATTTTTACGTAAAAAATAACCGCCTTGAAAGTCAGAGGGTAAAATTATTAAATTGTATTTTTTCGTATGGTTGAAAAACAACTTTGTGTCAGAGTTTAAACCGCCTGTGGGCCTCTGACAAGGCTTTACACACCGTTGAAAATCTCTCAGGTGTGCTGGTTTCCTCACGATGTTTTCCTGCACCGTTTTTAGCAACTAATAACTAATTTATAATAAGCACGTGAATTCGAAAATACATTAGTGGGTGCCGGGGTTTGAACTTGCGATCTTTGACTTGACAGTCCGACGGTCTTACCACTCGGTTACCAGTACTGTATTAAATTGTATTAAAAAAAATTGCGTCCCCTCTCAAATCCCATTACCGAACACATAGTTTAATTAACCCATGCGCAAAAATAGTTGTTAAACAATCGTCGCCTATTTTAACAAGTCATTATCAATTAATATTGTGTTTATAAAAATTCAATAACATTTCTCATATTATGCAAACACTGGTTATCGCAAATCGTCACTGATATAAACGAGATATTGATAAAATGCGCTCGAATTAAGAAACGATAAAATTATGTATTTATGCTACAAGTACAATTTACTATCTGTTTGATAGACTAAAATCGTTCCTGTTTACTTAACTAATTATTTATAATAGGACATATTTGTCAATATTTATTAAATGTTGAATGTATTTCAGATACCATTTAGAAGCCAAGTTTACCTCTAACATGTAATTATCATAGAGAGAAGTTTCTTTAATTCTTTTTAATACTTTAATAATTGATTACAAAAAACGGTAATCAGGACATATAATTACTAGGGACAATCTTAATATTAGGAATACAATACACAGCCCATTAAGAAAGGTTTATATAACAGCTATAAATAGTATAATAATATTTTAGTTTGATTTAAAACGGACCCAATGGGACAGATTTAGACAATCAGAAGTACTAGTGTACATTATTATTATTATTTAGTGTACATAGTGAAGATAATTTCATAACTATAAACATAAAAATGTAGAAATCATTACCATCATAGGTATGAGAAAATGACACTGGACTGTTCTACTAGATATACTTTTTATAACATAACATAACAACATACATAACATCACGCCTGTATTCCCCGAAGGGGTAGGCAGAGGTGCACATATAGTACACCCACATTTCGCCAGTTATGTTTTTTAGGTCCCAATGTAATAGGGGGCGAGCCTATTGCCATCAACCGGGCACAAATCCAGACTCCGTGCTGCTACTGAGAATTACCTAATGGAAAAACCCAGCAACACTTTGCCCGACCCGGGATTCGAACCCAGGACCTCGTGCACAGCAGTCGCGCTTAGCAACCACTAGACCAACGAGGCAGTCGCATGTGCATAACACACTCTATAATAGGCCATGTAAAATAAAATCCTTGACTATGAGTAAAATGAGCAGTGAGCTCATTTCTCAAAAGCAAGTCTACATAAAACAATAGCGAAATAATAATATTTCCTTAAAATACTACTAATTTCATTGTCTGCTCAATTTTCATAGTTTCTCAACTGAGTGAAGTATAAACACAATTGTTTACCTGTTGTACCACTACACAAACTCCTATTAGTCTTTTATTTGAGAGATAAACTACTTGTTAGATCATTGTGATACAACATCTATTTTAAAACAATAACCTGAGTTTATATTTAATTAAACAACTAATATTGCATTTATTGTAACAACTATGTGTCATATTATATTCATAAAAATATGTTTAATGACTCATTGTAGTATACTGTTAAAATTAATGAAGATAGCTTTGACGATATAACCTATGAATAAATAATGGTAGCATTTGTAACATGAAAAATTCAAAGGTTATAAGTATTCTATTCTTGAAATGATTAACTCTATGTAATCTACAATCTATTGATTAGTAATTTACATTTCCTAAGGCTGCCTAATGTATGCATATTCAGTTACAAAATTCAGTTTGTACAGCATATTAGGCACAAGCAACTCAAATTTTGATGACTAATTTAAGAGAATTAACCTACGACTTATAATGCCATCTTTACTGATGACTTTCTCATTTAAGATGGCTAGTACGTACAAGATATTCAACCTGAAGTGATAAGATACAACAAGCAGTAAACTATTGCGATTTTACATTGATAATTATAGTGGGAAATACTATAATGTCAGTCTCCCATTTCCCAATAGCCCTTGTTACTGTTGGAAAAACAAAGAATTATAATTGGGAACAAAGTAATGTTGTCTTTTGAAGATTTTGTTACATTTAGGGATACAGATAAATAGTCTGCGTATTGTTAGTGTACAAAAAGGAATTAAGAAATAATGTATTCATGCATAACTGTCAGGTGTTTATTGAAATGTTAATGGTTCAATAATGTGATCAATTAAAAACTGTGAATACGATAAAATAAACACACCTTCAAGATATGTATGTATTATTTTGTTAAAAGCTGTATACCTTGTCCACCAGAGCAAGAATTGAAGTTTCATGCAGAAATAAACGTTAAATTTAAAATCTAATAAGCTAGGGATATTATTTATATAAACTGGGGATAATCTAATATGTATTATCCTTAGTTCATATAGAAACACTGACATAAATGCTTTGTTATTTCTATTTAACTTTCATAAACATGTTATCCAATTTATAAGAACTGGATCAGAAATTAGCACTCTTTAATTAGTGTAATGATGGCCTATTTAATTACATACATTGTGCAAGTTGTTATTGCATTATTTAAAGCAACCAAAGTTTATTATCTTATATGGGAATACAACTACAAAGTATGTTAGAGAATGTTATTCCTAAAACAATGATAAAAGTTAGTTGGTGACAATATGAATTTTAAAAACACAAGCTTGTAGCAAGACTATTGTTGTTGATCATATGAATCATTAAATATAAGTATTGAACAAAAGATCTGTATACTTACAATGTTTTATAAAAAAGTTGGTTCTACACAAAAACTGAATGAAAACAACTGAATGGACTGTAAACGAAATATGTCCTACAGTCAGTCAAGACGAATAAATAATTATTTATTCGTGTAAACAGTGTAAATAGGTCTTCAACAGTAAGTTAGGGCGATAAATGGATCGCAACAATGACTCAACCCTGCTTTGACAAGTTCACAATTTGACATTTTATCAAAGAAAAAACAATTCAATCTACTGCTTTCGTAAGCGTCTTGAAACCACTTTGAACCTTCAATCGTCAACATATTTTTGAAAATAATACGTTTACAAGCTCACAACACAGTTTACGTTGCATATTATGTACCTACTCTCGTAACTAGGTGTACGTCGGTCAGCTGCCATTCAAAAGAATATGTGGCAAAAGTCAAACTTTCATTTCGTACAAGGATACACTAAAAATACTTTATAAACACTTAATATACAACCACTTGCGTATAAGAACATGTAATCTTTACTTTCATTCCACGATTCCATTTTAGGAGAAAAAAATTAAAATCGATGTTTACCTTACGTCTCCTCTCAATGCAAATCTTTTCTATTGCAGAACCGAGACTGCTAACCCTTCCGCTAGAGTCGACGATGAATCCTTTCCAATGGACCTACAATGCGGTTCACGAATCAATTTAAAATAAAATGCAAAGCTGAAATAAATACAACTGTCCCGAAGATATTTTCTGCGAGTTACTATACATTTGTTTTATGAAATGGCCTAATCTTTTACAAGATTCCGTTCTGTATTTCCATAGACAAATTCATATACTTTTTAATTTCGAATAATGAATGAGTATTTTTCCACTTTAGTCAAGGATACTACTTTCTATCTCACTTATTTTTTTATATTTAACACTTTAATTATTTTAAACTGTAAATAAAGCAGAATGGGATGTAAATTAAGCAAAAATCATACATTTTGTAAAAACCGTTTCGATAAACAAAGTTGCAATACGTAGCGGTACAAGAGGAAAAAACCTGTTCCTCATATTCCTGATTGGACAATATTACAAAACCAGAGACTAAAATTACACTTGTCACCAATCACAAAGTTCGAATGATTTGTTGACGTCGCCATCATGCATATCTTTCACTCAGAAAATCTAGTTTTTACTGTATTTGTAATACAATTTTATTTATGCCGTAATATTTTTATTAGATGCAATTAATTAAATGAGATTTACAATCTTTTTTTCTGTTAATAAAAATGCAAGTATATTTTTTTAACGAAGTTTATTTTCTGCTAAAATTGCAATATGTTATCTAGCCTATTTACATTCGAGAATAATCTGTTGCGTATTTTTTTATTTCTCGTTTCCTTCCTTTATGTACCTTAAAATTGCGGGAAATCTGAATATTTTCAACAAATGTGTTCAAGATTAAACGATGTGTAAAATTAAATGTGCTTACATTTGTTTTTGGTTATTGATATTTTAATTATTTTCTTCATTACCCTTATGGTATGTATAAACTATTTTCTTTCTTTCTTGTATGTAAATACCTCAGTAAATACTAATCTCGTTGTTATTAAGGTAGGGAAATCAATATAATGCATTAAGAATGTATTTCCAATATTTATTGCTACCATTAATTATATCAACCTAATAATAATTATAAATGTAGTGAGTACCTATTAGATTTCAAAACAAATTTTAATTTTCTCGGGTATGCGTATTTATTGCCATGAATTTAGGCAAAACAGATCTATAGGACACCACGTGCTACAGCCCCGTGAAAAAGATTCAGCCTACTATCAAAGCTTTTACATTCATGAATATTTCCACTAAAGCGCATGCGTGTTGGTCGTGAGTACGAGTACTACGCACCTGAACTTTTGAAGGACACTATCAGTAAGGTCAGGGTGTTCTGTGGGGTGAATAATTGTTAACATCGAATGTGGAAAACAGATTTTACGATGGATTCTGTTGATCTTCCGTCAATGCATTACATATACTTCTTTTTATTCATAAAGCATGCATGTATTATGTATGTAGCTCAGAATACAGAACAAACGTATGTAGGAAACCATAACTAGCTTTTCCTATACGAAATTAATATTAAGCTGTTGACCTTTTTCAACCTGCTTAAACCTGGTAAATACATTCGATGAAAATCTTATTGGCAAAATATTATTTGTACTTTAAAAAATACTTTTCATGGGAGTAATTTTAATACTTACTTAAAGATCTTTACTTGTGGTAGTTAATGTGTTTACAAAAGATTATGCACCTTTTAAAACCATAAGGTAAGAAATGAAACATGTGTTTACAAGCATATTATATATTTTTTTTATAATAATTAAGAATAAATTCTTACATCACGAGTTATAAAATAAATACATTTATTGCCTTAAATTAAGTCCAAAAGTACTCTGTACAATAATTATTGTTAGCGATGTACAAACGAGAACGACAAGTAAAAAATATTCAAAAAACAAAGAATAAAAATAAAAAGGGCCTTATCGTGAAGTCAGTAAGTTTCCACAATTCTCCGTGTGACAAATCTACGAACAACTTAACAAATTGTGTCAGAATCACAACCAATAGTTTGCATCTTAATTTCATCTCTTATCAATATTACACAAACTATTTTATATCATTGCTCTTCGCTTATTACTAAAACAAGAACCATTCTTTACCTTATACCTATTATAATTACATTTAAATTAAGACTATCTAATTGCTAGCGGGTGTTTCTTACTGGACTGTTGTGCTGTTTTCTCACAATTACTCCATGCCCTTTGTAATCTCGAGATCTAGAGCTGAGTGCAGACTGTTCTACGTTGAGCTTACACCGCGGCTTATATGTATATCATAATTTCGTTGGAACGCGCTTCGTGTCTCCGAGACTATTTATTCGACGTGTTACGTCACTCAACGATACTTGGCAATTGGCACAAAGCAGTAAATGAGATCACGGGAGTACTGGACTAGTATCGTTATGATGCTCAAATTTAGCTAAGTCCTTACGTTGGACGCACTATATGCTAAGTTCCGAATTACATGATATTTACTCTCGATGAGTGATTTCAACAACACTAAAAAGCCTATAATATCGGTGTCATAGATAATTTGACACGGGTTCTGACCTTATTTAATAAAAAATGGAGATCATTATTGCTAGATTTCGTCAAACACTACGACACATTTAGATGCCGATATTATATTTAAAATGTTAATTCTAACTAGTGATACTATTTTAAACATGAAGCTAATTTGTGTTTTCTTTCTCGACACACAAATTAGCTGGGCACGTTTATAAATATGTAAGATAGGAGTTGGAACAACGCTGTTAACGGGAGAGTGTTGCGAGTTAGTATATGTTAGCATGAATGTGTAGTAGTGCAGTCTGCACGCAGGTCCGGTAAGTGATCGCTCATCGCTCACTCCGCATCCGCCGGGGTTCATTGCTTTATAAACAAGGCATTACTTAACCAAGGCCACTGTGTCATCCACAATGTGCGACTACTAGCCTAGCATATTAATATGCCCTATGTACTATGATTAAAACAAAAACTGTTGCGTTCAGATAATCTTGGCATTGTTCATACAGAATTACAGACGATAATAAATTAAATAAGACGGTTAAAAATATCACGAAATTAAATTCATGTGGCAAATAATATGGCATCAGATTTTAAGTACTTTTAATTATTAAAAGTAAAGACTACTAGCACTTGCTTTTCGCAAGTTATAGCTTTTAACAGTTTATAAAAAATGCTATACTCGACACTAGCTGTGCTGTAACATTAAGAGTTCAGTATAGGTATTGGAAGACAGAAAAACATTGCTATCAGATCGAAAATGAAACAGTCATTAAAAACTGATACATTAATTTTCAATTTATACTGACCATATAAGCCAAACAATTATAATAAACCAATTTCACTAATTAGATTAATTAATATAAAACTAAAATGGACAAAACATATAAAATTATGTACTTCTGTGTTATTAAAGTAACCAAAGTGCGGATTCAATAGTTTAAGATTACGTTTTAACACAGGGTCGGGCTCCATTAATTTCAAAATTGACTAGATATCTGTGTGCATAGGAATCATATATAAAAAATAGCTAAGTAAAGGAACCGATACACTGAAATTCTGGCATGTCTGTGTAAAAAACCATCTAAAACTAATTTATTGCCATAAGCAAAAAATTACGTCTAAAACTGTACTTTTAATTATGTAGAGTACACAATAACACGTCTAAATTTTGTACAATTTGTACAAACGCATCTGCATTCACTAACATAAAATTCATGCTCAGTCAAGAAACCTAGAATAATGACCTAAAACGAAACCGATACGCTAATAAACATAATAAAATTAGTTTGAAAAACTTCACAACATCGAAAAATCTCACAATAATACGCGGACTAACGAAAATCACTAACAAAATATTTGATCTCTCATTTCACTGGTGTACAATTTATTAAGTACGGTCGCTTTTCTCGCCAAAGAAAAACACAAACTACCACCGATCAGTCTGCAATACAAAAGAACGAACGTCGCTAAAAGTGAACAGCATCGACAGGCCGTATCGTAGATCCGTTAGGTGTCCGTCACACCGCGAGCACTCGGGCGGGCGCGGCCGGCCATCACTTGGACGGCTGGTACGGCGGGTAGGCCTGGTGCGGCTGGGCGGCGCGCGAGCCCGTCGCGTACAGCTGCTGCTGGAAGTTGTGGAACTGCGCCGCGTACGTGGGGTCCGCCGTGGACGGCACCGCGAAGCCCTGGCCCTTGAAGCCCGGGCCCGGCCCGCCCATGGACGGCGGCAGCGGCTGCGCCGAGCCCATGCGCACGTTGCCCGGGCCCATGCCGCCCTTGACGCCGCGGAAGCTGGGCCCGCACATGGGGTTAGGCCCGGGCCCGCCGAACGGGTCGGCCATCTTGGGCGGCGAGTTGAAGCCGGCCGGGTAGTGGTGCGGCATGCGCAGCATCCCTGGCGCGCGCATCACGCCGCGCATGCTGCCCTCCATGTCCATGCCGCGCGCGCCCGGGAAGTACGGCACGCCGCCCTTGCCGCTCTCCATCTGCATCTGAGGGTTCGTGACTCGCTGCAGGAAGTCCAGGCTGGGAGGTCCCCGAGGGCCTGAGTTGCACGGCATCTGTGGCCTCGTAGGCAGGTACTGTATCGTGTTGGGAGCGCTGGCCTTCACTTGTACGTTGGCTCCATTGAAGGGTGGCATCTTGCCGGCGCCGCCCATCCTGGGTCCCATCATGGCGGCGTCAGGCCCCATCGGTCCCATAGGTCCACCCATAGGCCCGCCGCCCATTTTCGGACTTAAATTCATGTCAGGGGGGAAATCGCCTCCACCCATCATACCTTCCATGGGTCCGCCCATGCCCGGGCCTCCCATGTTATCCATGTGGCAGCCTGTGATCGGAATATAAATTAGATACTTACTAAATTACATTATATACTATGTATTTCTCATAAAATATTTATCTTACCTAAATCGTTCATCATCATGTGAGGGTGTCCATGCGGGTGCATTGAGTGGTGGTGCTGCATGTGATGTGGCCCCGAGCCGAAGGGTCCCATGTTGCCGCCGTTGGGCCCCATGGGTCCGCCGGGCCCGGGCCCGCCGCCGCCCACCGTGTTGGTGAGCTGCTGCGACATCTGCGCGAGCGACGAGATGGGATCGAAGGAAGACGTGGAAGTCATGGGCCCATTAGGACCCTGGTTAGGGTTGATGGGAATGTTGTCTGGCCTGTTCATACTGCACGGTCCGGGGAAAGGTCCGGGCAGACTCGTGCTGTTTGGGCCACCCGATAGTGTCGTCTGCGAGGTAAATAATTTGAAGTTATATAAATAATATAATTGAAGTTTCATTTTTATAAACCTTTCAGCCCGCGCCCAGTCCTAACATAACCAAAAGTCGTTACATGCACGAGCATCCAGTTCTTACATTAATGAGAGTCGTTTGATATCAATATCAATCTGACTAATCGATCACAAGAAGAAGGATGGTAGTGCATGTAATATTATACATAAGCAACCAATGAAGTGTTGAAGACGAACTTACTCTCACCTCAGTGTTGCCCGCCATGGAGTCGTCCATGGTGCCGCTGGCGGTGGTGACGGCCCCGCTGGAGGCGACGCTGCAGCTGCTCTTGACGCTGCCGGCGCAGGACGACGCGGACGACGCCGGCGCGTAAGGCCCTTGGTTCAGGTTCGGCGTGTCCCGCTGCGGCGTTTTTGACGCGCTGTCTTGACTTGACCGGTTTGATGATGGACTTGGCCGTGATTTTTCATCTGATGGAACCCAAACATTATATTAAAACTTAACTTTTCACGAAGCAGGAACAATAGTTGTACAATCGCCGAGGATCATATTACACAGGTTCATGTAAAAATACATAGTGTCATACATTCACAAATGTACAGTTAAAGAAACGGAAAATGTGCAGCAAACAGCCTCATTAACTGCAATTTGTGCAAAGCGCAATTATAAACAGTGCATCGAACAACGATTCCAATTTTGCTCAGTGTAATGACTAAATACAAAGGTTATTGACTAACCCTGGCACTTGTTGGAGGCGGAGGTGGGTGTCTGAGGGTTGTTGAAACCGGGGCTCTGCTCCAGGGAGAAGCGGCCCGCGCGGGCTTCTGATAACGATCCGTGAGGCTCGGGGGTGCCCGGCATCATGCTAACATAAGAAAGTAAAAAGTCTTATTAGTACCAAATGGGCCAAATATTGTGATAACTAAAAAATGAAGGTTTTAATAAACTTCTTGGGCAATAGTTACAAAATAATTGCCGTTCCAACTTAAAAAAATAATTATTATTATTTTCATTATCACCACTCTTAGTCCAATTGGCAGTACAACGACATGGATGTGGCGCGGTAGGACAGTTGTCAACGGATAAACAAGATTTCGGAGGTACTGAGGGGTTAACATTTGTAAACAACAGTCATGTATGTAAGGAAAGACAGGTACAAATACTAAGAACTACTTTGTGTTTGGAAAAACTTAGTACTAATCTAACAAGATAAACATACCCGGCAGGTGATTTCTGATTAGAATTTGATTGTGGCGTTTGCCCTCCACTGTTTGACGGCGGCCCGTTGTCTTTTAGCGACGTGTTCGGCTGTTTCTGTATCGTTAACTCTTGACCTGTCATAATTAATAATACAAACATAGTTAGTAACATATAATAGACAAACAGATGATTTGACGAACAATGTAGAATGAAAGAACAAATTAGCCATAGAGTATGAAAGTACATTATGTTAGCACATTTTCACCAACCACCACCAAAATAAAATGAAAACATACAACAGAAAACACACAAACTACTATGAAACACATGATACAAACACAACATACACAGGCATCTACACATATTATTTATCTGTATGTTAATAAAATGTGTAACTACCCTCCATTACTAAGTCATTAGAAAATTACCGAATTCCTCGAACTTGTTAAACTTAATTCGGTAATCTTGTAATGTTTACGGAGAAAACATTTAAAAGCGTAATAAAAATGCAGTCTTAATTAGAGTCACAAGCAGAAATAATACGATAATACTTATAACATTAGCCAGGGGTTACACTCAATTGCTTAAACATAATAACTGACTAGGAGTAACTATACGAATCTAACTTGACATTTTGACTGGTCTTTGTATACGTAATAATGACAAGGAGAGTGTTGCGCATTCAAAAGATGAGTTAGTGTGATCCCGGGCCTTAGGTGTGGATTATTTCTGTGGTCGTCCAATCAAGCTAGTTACCTTCGAACTGGTTGAGATACGATATTTGCTGCGGTGATGGCACGGGCATCAAACTCGGCTCCTTGCCGTGCGAGCTACCCTGTTGGTTCTTCTGTTGTTGCGCCGCCAAACATTGGAGAGTACGGACAAACACCCCTTCGTCTAGCTTCTCTAGTATTTCTATTGTGGCCAATGTTTGATCCAATATTTGTATTTCAACGTTCGATTAGAAGTTAGGGCCACATATCGTATGTAACGGGGTTTAGTCCAGTTTGGGGTGTCAGAGGTGTTCCATATTTTGTAGGATTTTATGTTATTCGTTGTTATTCATCACACGGTGGGATTTCAAGCGTCAAGCGTTTTGCGGGGGGAGGGGAGGGAAAACAAAAAATACGCATTACAACTACAGAAAACAAAAAAAAACAAAAGAAAAAAATCACTTTCCACACCAATTGGTCTGGAGCGAAAAATGATTAAAAATAAAATAATCTGTCGTGGTTGGGAAAATGTCTAACACAGATAAAAAATATGAGCATGCTCTACTACTTCTATGGCTTGATTTTATGTATATTAACTTTTCATGCGACATTTGTTAACTTACCTAATTCACTTATGAATTAAAAGGACAATATAACCAATACCCCCACTCTTTTAACGAGAGTTCTTCTTTTTGACTGTACAACTAAATCCTGCATCGCATATGTAGCTTACAGCCCGGGATAACTATCAGCATATTCTACGATGTGCATGAGTTCATATTTTAGAACTAATATTTTAGGTAAAGTAACTGACAAATATTCAAGCACAGAATATCCATAATCCAACACACCAAATCATCTTTTTTGTATGCTTTATATTTCTCTACAGTATCTTCACTAAAGGATATACAATAACCAATAATATATTTTACAAGTGTAAGTACAGACAAATGAGGAAAATATCTGTGAATACTGAATCAATGTCGAGTAGTATAGCGAGACTAATGTCCTTTGAATTCACTTCCGTATGACGCAAGATTTAAGTGTAAAGCTTTGGCATTGGTACCGACCTGGTGCGTCATTTTTGGGCCCCGGCTTGCAGTGCGCGGGGCTGTTGAGCCCCGAGCCGGCGCGGGAGGCCTCCGCCGACATGGGCATCTGGACTGACCCGTGGCCCGGGGATTGGGTCGCTGCGGACCGTGAATAACGATCATCTATACAACAACAAACACATCCTGACCAACTGATATTTTATGTTGAGATAGCAGATTATAGCTATCATAGTTTTATTTAACTTACTTGATTTAATGCCCTGAATATTAACTTTACTCTTTCAGAGGTAAAATATTTAAAGTATGTATCTTGATGTCAGTATGGAATAAAATATTATGTAATTTAACTTGTCTGTTACTAAAAATAAAATAATATTCATCAACAAGAAAATATTGTTAAAATGAAAGCAAAATTTTAAACTCTCACAGGTACACGAAATTCTACCTTATGCTCAAAATACTGTAAGCACAAATTTGTGTTTTCAATAACCATACTCTAAGGTAATTTGCTACATGCTCTAGTAAGTAGTGTGATAATAACTTACCTATAGGCACGGAGGCGGAACGGTGTAGGGGCGAGGCACCATAGGGCGGCGGCGGCAGACACCCGCCCCTCTCGGAGCAAGGTGACTTTACTTGTGTGCCTGCAATTTGTTCTACAGTTAATGTTATTCGTAAGCTTCTAACTTAGTGATGGCAAAATATTCCGAGATATATATATTTTTACCCGGTTGTTCCACAAGGGACGGGTTTTTCAAAGACTTTCTAAAATATATTTTGTATAGTTATAGAAGACAGCTAAAAGGTTAATTCACTTTTTTTTTTAAATAGCATGGTTACTTTAGTTTTTAACTACAGTTTTGGTGGACGATTATGATAGAGATCTCTTTTCACATTTTAATTTTTTTTTTTTATTTAATTCTTAAGACTAGACCAAAGCTATGTTAAACATAGAAGAACTGACCTTCAGGACCAAAATATATACTTCATACTATTTATGGAAACAGTTATTAATAGGTTGACCTTCAACAAGTTGTGAACAATAATTTTACTAAAATAGCTTCATTGTTAAAGTATTTATACTAACTAGGTGGTAAGTGGTCGTAACTTAGACTGTAATTATGTATGAATTTATGCTTTCTGTATACTTTAAAGTTAACATTCCCAAATCACACCTCCGTACGCACAATATGCTTCAATAGGGGTACAAAGATTTTTTTGTTCAGCCATGTAGTCAAAATTCAACTTTTGTTAACTTTCTGAATTTAATTCTCTATATAAACTATGTCATATGTCAACAAAAGGCTACAAATAATGTTCTCCTGACCGTATTTCAGTCACGGCAGCCTGTTATAGCAGACATTAGCCAAAAACTCAGGAGATATTATAGTGCACAGGTATGGGCGCAAACACAGATTCACGTTCATACCCCGACGGGTCAGTACACCAACAAGACCAGAGAAAGAACAGGCGCAGGACCAACGGCCTCACGTGAGCATGGGGTACAAATATAGAAGATTCAACATTACTAACTCATATCATTGTCCATGGATTTGGGGTCGTCGAAGAACTGGTGGTGTATCTTTTGCCAGTCGATGTCTGCTGAGGCGGGACTCTTGGGGCTCCGCAGCCCCGCCTTGTGCCCTCCAGGACCCAGCCCACCAGGGTCGCCTGGACCCATCTGTTGATGAGGAGTTACTTAGTGAGAACCAGTTCTACTGATTTATTATATTTAAAACTTCAGGCAACAGTATAGTCTACATATTGACATTGATTGATCCTAAAATATTTGCATGCAACATAGTAGACTATAGGAAAATTTAACAATATGACATTGTTTTTAACTATATTCAGCGAAAAATAATTACTATTCACAAAACATTAATTGTATAATATTTTGTCATGCAATATTTAAAGCGCGAGTTGCGGCCTAAAATTACACATTGTTCGTCTTTTTTTGGCATGATTTAACATGCTTGGAAGTGCTGCAGGGTGTTGTTGTTAGGCTGTCTTATGTATAACGATAAAATACTAATTTTTTTTTAAGACAAATTTTAACATCAAAAGCCGTATTATACTCACATTTCTCCCGCGCCCATACTCGTCGCACATGGGCCCGTTGACCGACATGCCGTGGTGGTCGGGCCCGCAGTCCCCGTGCGGCACCATGCCGCCCATCATGCTGCCGTCCATCATGATACCACCTGGAAGACGCGGCACTTTGTACCATCGAACAATGTGATACAAACAGGTCAATTATGTAGTGGTAACGAACGCTTTTCAAGCATGCATAAGTAACAGTTGTAGGCAGAAGTGTATATCGCCCAGTTTAAGTCCCATGTCTTAGGGCGATCTTGTTGCCATCAATAGAGCACAAATCCAGACTCCGTGCTGCTACAGAGAGTTACCTAAAGGAATACCAAATAAAACTTCGGCAGTCACGATACTTGAAGCCATAACCTCATACTCAGCGGTCGTGCTGTTAAATTATTAGGTATGAAATAAGGTATGTCACAATTTACACAGTTGTGTATGAGAGAAACAATGCAGAGGACGCTGTAAGCGCTAGTGACTTTCAGTCGAATGAAGAACCAACAAGAATATCAAATCAAAATATCTTGTTAAGACATTTAAAGCCTTTGTTTGATGATCGACCAATCACAGAAAATTAAATAAAATGTCTTACCGTTCATTGCATTGAGATTAGGTCCCGGCATCATTCTAGGTCCCATGTGTGGTCCGCCCATCATGCACGGTTTAGGCCCGCCCATACCACCCATTGGGTTTGGCATACGCTGAAATAACAAAATTAATTCTATTAGATACTACGTTATTATTTACTGAGGATCCGTTCGAGACTGAATTTATGAGGAAGCAGTATTAATGTGAGTCTTTAAAATATTGTGCGATATTTTAGGAATAGAATTCCTCTTAAGTTTGTTTTACCATCAACCAGACACAAATCCAGACTACTGCTACTGAAAATTACCGAATGGAAAAACTGAAATAGTAACGCTTTGCTTAACCTGCGATTTGAACCCAGGACCTCATGCTTAACAGTCGCGCTTAACGACCACTAGACCAACAAGGCAGTTTGTTTTGTGAACCACAACATTAATGATCTTGTAACTATTATTTTTTTAGTGTTTCCTTAGATTTTTTGATAAATACTAGCTGCCATTTATATATCAAAATTATAGTTTTTTTGTAATTAAATATTTGTTATTAAGGGCCACTTGAGTGACATGATCTAAGTTTAGGCTTTACTTACCCCCATCGGTCCTCCACATCCTCTTCCCATATGTATATCTGTACACATTCCTGTCTTCATGTCAGGACCACCACACGGACCTCTGATGCCTTTCATACCACAAGGGCCCATTGGACCCATAGGACCGTTTGGTCCGAGTCCCGACATCATCGGTCCGTTTGGACCCATCATGCCATTAGGCCCCATAGAACCGTGCCCACCCATTCCCATACCACCTGGGCCACCCATACCTCCCATTGGTCCACCCATAGGCCCGTTTGGACCCATCGGACCCCCAGGGCCCATTGGTCCTCCCATAGGTCCGTTGGGGCCCATCGGGCCGGACATAGTGCAGCTTGGGCCTGAGTTCATGCTGTTAGACATAGATACCATCGGGCCGTTGGGGCCAGATCCCATGGGGCCATTCGGGCCCATAGACATAGGTGGGAAGGGAGACATGTTCATGTTGGCTGTGGAGTTGGGTGGGTTGATGTCGTTGGGGGCTTGTGAGCCATCGCCTGGGCCTTGGTTCGGGTTGTTACCACCACTTTCTGGGAATAACATCTGCTGCATTTTACGTATGGTAGCTAATTGCTCTTCACGATGTGCGCGCTGCTGTGGTGTTAAGTTCTCATCTGGGATTTTAACACCTGCAATCATGTATTTAAATCAATATATCTACAATATCACAAGAATAACAATTGAATAAACTATGCACACATCTACTTCAATTATAAAGTTTTCTCGTTATTGGTGTAATAAAAACTACATAAATCAAAGATGTAACTGATAAGATATTATATAACATAATGGACTTTCTATTTATTCAATTAGGTTTCAATGTTGAACATTCCACAAGTCATATAAACTTGTATCATAAGAATATGAAAAAACAATGAGATTTCGGTCTCTTAAAACTGGTGACATGTGAGAAAATAGTGTATGTACATAGACGTCACTTGATATAATCTTGAATAAAAATATAAATAACATGTCGATACCACACTCTAATATTTCCAGTAAGAATTACAATGGATCCGTATGGTTTTCTTTTATTTTGCATCGTTCTGGAATAGATTGTATACTAAAATCTTAAATGTTATACCGTCTCACAGCGTGGAAATATACCTTTTCAAGGTTTTTATTTACCTATATTCACGAGGTACTTATTGCAGAGTCGTAAATTGTTATTGTTCAGTATTATTATAAACATTATGTTATAAGTGTTGGTTACCTTTGGGTCCAGTTTGGCAGGGCTGGTCGGGACCAGAGTCTGATGAAGCCTGGCTGGTAGGCGCGTCTTGTGGCGCCTGACCTGCCTCAGAGCAAGCTGGCAGCGAGCCCGGCCCATTAGCCATACCATTTGACATTACAGAGGGGTTTTTCTGTAATTGATAAGAAAAAATGTAAGTATAAATTATTTTAAGTATTTTTTATTTTAAGATTTGGTCAAGAATATATGAAATATGAGTACTTACGGTGTCCCAGGGCATTTCACCATCAGCACCGAGGCCGTCCATGACACCACAGGACGGGGTGCCCCCTGGAAACCCATCCATAGGCCCCATCCCTGGTCCCATTTGACCCATTTGTCCTGGTCCGCCTTTCATCATCATCATTTGACTTCCCGGTCCACCCATCCTGTTCGGACCCATCATATTGGGTCCCATGTGGCCCATGCCACCATGACCCATCGGGCCCATGTTGGGACCCATGGGCCCGCCCATCATGTGTCCCATTTGGTTGGGTCCACCCATCATATTAGGCCCGCCTCGCATACCTCCCCTGGTTTTGGCCATAGCAAGATTGTTAAGCCATTGTGCAGGGCTCTGTTTGTTAAACTGACCCATTTTTAAAGGGTGTTTCTGTAAAGTGAATAGAAATTTGAAAATATTTAAAGAGTATTGTTTGATACATCAAAATGTTTCAAAGAACTCAGGTTACCTCAAGATATTTTTTAGTTCCTGGCTGTGCGCAGTGGTATGCAATTATAGAATGATGCTGTCCTGAGATTACGGCCTCCGCGCCCTTATTTGCCAATAGTGTTGAGAACACGAAGATTTGACTTTGCTGCTGGGAAAACATCCAGTATTTAATATATTTTTTGTTTTAAAAATGCATGTGAAACATTTTCAAAGCTTTGTATGGGGGTAAGTATAAAATAAATATTAAATATGAGGATTTTCTTATTATCAGACTAAAATATATTATTAAGAATATTACTTAATATAATCTACTACTCGGATTTCGAGCAACTATTTATTGAGTAACATTTTACTAAGCTATGTTGTTACCTCCATGCTGCCAGCCTGCTTGCTAATTACATTGGATGGTAGCGTCTGAGCCTCGCTGGCCGACATTGGACCCATTGATACTCCTGGGCCCATTGGGCCGCCACCGCCTCCCATGCGACATGATCCCATGTTTTCTGGGCCTCCGTTCGGGTTGCGGCAGCTCTGATTTCCATCCTATATATAAAAAAAATATCAGCATGACTTAGAGTTAATATTTTATGAGTAAAGTTTTTATTATTAGGCTTATTGTTACCTGGAGATTACTTGACGGGCCCCTAAGGCCAGTTTGTGGGTCTAATATATCATTCGAGTCTGATGAGAGGCGCTCTGACTTCAAGGAGCCCGGCCCGCCTAGCTCGCACGATGGAGATTTTGTGGGGTCACCTGTACAAGAAATATTGAAATCTATTTTCGTTATTCAGATATTAACACGAATATAATTCAGTTTCGATAGCGCACGTAGCGATTGAGAGTACTACGTATTTGAAATGTTTGTGAAAATATTTTTTTTTTTTTTTTTTAAAAAACGTCGCCCCACACTAGGAATTTCTCCTGTATCGTAGGTGCGTTTCACAAACATGAAATATTCACATACACAAACACCCAGACTCGGGACAAACATCTGTGGTTCGCACAAAGTTTTGCCCCGTGCGGGAATCGAACCCGCAACCCTTAGCGCAGCAGTCCAATCGCTTAGCCACTGCGCTAATCAGGTCGTCAATTTAATGCTTCACATTTAAATGCGTATTACGGCATTTGCATTTTAACGCGCGAAATTGATTAAGAAGCATATTTTATCTAAATAATAGATAAAATAAGCCTTACAGCTTTTTTTTTTTTGGTACATGATGCAGGATGTTTTGTTAAAAAATGACCCTTACCGTCACTATCCATAAGGCCGTCAATTTCAGTTTTGATGCCGTCAACGCCTAGGTCCGCTGTGGAGTCCTCGCCGCCGGACTGACTGTGGGGCTCTAACTTGACCCTGTGTGGAGATTCGTCTGGCTCCTTTTTCAGCGCCGCCGGGGTCGGCAACGACGCTGACGGGGGACGCGACCCATGTCCTAAATGAGTCAATAGTAAAATTGGACTAATGTGTTGTGTGTGGAAGGTTAGGGTGTATAGATAATTTCATCTTGCACATTAACAGATTTAGAAAAGTTTTCAGAGCATCTCTATAAAAAATATGTATCCAGGCATTTTACTACGTTTATTGCGTAATATATTCCCCTTTCAGTTTAATATTTATTAAACATATATATAGTATTCTGAAAGTGATTTATTTAGAAGTGATTAACTTAAATTTTCATACAGAAACGCTTATAAATGTGTAAAGATCTGTCTATCTGTTACTTTCATTGAATATTAACTAGTAAACGACAGTAAATATGTGGAATTCTCGAATCAATCTGTAAAAATTACGACGTTTTCAACGACAAATGTGATACAGTTTACTAATGACTGTGTTGAGTTTGAGAAAAGCAGCAATTTGCGAGATTATTGTAAATCTAGATTGTTAATTATGTGTGGAAGATAAACAACAACTTCAGCAGATAATAAATTATATGCATCACTGTGCATGCTGCCTATGCTTTCACGTTGGTCCACTGATTTAATATAGTGGATTACGCCTCAGTGTTTGATAACATTTCAGTTAAATAAAAGATTTTGATTTTTTTAGGTATGATCTAGGCTGATTACAATTTAAGAAAGTGTTTGCTTATGTGTCATTCATAGACACAAATAGAGTCTATAGCAAATTACCCAATTTATTATCTATTCAATGTGTTTACATACAAGTTTGAACGTTTTATTCAGTTAGATGTTTTCAACAGAAGTTATTTTTAACTTCCTCAAGAGAATCTAACTTCAAGGTGATTTTGTTATTTAGGTTCAATTTTCGTTTTGCAGGTTTTTTTTACAATGTTACAGAAATTAATCATAATTATCTTAACACATATCTCAAAGCATATTATTTGTGTATTTTTTTTATATACAGCATCTAATTGGATAACTTTTTTTATTGTTGTACTTAATAATATTTATTTTCATTAACAATAAATACATAGCATACATATTTAAATTCTACTTACCCTGTAAAACTTAACAAACTAAAATGTATAAAAACTATATGAAAAAATTCCCATAATATATATATTATACTCAGCTTTTTTTAAATTTAACCATATACTGGAAATTTGCAGCAAAAATTAATGTGCTATTAGAATAGAATAGAATTTATTTATTTACTTGAAACATGGTATACAGATCTTGTGATTTATAACATACATTTCTCATACTACGCTTACTAATTTCAGCATGTAAATACAATCAATTGATTACTTTACAATGTGCAAGTATGACATTATTTTTGTACGCACCAGGCTCAGCAGGGTCGCTGGGCTCGTCCTTGAGACGGGCACCTCCGCCCTTCTCCTTCTCCTTGATCATACCCCTGCGTGCCTTCGCCAACTTGACTGCACACACAACATTTACATATTTATACACATATTTATTTTCTATTAAAATAAAAACATTTATTTTATATTTTGGTCAAATATATTTATTTTATGATACTTAAGTATTATTAATAAATAATGAAACCTTGTCTGTATAATAGTTATTGTTGGTATTTTTACTGTATCTGGGGATTTTATTATACTGCCAACTTAGCTGAATTTGCTCTTTTTGCAATTGCAACATACCATGGGAGTTTGAGTACTCGGTTAAATCATAGATATTTTTAATATTCTTTGGGAACATAGCACTTAAATATTATGTAGTATGTTGTAATGTCAATATCTGACTAAACTTTAAAAGGAGATACCCTTCCAATAACATTTTTGCATATCTTTTGTGTTCTTTTGAATAAAATATTTGAATTCTTTTCAGATTTAAAAGCAAATATGTAGATACTCAAGCAATTGTAATACATGAATAAGCAATAATAATTTATTTAATTATATGTATAGATAATTATTTAAATTAAATTCATACTGAAACAAAGATTTAAGAAAACTTTACAAAAGGATTTCACATATAAACTTACAACTATTTAATTTATAAGTTATAAGACCTTGATTCTACACATATCAGGCACAATAACTGTCATGAATAAATTAATATAATATAGTTTGCAGTTTAGCAATGTTATTTTCATAAAAAGTTTATTTTGCATTTATTTAGTGTTTTGATTGTAAAAATATTTATATAATTTGAAGTGAATATACCTGCTTGTCCACTATTGTGATAAATAACACATTTACAGCAGATTACCACATTCAAACACAATCAGTGTGTTTGAGTCAGTGCATGACCATGGAACAACATTGAGTGCAATAATTCCATGTGATGTCCATGTAAGTCACAAACAGTTGTGCATTTGTATACATACAAAACTAATCCGCGCCGCGTTTCGTCACGGGCACAATAATTGGCACATGTCCCACAAATCCACAGAACGGCACTTCATTACAAGAATGTCATTATGCTGCACCAAATGATCGAGAGATTATTATAAATAGAGATCACGAAAAACCTTGGCGATCGGAGGGACGCCGACGGCGCGGACCGACCCCGCCGTCACTACCAGTCGCCGCGAACCCCTGATCGTTTCCAGATATTCAATTAAAACGAGAATACACTGCGAATCCCCATAAAAATTCCTGGCTTATTCTCCATACATAAACAATGAGATAGGTCGGGTGTCGACGGGCGCGAGCACACGAAACGCACGTTTACTATGGCCGATTTATTGCCTCGGGAACGCTGTTCGAACGAGATGATACTACGGGAGAAAGCGTCTAACATTATTTTATATCATTCGTGTGATCTAATTAAGGTATAACGATGGGTATGCAGCAAGAAACAAAAAATCGGGATCGCTGACATTTTTGTTTATGGTACATCGACGAGATCCAGAATCCACAAATAGCGAAAGAACGTACACGATTACCGTCTCCCGACGGATTCACTAGCACTTGATAACACAAAACACTGTGTTTCTTCACATTTATGTAAGTTTCATCGTCAAAATATACCTGATTTTATTTAATTTCTTTCTATCAGCATTAACACAAATCACCACGCACACACAACACAACATACATATATGTGCACAACACTAGTGCGATGAGCCGAATATCATAATTATTAATAAAATTTATTAGTCGACTAAATTTTGTATGTATCGATTTTAATGCGCACAAAATAAATTATTTAGAAACTTTTGTTACACATTTAAATGCTATGAAATATCGATGAAGTTAATGTAAACTGTAAACTACGTATGCCACTATAATCGGGTACGATACGAGTAGATTCAATCAAATAAAAAGGCATTTAGCAGCATGGAGTTTCCATCCATTAATATCTACAACTATTTATACAACATAAAGCTTTGCCGACTGTTGAAGATGTAAAGTAAACTTTAAATTAGCAATTCTATTAATTTGTAAGTTAGTAATAAAACCAGTCTCACCAAATCACCCACAAAATCAACTATGGAAGAGAAAAGCAAAAGAACAATTATTAAAAAAAATAACTAAAAAATATACTCAAGTTTAATTAACTACCAAAGATTGACAATTATTGCTACAATAAGTAGTTAAAAATGCTTTTTCTTTAAGAATCATTTTGTCCCGTGATTTCTTAATTAATTATTTCATTAAATATTCTATATGTTTAACAAATTCGTAATTATATGTTTATTTATTTATTGATAGTTCTAAACCAGAGCTTAGTTATTGTTACTGTTAGGGTAATTAAATGATGTTTTTATTATTATAGGCGCTACGACGAAAATACCTGCTAGTTTTGACTTTTTAAAAATACTATTCTAAATCGATGTTTTTATTTATTAGGCGGTTAAATAATCGATCTTACTAATGAAGAAATATTGCACTACACTATTAGATACAAATAAAAAAAATCGGATACATTTACCAAAGGTAATTCACAGATTATTTATTGCTTTGCTATGGTCCCTACCTTGTTCTACTTAGCGGGCAAGAAAGAGATGCATATACATCATCATTAAAATGTTTAATCCAAATGCCTTAGAATGAATACATGGCCATGTTAATGGTTTTAGACTCTAAATAAAATTTTGCTAAGATAATAGACTTTCAAAAATGTCTTTGCTATTTTTTTGGTTGAATTAGGTCAAATGAACTTTAATTTGCATAGTTGTTTTTAAAATATTCTAAAATTAATTTATGTTTTACTTTATAAATCTGCAAGTAATCCAAAGAATCTTTTTTCGATAAAGATTTTTTATTAGGTTCTGTTTGTAGATTGTTGGCTGAATACCGTTGTCGTTGCCTAAGCAAAGTCAATCTCACAAAAAACATATTTGTCTATGATTCATTTACGGTGAAGGGAGGAGGGACGATTTCGCTTCGTTGTCGCCTAAATTATAATTTCATGGTGATTTGTGATAAGATCTTCGTATGTGGATTGAAATAAGTGACGTTATTTGGTGCTTTAATTGTGTGTAAGTGTTTATTTAACACCTATTCGGTTACTGGTTTGACGGAAAAGATTACATTCTGACCGCTCCCTAGGCGTAGAATAGTACGTCAGTCGTCAAGTATTTTTCATGCCTGTTTGTACTACTTGCTTTAGTAGGGGGCCGTAATAGTAAAAGCTGTTGGAAAGTGCAATCGTACGGGAAACCGATGGTGTAAAAAACTATCTCACGTTCCATTTATGAGGCATTCGTTGTGTTGGTGCATTTGTAAAGTTTGTAGCCATTTTCGGTGAGTCTTCATACATTTCGCTATTTACGTGTCGACGCCGACTCTAATGTGTTTAACGTGACGATTGACCGCGAATATTGTGATCTACGTACTTCGATAACAGTGTGGTAGAGATTGATGCTTTAGGTAAATAGATAAGTCGATATTCTTATAAGTCTTATTCATTGAAGTGACCCACAGTGAAATTTCTTATGTTTTCTCGTCAATTCTGTAGTGGGTGATGCAAATTTGTCTAAAAAGTATGTCAAGTTATATTAGAAAATCTCCCAATGATAACTGGAAAGGAAAAGTTTTATAATGTAAGGTAATTTGTATTGAATTATTAATTGTTCCTCTAAAGTACTGTTTTCTATAATGTAACCTACATTGATCATTGATAAGAATTATTGCATTTTGAACTGTTGTTGATGTGTCTAAATCTGTTAAGGCAAGATTTCATTTTGGTAGCACAAAAATATTAAGATATATAAAATTTATTTGGCTCTAAATAGGGTTAAGATTACAAAAAATGTTAGTCTCAATTAAATGGTACAATCAATAATTATAATGATATTGTGAGGACACAAATGGCAAAGTTTTTAAACATATAAAATAACTGCATAGAAATAATCTAATCTTGCAATTTACACATTTATATAAATTTATGAGTTTAATAAAATCTGTTAAAAATTATAGTTTTAGCATATTACTTTTTTTAATTACTAAATTTGGCTACTTATAAAATAAATATAATCATTTTATTTTTTATATAATAAACATTAAAATATATTATTTATGGGCTGACACGGTACTGAAATAACTAGAAGCATCTTTTTTATATCTATTTATTTTTCCATAAACACACAATTATAATAACACAGCATACCAAAGACCTCTGAGGTTTGTCCGAAGTGTTGTGCATTCTACATAGACTACAGTAAAAAAAAGTATTTATCCCATTTTCTCTGTAATCACCATTCAATCCTACAACAGTGTGACCATTGATAGTCACAATTACCTAATTTCATTCATAACAAATTGTTGTGTGCCACCTATTCGCACAGTCCAAGTACTAGTTCAACCATTGTGCTAGTTAGTGGCGTGTGACTAATCAATTTGTTACTGAGCAATCTAAATGTAGGATGTCCTAGACTAGCCCTATTTTATTGTTGTTTGACTTTGTATAGATGTAATTGAGTTGTTTAGTAATTTTTATAATTTAATTTCAGATTATGTTTTGAGCTTGTAACAGATGGTTAAGAATATAATGGGTAAAGTAGAGATGCAATATGATAAAGATTAGAAAATTACATTTCACCATGCCACATACATTTAATCAATATTCTCTTATAGAACTTAATTTTTAAAATTATAAATCTATAATTTAAAGAAGTAATTTTTTTCAACAATTACATTAATTAATAAATACTATCTTCTCTTTGCCAGTCTCTTCCCATTACTATTGAAAATCAGTAAACTTTTGAAAATAATGTGATGTAGTAAATTAGGTTAAAGGGATATGATAGGATAGGAATTCATCATCATTGTAGACCTACTTGTAATTTTCTTTTAAATAAATGCAACCCCATTATAATTAAAACACAAAAAACTTTATTTTGAAATTTAAATAACTACAGTACATCTGTTTAACACTTATCTTTCACTTTAATTTCTTTCTCGCACACAATACATGTTCATTATACATTTTTTTTGTGTAAGCTCATCTATTGTACATTATTCACATACAAAATATCTTTTCACTTTCACTGGGTTCTTTGAACATATTAATTTAATATTTGTTTAGTCATTCTATCCACATGTGGAACGACAACTGCATTTACTATACAAATAAAAATAAATTGTAGGAAATCAAACTATGAGTAGTAGATATTATGAAATTATCTGTAAGATTGGTTCCTGAATTCCCTTACACCAGGGGTTGTTAAACTTCTGAGTTGAAAGAGTCAAAAACTACAATTTACAAAATTTTTAAGTCTTATAAAGAACCACAATTTTTTTTCTTTCTAACAATAAATAGCACTTTCATATATATATTTTTTTATACCAAAAACTAATCTACTTAATCCTCGTGAATTGATTCAGTACGATTTTTTTTTATAAAAAATATGATTTGGAGAATCACTCATTTATTCTTGGAGTGACACACAATTTTTACATAGTAAGTCATGCATAGGTACTAGCAATTTAATGTACAGTACTAATTTACTTATAAATAATAATATAAAGCGAAAAAACCTTTAAGTACCTAGATAATGAATGTATTTATTTAGTACTGAGTAATGACATGAGACTCGCGATCAGCGCAAAAAGTCGACTATGTAGCCATCAATCGCTTTTTTATCATCATAAGGCAACAGCACAACATCCAAATTACCATAATTTTTGGAATTCTTTCACAGTTCCTCATATTCGACCTCTTTCATCATAATTATCAAAATGTATCTATCCATAGTAGTAATAGGCATTATTCTAAGTAATCTTTTTACATGCAACAATTTTGAACGCCATCTTAAAAAAGTAGGATACAATGCCAAAGAATATCATATTTACAAAAGTAAATACATATTAAGGTTTTCGCAATCTTCGAAGATTTTCCTTATTCTTGTCATCCCGTTACACGCAGCAGTTGCCTTTAATGTTTCAGTTTTATTATTATAATTTCACCAACTGCAAAATTAAAAAGAAACTACAATAACATTTAGTTCACCTAAAACCTATTAAGTTTACGAAAAGTGCTTGTAATTCAAAATGGATCTTCTAGCCTAATTTAAAATAATGAATTTGAAATTGTATCTAAATTGCGTCTATAACTCTCATATAAAATGAAAGCTGAAATTAAAGTCTAAAATGTAATATTGTGATAATTTAGATCGCTACAATACTGGCGTTATGCGACGTTGCGTCTTTCGGTCGTGAACGCGTTCCTAACTAACGCGTAGTAATTCTTAAAATACATCCACATACTTAGAGTAACGCATATATGTAAAATGGTAGTGTTACGACTTTAATGTAACTTAAACATACAAAAACGAAGTAATTTTGAATTAAAATTGGAAGTAACAATTTTTTTCCGAAGAAGTCGTAGAATTTTCCCGAGTGGAAACGTCCGCGTCGTTTAAAACCGTGCGCACTGCATCGGATGTCCTATCATAAATATTTTGAGCTGCCTCCGTACTTCTCAGCTAATTGCCTCGGCAATTAACCCCGTTATGAGCAAGTACTGCAAATGCACCAAACGGCGACTATGTCTTCACTAGATTAACAATGGACTATTGAGCTTTCTTTTATTGCGACACTGTAGTTATTCTTTCATAAATTGAACTTAATTCGTATGTTGGCGCGCACTTTTTGCTCGACCGTCAAGAAAGTGCGGCTAATTAAAAAGTGTTCGTCTTTGTATTAAAGTGGTTTATGAGAAGTTTTAGTGATTAGTTCAAGTAACCTTAATGGTTAGGTACAGACTTGAAACGTAATATTTTCTTTTCTGGTGAAAGGTCAAATAAAAAGATAACTTTATAATTGGGTTTCGTTTTACGTTACAACAATTTCTATTTCGAAACATATACTTATACATATTCCTATTTTCTTTTCCACTTCTTTTTCGTTCGCCTCGTACTAAAGATACTTTTGATTAAGATAATATTCTCTCATTTTTACGCAAGTTAAATAAATACCTAGGTATTGTAGTCATGTGCTGCCTACACATAATATATTTTATATGAAACTAAGTTAACATCGTGCCGTGGTTATACCCAATATACATGCCTACTTTAGTGTATCTAAAATATTTAACTAATAAATTATAAACTAAATACAATAGGTACTTCATCCCTGAAAGCCGTTTACTAAAGCAAATATTTAAGTGTAGGCTTATCTGAAAACAAGTATCGAGATTCCATTCACGTTGTAATTTGTGCTTCTTTGTTTGACTTGTAACAAACTTTACACGATGTTGAGCGTTTTACCGAAGAGGGAAGTTGTGGCCGAAAATAATTACGTATGCGTATCTCAAGTTATTATGATAATCTTGCGCTGTTCTCGGTCGACGGTTGACGCTTTCTCTGCTTGTACTTGATGCACTGTGCTCATCTTGCTTCGTCTCATCAGAGTATTATACCTAGATTACAGCTACTGGTAATGTAGATATACTATCACAATACACGAACACACTCAGCTCTCTCGCTAAACCAGATTTGTAAAAATAATATACCTCGACACTTGCAAGTGTGAGTTAAGATCCTCTTATGTGATGATAGTAAGAAGTAGATATACAATGATGTTTATGCCAATATGTAGCAAACAAGTGTGATCAATAACATCTACGAGTCAATATTGTAAACTGTATGAGAAGGAAAAAAAAAGAGACCTCGCAGTGGGATATAAAAATTATGTTTTTGCATAATTTCATTATGTATGTAAAAATATAATTTAATAAAGCTGACATTTAAACGTAACACGATGCACTATTACTTAATTTTCGATTTTTAATCTGTGACCTAAATTGCATCAACCAATTAACATGCAATCATCGGCCATTAACATTGATTCAGTAACGTCAGCTTGGTGGACCTAAATCTAGACTAATTGGTTTAGAGAATTGCTTTGGAATATGTAATCTACAACTAAAGGTATTACAACAGTGTTTGAATGTCTTAAGCTTGGATTAAGTTTAGCAGTTCCCATTTGTCTTCCTCTTACTCGAAATAATGGCCAGTCACCTTCTTACCTCAGATGATCGTTGATGACCGTTTGTTGTCGGATGATCTCAGCTGTTATGCGTCTAATGCTAATTCTAACTTTGTAACTTTAGTCCACACTAATGAAACAGGATTTTTGGTTACTAAAATTTTCACATATTGCTTTGACCAAGTTCTAATAGAATTGTTGGTGGGAAGAGAGAGCTGCAGGAGAAGGCTGGTCACACAGTCGAAATTTTAAAACGATGTTAATAGTCGCTGACTTAGCAGCTATACTGTCCGGCTTAATGGCTGTATAACCGACTTTGCAACGTCTAAAAGTCCTTATTTAAGTGTCAGTAGAGCTGACTATTAAATAACTATCAGTTTTTGCGTCTAATGAAAGTTTGACCGATTTGCAATGGTAATCCCTAGATAATTTTAATCCGCATGCAAAGGATACTGTGTGCAAGCAATTTCGCCCTTGCGGTCTCCTCCGTTATTCTTAATTATGAGGACGAAGAGCTTACAATTTGGGTTAATTTGGCGTTTTGATAATTCTAGTTTGGCTTTATGTCCGTTGTGTGAACATGACTTTTGTTTTTACGTTTTAATATATATGAATATAACATTGTTCTTATTTTAAAATACTTCTACTTTCAGTCCAAAATATCTAGGCTTCATTTTTAAAAATCCTAATACATCTCTGGTTGGCAAAACAGATAGTAAACTCTAGTAGTAAACTGAACAGCCTGTAGCTTGTTGTGTCGGAATGTAGGTACATTATTACAGAATATTATTAAATAAAATATGGAAATTGCTGTACTTCATAGCATATTTTAGGTCGTAAATAATGATCGTTATTCCACAGAACCCTTTATTGAACATTGTCATAAAGAATGTTAATTAATTACAATTATACTCCTTTAATCACTGACAACAAACATATTATTACTGATAACGTGGTACAATTAAAATGTTTACTAAATTAATTGATGTGGTATAGGTATATTGATTTGGAATCAAGACAATTACTTTCTATTGATACCAAAAGTGAAATAAAGTATTCTTGGCTTGAACACATGCTTCATAGAACCTTATGCATTGTTTAGTGTCATCATCATTAAACATTATAAATAGAATACTATAGAGCTTCAACCACAAAGAAATATGAATGCCACATAAAAAAATCGTGTAGGTATAGGTCTACCATAACTGACCTACGTAGACGTACGTATCGTTGATGATATAGCAGATAAAAATAATAATTTGATGACTAAATACGACTATTTGTATCACCATTTGTTTCTATAAATTCAAAACATAACCATTCCTTGGCAGTCGGGTAAAAATGTATTCGAAAGAAGTTTTCGTTTCGATTGTATTGAATTTTCCAATCCTCAAAATTTTACCTTCCGGATTCCTGTTTGGACACTTCAATTATCTAACGATACTCTGTTTTGATATCCAAATCCCTTTAAACATTAAGGCTGTTCATGATAAAAAAATACCCTCCTTCCAACTGTCGGAGTCGCGTAAAAAGTTGAAGTATTATTAAATTGTAGCAGTGCTAACGAAGAATTATGAATGTATGGCCATTTCACAGCAGCGCAGCGTAACTTCATTCATTAATACTAACAAAAATGTATGTTATTGGTCTTCTGACTGCATGACTGACTGTCGAACGTAAAATGGATTTTCGTCTGCGGTCTGGCGAAACGTCGTAGTTAACTAGTAACCTGGGGTTTGGGAAATGTACCTGATACATGATAAGCATATATTATTATGCCATTTTTAAAGGATTTCAATTCAGTTAATGACAAAATGTTAGTATTCTGTTCCACTACTCCCAATAACATTATGGAGAACAGGCATTCTGGTATAAATTATAAAATGTACGAAAGCCACAAACTTTTCTCTCGTAAGTTCCCAACTTAATATAGTTAGTAAATTTTTACTCGCGCGTAATGGGCATGCCAAGTAGCGGGATCCAGTTTCCACTTTGTTTTGAAAGTAACATAATATTGTTTGTTGCAGGAATTGAATCAACATCAGTATCATCAAGAGCTGCTCATAATGACATTACGTTGTAATACGTTAAGTGGCCATTAGGGCATCAGCGGTCACGTTTAGAAATGATAAGGAGACCACAGCAGACATGGACGGCGTGAAGAAAATACATTCGGGTACACTGTACCGGTAAGTGCTATGTTTTTACTATACCTTACCTAATTTAAGTGATATTTTACCACAATGTAAAGAAATTATAGGTACGATGAAATTACAATCACTTCACTCAGCGCCAAAAAATAGAAATACGTTTTTACTTCTTCTTCTTCTTGCGGCTTCTCTTCACTACTAGAGGTTGGCCGTCAGCTCCGCATATCTCTTCTTGTCCCTCGCCAGGCGAAACAACTCGTCTACGTTGGCGATACCGGTCCATTGCCTAACGTTTCGAAGCCCAGACATTTTTAAAACATGGCATAATATAATTCAGAGACTGGTCATAGAACTAGCATATACCATAATAGACAATGATATAGCCGTAAGTGTTCATTTTAATCCCCTGGCCATCATCAAAGGTTTATTAACCATCAGCTTGGGAAAGCCGGAAGTCAAAACTGCTCCTCATTCACTGTTTACTAACTTATTTAGATCGAATCTCTGAGAAACATGATAAAAGGAAAGCCACTGACTTACTGGTTGGTTCTAATCTTAAACGAAATCTGATTAGTAAATCCTTGGTGTTTGAGGTTCACGTTTAAATATAGACGGTGGACACTGACTTTGGCCTCCTACGATCGTTTGACACTGAGGTTATTATTTTCAAATCTACACAAAGATAAATATTAAATTAAACGTTTTTGTATTTACTGTAAATAGGAAGTCTATGTGAAGGGCTCATAGGTACATTACAACCGCGCAGATCGGTAGGTTGTGATTTTAAGCAGTTCTTACTGCTATCTTTTCTTGGATGGGTGACAGTTTTTTACACAGAGATTCCTTCGTGTCTGGGTTTTCAATGATGCCGTTGTCCTTTGCCTGATCGCTCTTCAGTCATGTCTGTATGCCTTCAAATCGGACTATAAGACTACTAAGAATTAAGGAATACTTAGTTGTTCGCCGACAGAACATTATTATTGATCTTTTTGTGAGGTTGAAATTTTTGTTGTGTCTTTGTTTTCTGCTTGTTTCTAGATTTACAAGATTAATGAGCAATTAGGTCGTAGGATATCAGTGTCCAACAATTAGCTTGAGAATAGTTAGGTGAGTGTCTCATGTGAAGTATAGAAAGTTATTTAGTTATCTTCTTTTAGTTGATTAGGAAGCTCTCCTTAGTACCTGAAAAAAGGTAAGTTAATTACGTTTACTATATTTTTATTTCGGTATAGTCATCTGATGTGTCATTGAAGCTTTTTTCAGAGGTGTACGCATTACCTCCTCTATCAGGTTCTGAAAAGGATTGAAACCTGAGAGCCTGGCTTTTCTTATAACTTTCGCATTGAATAGCAGTAGGTAATGGCTTTTTCGGTTTTTCTTTTTATCGCAAACGTGAAGCTTTTCGACGCTGGTACAAGAAATGTTTGGTATTTATCACCTTGGCTTGTAGAGGCACAGATAAATTATTCATAATGCTAGTAACATTGTTATAAGATAAACTTCCATGTTATCTGTCTTCTGAGTAGTTCCTCTTAGTTTTGTAATGTATTACTCGACGTCTTGCACTAGAAACTACTAAGTCTGACGTGCAGTTCCGTAGACGGAAAGTCAGACAGTTTTGTATGTATATGCAACAACGTCTAAAAAAAACATCCTTTTTTTTATATGAATACGTACAGAATTTTGCAAAAAAGATTCGTGATTTTTTTGCACTATAAACGATTTAGTTAGGTTTCAACTAAAGAAAACTCATTTTAAGGGTCAAATAGGTGATCGACAAAATGTGTTCGGGAGAAAAAGTTAAGTTTTGCTCTTATCTGTGTAGGTAATGGGATTATTATTATCTTACACATTTTCTTCGTACCGGCGGCCATGTTTTTACTTGTTTTTAAGACTGAATATACGCATTATTTCCCTGCCCCGTTCTCATCTATTTGAAGGCGTCACAATGAGTGTGTTGCTTCTTTTTTATCTCTTCTATCCGTCATCTTGGCATTCACTTCATTTTTACCCATATATTCTTTCATACCATTCAACCATCTCTTATTTTTAAGTTAGAATACACACAATGAAAATAAAACTCGGTGATAACTAGAATAAACAAAAATTTTAACAAAAAAAAAACCGACTTCAAAACAAAACCATTTCACAACAAATTAAAAAGCACTAAAAAGTAAAAAATAATTGCGTCGTATTATTATTATTTTTGGAGTCGGTGTCACACTTGCAATACTAGCACATCTTACCTATAACTATGATGTAATTACAAACCTACCTTGGCTGACACCGACTCCAAAAATAATAATAATACGACGCAATTATTTTTTACTTTTTAGTGCTTTTTAATTTGTTGTGAAATGGTTTTGTTTTGAAGTCGGTTTTTTTTTTGTTAAAATTTTTGTTTATTTTTGGATTTTCAGTGAATTTAGACTGTAAACTTACAAATTTGCCTAAATATGGGTAGATCTAATAAACGTGCTGCTCATATGAGACAGCGCCGTTTAAATGAAACAAAGGAAGTTAGGGAGTTCCAGAGTATATCTTCTAAGTCCAAGATTCAAGGTCAATGAAATTAATACAAAATCATCCTTGTTTAATATTTTTTCTAAAAAATGTAAAATCACCGAAATCGGTTTATAAAAACCGCAGAAATCGGAGAACTATCATAGAAAAATGTAGTAGAGAACGTGAAAAAAAACAGCATTATTAAGAATTACTGAAAAAGTACTGATCGGATCGTAACCAAATTGCAATGGGACCAAACGGGAGGCACCAGCTTTCAAATAAATAAAAAAATCATCAAAATCGGTTCACCCAAGCGAAAGTTATGAGGTAACAAACATAAGAAAAAAAAAATACAGTCGAATTGAGAACCTCCTCCTTTTTTTGAAGTCGGTTAAAAAGCTATTTGTTTGTAAAGCTTCTGTATTAAATCCTAAAATATGTTTCTATCTCAGCTTTATATGCGCATATAACAACGGTACATTGTCAAAATGCCATCGTTCCGGCATCCAGACTTCGTGACAACGCAAATATATATTAATGGCATACCTGGAAACTATACAGTTGGTCCTGAATTATACAGTAACCGCTGAAAGCTTTGGCATTTCAATAGACACCGTACGTATGCCTGCCTTGTCACAAGTTCAGCATGTCTGACTTGCTGAACGTCCGCTTTGTGCTATCACAATATAATCACTATACGTTTGCATCTAGTTTTAATTAGGAACTAACTTTGCCTGCGTAGCAAGGGAGTTGAGAGGAGTTATATATTATAATCAACTGCTCAGGAATCGCAGTGTTGTTAATGTTCTCGTATTCGTCGGTGATGTCCAAGAATCTCAATTATTTACTTAAGACCTCCTTCACGCTCAAGTCATTACGTTTCTCAAGTATTTGCTAACAAGTTTGATGTTATTGTGTTTGCTGAATTTTGCCAGTCTTGGAATTTAGCGCGTTTCACAACCTGGTGTACAAACGAAGCGTTCTTCGATCCCGATTTAATTAAAATTTAGATACGAAGCAGGCATGACACGAACTCATTTCCATACTTAGGTTATATTGCAAAGAGTAGGTATGCAGATTTGGTCATAGCTATTTTCCGGTCTCGATAACTTGGTGACACACACTATTACTAACGCTGCAAGCTCTTTCGAAGCACTTCTAGATAAAAATAGTACTGTACTCAATTAGGTCTTTTAAAGTAACGATTATGACGACCATTTCTGTCTGCCATGGGGAGTAGAGATGACGTGTATATCTACTGTAACGTAAAAACAAATTTTCTTCTTATACATTAACGTGAAATAAACTCTTAATAAGTTATCGATGTTGTTCCCAAACTGTCAAACACACTCGTACTTAGTTATTGGAAATCTGATCTAAAATCGTTAACTGTCTATATTTTTTTATTGAAGTTGACGTCTCAATGCTCTAGTGAATTTGATGTTTTTTATCGATTCTAACTTAAGCTTTAACAAAAGAAATTCTGGAATCGCACAAATAATTGTTTATCCAAACTAGTATTTATAGAAAGACCTGTATAAATATTATTTTCACAATATTCAAACCGATCCCAATTATTTATTCTAACCAGATTCGAGGAGTAGTCGCACTGAACAAACGTTTCTTTCAAATAGATCTAAACAATAAACTCGGTCCGTCACAAAATCCTTTAACCCATGGGACAAATCGCCCATTGAGTTGACTCAAGTGTTCCATTACGTATTTGTGAGCCATTTCCACTGGCTGTATTAAAAACAGACACCCGCATTGATTCGTAGGACAAACCACAATGGATTATTTAATTGAGATACCTATGTATTGTTTGTTGTGTGTGAAACAATAACTGACCGCATAGATAGGCCGTGTTCAGTCCATCTCGTGTAGTGAGATCACTTTAACACGACGCCATTTTAGGCCGACGCTTGTTCACTCTACCCTCCCAACAATACTCTGTGTAGTTGACACCACGATTTATACTTGTAATTATACACATAACTTTACCTGACAGATTCAAATTTTGTTGCGTGAATGTGTATTTTATGGCACATTACTTTTTGTCGGAAATTTAATATTTTTAACAAATATTCGCGTTTTGGATAGCTTAACACTGCCGATACTGTAGCCTGACTATAAAATGGGTTTAGTGCATTCTATATTGTATTTGTTACTCGACGCCCGACTTGTTTTATTTCGCAGCTAAGTAATTGATATGTCTCGGGGGGTCACAAAAAACGTATATGTCAACAATAAGTAACAAAATCGCGTTTGTTTTCGGAACGTATCATTTCCACTTCCACGCGGTACAAGGTTAACCACTCCAAATTCGCAGCTTCGTCCTTACAGGGATTTATTTCACAAAAATGTTACGTTACGAAAGTTTGCAATCACAGTCACACAACGACTTTTTTCTCCTTATTGTTTTACGCTTGTCGGTATTAGACGTAATTTGATGTGAAAGCCAAGCGTATTTCTAAATTACAATTATACCGAAAATAGCGCGACGATCTATAAATGGCCACATCGTTGTGAAGAAGTTCGGAACAGTTCGCGATTTCGCGGTGTGCTCGTGCTCGTACAACACGAATGAAGAAATCAAGAAGATTAAAAATAAACCAGTTGTATACAGATGAAGCCCCAAGTGGCGGCGGCGGCACACCTAAACGTGCGAAATGTGCCTATTTCTGCCTTTTTATTTTACCTTTGTCGGTCGTGTGTCTGCCAGTGTGACTGACTTATTCCATTCCGCGTACGGTCCCACGGCCATACTTCTTTCAGCGTAAACTATTGCTTTCATTTAAAACATTTCTTTCTATTCCGAATACGTTTGAATCCGATGCGTAGAACGACCGATAATACGCCTCCCTTGAAAAAACAGCAGAACATTGTCGTAACACGAACACAATTAAAGGAATAACGAGTGTATTTGGATTAAGTTCGTGGACAGTTTGCCCATTTGTGGTTATGATGTAATCAGATCCTGTTACCAATGTCTTGGCTTGAAAGCGTTCCAAAAAAATATTTGGGCCTAACGCAAAAGTTCGGAACAGAAGTTTCACATTACTTTTTACATTCTATTGCGTTTCCTGTTGTTTTCATAAATTTTATTGGTGATAATGACGGCTGCGTTATGAATTGTGCGACGAAATTAGATTTTTTCCGGTGTATACTTCCGTGCGGGGAAACCAGCGCATGGTATTGTTATTCGGCATGCATATTTTATGCTGTGGGGATTATTTGGTCAGACATTGTGGGAATCCTATCTGAATTTTAATAAACTAGCGCAATGTTACTGTCTCCTAGATATCATCGATTTTATGAATTCGGTTCAGGATTTATAAAATGTGAAGTCGATTTCAATACTGGAGGCTTTGAATTTTGCGGACCTAAGTATTGGGATTGGGTAAGCTAAATTGTTCCAATTATTTTCTTAGTGCTTTGCTATTATCATATATACTGTTATAAAAATATCTTATAGTTTGTTTTAGATTCTTACGAGCTCTACATCGAATTATTCTGAAAGTTTCTCGGAATTATACTTGTAAGTTGTAGGTTCATTAGCTAGAAACGTTGCTTTGTGTGCTTCCATCTTGTCTTGTCAAGGTCTGCACTGCGGTACACAAGAGTCAAAGGATTCAAGAGAAGAGCCGGTGCTGGTTTGTTTATTTTTAACGTTTCAAGGAAAAGCATATACCTCGACCTTAAAATTGTACTCACGATATTTCTTTCGTGTTGACTGGCGTACCCTTTTGCTTCTATCTGTTTACGTAGGCGTCACATAAATTCTTCTTTTCACATACTCTTAATAGAAAACGGTATTGATGTGTACTCTGAGTTTCCCGGAAAATTCTAATGTAATCTGCGCAATGGAACGTTAAGAAGTTTAACTGTTTTCCTTAAATTTGGAATTAATATAGAAATAATAGAGATGCTCACTTTATATTTTCAAGATAATAAGAGTTTGATTAACATTAACATAAATACCTACTTAGAAAAATAGTACCTATTTCTAATCAAAATAAGCGTCCGAAAATATCTTCGGTTTTACACCAAATTTCTTAAATGTCTCAAAACTAACCAAGCGACGAAAACACCTATTATTCTTTATATGACACTAAAACAGTCCAAAGAAGCCGTAAATGATAATAATAACTGAAAAATATCTGCATAGTTAAAGTAAGTCCCTGGTTTTTTATTTGCTACATGTTTACACATTGGCCCAAATATTCCACGTGTGTAATCCATTTTCATCCGATTGGATCTGAAATAGAGATACAGCAAGTAATGTGCAGACTCGTAAACGGATTAGCAATCGAGTTAAGGTGTAAATCAGTGTGTATAGAATACGAATATCGGTACGGGAGCCGCATTGGCAATTGGCAAGAGTTAATGCAATGTTCACGTAATGTCGCGTAAGGTTCGTTCAATTGCTATTACGTTAACCGTATTGCGCGTATTACGTGTACTCAATTGCTATTGCCATGATAACGCCGATATTGCATTGATATTTTTATGCCTCGATAAGATTGTATGCGACACATTTGCACTTGAAATAGATATTCGGTGTAATGTTTATACCTTCTAGAATGTTTTAGCGGCTAGTCATATCAGCCCTTGGACGTCTTAGCTGAATGTTTCAGACAGCTTCAGCTGGCTCATAAGACGTTATTGACATCGACTTATCTGGTCGTAGCTCTGGCCCCAAGACGAGACTGACTGCGCAATTTTGTGAAAGTTATCTGACAATTTGATCCATCATACAAAATCGTCTCGATTGTAAGTTGTTTGCGCTTTTTTGGGTTATTGTTTTTGTAATCATAGTGTTCAAGTGAAGTTTTCGTTAGTACTTTTTACAATATCACTTCAGTTTTTATTTAAGTACTGTTTGTGGTAAACACGTGTTTCTATATTCTTTACGTTGTATCTGACTGTCTGGCGTGTGAATGCGCCAAACGGAGGTATTCTGCCAGATAAATAAGTGTCTTCTCTATTATTCATGGTAGTCACGAGAAAACTGATTTGAATAGCGTGAATTCCTCTCGAATTCTACAATCTCCACGTAACTTGCCAATGTTTATAATCCCTGCGAACTAAAGATTAATTTAATAACATACTTATACAGAGTGGTTTTCTCATATAACCAACGTATTCAAATTCTTGTGCACACAAGTACAAGAAACTAACCTCAATATTTAAATTAAACCGCGCTTTATCTACATCTCATTATAATATAATACGCAATATGAGCCCGCGTGTTATCGCACATACATACATACATTAAATGTTTGAACTGTGTGTGCTCGACCTGTGTGCTTTATCGGGTCGTAAGTGATTCACTATGACGAACTTCTTTGTAGTTTATTTATTTGTCACGTGATTCTTACCTCAAAGAGGAGACAGTGATGTCCTGTAGCACTTACTCACTTCGTTGACGATTTTGCTAAGTTTCATGTACTAGGAAAAAGCCTACTGCTTGACTTATTTTCTACTTCTCTAACGAAAACCCCAATAATTTTGTTCGTGAAAAAAATTCAAGAAAAAAGAAGATGAAACCATCTTCTTTGCCTTGAATTTTTTGTTATGTATTAAAGGTTACCAAATTGTCTTTTTTTTTCTAGATCGATATTGTATTTTTACCCTTTTCTCCATTTTCCTCAAGGCTCTTTTATATCTTAGAAAGCACGGGAAAATTGTTTAGATAGTTCTTCTAACTTAGCTTGCACTGGATAAAAATACAGATCGAAGAAAATCGGTCCCTACAGCATAGCAATTTACTGTGATTTATGTGCTAATGCGGTTTTTAAACCCAATACTTTGTTGCGACTCGAAGGTTCGCTAAATTTAATCTAGTTCTTATTCATAGTCGCTTTATAAGTAAAATTGCTTTTGAATCTGTTGCTGTATCTTCTAATTAGATATAAAAGTAGAAAGGTTTTAAATCCGTTTACGAATGTCGAGCTGTTGGACCGCACAAATTGTTTCTGAACAACCATTGTTTGTCTTATTTTGCACACAGATTATATATTTTTAAGAGGAATAACGAATTTCTATAAAATAATAAGTAATTTTTAGTAAGTAGGGTATTAAATACGGTATTTTCAGGTTCTGTAATATTTGTCTAAAAATAGCCATGTCTAGACACGGCTATTTCAATAAATTGTATTAAAAGGAAACTCACTGAATCTTTTCGTAAAGGCGTGAGCCTTTGTGAGTGAATCCTAAAAAGAGATCCTAAGAAGCTAGATTCTTGATAAACCTTAGCCCATGATAAAATTTTATTTCTTTTATAACCTTTGTACGTAATCCAGATACTGGGAAAGAGAATTTATACAAAACAAGAGTATACATTCTAATTTATGGACGCTGATGATAATAAAAAGCTTATGATTACAAGACCACTTAAAAGAAGTATGTCTTCGATCAACATTACTTTTCGACGCGCACCTCCAAGACTACCTTACGATAAGAAAGCATTTGACACGTTGCTCATTCAACCCCTATCTGCTAGTTCAATAACCGTTTCCTGAGGTCAACATTTACGACTTGTGCATGATAACAGATTATTTGACGAAGTAGCTGAGACCTTCGTTTTCTTCCTCATAAGTATATTATATTGATTTCTCGTTAAGATCAACGTTCAGCAAAAATATTTGTGGATATATTTCTTACGGGATCCAATTTTTGTGCTTCCGTTTCAACCAAAGACAACCCTTTAAATCTCACCTGAATACTTAAATATGCTAAACATTTACTGCAGAACTCTATGGTATAGACGTAAAAATATAAGTCATTTCAAATGCAAATGTGGGCATAATACAGAAGTCGGAATGTTTTAAAAGTTTCCTGTGGGGGCAGAAGATTCCAAAATTAGATTGCACGGTCTGAACAGAGGTGTCTGAAGTTCGTCGCTTGATCTCCGACCGGAGTGATAGGGGCGAATATTTGCCCGGATTTTTATGAGAGTGATTACAACGACTGGCCGGCCATAATGAGAAAACGGGCACAAAGCTGGTAAAGTTCATGAAAACCTTTTGGGTTCTGATAAAGAAAACCTCTGTCCGACTTTTGTAGTCCAAAAGGATTATTACAAACAGGGCCAGAGCTCGATATTTACGCTAACATTAACAGAAATAAAGGTAATTATTTTACCCTCAACTTTATTTCTCGATGTTTCGTGTGTTTGCTGGACCGAGGATCGCATAAAGGTCTTACTGTACGTTTATTTGTAAACATTTACTGTTTAAATAATTAAACATTGCATGAGAATTAATGTTTAATTTATTTCTTTGATATCCGAGTTGTACAAATACGAGGACAGCAACAGAAAATGTTGTATGCTTGTGTGTGAATTATAAAGATAAGTATTTCGTCAAATACTTTGTGGATACGGGTATACATACGTAAAAACGTGGTCGTTTATTGAATAACCAACCATAGGCGCTAGTAATCTAGCCTCAGTATAGATACCTATAGGTATCCTACTTATCGAAGCTGTTATCACAGTATCAATATGTTGACACTGATATTGCTGTCTAACACGTTATCGGTGCAATGCCAAGCCTAATTTATGTTGTTATATGTACAAATCGAATCCCTATTGACATAATGGATGGCTGTGGGGTTACGTAAGCATCGCTAAATAATTTCTATATGCTAGCCTTTTACAGGTCGGGTCTGGTTCGGTTCGGTGTGGTCTGAGTATCCGATAGGACAGTGTTATCGGATTTCCTGTAATTATTCCGTAGTAACTGGTAAAATACGAGTGTACAACAAACAAAACAGTTCAATCTGCCGAGTAATAGTAGTAGTTTGTCTGTTATTTATTATCAATCATTGAGTATGAAAAATAAGGATCGTTCCCTTTAATTTAATGTCTTTCAAGCAGTCTAAACTTAATCTAATAAAGGGTCTATTCCATCTTGCAAAGTCTGAAAGTTGACGAAGCATGAGGAGATGGCGAAGTAAATGAACACTACACCACTAATTTTCGCCCTAAATTATCATAGGAATACGCAGCTTTTCCATATCTAACTCAACCAACATAATTTGATTCACTTATTTGTTATTATATTAGTTTACACCGGACGAAGCAATAAAAAAACAATTAAAACAAAAGTAACGCGCGGTCGATGCGCCGGCTGACGTCATAATTGAGGAATGCGTCCGCAGATTGCAATGCTGTGCGGCTACGGTACGACCTGATGACGTCACATGTCACGTTGTCCTTTTTCCTATTTTAAAAGCTCACACGGAAATAGTTATAATAGTTCGGATCGCTACTCAATTACCCGGCGTTTAAGGGTCGTAAACCTTTACCTGCTTACTATCTGCTTTTATTATAGTTGTGCAATGATATGTCAAGAAGTATAGATACGTTACATGCTATCAAAATTAACGAGAAAAGTGTTCCGAACTCTGAATCCGAACTGCACTAGTCTTATGTTAAAACAGAAAACAACTGTATTATCCAAGACTACAATTGTCCCTTTTTCCAGTCTTTAAAATGAGTGCGTTAGTAACATATCTGTACTTTTTTAAAATATCATTGTACTTGCGAGATCGTAGATCTGATTTTGCTGAATCAGGTATGTAGTTTATAATCGTAAACATAGCGTGAAAACATTTTGTAATTTAAAAGGAGGTATAAGGGACTTGTGTGAATGTAAGACCTTTGGTAACTTGGTAGAGTACTAATAAATAATCTACCATTAGTTTTTAGTTTGTAGGATTGCGACAATCTCTTGGTTATACTAGCTGTAAGAGCAAGAGACTGTCCCTGCTCAAGATTACGCTAAAGATGACAGATACAAAACGTCGTAAAGGACGTAAAAGCCTAAAGTGATAATGATTAAGACGAATAAATATAATTAAACTTAATTAGTTAAAAAGAATACCTACCATAAAGTGGAGACACTGATTAATTATCTCTACCCCCGCGCCCACTAAGGGTGGTTTGGGGGCATACACCCTTTGGGTCACGTGTACTCCAGAATCTTCAAAGTAACAAATCCGAGATATTGAAATTAATTAAACCAAAATAAACGGAATGATTGATTTGTACTAAACCAATAAACAAATTTGAAAAAGGTCAGCTTATAAATAGATTTATGGTTTTTGGAATGGACGTGTTTACTTGATAAGTATCGGATAAAGTTGTTAATTGCTTCATTAACTTGTATTTAGTATCATCTTGGAGCTTGGTTATTACTTTCTTACCTACTCTATTTTCCGCCGGACTGAAAGGCAGAAGCGTTTCACAAAAAATATTTAGCAAGTGGTAGGTTTATAGTGGACCGTTTTTGATGAGGTCGTAGGAAGGTCCACGATCAGCTGTGGAAGTTTACGGCCCAATAGCAGAGAATATCTGATGCTATGCAGTGTAGTGGAAAAGGTGTAATATCTGTTTAGCTAAAGCGATGGTCAGAGATCTACAATAAGTACATTGTACTGCACCCATATTTCGCGAAAGAATAAATAATGTACCAAATTATGGGGCAATCGTTCTCCCATTACCTGAACAGTTATTAACATTAAACTAGAACACGTGCGCGATATTTTCGCGTGAAATTCTGTGTTGTTGTTATACACAACAATGCATCAGCTCACACAAATAGACAGTAATTGTTCATGACAATAATCACTTATAGTACTCCGTAACGCGTCACATTTCCGTGACCGAGAGCATAACGATAGCGGTGTGTTATGTCCTATTACACGCTCAGCCTAAAATTACATCGCACAAGTCACAATTAGACGTCGACATGCATGTGTGATGGCTAATACGAGGCTAAAGTGTACGGTACTTTCATTGAGTACTTGTAATGTGGTGATAAACGCTGTCAGTTATAGGGAAATAACAGTTCATGTGTAAGACTGACCCTAAGGGGCTATAGCTTCGAGAATGTACGATTGTGTGCCAAAGGTTTAATGTTTTTTGTTACGATGCCTAAAAGTAAAATAATAAACGTTTACCTGTGTAACCTTTGACAAATCCAATTACAGCTTTGTTATTACCTCGGTGTTGGTATACAACAAAAAAGAAACTTAAAAGTTCAATCGCATGAATTTCACCTAGCCTCTGTATTTGATCTCCGTGAGTTCAGTATTAGGGATCTTCTATTCTAGAAAAGGTTCAGTTGTCAGACATTTTCAAAACTTATGTTAGATTCACTAGTTCGAGATATTATAAATAGGAAGCCTGTTAGCCGTCCTAATTAAAGCCGAAGCGCTCTGTACTATTGTGTTTGTCTGTCCGCGGCAGACGTGACTGATTGCATCGATTCCATGGAATTGCAGTCTAAATTAGATCGGGAAACCTAACTTTTCCTCCACGTATATAAGCGTGAAATTTTCTCCTACAGCTACGAGAATTTTCCGTATCAAACTGCAAACATATTTAATTGAAATCAATTACCTTATTCTACTGCGGTGTCGTAAGGATTCACATTAATTACGCAAACAGACGCCGATGGCCGCGTTTTAATCGAGCTTCGTTCGAGTGTGAACTGTCCTGAACCGCTGGTGAACTCAATCATAGTAATGCATTGTTACAACGAACTGCGCCAGTTGCCACGAATAAACTATGGAATAGTTGGTGTCTCACGCAGGACAATATGTTAGCCGGATCGATACATTATACATTTGATATCGTTGCTTAAGCCACTTAAATTGTTTACGAAACGATACGGATTAACAGTATTAATGTAGCGTGTTGTTTTTTTAGTGTCTTCGATATACTGTTACGTTGCCAGGCTGCCACTCAATGTGGGCTTTCCACAAATATTTGGAGGCATCTAAGCAATATCGGGCGCTGGTATTTAGACTCGTGTCTATATAATATTTCTGTGAATTTAGCTGTTATGAAATATTATTAAAAACCAATAAAACTTTCAATGAAAATCACAAACTATTGGTATTTAGAACTCTGGAATAATACAAATGAAAACTTTTGTGATAATATAAATTTGTTAGGCTTACGTAGGCGAGTCTCGCTCATAGTTTTTACTGAGGTCTTTTGATGAAGAAGTCTTATCACAAACTTTGAACATCTAATCGGTCACCACAATTCTGCTACAATCTTAATTAAATCAGCTCAGGCCAAGTACAAAAGGGTTGTGCACTATTTTATACGCGATCAGATTCAATTTAGTCTCGGTTCGTTGCCCTCCTAGTACGACGCCCGTCAACAATCACTTTATTGATTGATTTATTTTTAAATCTGATCAACAGACCATGCAGTTTTATCAATGAAGTGTAGGTATTATGGCATCTGACGTCATCAAATTGACGTATGATAGGTACACGGTAATTGGACCATTAGTGATGTAAATTGACGTAAATGTATTAAGAGCCATTTCACATTTTTTGACAGTTTTCTGAATTTTCGGACGCGAAATTTACCATCTTAGGTAGTACTAAGGAATTACTAAATACATTTAGAATGTAGACCAATCTTTCCCATTGTTACAAATAGAATTAGATTTTCAAAATATAACTTGATTGCTGTGTGGTGAGCTATTTCCCGCAACACGCTTTCTGAAAATCCATCGCAGAGCCATTTTCGGGCTTCAAATTCTACCATTTACATCAACAAATTTAAATGGAAAAAATACAGTAGGCATAGGACATATACTTTTGTTGTAACATACGGTAGAAAATTTTCGATTAAGAACACTTTTAATTGATAAAAAAATAAAAACTTAAACCGGTTTTCACGGTTTTATATGGTAATTTTATCGCGACTTTTTGGTTTAAATAAAGGTATTTATTACTTTTAAAATTATGCCATAATGAACTATGCTCTCTGGGAAATCTATTAATACAATGTTTTTTAATATTCCTTTATTTAATTAGATATAATACGATTTTCAATATCACTCAAAATCACAATAAATTACAATGCACAAACGTAGAACGATCAGTCGGGCCCGAGCGCCCTTAGAGGCAGGACCTGTGTCACTTTTTTCAAATTTTGAATTACGAAAATTCGTATTAAAAACCCATTTTTATACTACGACCACAACGTTTTCATTTTCTACGAATTATTTTCATCCGGTTTTGTTTATTATAAAATGTTATTAAATTCTTTTAAAATATTTTATTTGATTAATATTCAGCAACCATCCAATCAGATATTATATCTGATGACGTAAGTTTCTGTTCTGTAGCAGCACACTGAATTATAAGTTGCGCGAAAAATGTTGTCCCCTCAATGCGCAAAGTAGTCCCAGCCAACGTTCATGCTAACCTGATTTCGGAAATTTTGCACAAACCTCACATCTTATCTACGTTCTACCCCCTGCTCGAGTTCGTCCTTATTTGCAATTATAAGGTCGGTAAGGGAAGGGGTGGCGCCGCTATTTACCTCCGTAACGATTCCACTGCATTCGAAACTGTATTATAATCGATAGGTTCATATTATGCACACCACATCATCATGGGAGATTTCAACACTTCCTTACTCCGCATACCTCCCAATCCTCCAAACTCCTGCACATAGTCGATTCTGCCAGCCTACTCGTCGTACTGCTTCAAGCCACTCACCACAACGATGTAGCTGAGCACACTCGGCTCGATTTCATTAATACCCCCAATCCTTCCCTGGTTTCCTCTCATGGCCGACTCGTCACCGCTGGATTTTCTCACCACGACCTTATACTTTTATCGTATATCCTCAAACCTCATAAACCTAAGCTCAAGGTACTGTACAATGTACATGCACAGCTTCGCGCGAATCAATGTAAGCAAACTGAGTTCAGATGCTTCTCTAATCGACTGGAAACCTATGATGGAGGCTCCCGCGGTCGACGAAAAGGTTAGCGGTTTTAACCGGGAAATCATCGAGCTTTATGATATACACGCACCGGTTAAAAAGATAAAGCTGAAGCGTCCAGCTGCGCCATGGATTTTGAATGGTGTAAAGTTGGCCATAAAGCGTAGGGATCGCGCTTTTTGAAAATTCAAGAAAGATCGTGATGAGGTTTGGAATCTTTTCAAAGCTGCACGAAATCGGTATAATTAAGTAATATCCAATACCAAACGCCGCCATATTCTAAATTACATTTATTTATGTTACACTTTTGCCGATCTCTGGAAGTTCCTTGAAACTCTCAGTATTGGCAAATCACCACTATTTGACCGGTTGAATTTCATTGATTTGGACGATCTCAATTCGCATTTCTTCACTAGCCCAACTTTAGACAAAAGACCAAACCTCAGACACTTGCTTACGTCGATGGTCTCCCGCGTCCCAACATGAATCCCTTGCACATATCTCCAGTCACTGAGGAAGAAATGAAAAAGATCATACTCCATCAAATCCATAGCGTTAGACTGTGATAACGTCTATCGCGGAATGATCGTCACAATAGTTGACCACCTTCTTCCAGCAATCACACACATAATATCGTGCTCCTTGGATACCGGATACTTCCCCTCCTTGTACCGCAAAGCTTTCGTTCACCTTTTACCTAAAATATCGAGCTCTTCTCTACCCAGTCACTTCCGACCAATCTCTATCCTTTCTTTCCTATCTAAAGTGCTCGAAGCCTATGTCCATGAGAATATACGAAGAGTCAACCAAAATAACCTCTTGTCTCCCTTGCAGTCCGGTTGCAGGCCAGGCGATTGGCGACATTAAGGCAGGCATAGAAGATACTAAAGTTACAGCCCTAGTTGATTTTTCCAATACCTTCAATATAGTCAATCGCGATATCCTCGTCTACATCCTATCCCATCTCTTGGCGTCTCCTAAAGCGCTGGAATAGATCCTATACTTTTGGGAACGCCAGTGGTCGGTCCATGTGGAAGAGTCCTCTTCTTCCTGGTGTGAGCTAAAATCTGGCCTTCCACAAAGCGGTATTCTCCGCCCATTGCTGTTTTCTATCTTTATTAACCTTATAATCCAATCACTTCGGTGTGCGTATTCCATATGCCGATAACTTGTAGCCTTACTCTGCTTCTGGGATTGATGATGTGTACTAGACAATGAGTGCAACCAACTGCGATCTTTAAGCTACAATGGACTGGTCAGAGAGATTTGGCATGGCGGCAATTCCGAATAAGTGCCAAGCAATCATACCTGGTAGGTCTAGGAGTTTGCGCAAACTACACGTGGCAATGCTGCCAGTCTTTTGGGCACGTTACCGATTGACATCGATGGGAATGAATTTTTTGATGCTTTTAAACTTGTTATTTTTGTATATATTGTTTTTATCTTGTATTAGATTTAAGTTGTAAATAGTTATAATAGTTGAGATAATTAATTAATTATTGCTTTATGTATATATATGTATTGTTTTGTTTCATGTATGTATGTAACGTATTATATGTATGTTTATTATTTTGCGTATCGATATACGTCATCATCATCATCATCAGCCGATAGACGTCCACTGTTAAAAGGCCTCTCCCTTAGAACGCCACAATAAATGACAGCTTGCCAATTGCATCTACCGCTTGGGCCGCAATTCTGACAATATCGTCGGTCCACCTGGTGGGAGGCCTGCCAACGCTGTCTTCCGGTTCGTTGTCGCCACTCGAGAACCTTTCTTCCTCAGCGGTTATCGGTCCTTCGAGCGATATGGCATGCCCATTGCCACTTCAACTTGCATATTCTTCGAGCTATGCCGGTGACTCTAGTTCTTTGGCGAATTTCGGTATTCCGGATCCTGTCGCGCAAAGAAACCCCGAGCATAGTTCTATTAGTTGAGTGACTCTGAGCCTTTCCAAAAGGCCAACCGTTAGCGACCACGTCTCAGAGCCATACGTAATCACATCGCATGCATCGATATGTGCAATGTGCATCTACCTAATATTTGTCTCCATATCGCTCTAAAGTCGACTGGTAATAAATGCCTAAGGTATTAAGTTCGCCTTTGTATATTTATTTTGAAAACTTTAAAATGGAGGAGGATATCAATTCGGAAAATTCTTTTTTTGTTGGAAAGTAGTTTATTTCGAAATAGTCCCATTGAAATTTCATGTAGATCTGATGATGATCTTTGGAGATATGGAACTGAACTCCTTATAAAATCATAGCAGAACTGTCGTTACAAGTAATATAGCCTAAGTAATTGTCGCCACAAACTAGAAAGAAAGAGGGGGAGGTGGTGCCTTGTCCCCCCTTCTACCTCTTTAATAGTATATATCGTGTGAGATATCGTTTGAGGGAGCATTTTGTAAGGATTTCAAATACTAATCCTCAAAATGTCTACGGCGGATGAATCCTAAGCATCACTAAAAACTGTGAAATAAAAAATATAAAAACCGCCTTAAAAAATAGGAACAAATAAATAATATGATCAAATTACTAATGAATTCAAATTATTTTCATAAATCTGGAATATTGGTATATTGTAATAACGATCAAGATTTTTTTGTCCGTCTCGTTTTTTGCGCTACACTGTTAGCATTATTTTTGTGTGGGTGTGTCACGCACACATGACAATTCTACCAAAATTCGAACGTCAAAATTTTGTGAAATGGCTCTTAAGCACTCCATTAATTTTGTAAAAGGTAACGTTTTCGGCTGTTCCATTCGTGTTCATTAATTATATTATTATGAATTAAAGAATTTAAGAGTAATTGATGTTGGTTTTAGTAAGCGTAATTGGAAAACAATATTTACCTGCAATCTGTATGCTTGGACAGACCAGTTTTTAGCAAGAAATAAGGTTGATACGGTGTCTATTTAAATAGAACCAGGTTTGGTCTACATTTTACAATAGTAGGATTAGTGAAGCAATTATTAAACAAGTCGATTTCGTAAGTTGTGATTCGCATTATGGATAAACGATTTCACAATTTCCACATAGCTGTAATGGTCATCTTTGATTCCCGGCCGGCACAAATATTTGACTTATTGGCATAGGTATATTTGTGTAGTCACGATACATTAGAAAATCAAACAAAATATTCCACACAAAAAGGAAGAAAAATCGTGGTAGGTCGTGTGTCTGATCAAATACACGATCGAGCTTTGATATTACTTTCCATATAACTGTCGTCAACCTAATGGAATAATGCCAGTGTTGTAGTTCAGTATATTTACACGGTTCGTAATCATAGAATTAGGTTATGTAAATACTTGTGGTCACGGCTGTAAGTATAAGTTATGGGCCTATATTAATATTGTGCACAATAATTGAACACTCATAAATGTGGTTTGTTAAATCAGCTATCTTTGTTGTTTTCTTATTGAAAGCGTGGAAAATAGTTATTAATAAAATCATTAAAATACCACCACTTTAATGCCTCAGGCATTAAGCCCGCGTTGTACACTTTTGTATTAAAGAATAAATAAATAAATTGGTATAGGTGTGCTAGCCCAAATAAAAAACGTGGTACGCCCAAAATAAGTGTAGACAATAGGTACCTACACATATTTTTATTTTCATCATCATCATCAGCCTATCTCAGTCCACTGCTGGACCAGGTCCCCTGTAGCACGCCACTGGGCTCGATCTTCGGTCTTCCGCTTCCAACCGCTGCCAGCCATTTTGCGTATATCGTCGCCTCACCTAGCTGATGGACTAGGCACTCGTCATAAGTTTATATAATAGGTGTCAAGCTATTGCCAATTTATTTGGGGTCCTCCTTACCCTGTTGCGAATCATTTGCCTGGTGAAGGAAGGGAAATGCACTTTGAACTCTTCCCTCGCGGACAAAGTTTTCATGTTCATAAACCTCTAGGGAAGAATTATTGTGTGCAACAAAGTAAAAAAAATCTGTTCTTTCATAATTTAAAATATTATGCCTATTGGATTTTCATCAGTTATGTTAATGAGTCTATTATAACAATAGTTATCGTGTATGTGAGACAAGTACCCAAGCAACGTACCTCAAATTAAGCCTTCTAACATCGCAGCGAACGAGATTTTCCTTTTGATGTTACCCTCTCTGTCGTCTCATCTCTGTTAGATAATAATCTGTTATCCTCTTTGATTTTGCAAAGTGATATCTTGGCCTTTACACATATGTAACAAGATTAGAAATGTATTTCACAGTTAAAACTTATAGCAACACGAGAGTGGGAATTAAAAAAAGAATTAAAAGGACGTTTAAATCTACGCCTTCGTAACCACCTTTGGTCAAATGGGTTTTGACTGAAATATCAGTAGAACTAGATTTGACAATGCCTTGTTGGCCCTGGTTAGTAAATACTGTATCGGCGTTGCGGCTACGGTGAGCTTTCACCAAACCCAATATCAACCTTTGGTCAAATGGGTTTTGACTGAAATATCAGTAGAACTAGATTTGACAATGCCTTGTTGGCCCTGGTTAGTAAATACTGTATCGGCGTTGCGGCTACGGTGAGCTTTCACCAAACCCAATATCAACCTTTGGTCAAATGGGTTTTGACTGAAATATCAGTAGAACTAGATTTGACAATGCCTTGTTGGCCCTGGTTAGTAAATACTGTATCGGCGTTGCGGCTACGGTGAGCTTTCACCAAACCCAATATCAACCTTTGGTCAAATGGGTTTTGACTGAAATATCAGTAGAACTAGATTTGACAATGCCTTGTTGGCCCTGGTTAGTAAATACTGTATCGGCGTTGCGGCTACGGTGAGCTTTCACCAAACCCAATATCAGACGCATTTTTTTTTAAGATTTTCCAGTCAATAAAGCATTGATAGCCGAGTGGTATGACCGTTGGACTGCCGAGTCAAAGGTCGCGAGATCAAACACGCACGCACTAATTAATGTCTTTTCGAATTCATGTGCGTATTATAAATTAGTTATTAGTTACTAAAAACGGTGAAGTCACGAAGTGAAACCATCGTGAGGAAACTGGCACATTTGAGAGATTTTTCAACTGTGTGTAAAGCCATGATTGTCAGAGGCCTATAGGCGGTTTAAACTCTGACACTAGGTTGTTCATCAACCATACGATAAAAAGAAGAGTCAAAACAATTTTTAACAAAACACCGTCTTATGCTAAAAGCATAAGGGTGTGTTAAAATTGACACTTTTGACCGGAATAGTTCTGGCTGTAACATACTATATACACGTTATTGTTTGAATTACATTAACAAGCTTTAGCCGCTAAAAGGTCACGTAGTTGGTAGATTCAAAATCCAAGTGAGCTACGGTTTTCGAGACTAGAATATTTAGCGATGGATTTGTAGTTTCTTAGACGCTTGGGTCAACTTATTCATTATTGATTTATAGTCGCTACCTAACAAGCTGAGCTTCGATGTTTACCGATTCAAGATCGTATCTCACGCTGGGTATTACTGATTGGATTGCTCGTTACATTATGCAATTGGTAATATTGTTTACCGTATATAAAGTAATGCTAGTAATGCAAAAAATTGCGTGTATTATACTAGTTGGTAATTTATTGGAATGCTGAAAACCTTAGCTTATGATTGGATTGGTCTCTTTTTGGAAAACTGTAACAAACAAACTTAATTTAAAATATTAACATACATTAAAGTCTATAATGTCTCGTTAATCTAGTGGTCGCTAAGTGCGACTGCTGAGCATAAAGTCCCAGGTTCGAATACCGGGGCGGGCAAAGTGTTACTGGGTTTTTCCATTAGGTAATGTTCAGTAACAGCACGGAGTCTGGATTTGTGTCCGGTTAATGGCAATAGGCTCGCCCCCTATTATATTGGGACTCATAACATAACTGGCCAAATGTGGGTGCACTCTACAGTCACGTCTGCCTACCCCTTCGGGGAGTACAGGCGTGAAGTTATGTTAAAAACTATAATATATCATTGTATATACTAAGTTCCAATAGAATTAATTTGGTTAATTTCATACAGATTCTGTTGCATTTTTTAATTTATACGATGAGAGTGGCTACTCAGACATAGTGACTTACGCCATAAGTACTCGTATATGTAAACGAATATGTCAGCCGCAAAGTCAAAAGTAACGGGGAAATCTTATTGGGTTTTATGGCTTTCTCTTACAGACTTTACAGCTAACATGGAAATATATAATTGTAACTTTTGTGTAAAGGACATTTGCTTATGTGTATCTAGTACCCTTTTTCTACCCATCACATAAACACTTCAACTTGATCTAGGTAGCAGTAGCCGAGTTTCTTATCTTCTAACATAAATTGTAACTTTGAAATGTTAGTAATTTTAGGATGGCAGTGATAAGCTATCAACTACAGCGTTCTAAATATAACATTGTAAAAGCGTTTACAAACCCCTGTAAATCCTCGGTTTTGGGTGAGAATAAAACAAATGATAAAAGTTAAAACAAACAAGAAGTGTAGGTTTCTTTTTACGATTGTTTAGGTATAGCTCTAGTTTTTTTAATAATGTCCGGTATTTAGCTTATTGAAACTGACCAGTGCTGGTTGAGAATAGGGGGATTTAGAATTTCAGGGGAAAGGATGTGCGACTCTATGTAATAAAAAAAAAACCATTTAACTATTTTTTTTTCATCGACTTCCTCTTATAGCTAGTTAAATACATTTTATAAGTATTATTTGTGCGTGTATTACATAAAAGTATGTAACATTTCGATTGCACAAACAACGCTAAATGTTTCCTAACCTAATCAATATCACGTTGGCACATCTTTAGACTTGCTTTGAAATAAGTGTCAGCGATGTATATAAATATAGGTATCTTTCATAGAAACCATAGAGTGAACTATATTGAATTCTATTAAGACTTGTTGTTCGATATTAGTTGTCAATGTGCAGAACTTTGTCACAATAGCCGTCTATTGGAAGTGTTCCCGCTAAATCATTGTTAAAGAGCTGTGCCTGAGTTTCAGAGAGAACTTTTCATTTTAATGTGAACTACGTGGTGATTGTAAATTGTGTTCAATGTTGGGTGTTAGATATGGCCAAGTTTGGCCAATTCATCGCCAATATGATAGGCGACGTCGTTGTATTTATTTTTCAGATACCGTGAGAACACACAGGTGAGCTTCGTTAGCAATATTATGTTTATGTTACCATTTATTGCGCAAGATAACGTGGCTACGATTTTTCTAACTTGATATTTATGTTATAAAATTCTTCTATAGAAAAAATTTCAGCTTATAAAAAGCTTCAATTGTAAACAGCAACGACTAAGGTCTTATGTTACGTGTACCTTGTTCCAGCAACGGGCCTGTGGAGGGCGCGTACGGCTCGCAACACAGTCCGGTGTCGCGGTCCGACGCCTCCACTGAAGACGCCGAGCTGTCGGCGGCGCTAGCCCACCAACACCATCTAGCTATGCAGGTCAGTACATTACATGCCACTCTGTAATCCGGGACTATGCTTTACCTGAATCGTGGTTACTCTTGACTTCGTTTGAGTACGGCCAATTATCAAAGGAGATAATATAGTGCAAAACTGTGTGTGCTATCACGGGCACTCTTTCTATAGATACGATAGGACAGCACTCCGACCGGAGAGAAATCAGGCCCTGGAACAAAAGCTTAACTTTATTAGTAAACTGGATAAGTCTGACAGGTAGACATTGCTAACCTAATCATTTTCGTAACAACGTCAGCTCTGAATTCTAGTAGTAGGTACTTTGGACTAACGTCAAATGATCTAATAAAGATGAATGCCCTGCAGGCAGTCGAGTCTTCTACTGAGATTTCTGATTTGCACTTTAAATAATGTTAGACTAGGGGCAATTTCCAACTTATTTTATAGCTGTAATCTCCAAATGTGACATTTGGAACAATAGTTAGTAGATAGTTCAACGACCCATGTTTTAAAAACACGAATCACTGAGTTAATAGTACGTTTATCTTTATAAAGAAATTTAAAATAATTGTAACGTATTTACAAACTCGTGTGTGGTCCGCGATACAATTTGGAGAAAAAAAAAAACGACCATTCACATTGTTCTCTAAGTTCCTAGAATCAGCCAGCCGTTTGACCTTTATCCTGATCTCAACACATAATGAGATCATCATCGTAAAGATAATTGGTTGTATTGTAATTGATGCCATTTTAAGGTCGTTGATAATGCGGTGCGTAATTACAGGAAATAAATATCGTCGTATCATCATATACCTGGCATTTTTCCAGTGGCAAATTATTAATATTTTTTGATCAGATGATGGTTATGATGATCATTATCATGGGATAGGTACCTGTGTTTGCACTTTAAGCTAGTCCCTGTTGCAATTATCCGCCACGAATTTAGTTCTGCAATATATATTCGTTGACAGGTAACACATAACAAATTTATATTCCTACTCCTCCTATATACATATTCTTTTATGATTAATTTCTTTGCGGGTTCCAAGAGAGTCGAGTCATTCCTCTTGACGCCTCGAGCTTCGTTTCCTCGATGGTTCTCAATGGTTATCATTGTAGATCCTGGCTTACAGGAGTCGCAATGATGGGCACAGGTGGGCTTGTCCCGTAATGACAGTTAACAAAATAAAAAATAACTGTTTATAAATCTTTCTCGACAGTTTACTTTTAAGTGTTGTAGTTAATTAATACTCTATATTTTTATGTACAGGCTGGCGATTACCCGGTGGTAGGTGCGGGTGTGGAGCCCGACTACGGGCAGTATGTGTCGTCGCCGGCCGCGCACTATAATCACATGGGACACCTCACCATGGCGCCCTCACAGAAGTATCCACACGTAAGTAGCCTTAACAAAACAGGGTCGGATCTCTAGCTGTCTAACATTTTGACTTAGATTCTTGCCCACCATGTATTTATTTGGGACCAACAAACAGTCTTGATATAATTAGACGAAACATTATGTCATGCCCATATATTTATCATTATATTCGTCTAGAGTTTTGCTACTTGTCTAGGAAGGCTGAATACGAAGATACAAATTGCAACTCACGTCATGATCTTGATCATAATGAACTCTTTGATATATAATTGTTTAACTAGTTTTCAATAATATTGATGTTTTGACTAACAGTCCCGTCGGTATGTTTGGATTTATTTGTAACGATTTAAAACTTGGTTAACGTGGTTTACTTATTGAAACACTGCTATGATGTTTTTAGAAAATTCATTGAAAGTCAGGGAAACTTCGAGTGACTCATTATGAAGAAACACGAAGCACTCGAAATTGAAGTGTTTAGGGTCTTCATAATTATATTTTGTTTTGTTTTTTTTTGTTTTTTTAAAAAAAAACGTCGCCCCACACTAGGATTTTCTCCTGTGTCGTGGGTGCGTTTCACAAACATGAAATATCACATACACTAACACCCAGACTCGGGACAAACATCTGTGGTTCGCACAAAGTTTTGCCCCGTGCGGGAATCGAACCCGCGACCCTGAGCGCAGCAGTCCAATCGCTTAGCCACTGCGCTAATCAGGTCGTCTAATATATTCTGACCACTCAAGCCCTTGATTATCATATACAGGTGATGGACTCAGTGTCAGTCAGCGGGGGAGGCAGCTATGCGGGGGCCGGGGGCGCTGGCCACTACGGCACCTACGGCCACTATGGTACCGCAGCCTACCAGCCACAAACCGCCTACATGGTGGAAACCACGCAAGTACCACAGTACATGGGACAGGTATGAACCTTATCTACATCCATTTAAAGTTCTTTTTTACGTGCAAAATATTAATTATTTAACATTTTGTTTAAATAGGTCGGACACTATGGTACGGCGGCTGATCAACCACAGAATACATACGCAGTGGATACAACGCAAGTACCTCAGTATATTGGACAGGTTTGTATTCTATGCTCATGTATATAAGGTCCACTTTTAAAAAACTTTGATTTATTAAGCTAACAAATTTTAACACTTCAATCAATGTAAACAAGAAATTAATAGTAATCGAGTGAACACATTTCATCACACCTAACTAGATCTAAGTGCAGATATGATTATAATAATTATAATAGGTAAACGAAAACAAAGTCGTTAAAATACGAACTTCCTAACTCACAGATTAAAATACTATGCAATTATGAACTCTAATTACTATCTTATACACATTAAAATGATCTTACCTTTGTACAATATACTCTTGAGCTTTCAATAATTAAAAACAATTCATTTCTTGCTGTTAACATGATTTTCTAATTTTCATTGTTTTCCCAGGAATATGTAGAAGGCGGCGGTAGCGCTTCGCCCCGAAGTGCGTCTCCAGGTGCTCTGCCGCAACACAATCTACATTTACAACAGAGGTATGCTTGTCTATGACACAATGTAAGCGTGCGTACACACCGACTTATAGTCTAAGAATTCCAGTCTATGATTTTATTATTTGCTCTGGTACTGCTGCAGTTAGGTTAGGGAGAATGTAAGACAGTTAAAGTGTTTTGCGTCATTTGGCTGTAAAGAAACTATCCGATTTTTGTAGGTAACAACACCCAACGGTACATTAGAAATAGTGTTTAGTCAGAAGTTCGTTGAAACAGATTGAGATGCGTTTAGCGGTGCTAAAAGGTGCCTCCTCTTCTTCTTCACGTAAAAATAATTAAAGCTATTAGTTGTGAAAGTCAATAGCAATTAACACTCGATCTCATTCAATTATTCTCTCTTTTTCTAGATGTTCATTATATGCGTCGCTGTGTACGCACCTTTATACGCTCTTTTCATTATGTTTTGAAGATCTAGCACATACAACGCATGTTTAATAATAATTGCGTCAGTATTTTTAATTATTAACATCATAACAATCTCTAGGTTTCTATGCGTTTCTATCAGTTGAATTGCGTCTTCCGTGAAAATATAATCATCTTAGGCCCTTTACTTCCGTTTTGAAAAGTCTTACAAAACTTTTCCAGCTGTTTTTTTAGCAACAATAAGTGTAAGCTATATGTACTGCGCTTGTGAAATCTTTAATTTGATTATTGTGTTTGATTAAACGGTCCTTTTGGTAGATAATCTCACGTCAGTTACGAAATTACTATGTGTGTATTATCTCTATATAGATAGCTCAACTTATATCGTTACTTTCAGTAGCGGAACTGCATTAGTGTATAACGAGTGTTTTGTGAAGTTATTGATTGTTGGAAAGTGTAGTATTTGAATGTATATATAGAAATAATGTAACTAATGTTAGAAATTAATGTTTTAAATATTGGCTATTAGTTTGACTGCTTTTAAACTTGCAAAGTATTGAAGCGGGTATGGTTGTGATTAGGAATTGTGGTTAAGCATAGTATAGTGACCTATCGAACGCCCAAAATTAATGTTGTGTAAAGTGACAGTTTAACATAATTGGCTGCGTTTCGACCTTCCTTGTAATTATTTTGTGTTATTCAGGATCTAAAACAGTATATTCTAACACCCTAAAATCATGGAATATATACTATTGTAATTATCTATCGCAGGTACGACTCAGCGTCCTTAGAGCAGCTCGGTCGCCATTACTGCGTGACGTCACCGCGCGGTGAATACGCGCCCGACGCCTACGGCTACCAGCATTACCCCACGGCATACGAACCTCCACATCAACCGCCACCCTTCAAGGTACCTCCATCATCAGATGTACTAGGCTGACAGCTTCTAGAAATAGTTATTCCTAGTGTTACTAACGAGCGTCAGAATTCCGACCTCTGATTGTCCAAATGGGAAGTACAAAATCACCAGCAGTAACATAGATTTTAGACCTCTACATATATAAAGTCACGCCTGTCTTCCAGAGGGGTAGGCAGAGACCACGGATTGCTATTTGCTGCGAATTACGATCCTGACATACTTCTTTCGCCTCATTCACTCGAATCACATTCTTCATACTCGCTCGTCGGTTCAGGGACCTCATTTTATGGACCTCTTCTCTGTATATCCCTCGAAACAAGCGTGACTTAATGTATAGAAGTATAACTTTTAGGTGCATATCCATTCTTGCCCTTTGAAGACTAATCTTAATCCTAAAGATAAGTTACGAAATTTCTATACGTCATATTGGTGTCAAAATCGCGCTCTATGGTTACGTTCAGAATTGCACTAGCAGTTCCACAAAGCGATTCTATGATATGCGAATGTAAAGGTATTTTCTGTACAGGATTCACAAAATGGATTAAGTCTAGGCAGCGCCGGTGGCCAGTCAATGTACGGAGACGACGAGGAGTTACAGAAGCAGATGGCAAACATGGCCCTAGGTGAGCTAGGTGATTATGAACAACTTTACTAACCTATATTTTGAGTTATTATTACACTGGTTTTTATTTGTACTATAAGAGTTGACTGAGGATCGACAGTCTGCCCCATTACTGCTGATCGTTTTTACATGGTTTTAGTTAATTTTATTAAATAGCTTGTTTAGCTTGATGGAGGAGCAAGAATATTTCTTTAATTAATTTTTTACAAAATCAAAGTCAGTTTTATTTTCTGCACTGACAACTATGACACAATTGATGACGTCATTTGTCAAGATACTTAAAACAATGATTGCGACACAGTAGTTACACATTTATTTCATAATAAATTTTTTAAGTCCCATTGGAACAAGGTTTTGATGGTCATAACCTGGTGTCGGCAGTGCACGGCGGCGTGGGCGGGCGCGACGAGCCGGGCGGGCTGCAGTGGCGCGACCCCAACCTGCCCGAAGTCATCGGCTTCCTCAATTCGCCCTCCGACGTCGTCAAGGCCAACGCCGCCGCTTACCTGCAGCACCTCACCTACATGGACGACCCCAACAAACAGAAGACCAGGAGCTTAGGTAATGTATACTTTAATGGAAAATGAAATCTAACCGTCTTAATTTAAGGTTGGTTTTTGTATGTGCCTTAGAAGTACGATCAGTTTGACTCTGTTCCAAGCTATACTTATTTTTTTCGACAAAGACTCTTATACTGACGAATGTGTTTTGCCTGCAGGTGGTATTCCGCCCCTGGTGCGGCTAGTGTCGCACGAGAACCCGGAGGTGTGTCGTAACGCGTGCGGAGCCCTGCGCAACCTGTCGTACGGGCGACAGAACGATGAGAACAAGCGGGCCATTCGGGACGCGGGCGGCATCCCCGCGCTTATGGCCCTGCTGTGCCGGGCCACGGACATGGAGGTGAGTCTCCGGTTCTGTCCCGTTGCTAATCGAAAATCCGACAGTTCAACGTTCAAGATTGACTATTCCCCGTAGCTTGGTGTTAGTATTCAGGGAAATGATTAAAGTATATAAGTGTGTATCTAACTTATATTAGTTTTAACATTTATTAAATAAGAGGGCTCGTAGCAACGGTGCTACCACGCAGATTAGTAGTCGTTCTGCGAGGTTCAGCCGTACCTACCGCGGTCAGTCTTTGATAGTTGACCGTTATCACACATCATCAACATTATTATTACTAGTTAGAAAGGCTTTCATCTTTAATTCAGGTCATTGCCAGACGATAACCTTCAATAAATCTCATTTTCAACACTGACAGTATTGTCTGATAACAAATCCTAGCTAGGTGCTTTCACTAGTTTTCGCCAGGTAGCTGATTAAAGTAAATAAGTGTTACCATATAGTAAATTATTATTACCAATTTTCAGGTGAAGGAACTAGTGACGGGTGTAATATGGAACATGTCGTCGTGCGAAGACCTGAAGCAATCGATAATAGATGATGCCGCCCAGGTGATCGTCAACAAGGTCATCATCCCTCACTCCGGATGGCACCCCACCAACCCTGGAGACACTTACTGGTCTACTGGTGAGCTGTACATGTTTGAAATACTAGTATTATTTGTTATAAGATGTTGTTGAAAGATTTTTCTAGTAAAATTGTTAACTTATATGCCTTTTCTGACGATGTCTATGTTTATTGTGGTATTTGGTTTGTGTTGGTAAGAACAATTGTAATGCCTCAGAAACTCCAAAAAGTACAGATCTCGAGAACCTTTCTTCCCGATCAGTTATCGGTTCTTCGAGCGATATAAATAAATAAATAAATAAAAATATTTTTTTTTTTTTTATTGTCAGGCATCTAGGCCCATAGGGTGTTAGTATTACATTTCTTAAAGACTATGTTAGCAACAACCAGGAACAGTAAAAAAAAGAAAAAAGACAGAAAAAAAAAAAAAAAATGGCCTGCCCATTGCCACTTCAACCCGTATATTCTTCGAGCTATTTCGGTGGCTCCAGTTCTTTGGCGAATTTCCGTATTCCAGATTCTGTTGCGCAAAGAAACCCCAAGCATAGCTCTCTCCATAGCTAGTTTAGTAACTCTTAGCCTCTCCAAAAGGCCAACCGTTAGCGACTCATAGAGCCATACGTAATCACTGGTAACACACACTGGTCAAAGACCTGCGTCTTCAGACACTGCGGACTTATGGACGACCAGATATCGCGTAGTTTCCCAAACGCTGCCCATCCGAGTTGGATTCTTTGGGCGACCATTTTGCCAAAGTTGGACCGGCCTAACTGAACAATTTGGACTATGTAGACGTAGTGATCGACAACTTCGAGAGTATCGTTTCGAACGACAACCGGCACAGGTGCGACATGGACATTGGACATGATCTTCGTCTTGTCCATGTTCATTTTAAGACCCACCTGTTAGGAAACGATACTGAGGTCGCTGACCATAGCATTGAGCTCCTCCAGCGACTCCGCCATGATAACTATGTCATCGGCAAAACGAAGGTCAGTGATGTTTTCGCCATTGATGTTGATGCCGAACCCGTTCCAGTCCAAGAGCTTGAAAACGTCCTCCAACGCATTTGTGAACAGTTTCGGAGAAATAACGTCTCCCTGTCTCACACCACGCTGCAGTTGAATTGGATTCGTGCTCTAGTCTTTTTTCCGGATCGACATGGTGACGTTAATAATTAATATACTTCAATACCTCGATATACCTATAGTCGATATGACATCGCTGGAGGGACTGCAATACAGCCCAGGTTTTGATTAATTAATTCTAAGAATTTTTAAAGTCCACAAACGCTAGACACAGTGGCCGATTATACTCCTCGGTCTTCTGTATAATCTGGCGATGTGTGTGGATGTGATCTAGGGTGCTAAAGCCTTTTCGGAAGCCGGCTTGTTCGGGAGGCTGGAAGTCATATCAAGCCTGCGTTCGAGACGGTTCGTAATGACTCTCGAAAACAGCTTATACACATGGCTCAGGAGCGAGATGGGTCTATGATTCTTCAACAAGATGTTATCGCCTTTTTTGAAGAAGAGCACCACAACACTTGTGTGCCATGCTTCTAGCGTAGTACCCTCGTGTATGACGGAATTAAATTGCTACTGGAGAACTGAAAGTATCGGTTTTCCATCCGCTCTCAGAAGCTCCGTTGTACTTCCGTCATCACCCGGCGCTTTGTTGTTTATAAGGTGTTTCAGAGCTCTTCTAATCTCGTACAGGCTGACGTCTGCGTAATTAATGATCTGATGATGTCTGCCAACTTATAAAAACATATGTTATCGTTTATATAGGTTTTCTCAACTTATCAACTACAATTTATCAAAGAACCGAAACAACCGGGTACCCGGTTCCGGCTGGAGTTTAGAACCGAAAGAACCGGTTCCTAAAATAGGGCCGGTTCTCGATGCCTTAATTAGTATGAGACATGGATAAGACAGAAATAAGTGTACAAAAAACGACAGTGTATCAAAAAGTAAAGTAGTAACCATAAGGAGTGTATCCTGCGCAGTGTTCCGCAATGCGTCGGGCGTGCTGCGCAACGCGTCGTCGGCGGGCGAGTACGCGCGGCGGCGCCTGCGCAGCCTGGCGGGGCTGGCCGAGGCGCTGCTGCACGCCGTGCGCGCCGCGCTCGTGGCCAACGCCATCGGCACCAAGATCGTGGAGAACGCCGTCTGCGTGCTGCGGAACCTCTCCTACAGGTGGGCTCACAGACAGGGTACTAACGAGTGCGCGCGGCGGCGCCTGCGCAGCCTGGCGGGGCTGGCCGAGGCGCTGCTGCACGCCGTGCGCGCCGCGCTCGTGGCCAACGCCATCGGCACCAAGATCGTGGAGAACGCCGTCTGCGTGCTGCGGAACCTCTCCTACAGGTGGGCTCACAGACAGGGTACTAACGAGTGCGCGCGGCGGCGCCTGCGCAGCCTGGCGGGGCTGGCCGAGGCGCTGCTGCACGCCGTGCGCGCCGCGCTCGTGGCCAACGCCATCGGCACCAAGATCGTGGAGAACGCCGTCTGCGTGCTGCGGAACCTCTCCTACAGGTGGGCTCACAGACAGGGTACTAACGAGTGCGCGCGGCGGCGCCTGCGCAGCCTGGCGGGGCTGGCCGAGGCGCTGCTGCACGCCGTGCGCGCCGCGCTCGTGGCCAACGCCATCGGCACCAAGATCGTGGAGAACGCCGTCTGCGTGCTGCGGAACCTCTCCTACAGGTGGGCTCACAGACAGGGTACTAACGAGTGCGCGCGGCGGCGCCTGCGCAGCCTGGCGGGGCTGGCCGAGGCGCTGCTGCACGCCGTGCGCGCCGCGCTCGTGGCCAACGCCATCGGCACCAAGATCGTGGAGAACGCCGTCTGCGTGCTGCGGAACCTCTCCTACAGGTGGGCTCACAGACAGGGTACTAACGAGTGCGCGCGGCGGCGCCTGCGCAGCCTGGCGGGGCTGGCCGAGGCGCTGCTGCACGCCGTGCGCGCCGCGCTCGTGGCCAACGCCATCGGCACCAAGATCGTGGAGAACGCCGTCTGCGTGCTGCGGAACCTCTCCTACAGGTGGGCTCACAGACAGGGTACTAACGAGTGCGCGCGGCGGCGCCTGCGCAGCCTGGCGGGGCTGGCCGAGGCGCTGCTGCACGCCGTGCGCGCCGCGCTCGTGGCCAACGCCATCGGCACCAAGATCGTGGAGAACGCCGTCTGCGTGCTGCGGAACCTCTCCTACAGGTGGGCTCACAGACAGGGTACTAACGAGTGCGCGCGGCGGCGCCTGCGCAGCCTGGCGGGGCTGGCCGAGGCGCTGCTGCACGCCGTGCGCGCCGCGCTCGTGGCCAACGCCATCGGCACCAAGATCGTGGAGAACGCCGTCTGCGTGCTGCGGAACCTCTCCTACAGGTGGGCTCACAGAGTACTAACGAGTACGCGCGGCGGCGCCTGCGCAGCCTGGCGGGGCTTTACAACATGATTGCAATAAATAACTAAACATCATACTCATTTCAACACTAATTCTCAGTGTAAATTATCTTACATTCCCTTTGTTTTTTTACCTTGTGCATATAAAGCCGATTTTTACTTTATTTAAACAATCTAAAAACAAAAAACACACCGTTAAGTTATGAAAATATGTTCCAAACTGATTTCGGTATTATTACAGTCAAGTAATTCAAATTTATTTACAGATGTCAAGAAATCGAAGACCCGCTGTACGACACGAGAGCGCCGCCCACACAGTCATCTGGACAGGCGAGGATACAAGCGAGCGCTTCCAAAGGTAAGTTACACTGACATAGAAGACAAATATACAACATAAACATAACATAACATCATGCCTGTATTCCCCGAAGGGGTAGGCAGAGGTGCACATATAGTACATCCACATTTCGCCAGTTATTTTTTAGGTCCCAATGTAATAGGGGGCGAGCCTATTGCCATCAAACGGGCACCAACCAGACTCATCAACAAATATATCATATTTATTTACTATTTCCGCCTTTTTTGGGATAAAAATAAGCCTACAGGTTCCTCCTATCTTTATAATTCATTTTAATTGCAATCAGTTCACTGTGGTGCAGTCTTGATAAGGTAATAAAATCAACAGGCTGAGTTACCATTCTTCCTTTTCAGTCTCAATGGCGCACATTTATTCGATTTCGTTTGCTGCTTTCCCCACTCGATATACTTATATATATATTTTGTATTTAGTTAGTGTAAGTGGTTTTTTGTAAACCGTTCTAATTAAATTAAATAAATAAATATACAAAACACCTCAGAACTGTTATTTGTGTCACATAGAAGATCTAATAAGAATTGAGTAGATGTGAAGTCTTTGAAAAAATGTCGTATCTTGTTCCTGATCTCTGATAATATCGTCAATACTGTTTCCAGGCGAGAATCTGGGCTGTTTTGGTGGAAGTAAAAAGAAGAAGGAAGGGTCATCTTCATCGAACTCCACCAGCCCGCTCGGCAAGAGTGAGCCGGACACGCAGCCGCTGGGCGACACTGGGACCACGCAGCTAGGGTACTCCGTGCCCAAGGGGACGGAGATGCTGTGGTCTCCAGAGGTAAGGAGATGAAGAAACTTATTTTTAAGATAAAATTAAAGTATTTTTTGAACACCAATTTCTAGTGCTATAGCTAGGTACGAGATATGGCGCAACAAACTACCCAGCAGCACAACCTACATTAAAAGAAAGAGATAAGTACGTGATCTCCTGGCCAGGATCATGAACAAGTGGCGGGTATACTATGGTGCTAGGTGAGGCAGCGATATACGAAAATTGGCTAGCAGTAGTTGTTTGGCACGCCGAACATCGAGCTCAGTGGCGTGCCATAGGAGAGGCCTATGTCCAGCTGTGGACTGAGATAGGCTGATGATGATGATAAAGTAACCTCCCGACCTCCTGCAGGTGGTGCCGCTGTACATGGCGCTGCTGCAGACGTGCTCCAACCCGGAGACGCTGGAGGCGGCGGCGGGCGCGCTGCAGAACCTGGCCGCGTGCTACTGGCAGCCCTCCATCGACATCCGCGCCGCCGTGCGCAAGGAGAAAGGTCTGGCTCTTATACCGTATTTCTTTAGCTGTGTATGCGTGTATATTGTAGTATCTTTTTTTATATTTATGTCTTCCGTTTGCTTTGATGGGAAGTGGGAACTATATATTCCTTCTCCTATATATCCTTTTATGGTTAATTTCGTTGCAAAACTGTTGATTGATTTCTCTGAGACGCCACTAGCTTCAGAGCTATATAGACTCTTATAATTTAAAACTATAACCCATGTAGTACTTTTCGTTTATTATTTTAAATTATTTAACAATGAGTTTCTTACCTAGTAAAACGACTTACATTGCTAACTGTATGTTTCTAAAGGTTTCTTAAATTTCTGTTTGATTTTATAGTTAAAGAAGAAAACATTACTATTGTAGTCTTTTGTAGCTATGTAATTCTATTGATATTTAATACGTTTCAAGGCTTTATACTGTTTTCGAAGCTTTTATAAATAAACTCTGTGGCTAATTACTTAAATTCAAAATCTTTATTTGTAAGCATGAAACAATTTTTTACCAAATTAATACTATTCTATCAAAACATATTTATTTCTTTGCTTAATACCAGTAGTTGAGATTGATTAGCCACGCCAAGCGATAGACAGTGAACAACTCTAATATAACCAGAAATTTCAGGTCTACCAATATTGGTGGAACTCCTGCGCATGGAGGTGGACCGCGTGGTGTGCGCAGTGGCCACGGCTCTCCGCAACCTGGCCATCGACCAGAGGAACAAGGAGCTCATCGGGAAGTACGCCATGCGGGACCTTGTTCAGAAGCTGCCCAGCGGGAACCATCAGCATGATCAGGTCAGAGTCATAAGACGGCCTATCTTTATAAATAGTTTTAATAATAAGGAGCTTATGGTAGTTTGGTTGGGTAGACGTAAAATAGATGTTGACTACAGTTAAACTCCCTATTTCATAATTTAAAAAATAATAACGAAGAAAAAAATTAAGAAACCACATTTAAATTCATTGCGATATCCATTTTACTGTTTATTTATTTATTGAAATTACAGTACAGGCGTTATTTTAAAGATAGTTTCCCATGAAACCGGTTTTGCAGTTTGATTGGCCGTGAATCTCATAGTAATGGGCAAGTATTCGTTAGTTTAATTGAGGAGTTATTACCTAAATCGTATTCTATATTTGCGGTGACCAATATATACCTAAAAACAGTATCAAATCCAGTCTGTTTCATTACATTCGAAAAAAATATTGTACTCCATCCAGCAGGGCACATCGGACGACACGATAGCGGCGGTGCTGGCAACCCTCAACGAGGTCATAAAGAAGAGCGGAGAGTTCTCCCGCTCGCTGCTGGAGGCGGGCGGCGTGGAGCGCCTGCTCAACCTCACCAAGCAGCGCCATCGGCATACTCCTAGGGTGCTCAAGTTTGCAGGTACTTGATGTTCATATGTCTACCTTTTTGGTGGCACTAAGGCTCAATATGGGGAAAGGGGAGGATTAGTATGTAGGTATGGCGTCGATGCCTTGTATTTGACATTATCGAGTTGATGTAGACGTCTTGAGGTGTCACCTAAGGTTCTGTTCGGAAGGAGGACAGTAGAATGTAGGCATATAGCAATTTGTGTGCCGAGTGTGTTAGGATTTTTATCCTCACACACTCTGCTTCAAAGCTACGACAGCTACATTTTTTTCTTATTGGGTTGGATTCCCAAATCAAGTTATTAAATTTTTCCCTTAGACAATTCTTGGCAGTAGAACGTAAGCAAAAGTCCCACCTCGTGTTATATGGAACCTTTAACATAATATAGCTATATCTTGGTGTACTCTGGATAATACTGGCGTGATGTCGTTTTTTGAATTTTCTGTGTGTCGCGACATAGCTGCTAACATGAGCATGGTTGCAGGCCAAGTGCTGATGACGATGTGGTCGCACGCGGAGCTGCGCGAGGTGTACCGCAAGCACGGCTGGCGCGAGGCCGACTTCCTCACGCCCGCGCGGGCCGCGCAGCCGCGGGCGCCCTCCACCGCCAGCGGTCAGTAGCCGGAACTACGGACTGGCTTTTCACTGGCGAACGTACTACTAACACCGTCATGGATACTCTGGGACATCTTTTAACTTATTCAAATTGCTTTATGCAAAGTATGCTAAGCTTTATTTGTTTCATAGAAATAGTCCAGCCTACATTGGTCCCAGCACTGACACGAAGTTGCTTTTTGTGTTGGTGATTTCAGAGTAATTAATGTATTACGCTCACTTAGTGAAAAGCCAGCTTTATAGGAACAAATTGAGTAGACGGGGAGATACTATCGTTCTCTAATAGTTTTTTGATGACAGTAAGCTCATTGAGTGCTATGGTTATAATTTTTATGTAGAAAAACTGGGAGGTCGTAAACAGCCGGTTATATTATATTAATAGTACTAACTTCAGTGCAATCGTGAAACCGAGACATAGTCTGTTCTAGTCTGTTCAATCTTTGAACGGTCCGTTTCGTAGTTGTGTATTGAATTATACACATAATATGCAATTCTGAGGACCTTGCAATGTTAGCAGTTTTAGACTTAGCCTGAATAAGATCTAGCCATTTGTTAACTAAGTATATAATATGTTGAGCGCTCAATTCGTTTACTGTTTAGAAGGTAGCTTGAATAAAGGAAAACCATAAGTTTTCCACTTTTCTGTATCTTTGTAAAAACAATGGAACTCCAAGTATAAACGAATTTCAGGCTACTGAAGTTCGAATTGTAAATACCTATTGTGTATATTTGTGTATTATGTGTTGTGTACAGCCGTGTATGTACTGTGTATCATTGTCACCCATAACGCTATGTGAATCTCACGCTAACAGTCATGCTGTGGCTACAATAAGGCTTTGATAAAGATTTGTGAATGAGAAACTAGGGTAAATAATATTTTAGGCGCATTTTTGTTTATAGGAAAAGCAACTGTATTGTCAAAGTATAAGGTTTTATTTGCATAGACCAATGAGAGGCCCTAAGCTGGAAAACCTTAATGGAAAAGTAAAAAAATATATTAAAAATTATATTTTTAACGCAATTGCTTCTACTATAAGCTCTCTACAATTTAATTTGATAGAGAAACTGTTAGTTCATTATAATATTTTACAAATCTTCATCAAAGTTCAAATGTTGCCATAGCATAAAATCTAATAGACACAACTAATAGTCGACTAATAGTCACTTACTAAATGTTACATCGTGATCGTTTCATGTTGACACGCTTTATAACTAAGCAACTTAGAATTATGTCGTGTCGTGTATTAGTTTAGTCCAAGTAAATTGTATATTTCTTCTTTCAAACACACTGACTAACGAACTACTGCAAAACAAATCATCGAAACAAATTTACACACAGTTAAAAACAATCGTTAAAAATGTGGATATTACCTCAAAGTTCTATCATATATCTTTCTCTCTTTATATGTATATAAAATATTGATCGTGGACTAGACCTCCAACACAAGTCTAAAGTAATTACAATAGTAAGTTAATTGATATGCAACTGAAAGACGTATCCAAAAACAAAAATAAATATACAGTGGTGCATAGTAAAAATCCTTGCAAATATAAATCATAATTGCATCACATCTGCGTTAAATAGTCTTTAATGCAAAATTACGAAACTAGTCGGACGTTCTTGAATTTGCACCGTTACATACAATTTAGTAAACTAGCGGACCCGGCAGACATCGTCCTGCCCGGAAAAACAGCACCACCTACCGAGTCCAATTGCTGTTTCAAACCATCCAGGAACCCATTGAAATATACACACAAAGTTTCATTAAAATCGGTCTAACCGTTTAGAAACAGATGATAAACACACATACAGAAGTATTATATTAAGATAGTAAAGTTAGATTACAAAACAACAATGGAATTAAATAGAAAAAAGTGACAATATTGGCTATAAGTAGTCGCGTACAAGTTAGCGTTGAGATTGGCACCGCGTGAGCTTACGGTGTGGGGCAGCAGGTCAGGGCACGCCGTCGTCGGGCGCGGGCGCGCCGCACTCCCCGAGCAACGCCAACAGCACGCTCAGCCGGCCCATGGCCTCCACCGGCGGCACGCGCTACGAGGACCGCACCATCCGCAGACATCGCGAGGTAACGCGCACTCTACCGCACTGCACACTTTCAAACTTTATTATAATTGAGAGTAGATTCAGGATGTAGTTATCAGACACGATTTTTTCAAACTCAGCTAAATACATACCTCTGTTTAGGTATTTTGTAATAAAGGATGGAGAATTAGTTGTGCTCACTCCTCAATGTAATTTAAGTTGTTTCGAAGTTGCACCAGTATATTTGAATTCACTATGTTTGTGATTACTTACGCTATCATATTTGAAGAAAGCTTGATTTAACTAACTTAATTGTCAAACATGACATAATATGAGAGTAAGATTTTTATCTGAAAATATCTTATTTAAACTAAAAAGACATTTAAAAAATTCTGTTATAAAATGCTTGTAATTAAATCTGCAAATTAAACCTGTTGACGATAGATCTAAAAGTTTATCTAATTTGAATAATACTCCTTTCAGTTCTTCAATATTCATACTGCTTTTTGTTACTTTTCTAGAGCTTAATAGAACACTATATATACTGTAAAAACACAACTGCCATGATTCATGTTATAGATATTAGTTTTAAGTCTGTTACACACAGTGCACTGTCGCTAATTCGTTATCACGCATGCCTAAGCTGATATCACTGCCACTAAAATAATTAACTCACATCACAAGGACTGCAAGGTAAGAGCAGGAAACAGTAAACGACAGGGAAGTTTAGTTTTAAATACAGGTAAAGCAATAGATACTTGCTCGAAGGAAATTCTCAGACAGCATTTATCTCGATAACCTATCTATGTGACTTCCTTTTCCGGGAAATACTTGCGTGATTATGGTGACTGCAGAACACAATTGAGTCTAGATTTTTTTTCATAATACCGAGTAGTTTTCTAAGCATTCTATGTCCATCTTTCCCCCACAGAACGATGACATGCCGCCGATGGAGGTGAACAATTACCACGACGGTCTCGGCATGGGCAACCCGAATGGGCGGCCCATGAACCTGCAGGGCGTTCAGGCGCAGATGCCCATGCCGCCCAGCAGTCGTTAGCCCACGGCCTCCGACCGCACGGTCGATATACTTGTCTGACGGATTTGAGTCGACACTGATGACGTGCCATCCTTTTCTGACGAACCGACAACTGGTGAGCTAAAAAGAGACAAATATTTTAGTTTTTCTACTTGCAATGCTAGTCGTGACTATTTCATTCAAGATGATTTATGACAGCAGTGAATATAAAGCGGGTTTACTAAGAAAAGGGTGGCAACAAAACAGTAGTTGCTTAATATTTGTCGGCAAGTGTGATATCAAGAAAACTTCATAGTAATGTTACAACAAAGTAAAGAAATGAGGAATCTAATTGTATTGTGCTACGTTAATAATTATATGAATTCTTCGAGAAACAGTTGTTCATAAGGAAACAATCATTGATAACAACAGAAATCAATGAGGAGAATATTATAATAAAATTAAATTACAAACTCGGGAACCGTAAACAGTCTGCTTGCGACCGCAGTCGATGGAACTCTATAGTCGACTCTATGGTCTGTGCAAATCGGTCTTGACGTCAAGCCGAAATTAAAAACTTGTGTTCGTGTTAATTTTCGAGTAGTAATTTCATTTTATTATAACCATGCAACGCGATAGTGTGAACTTCTTAACAACTAATTCTTTTGTGCGACAGAGGTACCTACATTTGAATGGACCTTGGACCGAACGTAGCGCAATATTATAACATTTACATGAAGACGTATATCTTATCTACTGTGCTAAAGGAGATTGGCTTCGTGAGAATTTACAACAATCTATGTCGATAATTATTTATATTTTTTACAATGGCAAGCTTTAGGTTGTGTAACTTTTGTATTTAAGATATAAGAACAGTATTATGGTTGTTGTGACAAGAAATAACTTTTTTAAACAGAAATAACGCAAGGTAGTCAAGGTTTGGTGTTTTTTAAATCAAATTCTCATGAAGTCAATAGTACTGAGTATATTTATTGTTGTATGAGAGGTAACATGCAAAAGCATTTGTGTTAATTAATCATTAAAATGTAGACGCTCGTTGAATGTGGTAATCGCTATTTCAGCGTTCATTTTGTACAGTCATCGACAATTAACATTGCACTATAATATAATAATATTGATTTAAGTCAATATACTTCTTTTAATGTTTGTATGTAACATACTGATCATCTGCAATAGTTAAAGGAATTTAATTTTAAAGAAAAAATATTTGATTTGTTGAACTCTGCACACTTTTATATGCTGTTTTCTGTATAAAAATATATCGTCAAATATTTTTAGAGAAAAGCAAGCCTGTTTGGAAAGTGTAGGGTACACTTCTTTCTGAGATAGTGTACTTAACTTCGGCTCAGTATAATTCACAGACATTTATTTAACTGAAGGTTATAGAAAATGGGTACTTGGTTCAAATATTTAGCCTTTTCTAAACAGGTTAAATCATCGTCAAGCCCAAAACAATTCTTAGAATAATTATTGTATTATTTACAGATGTTTATTAAATATATATCACCCCTACATAGTTAATATTTATATTGTTTGTTGTGATTGACTGTACATTAAATTAGTTTGCCTCAAGGCCTAAAATCTAATCATCGCATTTGGATGTACGTTTTATACAATTAATATTGCCATTTTGATTTGTAAAGATATCATGTCAATTCCCTATGTAAATAGTCGTGCCATTTCTGTATTTATAATAAAATAAATCTTAAAAAGGGGTTTCCTGTAGGTGTGTTGTGTATTTTCTATTTAAAAGTTGAGGCTCACTGATAGGTAGGGAACTGTTTTGTTGGACAATTGTAATGGTGTTTGGATCTTATGGATTGGTGGATGCTGCGAAGCTCCTAAAGTTAGAGAAAAGGCATGAAAAGTTATTTGAATATAACTGATAAGAATCAATATGATTTTATCAGAAATAAGGTGGAGTTCTTGTTTATCAGATAACTTTTCCAATGCCTGTAGAACGAAGTTTATTTATACATTCAATTGTATAACAAAACGTTCCATATGATATATCCTAATATAACCATTTATACTAAAGACGTCAACTAAACGTTTAACATTGATAAATACATTTCAAATATTCGGGATTTGAATATTATTGTTATTATTTATAATTATTAGTTTAGACACACGACCATTGACTCGGAATCTGATGTTAATCAATTGATGATTCCGTAGTGATACGGTGTTATAGTATTTAATGGTAATTATAGAAGTTTTGTAATATTTTGTATCCATTCCAAGACCCTCTACGGTAATGTAATTATAGGCGTCTATTGTCCTCTAACATAATATAAGCAATATCCGTCTTGTATTTAGCGTTAAGATGCGTAATCGTGGGACGTTCGCGTTATTGTTTATACAGATTTGTTTATTAATTATTGTGGTGTTGTGACTAGTGGCATCTTTGTGATCGACCATTGAGATGAATAACTTACAAGACTACAAAAGTAAACAGGCCATTCAAACAAAAATGTTGTGTCTATGTTTATTAGTCTCCGTAAGAATGTCTTAAAGATGTCATTAGCACGCTTGACGAGACGGTGTACTGCCCAGTCACTGATGACGAAGTTATATAATGATTTGTAGATATTTTAATTTTTGTCAGTTCTTGGGATGAGGAATGCTAACTCAAACCCACATGCATATTCACGGACTACAAAGAGTTAATCGAAAACAAAAGTTTAATATTACCACAGGAAAAGAGACTTTATTGCTATACCAGGAAGGGCAGTTATCGCGTAGCTACGGTAAGCGACCGTAACCATGACCACGAAAATTGTGAACTACGGCAGCTTTAAAATATTATTTTTTCGGTTGATTTCCCTCCGTTTATGTTTTTAATTGTTAGTGTAACTATTTATTTTACATTATCTCGTAAGATTATATTTGTAGGGTTAATATAGTATAAGGGGTTTTTGTGCGAAAACAAAATGTTTTTTTGGGATATATTTTATGCACAATAATGCATTTCTACGTCCGCGACAGGATAACGTTGACTGACTTACCTGGTACAAAACTAACCTCATCCAGTGCATTATAATGATTTAAGTACCCGCGTATGTAAGTTTTGTATGATATTTTCTATTATAAAGGTGTAAGCGAATGTACAACATGTTTTTATTACAATATGCTTGCCACGGCGTCGTCGCTTCTATGAAGCGAACATTTTATATTTCCGCATAAAAAGCTTACGTTCATTGTGTTCGGTCTGTCTAGATGTAAGTATATTATTTACGCATAATTTCATATGTTTTATTTATCGTGTCTTTAGACGGAAACATTAGTAAATTGTAGGCATTATTAGATATATTGTTTATATTATATATATATCTATTAATATTAATGTCTATATTAAATTTTATAGGAATCATCCTTACTTAGGCTTTGTATAGTTGTATCAATTTTACTTTATGGGCTGTCTAATATCGTTTATGTACTTCCACTTCACAGAAAAAGATCTCTTGATGTTTCCAAATTTTTATTTTTAAGACGTATAGTTTCACCATGATGTCAAGCGTCTTAGCGCTGCTGTGTACTGAACTGTGACGTCATAACACAGCACTGCAGCTCTATAGAATAATAATATCACGTGACATACTGGTAATAAAATAAATATTTAATGTGTTAATGACGTCACATGTCCGTAACAGCAGGACTTAGTGTTAAACCACAAGTAAAATATATTAACATCTATGGTCAACCATAGGTTTATAGTTGTTGGAACAGTAATACTCGATTATTTATATTTTATTTAAAAATTTTATATTGAGAAAGTAATTAATATTTAACGAGATCGTCTGCGTTTGTCGTTGCGACAGTTTAGTAGTTAAATATAATGATAGTTGGTCTTACGTCACGTTGTATGTAGTTTAATAGAGCATTATTCTCTTACATAAAGATACCTTATCATTAAACAAATTATATATTATCAAAGAGAATTAAATGAATGATTTTTTTATTTTTGGTTTTTTCTTTTTTGTTTCCTTTTCCTTTTATTCTGTTGTTTTTTTTTAGTAGAGTAATAGTTGAATTTCGAATACGACGGTAGTAGTTTTTTTGTTGTGTTGATAATTTTATATGAAAATGAACTTAATTGCTAAGTTTATAGAGTATGGATTTGTGTAACACTGTACGAGACTTTGTAAAGGAATTAAACATTTGTAAACATTTACAACATAATGCAGGTTTTAGGGGATAATTTCAGACGTGGCTTCCATTTTATTTTTCTAATATTCTGTCTAGATATTTTAGTTTTCTGTATTTTTATGTTAGTTGTTGATTTCCATCGCGAACAAGCGGTTTAGTGTCATTTAGTCAATAAATAGTCGAATTGTTATTTTAACTATGTTGAAGTATTGCCAACGACAAGAGACAAAACCCTTGAAGAATATAAATCGAATAGAATGAAAACTAAATGGGTTTGACATATTATGTCATCGATAACGTAAGTAATTGAATTGAATTATGTCGTCCCCATACATTTATCATTCTATTATATTCGTCAAGTATTTTGCTTGTCTAGGGGGCTAGTGGTCGTGAACGTGTGAAATAAAAGACAAGTTAATGATTTGTATTCATGTAACGTCAAAACTGTCTGGTTGCATCTCGACTAAAGCGGGCTGTTCACGAGCCGTTATTTTATTCCAGGATCATGGATAGCACCTTCCTATTGTCTATGGACAACCAGACTGGAAGTGAAGGCGATAATGTTAAGTGAAGTCTCCTATCTGTATGAATGCTCACGTTTTATATCTATCGGTAGTACCTTAACGTATTGGAAAAATCAGTTATTGAATTTATAGGTGTAATAGACGCATAGTTAACGAAATTGTAATGAATTATTGTAAGTTGCATTTTAGGTGCGCGCACGGTTAATGGTGAAAACGATCTTTTTTTACTTAAAGTACGTATTTAAAACTAATGTTACGGTGGTTGTCGGCGGTCGGACATCGCGTAATGATTCTACGACAGTATTATTCAGTAATCTCATGTACCAATGTTGCTGATACACATACATACATTTAAATAATTCTGGCCGTTTTATTTTTATATCTTACGTGTGACCTATTTTAATACCTGTATAGAAGCGGGTTTATTATTAGATTTGACAGCGTTAGATGTCCGATGATCACGTGATTTTCAATTGGTAAGTATGTGGCGTAATAGTCTGTATCTTAGGACGAAGATCAGGAGTTTTATTTTAACGTTGCCCCACACGGAATTTCGCCTGTATCGTGGGTGCGTTTCACAAGCATGAAATATCACAGACACGAACACACTGACTCAGGACGACCATCTCCGGACCGCATAAATTTGACCCCTTGTGGGCATCGAACCTGCAACCCTTAGCAGCAGTCCAGTTGCTTAGTTACTGCGCCAATAAAGTCGTCAGTTTCTACACAGAAAAATAACTGCTTGTCTGTGATTAGTTGAACAGACTGTTTGAATCATTAGGAGTTTTCCTTTATAGTAAGTAAATAGACAGCCTCGTTGGTCTCGTTGGTGGTTGCTAAGCGGCACTGCTGAGATGGTCCTGGGTTCGAATCCCGGGTCGGGCAGTGTAACTGAGTTTTTCCATTAACGTCCAAGTCCTGCTCTAAGAGTTCATGGTAAGGGGGCTAGCCGTCAATTAGGTAAGTTTTTATCAATGATTTAATAAGAACCCAGTACCCAATGACAGTCACGTTTAGCATTAGGTTTCCAACCGGCAAATATCATACAATTTTCATTAATAAATTAGGTATATTAATTAACTTAAAAGTTAATAGGTTAACGCGTGAAATACATCATACAATGTACTCTATCACACCCAACTCCTAAGATTAATGTTTTCTAAGATACAAATCATTCACTCGACTGGTTTTTAACTAATTACGGAATATTATGAACGTACGGAGTTAATTTAGCAGGTTATTAATGAAAATGCCGATAATTTGAAATTATTATTTCGTGCACGTGCAAGATTGTTATGTTCCTAAGTTACCACCTATTATTAATGATTAGGTATCAGTATTTGCCTCGGACAAATACCGACTGCTTCGTTGGTCTAGTGGTCGCTAAGCGCGACTGCTAAGCACGAGGTCCTGGGTTCGAATCCCGGGTCGGGCTAAGTGTTACTGGGTTTTTCCATTAGGTCATTCTCAGTGGCAAATAAAACAATACTAAGTACTGTTTCTTTATCTTTTAATAGTAGTAGGTATGTAACTCTAGACCCTATCCATTTAGATAGTGTAACTCACTCTGCCTAAATATATGCGATGTGTAGAACCTTTAAGGATTATAATTTAAAACAAAGCCTTCCATTACTCCAAATAGCAATGTTTTACGAGAACAACGAACATTTATGAGACTACAAATACACGAACATTACTCCATTTTAGCTAACAAATGAGTTTATCAGCTTAGCCTTACTTAGAGCATGATTTATTGTTATAAAAGAACAAAACAAGAATGAAATACAACGTGAGACTTGAGGCTGACTAGCGAGATTCAAGCGTTAATGTCGAATTGCACGTTGAACTTACGGTATTGCGCACAAGGCTAGATGTAAAACAAGAACACTTAAAAAATATTGCTTCAATACTTGGAATAAAAAGATCCCTTTAAAAGAAATTTGGTCACATTGATCATTGATTGATTGTCAACCGAGCAACCCAGAATAGGCAACGTTGCAGGACATTTGTGCATAAGCACGGGTGTAATTAATCTACTCCCTTACGCTCATAGTCTAATGCAACGGAGAACCAACACGGCCGGAGAGAGATCAGTAACAACTCGCAACAATCAACTTATAAGTAGATAAGTTTATAGTTATCGGAGGCACGGAAGTGATTCTTATGTGTGAACAATAGGGTAATAATTGATCACCCATCAAAAGGATTGACCTAGGTATGTCTAAAATATTTGAGTTAGTGGTAAGTAAAAAGTGAAAAAGTTTTGGCCGTGACAATCATTCGTGCACTAACAAAAACTTCGTGGAAATATCTAAAGGAACTTGGTTTTTTATATAACACCGTTGTGATGATTGTTTCAATAATACCTGTATTATTTAAGCCGGCAATTTTCTAACGCAAATAGAAAGCATTTTGACAGGTATTTGTGGGCTGTGTAGGTGGAGCTAAAGGTTACTCACGGGTCAAACGCTCTAGAAACAGATTTAAATGGAAAAATACTTCAGGTCTTATTCAGCTTCGCAATTAAATATTTAATGAAAATTGAATGTCTTCTTCGCATCGGTATGAGTATTCAGGTAATGTACCCAGAAACATGCCCCGGTGTAGAGATTAGCGGGTGAACAAAGATGGTAGCGCGGTTGATCGGACGCACTTCGGCCGACTCTTTCAGGCTCTCTACTTGCGTCACAGGCTTTAGGAATTATTGCTTTCGATTATGGACGGATGTTGGTTTTAGGGTACAACATGCCAGCATAAAAAACATAGTTTAAAAAGCTGGTTACGCTTTATGTAAACGACTAGCAACGCACAAAACAAGCACAGTCAGCCTTTTCCAAATCCCAAATTAGTATGCAATTGCAAACCATATTAAACGAACTGAATATGTATTAATGATCACAAACGTTTGCTCACAACATAATTTATATGCGAGCATATTACTAAAGCATTAAATCAAGTCAGTGCATGAGATTGCCGTTCTAAAACTACTTATGTTCATTAAGAAGGATAAACGATCGATGTAGTTTCTAAACGTACTGATTTAACACAAGAAACGTGTAGATCGTGGATCGTGTTATTTTATAATGATATGCTTCACTGAGTAAGTTATGAACAAGTGTAGGCATGAAGTATTAGCTCTTGTAATCGGGGTTGTGAAATGGGCTCGGTTTGTGGCGTTGTCTAATGTTAACCTGTATGATTTATATTTGTCTTATTTTCTTGATTTATAACTAATGTTTCTATGTATAATAAATTATTATCGTCAGTCAGTAGGCCACGATACTAACTCTATTCTTGGTAGATGTTTTAATTTGTATTAATCAAAATGTATTAGGTTTGTATCAATTGACTAGTTAATTGGGAGAAAGCTTTAGAAGTCCAATTTATATCACCTTTACTTTTGTAATGTCATTAATTTATTAGACAGCAATCCTTCTATTATTGTCATGGAAATTGTATCTGTATTTTTGTCTGAAACCGCGAGACCGGTATATTAGCACTTATCTACTACAAGATTTGATGTTTAGCAGTGCCCTTTTATGGCCTACTTTTTTTTTCGGGATAATAAGTAGCCTATGTGTTAATCCAGGGTGTCAGCTACCTCAATATGAAATTTCATCAAATTCGGTCAAGCTGTTCGAGCGTGAAAAGGTCACAAACAAACAAACACATTCACAAACTTTCGCCTTTATAATATTAGTGTGATTCTTATGAAATACAACCTCACAAATATCCAAATTCAACACTCTACACCTTACTTCAATGATCTAAGACTAACTAAAAGGTTTTTCAGACAACGACCTCATAAAACCATACTTAAATTTCCAAATCAATGAGTATTAGGTACCCTATAGTTTAGCCACATTCCACTGCTTCGCACATAAGCCTGCCTGTACAAGCCTGGTATTTACGCTACACAGTTATTTCGCCACAGTGAGTGTGATCAAGATCTGCAGGTCACAGAACCGCCATTATTAGTAATAGAGGCCTTGTCGGCTATTAGACACGTTAAAATTACACCTCTACTGTAACTGCAATACTTTGGAGCTGTTTAGTTCGTACGGGACGACTACGACACGTGATTTTATTGTAGGGGATTTATGCTTTACATTTTACATAATTTAATGTTAGCAGATTTTTGTAATGCAGTTATTAGGACATTGTGGAATAGTCGTAGATGCTACGAATAACTTGTAAGTTGACCTTTAATTTGATAGGTTTTATTCTTTCACCAAGGAATGTAGGTATTTTTTTGTAATAACTGTATACAGGTAAGTAGATATGTATATTTTTGTAATTATTCGTAAATAGTAGCAGTTTTACCTAAGTATGAAGATATTGTCATGTGCGTCAAACTGGCCATGTAATAAGGTAAACTTGGTTTTATTCATGCATAAGTGTTTGTCCCTTGTATAGTCCTATTACTCTGTACATGTCTTGACAGTTGAGGGAGGTGTTCTTGAATAATCTAGTTTCCCCTGTTTTATAATACCATTTTAGCTCTTAAAATGCTGGATCATCATCAGTTGGAAGACGTCCACTGTTGAACAAAGGCCTCCCCCTTAGAATGCCAATAATGCCATAATGAACGACAGCTGGATATACATATATTATGTGGAAAAGCAGGTACCTTTGTTACAATAGACACAGTTCTAGTAAGCAGCAAATTGCAGCTTATTGGTAGGCTTGTATTGATTATGTACCGTGCTAATTAAAGTGCACGCTACAATATTAAATGTTCTATTACAAATTGCACTAAGAAGTAACGTAAATAAAGGTAAGACATCGAACTATTTCCCTCCTATTAACAAACGAGGATTATAGCGGCAATAACTAAACCCCGTATTAAGTCTATTGATATCTCTATTGTTTGACATGCAAACGATAGTGACGGGTGTAACTTAGACTATGGTTTACACATAACATAATGTGTAAACCATAGACTAAATTACACCCGTGTCTATCGTCTATGGTTTAATTTGACATTTTTATTAATAAGGGGGAAATTGAGGCTCAAGGGATTGGTTTGGACTAAGGAGGATAAACGACGTTGTTACAATGTTGTGGAAACTTCGCTTGCGCGATGCAGGTTCTATAGACGTCACAAAATAAATGCACACATTGTCATCACAATTTAATTCAGTAAATCCTGAGACAGTCTTGCGTGATATGTAAAAGTCTAAGTGGAAAGGATATACCAAGAAGCGTAGGCGTGAGATAATTTTGTCGTAACTTAGACCCGATTGCGATGGTTTAAACTGATACGAAGTACCTATGTAGTGACAAAATAATATGTGTGTATTATATGTACCTACTTGCATTTCTTGGTACATTGAGCAGAAGTGACCGGTTGCACATATATTAAACCAAAAGCCAAATATATTTAAACGTAATCGACTATCACTATTTGTAGTTCTGTGGTCAGAATGCTGCGGTATAATTGATTAAGTTTAGCTTTCTGCACTAATTCTCCTCATAAACTTTTGATATGCCAAACCACATCCACCTCTGTGCGTGCAATATGCTTCAAGATGCCAAGAGGGGTACAAGGATTTCACTATGCGAGATTTATATTTTTTTTTAGTAACAAAACGTTACCCTATATTTGCAATATCTCCTGTATCGTTGGCTGCGTTTCGCAAACATGAAACATCACAAACAAAAACACCCACACTCAGGACAGGACAATTTTTTTCTGTCCCGTGCGTGTTTCGAACCTGTATCCCTCAGCAAAGAAGTCCAATCGCTTAGCCACCGCGGCAATCATTTCGTTCTTGGATATAATGTAGAACTAAAAGCGCCTTGCTAGTTTACATATCCGCACCGCTATGGTTAGAAATCTGGTTAAAAACCTTATGAAATTCATGCTCTACCCGTATGGTGTAAACAGGGCACAGTCTTTGAACTATTGAGGGCTACAAAATGATTTATTGACGTATTATGTGACGGCGGCGACGTCTTAATTAGCCGCACGTTATTTTTGTATAACGGTAAAATGGAAAAACTACAATTCACAAGGTAATTTTATAAAATAAAGCTTAATGCTTCATGTTTAAATTACGCCGTTTGCAGTGGATTTATATGGGGAAAACTTGTGGACGGTGACGACTCGAATTTTGGATTTAAAAAACGCATGGTTTAGCAAGATTTGAGAGTTTTATTAATGTTTGGGCAGGTACAATTTGTTCTGTGTTTTGTGCATACATGCATGTCTTTTCTTCACACATGAATTAGAACAAAACCACACTGTCTACCTACTGATTCCGTTATACTTATTATGCCTTGCTGTTTGCCCACAGACCATGGACCAATGCAGGTCAGACAAGGACCGGAGAAGATTTTTAACATCCATATCCATACTATGATTTAACATTCTAAATGTGAAAGTAACTCTGTCTGTTAGGCCTTCGCGACTAAACCGCTGGTTTGACTTTGATAAAATTTGGCATGAAGAAAATTGACCCGAGAAAGGACATAGGCTACTTAACGCAGGTGAAGCCGCTGGTAAAAGTTAGTGTTCATATAAACACAGCTTTGTAAAGCAAACCTACGGTACGTTACTTAATCTCCTTGCTAGATAAGTTCATGTTTAGTTTGGCAAAAAGCTTTTAAAGTCCTCTTACAGCATCTTAATAATAAAATATCAAATGTATAGTACAGTGGAGTATTTCTTAAGTTATCTCGTGATTAAATCCTATGGTAAGGTAATAACTGACTGCCTCGTTGGTTAGTGGTCGCTAATGATGAGGTGAGGTCTTGGGTTCATTTCCGGGTTGGGCAACATGTTACATGTCTGAATTTGTGCCCGATTGACGGAATGGATTTTAATGAAATTTCATATGGAGGTAGCTGACATCCTGGATTAACACAGGCTACTTTTTATGCCGTAAAAATTGTAGCGGGTAACACCGCAGGGCGCAGCTAGTTAACCATAGATATCTATGCGTTCCCATGATCAACTATGTAGACTTATAGTTGGAAAACTAGATAACTAATATTAGTTTACACTATTACTGTTCAATAATTACCACACCTAATTACCCTTAACACAAAATCTGACTAACAAATTAAATTACAGAACTTTAAACAGGTGTGTAGACTACGATCTAGAATGCACTTTGAATTGGCGGCACCTGCAATCACAGCCGACCTAAGAAATGATATTGTTTTACCTAGCAAGCAATCGCCATAATATCGTAGTAAATGGAACCATTGGCAAAGGTAGCGGGCCTGGAACGGCTGCGCAGACGTATAAGGGACCTCTGTGGACCTCCGTAGAGTTGGACAGCTATCGGTGTAGATTATATCGAGATATTAAAAGAATGCTGTGAATATTGCATCTATTTTGTCATCTAATGTTTAGTTCGTTTAGTTTATAAGTGTTCGATTTCTGGTTTCACTGGCGGCTATTGTCGGAATCAAAGCAGTTTCTTTAATAAATTCAAGGATTTTACGATTTTTGATAGTTACATACTTATTTCAAAGGCACTGATAGCCTAGTATGACCGTTGCACTGCCAAATGTCGCAGGTTCTAACACCGGCACGCATCAATGTCTTTTCGAATTCATGTGCGTACTATAAATGAGTTATCAATTGCTAAAAATGATGAAGGAAAACATCGTGAGGAAGCCGGAACACCTGAGAGATTTTTTAACGGAGTGTAAAGCCATTTAGAGGCCAAAAGATGGTTTAAACTCTGACAACAAGTTGTTCATTAACCATACGATTAGAAGACTTAATTATTTGTTAGCAACACAATTATATTCAAATCTCTTGGGTACATTAGTCATATGGTTTAAGTAACAATTTCTCACGTTTCTATTATGAAGAGAATATGATAAATTTAACTATTTGGTCCTTCAGTCCGCGTCGCTTGAAATATTTCGAGTCCTTTGCCCCTGCTGAATTATATTCTAAACTTGTGACTTTGAATCATGCGTTATGTATTCTCCGTGATTGGATTGGAAAAGTTTTATGCTTTCAGCGATAAAGTTTGAATCAAAATTCTTTTTGAGATATTTTGTCAAGATATTTATTTTGATTTTTTGTGGTGGCGTCGGAGGTCGGCAATTTTGTCAATGTTTTATGATTTTGTTCATATTTGCTGAACTATGAATTATGAAGACCGAAAGGGTAGACAAAGGTGTATCTAGTATCCACACCCACTTTTGGCCAGTAATGTTACTGTATTTTTTTATATAAATGTATTTATTTATTTGCTGAAACAGTAATTTTTAGATATATGTATAGGTCCCTATGGAATACAGGGCAAGCCTATTACCATCAACCGGAGAATTACCTAATAGAAAATATCAGTAACACCTCACCTCACCCGGGATTCGAACCCAAGACGTCAGACTCAGTTAGGCTGTCATAATCGAACAGACTAAACCTTAATAGCTAATCAATTTACATAATTATAAGCCGTTACATTAATCATAATCCTGTAAGCGTCTAAAATGTGCGAAACATCGTCTCGAAGCTCTAGGATGGCGAGTTAAAGGAATCATTATTATGATTTGAATAAGGCAAAGCCGTGTCAAGCATTGTCTTTTAAAGATACGTTCTAAAATGTTTCGTTTGTATACCTAATCTGTGTTTGTATAAATTTAATACTAGGCTGTTGCGAGATTCCATGTGTCAACATCAATTTATTAAAAAAGAAAATTAAAAGTATTATTCGAGTATCAATTTTTGACGTGTTACCGTTATCTAATATTATAAATGGATTAAAAGTCTAGAGTTCAGATATCGTCAATAAGTTAACTGAGTAGTGTGGGTAAATAGTTCAAATTGAACTGGGGTATAAACATTTTAAGGCTCAACCATATAGGCGCGTTATTATCGGTCGATAATACCGGATCAAATTATCGGACGATAAAAACGCAGTTGTGTACAAAGAATCGAGACACATTATCGCAAAAACGCATCGGGTATTATCGACCGATAATAACGCGCTTATGTGGGAGACCTTTTATGGTTATAAAGTATATAAAGCTGCACGATAGGTCATTCAATTAGGAAAATATTAGTTGCTAGACTTGCTGCGAGCTTTGTAATTACATGTCTAATTAAATGTAACCTAATAGCGAATGGACTATTTAGTTAGTGTTTAGGTGCTCCTCATATGTATGTATTATTCAAGCTAAAACCGCCAGCTAATATAAATAGACGTAGTTTCAATTATAATTACAGTTAATTAATGTAATTACCGCCGTGGTTTATAGTACATTAAGGGTACATTATAACCGAAATTATTAACTTAAATAGGTTTGTATTTTCTTTCATAGTTTTCAAAATACGAAAATTTTAGACCTACGGGTACCAATCATCTTTCAAAACAGGTCTAATTTTTTTGTATTTTGTCTGTCTGGACAGTTTCGCGCTAGAAAAGTAATCGCATTCGCTAGCTATATAAACAGCCGCCTCGAGTTGAGAAGTGGGGCGCCGCGGCCCACCAGGCACACCACCGCCTGGTTGGAAGATCTTCCCTTTTCGTTGGAGGAACTCCACATCCCTTCCTCCACACGTGCTAGCTCGAAAACCAAGGCGACAAATCCAGTGTGGGCATGGGCCCAAACTGGGATTTTCGCCCTTTTCGACTTTTCGTATAGAAGAGTTGTATTCTCTTTCTCCGCACGGAAATAAATAATACCTACCTACCTAATAATACTCTGGTACAAAACTTTATTACATCCCAAATGTATATTGTGAACTAAAAATATTTATTTCTTTCAATTCCGAAGCCAATTAGCCTATTTCTGAACATCCGAAGTACTTGAAACCATTATTTCGCCAACACACAGGAACTTCCAACATAATTTTGATCGCCTCTTTATGCTTGACTGTTATATTTTTATGAAACTTGAAACAACAAGGGAAATAAAGTTGGTTTTAACGTCATTACTGTAATAAAAACAAGAAGCACAAAGGAGGCTAAGACGAGAACATTAGGAACTCTACAGGCTTATATTTTTACCTAGGCTATTCACTGAATTGAAAATGGAGGACCATTTAGATGTACCTACGTGTTTAACCTCAAAATTAGGTTAATTATTTATATTGTGAGATATATGTATTAGAGAAAGAGATCACATATATTTAACTAAAATTAAAAATATTGTGGGTGTATTAACTTTTCTTTGTTGTCTATGGTTTAGATTTAATATTACCGTCTCTTATTTTAGTCTATAGTACTTTTTTCAAAATATTATTTATTAATTGGGTAGTTAACACCATCAATCAATGGACATACTTTGTATTAGCAGTCAAAACGCTATTCCTCCATCGTTTTTGTAGGGTAAAAGGTAATTATGACGTCACTGTTTTGCCAATTCAATTCACTATTTATTGTTAATTAAAAATGTGTAACGTTTTTTGGGCTAAATTAAAGCATTGTTTTAGAGAACTAATAATTCCAAGACACTACGTCTTGAAATTATTGGTTAATAGTCGCAACTAGTTCTAGTACCTACTGCGGCAACCATAATAATATAAAGATTTATTTTACTGCACACAGAATAAGAAGGGACTAACAAACAATAAAGCAGAGACATAGTATAGTATACTTGAAGAATTATATTCCCAAAGGAACCTAAAAGGAGGTTACACTCTCAGACGCACGCTTTGATAAATTTGTGACAATCAAGCTCATGCAACTATCGCGCCGCGAAAATTCAAATTCCGAACACAAGATGTTCGTGTTCGGGAGACGGCGAGTGTCGGTGGAAACTTTTAAATTTGAATGTGGAACGCTAAACTTTAGAATGGCGGTTGACTACTGGGACCTATGTACTTGGATTAATGTGGCTTGTATTGCATGCTGTGTCTTGTGAATGGCTTACAGACTACAATTTATATTTATTCAGAGAATACACCATACCCAAAGAAAATGAAATAGGTAGAAACTAGAGCGACAAATCTCCGAATCTTAATCTCTCAACTCATGAGGTTGTAGACTAGACTTTATGAATAATTTGTCAACTTTAAAAACCTTAATAAACCTTTAAATTTATTGACCGGTAGTATTATATTAAAGGTTAAAAACAACATATCCAACTATATTATTACTCCAACTTATAATAATATAAAGCATCATAAAAGCTCTCGTATTGGTCAAATATCAGAACGTCATTGGAAGTATATAATTTCGAAAATGCTGCATTTGTGCCATTGAAATCGATACACAAATGCAACTCACGACTGTGGTTGAAAGCGTAAACTGCAACTGGAGATGGTTACTCCGTCCGCGGCAACAATTTAGCTGGAATTAGGGAAGTGGGTCAACACCACAGAGAATATAACACATGAAGAAACCATGCGTAGAGCGTTAAATATGATACTTTGAACATCAACAAGAATTATATCGTTCTGACTGTCTCGTTGGTCTGGTGGTCGCTAGATTGCGAACTGTTAAGCAAGAGGTCTTGGCTTCGAATCCCGGGCCGCTTTGCAACCACTAGACAAACAAGGTATTGGTATATATAATTCTAATCATCATCATCAGCCGGAAGACGTCCACTATTGAACAAAGGCCTCCCCCTTAGAACGCCACAATGAACGACAGCTTGCCTAATTCCAATAATCCAAATTAATTAAGGACAATTCTGAGTGCCCCATACAATGGGGCACTCAGAATTGCCTTACAGTGCATGAAACTAAAATATTTTTTATACTACGTGTTACTGGACAAGACTGTTCAAACGTCGCCTCATCGACCGGTTCTTTGCTTTCACATCCAACGAATTCTTCACAAACTCAGTACTCCATGCACTCATTAATCTGTGGTCAATATTACAGGACTCACTGCTGGACATAAACTCTGAAGCTTCAGTTGTAACGCAAGATAAGCTGTAAAAAAGTTATGGGTTTATTCATAAATTCTGTAAGTGCTTCAGATATAAAATGGTGCTAGTTATAACTGCTTCGCTTTACTTAAGGGTAAGTGGCCACGATAAGGCTTTATTAACAAGAGGGATGATGAAACAATCTAAGGCGAAGACCACATAGAAAAGACGCAAGACGAAGATGCGTCGCGGACAGGGCGCAGACATAATATGCCCCTTTGAACCGTCGCGACGCGAAACATATGGAACATTGCAAGCATTACATATTTCCATGATTTAGAAGATACTAAAGCTGTTTAAAAATAAGATCCCTATATTAACTGAAATATTGTGAATATGCAATGCGAACAACAAATGATTGCTTTGTCTGTATTTGTCTGACATTCAATTTATTCATAAGGGAATATAATACGGAGTTAAATCAAACGTTGCTAAGACATTGGGAGATTACATTATTACACTGATACATATCTACTTTTATATATGCAGTTAAATACTCTTGTCAAAAATCCTATCCAGTCAACACCATTGATCAACGTATCAAATCAAATCAAATCGTAGTCGCGCTTAGCAACCACTAGACCAACGAGGTAGTCAGTATAGCATTTTGTAGTAGTAGTAACTATAGCATTTTTAAATATAATTATTCATATAATATTCTAAAAATCAATTCATTTTTGTGTTTGCAGAACGTACCTACTTGGACCTCCAGTTGGGTCAAAACAAAGCGTTTAACTAACTTAGGTCCAGCTTTTAAGTCACCATAGAGCTAGAATTGCCGACGAATTGGTTATTTGGTTTGACTTTGTCGATTTGCACGGGTCAGGAGAGCCCCGAATTTCTCGTTAGTCCTACAGAGACATAGGCCTAATACACAAGGGTCTAAAAGCTTTCAGATCAAAACGGGACACTTAGTTAGATTGTATGATATTTAAATTAACTGTATCAGCGCGTCCTACAGAACCAGTTTTAAATTCGTAATTATGTTTATATAGTTATGTTGGTATATGAAAACACAAGCTTTTAGTAGTCCAACTGCATAGAAAGCTATAAAGTTATCCAGCAATTTTTTGCGAATCCTTCTCCTCTCCTTTCCCTTTTCCCGTTTTCAGGATTCAGGTAACGAGAAATTGCCATTCAACGTGGCAATGCTGCCAGTCTTTTGGGCACGTTACCGGTTGACATGGATGGGGATGAATTCTATGATGCTTTTTAACTTTTTATTTCTGTATATATTGTTTTTTTTTTGTATTAGAATTAAGTTGTAAATATTTGTAAAATAATTATTAAAAAATGTTGCAAGTATTAGATAGATAAAAAAAATGAATTGGTAATGATAAATCAGTTTAGTGGCTTTACATACTCTAAAATGTGACGAGTAGACACGTGGCCAGATCTGCAGTAGAGCATTGCACTGTAAAATAAGTAAGGATTACAATAAAATGGATGACCAGTTATTGATGCTCAGGGATCCACGGACCATTTTCAAATTGATTACTATCAAGATAATTTTCCGTAGAACCAACAAACACAGAACATAACACACAACCCGGCTCCTAACCACACCTGTTAATCCACAAATCTAACGATCCCCAGAACACAGTTACATAATGCAACAAACCCACATAGCAACAGCATTCCTTTGGAAATCTTTTGTTATTAACAATGCAAGGTTATGTATAAACTTGTGTCTAACAGTCTAGGCGGAGTCGGGGGCCGCTAAACAGCGAGCGAGCTGCGGCTGCAAATCGACCATTCTACCGCGTAACTGCTACGACAACCGCCGCCAAATGGTAGCCATGGTAACTGGTGTATTGAGGACATTGTCCATTAACGTCCTCGCGAAAGTTCTTCTCGAAGTGTGTAAAGTTCTTCCAAATAAAGTAAGGCCTCTGCAACTAAGGCACTGTACCTTTAAGGCCTTTTGTTTCTGGTTTTATTGGTGCATTCATCGTGTAGACCGGGTTGTTGTCTTCAAGAAAACACGACAATGAGTTTGTATTAAAATATGGTAAATGCCAATTATGAAATGGAATAAATTAATGGATGAAAGTCCTAACCTGCTTCGGCTGCTCCTGTATTTCCCACATAAACTTAATATCACACCTGTATTCCACGAAGGGGTTGGCAGAGGTGCATCTACAGTTACACATTTCGCCAGTCATGTTTTAGGTTAGGTTAAGGGGCGACCCAGTTGCCATCAATCGAGCACAAATCCAGATTCAATCTACTGAGAATTACCTAATGACCGAACATAATGACACTTTTGCCCGACTCGGAATTCCAACCCAGGCCCTCATGTTTACCAGTCACGCTTACCGGCCACTAGACACAATATAACTTTAAGTTGAATAAATAAAGTATTTCAGGTCATTACAATTAAATTTCATCACGATCAGGACTGTCTCCCAGAACACCAGAGCCATCGTCACCGGCGGCGACTTGTAACAAAAGCTATTACCTGGCCGGGGCGCGACTCGCTAACTTGTATAGAACCTCGCCTTTGGCGGGATTATCCCGGTTCGCGCCCGAAGTATGCTCACACGAGGTTACTTGCGACCGCCATTTTCTTGTACTTGTTAAGTCGTTACTTGTAAGGTTTTTACAAAATTTCCTTTTTAATTGGTTTTTTGTGATTTGCACCTCGGTTTTACGTAGAGCTTCCTCTAAGATGCCTTAATAGGTACAGCCAGCAACATAAGTTACATTTACATTTTAAAACACTCTATTAAATTTAATTGAACTTCTTATAATATATAGAAAATGTCTTAAATATTCTTAGATTATCATTAATTGGTCGCTCGTATACAATAACTTGAATTGATGGTTACTTTTTTCCACTGACTGTAAGACAGGGAGATGATGCACGCGATCATTGTAATCAAAACGTCAGACAGTCCAATTACACCATTTTGGAATACTTGGTGTTACGTATTTTCGGTGCCCGTTCACGGGTCCTGGTTTGTTCATAAAGCGGTGCGTGTACCTTATATTGTAACGTTATTTTCAATTTAATTACATATATAACCATGCATACATGTATATACGTTTGAACTAAGTCCAGTCTCTCACAAAACGTCACTGTTCGACTATGGTTAACAAAGAGATACACACTGATAAGTCATTCCCCGTGAATTATTTATATTTCTATAATCTTTCTTTGTTGATTTTTATATGATAGATAATAATTTAACATGAATATTATTAATCCAAATTAAAATATGTTTTATTTAAAATCACTGTATATTAATTACAAATCACATATATTTATTCAAATAAGTATACTAATGTAATAATATCTACAAATCGCAAATAACCAGATTGATGTTTTCCATATTAATATTAGTATTGAAGGTATATTTGCTTTGCGCCTACTGGTTTTTCCAAAATTAATACAAAAATAAATTAATTACAGATTTAACTAGTCATAATAAATAATGTTATTTATGAAGCAATTAGTTTTTATTATTATTTGTAACATAATATGCGAAACTAATCAATATTCGATAAAAGGTATAGATGATCAATATATGAATACAAACGACTTGTTTGGCTTAAACTATAGTTAGTGAGGTGCTTAAGATGTCTTAATTTGTTAATATATTATACTAATAAACAATAAATACTAATATGTATTTATATAAATACGTATTAGTATTTATATTCATAACTTAAGGTAAATCGACACTCATTACACATTTAAAAGGGGCAAATCAAATAGGCATTTAAATATTAAGTAACTATATGATGAATATGATTGTTATTTTGTAGATTTTACCCTCAGTTCGCTTATTATGAAGTCTTAAAGCAGGACTATTTAAGATGTGGAAGTGAAATGCCGCTAGTTGTTTTAGGTCCCAATGTAACAAGGGGCGAGCCTATTACCATCAACCGGGCACAAATCCAGACTCCGTGCTGCTACAGAGAATTAACTAATGGAAAAACCCAGTAACACTTTGCCCGACCTGGGATTCGAACCCAGGACCTCGTGCTCAGCAGTCGCGCTTAGCAACCACTAGACCATCGAGGCAGTCCTAAGCGTTCATGGTAAGGGGGCTGGTATTTGTAAAACCTGTATTTGCCGATAACTAACTAGTTGATAATTGATATACGTACTGTACACTTGAAGATGATAATGATGATCATCTATTCAAACATCATCAAACGTTTCACCACCCAATGCTAGAGTACAAACAAAGAATTGGGTGGCAAAAAGTTTCAAGTTTTCGATGTACAATAATTTTTAATCGTCATCGGCCGGAAGATCTGCACTGTGGGACAAAAGTGACCCTCATATAACAACTTGCCATTTTCATCCACCGGTTGCCCGCAATTTTCGTCGGTCCACCTAATGGACAATAATTCTTATTCTGTTGTTATTCAAAATATATTTGAAACCGACACTGGAATAAAATGGTATATAAAAGTGACAAATCATACAGAAAGTGAAATATTAAATACAAAAATAATGTCAGTATTTAGCATAAAACAATACTTACGCTTTTACGCAATCCTCAATGATCGATGGATTTGGGTGACAAAATAAGCGGGCTATTATCAAAGTCGCTCGATATAGGTGATAAATATGTTCATTTAAGTAAGGATATTGTTGTATTATATCTGATGAGTTTTTTTTTAAATGAGTAACCTGTGGAGTTTCTTGCCGGTTCTTCTCCATTGGAATGACATTTTGGAACCGTGCAACTAGCATCCTAACGTTTCATAAGCGCCTGTAATAGGTTTATGTGAAATAAAAACATTAAATTTTGATGGAGTATAAACAGAATAGAGAACAAGTAAGTTTGTTGAGATAAATAGAAATTAAGTATTCGGTCTTTGGATATTTTTCTTTCGTTTTGCGCTTCCGTTTTATAAGCGATTGTAGACAGAATTAAGCTTATTTTAGAGTGGCGTCGACTATAATATAAATAGTGCTATTAAAACATTAAAAGCATAGTTTATACAAATTAGTATCGACAATACATAATAATGAGTACCTACGTACATGGACGTATCCATGGGGATTTAAATAAAAGGTAACGTAGAAAAATAATAAGCTTAGTGGACAAATAAAAGAAAAGTAAGAGTCGCGTGACGAGAAAGAGATGAAAAAGACGACAGAATAAAGGAAAACGTATCTCCCTAATATTATAAAGGCGAAACTTTGTGAATGTTTTTGTATGTTTGTTACCTCTTCACGCTCAAACGGCTGGACCGATTTCGATGAAATTTGGTATGGAGGTAGCTGACACCCTGGATTAACACAAGGCTACTTATTATCCCGAATGTAGCGGGTAACACCGCGGGGCGCAGCTAGTTAGTCATAATTTATAATTCCAATACAACATAATAGACATAATTCGAACAAGGCTGTTCTTATTGCAGTACAATTAATTCCGACACTGTTCGGATATTTCGTGCGCTTTATTCTCAGAGTACAAAATATTCAAATGCTGCCGCATATAACCAGCGATTAATTAACTAACATGGACACGATCTCAGCTTTAATGAGCACTAACGCAATGTGTGACCAATCTTATACAGTAGACTAGCTTTTTGCCGCAGATCTGTTCCTAAACAAACATACGTTTGTGTATTTATGTTTTAAAATAATAGCAGTTAATGTTACTTATTGAACCACGTGACATAGTTAAAGAAGGCGATAAAAATAGTACTAAGTTCCCTATAACGACTTATAAAAGTATGTGAAAAAAATAAAGCAGTTACATTTGATTGTGAATTTGGAGAAACGAGAGAACATTCGAGAAAACACATTTATAAAATGTAAACTTAGTATGCTATATACGTAAAACAAAATTATAAAAAAAGTAAAATGAAAATGACCGATGTAAAGCTTTCACGTGAACAATATCATTTTCACCGGGCTATTGTGCGGAATAACCACCGTATGCGCCGGATTAATGTCGCGAAAGATTACAGTGGTCGCACGCATGATTTATACAATTTAACAAACCGGGCGCGGATTACCCACCTAGATAATGGACGTACATTCATTTACCGCGCGGGCAATGCGCATATTGACCGGTAAAGTTCAACTGTCATTATATTTGAGGTACAAATAGATACGCGCTCGATATTTCGCCCAGTTATTGTTCAGAATGGCTGCTCGTGTCCCGATTCCTGTATTTATGTCGGAAAAGATTTTAAATTCACGTGTAAAACGGAATACAGGATTTATTTTCATAACAGTGAAGCGTTTTGATTTACGTAATATATATTTGCTCTTTTATTTGGGTATTTATCAACATTACGCAGTTTTTCAGCGAAGGGATAAACACAAGAGGTTTCTGGATATTCCCTTTAATAATATAAAGTACCTATCAAGTTTTTGAAAAATATGGTAGGATATTTGTCTGTGTGCGTCAATTGGTGGAAAATCTGTCCTTGCTTGGGTAAACAAAAGAAACTATATAAAGCCACGCCGTAGTGTCGACAATGGGCCTTGGACAGTCAACTAGGTACCCAGATTCATCATCAAGGATGCGCTGAACAAGTGAACATAAATACGGTATAACATTTGTGGAGGCTTTCTTGCACTCCTTATCCAATATATCCACTTGTGCTTCCTTTATGAGGTAGGCGGCGAGATGACTTAGTATAATAACACGGTCTTACCACAGTCTATAAACATAGTCTTAACATGTCAGTGTGTACGAACCACGGGGCACAGTCTACTGATTTTCCATTAGTAAAATTGCGGTGGCGTCACAATTAGGTGAACGAATGTACGGGTCGTGTGTTGCCAGTCGTGTTGGGTTAAAAGATCAAGATTGAGCATGAGTTTTAACATGTATCTGAGAGAAACACAGTGATATTGTTTGGTAAGAGGGCTAGGGATTCGGCATTGACAGTAATTTATTTTAATACAAATATTTTAATTGTGAAAGTGGGTTTGATCGTTGCGCAAAGTAAGGGTGCGACGAATTGAAGTAATTGCGTAAAGATAACTTAGAGACAAGAGTGACATACGGCTATTTTATCCTAGCGATACTCAGCAGGGGATACAAACACAGTCAATGTATTTAAGCACACTTTTCAAATGGACGTAAGTACTAAACTTCGATTAAAATCGTGTAAAAATAGAATCCGTGTCAGCAAGTTAATCAAAGTCACATTAACTATACATAAATTCAGCTGTACCCAGATTAGCACACACATAAATTACCAGTAAGTAAACGGCAAACTTAACTGCATCAATAAGCAATTAATACTAAAACGACAGGTGGACAGTCGGACACATCAATTTGTTAGTTACCAAATTATTTATTATAAATTGTATATTAATGCTGGGTTGCACGATATTAGTCGTTTAGTTATGGTTTATGTCAAATTTTACGATAACAGTAACGCTGACTTTAACATTGACTACGGATCGGGTTGCACCATCGTATTCCTTGGTATAGTTAAAGTTAGTAGGGTTTCCAGTGAGATCTTATATATAGATATATACGACAAATCAGTGGCAAAAACATTTTAAAAATGGGAATGCTAGACGAAAATTCAAATGAAATTTTGCTGCCAGTGTCATTGTCATATTAAAATCTGCGAATGTTACAATTTATTTTAACAAAAGCTTTAACCAGCAAAGTTTGGGCGGTTACTGTTAAAGTTATGACGTCATCTAACAAATTGTCAAATGGTGCAACTTCATTTTTTGCCTAACCGGTACGTTAACATATTTGTCTTTTAAAATCGAATAGCTACGATATGACTGGCAGATATTCAGTCTCCGCAATCAATAACCAGTTAGAACTAATAAGTATAAATCGCCTAGCGATTCAGGTTGGGGGTCTATTATGCTGTCAATTCGTCGGAGCAGCGACAACTGCTTAACGAGGAGTTAATTCCGAAGAGAGTGGAATCTGGCTACCGCTGCCCTTTGCGTAGTGATTACCGTTAATAGTAAGGTATGTTCGCGAAATTGCCGGTTGTTATGCGAAATAATAGGTTGCACATAATTTAGTTCTATATATTAAGGTTTACTTGTCACTGTTGTTGACAAAAACCGCTGCGGAAAAAATATTTATTTACTAAATATAAGAAAAATTACCCTATTTTTTATTAGATGTGCAATTCGCACGGTAACTTGTTTTTTGACCTGTTAAATTAATTAATTTGAAAGCTTCATTACACTGTAACAGATACATGTTCTAGAGATTCATTTGAGGATCTGCACTGCCTATGCGAACTAATGTAATATCAAATAGATTGGTTTCAATTGTGTCGAAAAATAATTGCTATCTTGTTTCAATTGATGAACATGTTAAATTCAAGTAATTATGTACTCATAAAACCCCTAATAAAGTAAACAATTTATCCTAAACAAAAAAAACTTAGTAATTAGAATAATCCTCCTAAATCCTTTTTGATTGATTGACCTTCCAGTATTTTAATAGTATTTTCCCAGTACCTATTCACTCTGTAATGTAAGTTAGTTCGACAGGATGCATTATAATTCTGACAGCACCGGTGTAAACTGGGGCGACGGCATCACGATGACGTCACGTGACGTCATAACACGGCGGCGTTAATCTCCGGTCAATCATTGGCGCGGTTTATTAGCGTGATAGTTATAACACTAGAGGGGGGTAGTCAGAAGTACCATTTACACAAACTAGACTCCTGCTGTAGAAGCGAGACGCGGCGCTACGCTGTACATGTCATGTGTCTCGCTTCCACTTGAAAAATGACCTGCAATGCAAGCTAGTAAGGCATCTGACAAACTGATTACACGGTAAAACGAAGGGTTATTTACTATCACACTAATATTATAAAGGCGAAAGTTTGTGAGTTTGTTGGTATGTTTGTTACCTCTTCACGCTCAAACAGCTATAAGCCGATTTTGATAAAATTTTATATGGAGGTAGCTGACACCCTGGATTAATACATAGGCTACTTTTTATCCTGAAAGAATGTAGCGGGTAACACCGCGGGGCGCAGCTAGTACAATATAACAATCACAACAGTTATAGTTGTAAAATACTAAGTGTTCCTTAGCGAATCGCAAAATATACACACTAATTATTTATCTCATTCTGTCATGTTACATTAGTAAGAAGACAAGTATAGTGTAACTATATAACCAATATAATAAGTAAATAATAATAATGTTTGCCTAAACGAATTACGGCCTTCACGTCGCGTCGGAAATAGTGCACAAGCATGCGCGCAAACACAGGTTCACTCCCTCTTCCTTCACCCTCAATTCTCATAGTGCCCTCCGAAGCGGGCTCGACGTGTGAAAACACCGATAGCGACATGTCACCCATCCAAAGTTTGACCGCGGCGAGCACGGCTTAACCTTGCAGATCGACTGATTTCCATGGCAGCTATGATGATGGTAGCTATGATGATGTTCGCCTTCTGAATCTTCTGGCCTGGTACCTTGTTTGACGTACATTGATGCAGTTTTGTGTGATTGGAAATCGGTTGCTGACCATTCTAATAGTTAACCTACGGGGAATGATTAGCCAGAGCTTGATATGACAAGTTGAGTTAAACTAAACGCGTCATAAGTATATAGTCATATAAAACCTGACTACAAGAGTAATATTTTTTTATACATAATATATAATATTTTACAACATACTTAAGCTTAACTTATTAACCTACGTTAAAAAAGAAATATATACAAAAGAAAAAAATAAGACTAAAAATTATGCATCAATTTCATTCTCATGTCGTCCTTTTCTTGTGAATTGTGACTCCATGATACCACGGAGTTAACATTTTGCTATATATAATACATTGTATAAGACAAGTACCCACATAAACTCACTGACATATCACGAGACTTCCAAAACTATAAATCCTACAAACTTGGAATACGGCACGTATGTTTCTTTAGGATATCAGGTGCTCTCTGACGAGGGGTTTAAGCTCAACCCGTTAGCAATAAAATGTTCTATAGATAACAATATCTATGGCAAATTTAGTTATTTTATAATTTTCCTTTAAAGAAAAATGGTCTACCACAGCTCACAACTGAGAGGAATGGAGGAAGGAAAGGGAGGCTTTGGCTCTGCAGTGGGACGATCATGGCTGAAATAAATAAATATAGTGGCATTCCACATTTATTTTTAAAAATCGTCGCCCCACACTAGGAATTTCTTCTGTGTCGTGGGTGCGTTTCACAAACATGAAATATCACATACACAAACACCCAGACTCGGGACAAACGTCTGTGGTTCGCACAAACTTTTGCCCCGCGCGGGAATCGTACTCACTTAGCCACTGCGCTAATCAGGTCGCTAGTCAATTCATTATGACGTTTTAAGGGGGAAGCCTTTGTTTAACACTGGACGTCTTCCGGCTGATGATGATGATGATTCTACAGTTCGAAATTGACCTATATCCTTTTACAGGATTAAAAATATTTGTATGGCAAATCGGATAATCGATTTAGTAGTGAAAACTAAACAAACTTATTTATGTAATACTTGGATTAACAAGTTACTAGTAGAATGAGGAAGCCTTGTGCAAACGATTGAGGCTTGATGTTTCACAACGTTCGTCATCGGTACGCTGTTTGGTTCCAAGTGGTAGGCAGCCCAGTAGGATTCCGAATCATATGTTTATTTGTACAACATAGTAGATTAAAGAAAGAGTATTTGCTATAGGTACTGATGCATAATTATGTATACCTTTTGCCAAAGATACGTATAAACTAATTTAAGTAACACAATAGAACTTAAGCTTATTTTCCGAAAAGCTATTACGTACAAAATGCGGGATATCAAAGCCCTATTGGTCTATCCAATACTTGTTTCCTGATAAACAAATCCAAGTACTAAGTTCCCCATCATATTGCCAATAGATCTTCAACAATTTCCGGGACGGAGGCATTAATATTGCTGGGAGACATGCTTGCTTGACCTGTAGACATAAATGCTATATAACGGACGATAATTAACAGCTTCCTTAGACAATGATGATGGTAATGACGGTCTGATTGGTACGGTAACAGTGCTGGGGTTCAATCTCCGCACGGGATATATATTTGTGAGATTATTTTGAAAGAAAGAAAGATGATTTATTTTGCAAATATACAGGATGTGACATGGTTGTCGTGTTTTTAATTTTCGAAGTATTGACTAATATTTTTTTTTCGAACATGGCTTCTTTATTTAAGTTAGTTACTTTTTTACCTATTTGAAATCATGCTAAGGTTCCAAGGAGGTTACACATGAGGTTTGTTCTACAATGTGCGTTGTAATATGGTTGTAGCTGGAAGTATACTAAATGCCAAAGTTGGCGATTTGTTTTAAGTGCCTATTACAGTCACGGTGTGTAATCGACATACAATCGGAGCCGTTGCCCTACGGCCCACTATTTATAATTCTAGCCGATACGTTACCGCTAATTTATTGTTTATCTCGTCTCAAATTATGTGGCTTTTTGCCTACAACTAACACGGCATAACTGTGTATTCTGATAATTTAATTTTGCTAATTAAGCGTTCTTACACGATTAAATGTAGGCTATCTGTTGTATTTAGGAAATATTTACTAATTATCAATTATTTATATAAGTACCTATCTAATATAATTGAATTTAAATCTTTATTATCAGCATCGTTTGGCATGACCGTTGGCCTGCTAAATTCGCAAGTTCGAACCCCGGCACCAATGTCTTTCCGAATTCATGTGCATACTATAAATTAGTTATCAGTTGCTATAACGGCGAAGGAAAACATCGTGAGGAAACCGGCACACATGAGAGATTTTTCAACGGTGTGTAAAGTTATGTCAGAGGCCTACAGGCAGTTTCTGACACCAGGTTGTTCGCCAACAATACTATAAAAAGATTTATCTTAAAATCGTAATATTAGACATATGCCTATTACTATACCGTACGCAAATGATTCAAACCAAGCTTAACACAATCTCCGACATAGTTCTCTGACTGTCTTAATGTATTTTTGGACTTTATTAACCACGAATAAGGAATATTTTGTAACGATAATTATCGAGACAATGCATTTTCTCAGATTGATACAAGGTTTTAACTTGAGGCATTGAAGTTAGCGGTGACTGATTGTAAGGGAGGGGAGTTTAATTATTCCTGTGTGGCCTGCAGAATTTCGTATGTGTACATACATACATGAAGTCACGCCTGTTTCCCTGAGGGGGAGGCAGAGACCACGGATTTCCATTTGCTACGATCCTGGCATACTTCTTTTGCTTCATTCACACGCATCACATTCCTCCTACACGCTCATAAATGTGTACCATAAATTTACCTACAAATGATAACGTATCCAGAAACTTATAAACAGTGAAATTACATCGCCCTGAGTTTGTTTCGAGTTTTTTTTTAAATGTAGTCAATTAGTTAGGAAATTATGGCGCTATATCCCTACTAATATTATAAATCCGAAAGTTTGTAAGTATGGATGGATGTGTGTTACTCTTTAAAAAAACTACTGAATGGATTTTAATGTAATTTTATATGGAGGTAGCGGACACCCTGGATTAACACAGGCTACTTTATATCCCGAAAAATGTAGCGGGTAACACCGCGGGGCGCAGCTAGTAGTTTTATATAATAACTATAAAAATGTTGGAACACATGTTTACAAAAACTAAATCTCTGATCGTCAATGAATTCTTGAAAAACTGACAAACCTTCTTCAATAGTTTAGTGTAACTACAAAATATATTACGTAGGTACCTCAAATCGCGTATTTACAGACCCCAATATTAATTCGCGAACTGCCTACATCGACCTTTGTCTCGATCCGCCTACTTATTTAAATTATTGCTAAAGTTTTGGCAAACTGTTGGCAAACTAATGAGTTTAGTAAGAGGTGTTATGGGCGCAGAGTTCTATTGATTTGTGACTCGGCTATGCGCTGTATGATAATATTGCGCATAAATCCTTTATTTGCATTTGTAGTCTATAATTTTTGGCCGTTGCACGTTTGATTTTATTTATTGGTTAAGGATCTTGCGTAAAAAGGGCCGCCGGATCGTAAGAAATGTCAGAGCTCAGTTGTCATGGAAACGGAAAATCGTAACTTTATTTACAAGTTACTCATAAAAGAGGGCTAGCCTATTGCTATTTATCAGGCCTAGATCCTACTGGCCGTACGCATAGCGCGAGACCCGGTGAAGCAGGTAGGGACCCCGTCAAGGGATGCGGTGTAGCGTACGCAGATCCTGCGTCCCTCGACCTAGAATAGTTAGGACACCCTGGGGTTTTAGCCTGGGATTTGGGACTCTGGCATATCCCTTCCTCCGCCCCAGGACGGAGGAAGTCTGTAAAGATTTCGGCAAAAAAAGGCTTAGATCCAACTGAAAACCTAACAGATAAACCCGATCAACATTTTCTTGATCTGTGTATCGAGTTCAGGTTTCATGCTCAGCATTCGAAGTACAAGCAGACAAACGCGACCGGAGCAGTAATAACAAATAATAAGACATTTTACTTGTAATTGTAGTTAATGGCAATATTAGCGTCAAGCGTATTGTTGCCCACTAAGTATGGCCTACCGACTAATCTCTACATCTGTTTTGAACTAATGATGCAAATCATTAGTTGTAAAAAGATGTAAAGATTACTTTAATTCGTCCCCGCAGAGCGCTCGCTCCCCTGCCTACCATTACACCATTACCGACAAGCGGCAAGCAGACAGATGTCAATCAGGAATATTTTAACCGCATTTAGCTAACGACTGGTTTTGCATTACAATTGCACCGGTGTGTCGTACGTATCGCAAATGCGCATCGACTCCTGCGCAGGTTGTATTGCGGCAATGAGAAAAGTTCTCCCCCATCTCTGTCTAGCGCGTTATAATACAAAATGCGTGAGCAAGATAGTGATGTTATTATTTCGCAATGTGGTGGATAGCCATCAAAATGTCAACACGATACAGGGCGGGGTACTAGGCTCGAACACTTTCGGACAAACTTAATAATACACCTCCCAAATATAAATAAACTTTATACCTAAAGAACAATACAACTTTTGAACTAAGTATTTGGTCTCCAAACAATTAATTTTTTTGAGAAGCTTCGCCATTTAAAAGTTATATTATGTAGGAATTACATACATACTTACCAATATAATAAAAATTATAAACTAAAACTTATTAATCTGTGGTCTCTGCCTACCCTCCGGGAAACAGGCGTGACTTTATGTTTATGTATGTAGGTATGTAATACTTATTTGCCAGAAATATTGAATTCTTACTTTGTCTACTTAGTATAAGATTCAAATTACACGTGATTATAATATTAAATTCAAGTTGTTTGACGATAACATAAAGACACAAACTTAAAAGATATCTAATATTTAAATTCGACTGAAAACACACATAATAAGACACTTTTCTTAGAAAATTATGAACTAATATTGTCATTATCTTAGACATAATGATAGTCGAAGAAGAAACCATTTATATTGTTCTTTAGCAGTAATGTCTTACCACAGAACATTCCGACAAACCTGTATCTATAATTATAATTTGACAGGATGACTAGAAGTCACTTAACTACCATTATAAATGCATCACTATACCTTTAATTCTCGTGGCTACGTTCGGCGCCACAAAGGGACAACTCAGCATTCAATAGAATTGACTGTTCCCTTATTTTACGCGGAAGTGTACATTGACGATCGGAATTAGATTGTAGCGGGATTATTTCTGTATTTGGCATAAGGCCGATTCAAAAGGATTGTTAGGTAACCACCACAAACCGAATAGAAATGTAATAATTAAGATATTGTTCGCATAATTAACGGAGACATTTTGATTTAGTTTAACGCGGTTATGGAAAGCGGTGTTCGCTTTCAAGTCCAGTAATTATCTTCGATCGGCAATAAAGTACGTCTAGCACAATGTAGGTAAAGTATGTTGCTTGACACTGTAGTATCGACGTTGCTTTACTCGACTGTAGTACCTACCACTACCATAAGTTTTCACACGTAAACTCGCTAGCGGAAACGTACAATATTTGTATAGCATAGAATGAAATTAAGGTTCATAGAACACATCGGAAAGGGATGGTAACTGTAGACTTTTAGTCTCATTGTCAAACAGGCGTAAACCTTACGTAAGCACGTAACCAAAGTGAATCAGCTGCTTCGCTACGTCGACTCGGCTATGGCGAGGCGACGCCGCGCTTACGGCTCACCGGTCCCGAGGCGAGACGATTACGTTACGATTCTGATTAGTGTGCTTTGAAGTAGTAAGTTTCATATAAAGAAAAATGCACGGTTTGAGCTGATTCGGTTACGTTCCCTTTCCGAGTTGATAATTCGAGGGCATCATTCCATAGGGGCGTATACCCAAAAATGCCATTTTTTTTATTGCATTTTTGAAATCTAGAAGTGCGAATACACAATCTGGCTTGACACCCATATTTTTAAGTCTTATAGTTTTATTTATATTTAATAAAATATAAAGGGCGTATAACTTAAAACGACAAAAATAATTAAAAATACGTTATTTTTATCGAGCCATATAGGCGTACAGTAGATAATTATCACTTTTCTTAAGAATTTCTTGGTGCTTTTACAATACTAAGTTAAGTTAACCATTACAAAAAGAAAAGAAACCTTAGTCAAGTGTAAAATACAGCTTTTGTGTACTCTTATGTTCGTAAGAGCTGGTCTATGATTTAGTATTTACCTCATCTTATGATACGATTTAAATTGGGTTCAGGTTAGGACTACGAGCTGTTCATTTAATCTTTTCGTTGAATATTGACGTCGTCTCGCGGGGTATTCACTAGCCTTATCGTAAATTAAAATGTAATTATGCCTATAGTATAAATGGAACCATGTGTGATTCTAAAAGTCCAGTAATTCTACCTTAAGAGCCATTTCACATTTTTTTACAGTTTTCTGAAATTTCGGACGCAAAATTTACCATCTTAGGTAGTACTTAGGAATTTCTAAATACATGTAGAATGTAGACCAATCTTTCCCATTGTTACGAATGGAATTAGATTTTCAAAATATAACTTGATTGCTGTGTGGTGAGCTATCTCCCGCAACACGTTTTCTGAAAATCCATCGCAGAGCCATTTTCGGGCTTCAAATTCTACCATTTACACCAACAAATTTAAATGAAAAAAATACAGTAGGCATAGGACATATACTTTTGTTGTAACATACGGTAGAAAATTTTCGATTAATAACACTTTTAATTGATAAAAAAATAAAAACTTAAACCGGTTTTCACGGTTTTATATGGTAATTTTATCGCGAGTTTTTGGTTTAAATAAAGGTATTTATTACTTTTAAAATTATGCCATAATGAACTATGCTCTCTGGGAAATCTACTAATACAATGTTTTTTAATATTGCTTTATTTAATTTGATATAATACCATTTTCAATATCACTCAAAATCACAATAAATTACAATGCACAAACGTAGAACGATCAGTCGGGCCCGAGCGCCCTTAGAGGCAGGATCTGTGTCACTTTTTTCAAATTTTGAATTACGAAAATTCGTATTAAAAACCCATGTTTATACTACGACCACAACGTTTTCATTTTCTACAAATTATTTTCATCCGGTTTTGTTTATTATAAAATGTTATTAAATTCTTTTAAAATATTTTATTTGATTAATATTCAGCAACCATTAAATTAGATATATCTGATGACGTAAGTTTCTGTTCTGTAGCAGACACACTGAGTTATAAGTTGCGCGAAAAATGTGGTCCCCTCAATGCGCAAAGTATTCCCAGCCAACGTTCATGCCATCCTGATTTCGGAAACTGCACAAACCTCACATCTTATCTACTTCCTACCCCCTGCTCGGGTTCGTCCTTATTTGCAATTATAAGGTCAGTAAGGGAAGGGGTGGCGCCGCTATTTACCTCCGTAACGATTCCACTGCATTCGAAACAGTATTATAATCGATAGGTTCATATTATGCATACCACATCATCATGGGAGATTTCAACACTTACCCCGCGTACCTACCTCCCGATCCTCCAAACTCCTGCACATAGTCGATTCTGCCAGCCTACTCGTCGTACCGTTTCAAGCCACTCACCACAACGATGTAGGTGAGCACACTTGACTCGATTTCATTTATACCTCCAATCCTTCCCTGGTTTCCTCTCATGGCCGACTCGTCGCCGCCGGATTATCTCACCACGACCTTATACCCTTATCGTATATCCTCAAACCTCCTAAACCTAAGCCCAAGGTACTGTACAATGTACATGTACAGCTTCGCGCGAAACAATGTTAGCAAACTGAGTTCAGATGCTTCTCTAATCGACTGGAAACCTAAGATGGAGGCTCCCGCGGTCGACGAAAAGGTTAGCGTTTTTAACCGGAAATCATCGAACTTTACGATATTCCACTTTTGCCGATCTCTAGAAGTTCCTTGGAACTCTCAGTATTGGCAAATCACGACTATTTGACGTGTCGAATTCCATTGGTTTAGACAATCTCAATTCGCATTTCTTCACTAGCTCAACTTTAGACAAAAGACCAAACCTCAGACACTTGCTCACGTCGATGGTCTCGCGCGTCCCAACATTAATCCCTTGCACATATCTTCACTCACTGCGAGAAAAATCAAAAAGATCATCCTCCATCAAATCCAAAGCGTTAGACTGTGATAACATCTATCGCGGAATGATCGTCACAATAGTTGACCACCTTCTTCCGGCAATCACATACATAATATCCTGCTTATTGGATACCGGATACTTCCCCCTCCTTGTAGCGCAAAGTTTTCGTTCACCTTTTGCCTAAAATATTGAGGTCTTCTCTACCCAGTCACTTCCGACCAATCTCTATCCTTTCTTTCCTATCTAAAGTGTTCGAGGCCTATGTCCATGAGAATAAACGAAGAGTCAATCAAAATAACCTCTTGTCTCCCTTGCAGTCCGGTTGCAGGCCAGGCGATTGGCGACTTTAAGGCAGGCATAGAAGATACTAAAAATACAGCCCTAGTTGAGTTTTCCAATACCTTCAACATAGTCAATCGCGATATCCTCGTCTACATCCTATCCCATCTCTTGGTGTCTCCTAAAGCGCTGGAATAGATCTCTGTTTTAATTTTCTCCATCTTCTTCGTAAAATTCACCCTAATGGTTTAAACCGAAATCGGGATGTGCAACAGTAATTGCTCCTTCAAGCTGAGGGTCAAAGCTTACTTTCACACAAATACTTTTGCAGCATTATCTCCAGACTAGTTTTATATATACATATATATGTATATGTATGTATTGCGCTGGCACTGCTGCTGCTGCTGCGGAGACCCTCAAACGGCGGAAATACAATAACCTGATAGGTAATTGTATTTTTGAGCCGTTTGGGCGTTGAAACATTAGGCCCATGGGGTCCGAATACTCGCGCTTTGATTAAAGAGTTAGCAAAGCGCTAAGTCGACTCCACACGTGACCAAAAGGCTGGTTTATTTTTTGGCCAAAGAATTAGCATTGCCATTCAACGTGGCAATGCTGCCAGTCTTTTGGGCACGTTACCGGTTGACATCGATGGGTATGAATTTTTTGATGGTTTTTAACTTGTTTTTTTTTGTATATATTGTTTTTATCCCGTATTTGATTTTAGTTGTAAATAGTTATAATAGTAGAGATAATTAACATCAATTTATGAATGTAAATAAATATATGTTTACCAAGAAACTTTAAATGTATGTATTGTATTGCTTTATGTATATATATGTATTGTTTTGTTTCATGTATGTATGTTTATTAATTTAGCGTATCGATATACGTCATCATCAGCCGGTAGACGTTCACTGTTGAACAAAGGCTTAGAACGCCGCAATGAACGACAGCTTGCCAATTGCATCCACCGGTTGCCCGCAATTGTGACGATATCGTCAGTCCACCTGGTGGGAGGCCTGCCAACGCTGTCTATCGGTTCGTGGTCGCCACTCGAGAACCTTTCTTCCCCAGCGGCTATTGGTTCTTCGAGCGATATGGCCTGCCCATTGCCACTTCAACTTGCATATTCTGGAAGCTACGTCGGTGACCCTAGTTCTTTGGCGAATTTCCGTATTCCGGATCCTGTCGCGCAAAGAAACCCCGAGCATAGTTCTTTCCATAGCTCGTTGAGTGACTCTGAGCCTTTCCAAAAGGCCAACCGTTAGCGACCACGTCTCAGAGCCCTACGTAATCACATCGCATGCATCGATATGTGCATCTACCTAATATTTGTCTCCATATGGCTCTAAAGTCGCCTGGTAAAAAGTGCCTAAGGTATTAAGTTCGCCTTTGTATAATTATTTAATTTGAAAACTTTAAAATGGAGGAGGATATCAATTCGGATGTGTAAATATATTTTTTATGTATGTTCGGGCATAACTCCATCATCTAAAGATGGATTTGCAAAATTCTTTTTTTGTTGGAAAGTAGTTTATTTCGAAATAGTCCCATTGAAATTTCATGTCGATCTGATGATGATCTTTAGAGATATGGAACTGAACTCCTTACAAAATCATAGCAGAACTGTCGTTACCAGTAATATTGCCTAAGTAATTGTCGATGACTGACCACAAACTAGGAAGAAAGAGGGGGAGGTGGTGCCTTGTCCCCCCTCCTACCACTTTAATAGTATATATCGTGTGAGATATCGTTTGAGGGAGCTTTTTGTAAGGATTTCTAATACTAATCCTCAAAATGTCTACGGTGGATGAATTCTCGGCATCACTAAAAATTGTGAAATAAAAAATATAAAAACCGCCTTAAAAAATAGGAACAAATAAATAATATGATCAAATTACTAAAGAATTTAAAATATTTTCATAAATCTCGAATATAGGTATATTGTAATAACGATCAAGATTTTTTTGTCCGTCTCGTTTTTTGCGCTACACTGTTAGCATTATTTTTGTGTGGGTGTGTCACGCACACATGACAATTCTACCGAAATTCGAACGTCAAAATTTTGTGAAATGGCTCTTAAAATATTTAACAAACCTTTCTTACTACGTCTATACGCTCCCTGACATACATCAAGACCTATCGCAGCAATTGTTTTTTTCCAGCATTGTGTTAAGACCAATTTAAATTTGTTATTAGGCAGTTTCACACTTTTGTGCACTGCGGGCAGTTGTAGTATTCCAGCCGATTGAAATGGGTCTTAATCTCTCTACGCTAAACATTCAACTGATTTTTTGATAGATAACACTTTGATTTCGAAACGGTTACATTACCTAAGAATATTGTGAACCGTCTTCTTAATACGTATTAAGAAGACGGTTCACAATATGCCCCTTATACTATCCAGAACTCTAGAACGTTCTAGAGTTCTAGACAGTATATGGGGCCTTGTTGAGTAGTAACTGGTATATCAATGGTACCTGACAGCATCCTATATAGTGGTACGTACTGTACGCAGATATCTAAGCATCCATCCAAGCGAATGCTGGCTAACCATTGTTTTATTTCCCGTAAATACCGCTTTTCAAGAACATCAACTTATAGACAAATAGTCAAAAAATAGTCTTGGAATTAATGTTTTTTGAAATATTGGTGACTTCAGTAAACAACGAGAAAGCATAGTAGAGAACGTAAGTCGAATCGAAGTGGAAGAATACCGTATAAAAGGGGCTCTAAGTTTTACGCCTCTATAGAATTATTGGTGTTTTCATTTGTTTTGTCAAACCATATGGGCGTATAAATTAATTATTTCGAGATATAGGCCACCTAAAAATAATCCAGACGGTTATTAATTTAGTTTAAAGAATATCGATTAATTTACCGTCACATTATTTAAGATACAAGTAAGAAAAAAATTATACGCCCCAAAATGTATGGTGAGTTTGAGCAGATACTTGTCTAATATTCGTTACGCCATATAGGCGTAAGGACCAAAAATGCCATAAAGACATAAGCTACTTTCACAAAGTTTATACCATGATGTGTGTCACAATAATACATAATTTTCCTAAAAAAATCATTTCGATTCAACATCCCATTAAAAAGTTAGACAGTTTTTTGTTCCTCCTGAAAAGTAGCCAAAATTGGATACGCCCCTATGGAATGATGCCCTCGATATGTGTGCTATGCTATTATACAAGACACACAAACATAAGGCAAATACAAGACAAGAAATAAACAAGTATTCATAGCTGTTAAACATGCAGGACCGAAAAGGTTGCACAGTGTTCAGCACATTTTGAGGGTAGAACACCCAGCGCTGGTTTTCACTTGGCACCCCACAGTGACACACGGTATACCAAATTATAATTCCCCATATGACCGCTAGAGGCGCTTTATAGTTTACCTTAGGTACAAATATTTTTCGTGGTCGTGATCGAGTTTAAGTGTGAAAACTCATGGTAGCGGTACTGTTGCAGTTTGCGCCGTGCGATAAGCTGATACAAAGTGCATTTTGTCATTTTCTGTTTACGATATAAATTAAAATCCATTTCCCGTTCTACAACGGTGATTGAATTTAATAGTATTATTGCATATCATAAGCATTTATAGATCTATCTGTATTATAAAAATGAATTTCTGTTCGTTAGTCTCGCAAAAACTCGAGAACGGCTGGACCGATTTGGCTAATGTTTGTCTTGAAATATACGTGGAAGTCCAGGTATTGTTTAAATGGTAAGAAGGTGGTACGAAGTTCGCCGGGTCAGCTATCATACTATACAATTCAAATAGTTATATTATTATGCCTCAATTCTCCAAAAGGCAGGCAGAGATATTCCTAATACCTTAATTCACATTTCGCCAGTAAAAGATCCCGTGTAATAGAGGGCTAGCTTACCCTATTGCCATTAACCGGGAAATCCAGACTCCATGCTGCATCTAAATAACTGAATGGAATACAATCATATGTTAATCGAACCCAGGATTTAGCGCTCCACGGTCGCGTCCATCCACCAATACACCACCATACCTAGCATCATAGTTATTCTTAGATTGCCGATGTTTTTAATTCTAATAATTTCTATGGATAGTTTTGTACAGAGCTTAATTAACATAATTTAAGTACCTGTTGACTTTTGTTCGTACTTATGAAGACAAACAACACGAACTAGGAATAGAACTCCGACCGTCTCAGCGTCACGGCTCTCAAATGAATGAGATAACATCCTGTGTAGTGTTTACTAATTACTAGAACTAACTAAACTTTGTTAATGTATTTGGTAAACTTGTGAACGTACGGTACAATATAGTAAGTACCATTACCTTTTAAGATTGGATCAGAAGAATTAAAATGACATTGTAATTGCTTATTGCATACATAACATCACGCCTGTATTCCTCGAAGGGGTAGGCAGAGGTGCACATATAGTAGACCCACATTTCTCCAGTTTTGTTTTTTTTTTTAGGTCCCAATGTAACGGGGGGCGAGCCTATTGCCATCAACCGGGCACAAATCCAGACTCCGTGCTGCTACTGAGAATTACCTAATAGAAAAACTCAGTATCACTTTCCCCGACCCGGGATTCGAATCCAGGACCTCCTGCTCAGCAGTCGCGCTTAGCAACCACTAGACCAACGAGGCAGTCATTATTTATTGTACTAAAAAAAATCTAAATGAGATGTTATTAATTGCGTTTGTCTTTACTGTGATGCGGGCGCATAGGTGCTCATTCAATCGCATTTAATTAAAATATTTGGGCACCTGGGCTGGCAGCTGTTAAAAGCGGAGGGCTGAAGATCGAGCTCAGTGGCGTGCCATAGGAGACCTATGTTCAGCCGTGAACTGAGATAGGCTGATTATGATGAAGTAGAAAAGAGTCACGGGTGTAAAAACATGACGTCACGAAACGCGAACGCACAGCAGGCGGCGCATGCGTAAAACGCTACCAGTACTATCAACAAATTTTGAAAGTAAATGAGTCGAAGTAATTGACAGTAGCGTATTATTAATTCGCTTATCTTTTATAATCGTTTGTGCATCTACCTTTTCTATCTCTGCACTAACTGAAGGTTAGACTGGTAGAAAATGCTTAAGGCATTAAGTCCGCCTTGTGCACAACTGTACTTAAGTTTAAATAAATAATAATAACGACCTGTTTAGCGCAGAGGCTAAGCGATTGGACTGCTGCGCTAGGGGTTGCGGGGTCGATTCCCGCACGGGGCAAAACTGCGAACCACAGATGTTTGTCCCGAGTCTGGGTGTTTGTGTATGTGATATTTCATGTTTGTGAAACGCACCCACGACACAGGAGAAATTCCTAGTGTGGGGCGACGTTTTTTTTTTAAAAAATAAAAATAAAATAAATAAGTAGCGTACATCTTAAAACTCGATAATCTGCAAGACCCCTTATAAATCCCAACATTCCGAACGATTAAGCAACATGCAAAACAATCACATTATCGTCCAGTGTTCAGTTAAGCATCGATTGCGACAGGTTCGATTCCCAGTGTTGCCAACATATCGCCAGTAGATCTGCCAAGTGCCGTAAACACTTGTGCGGTCTAATGATATTGTTGTGACATTCTGACCCGGGATGGTGTAAATGTTGGCACAGTCTGGTTATGTACAGTTCGATGCGCAAGTTCTTGTTCAATTCGTAATTAGTTTAGTTTAAGTTAATCTACTACACACATAACATCACGCCTGTATTCCCCGAAGGGGTAGGCAGATGTGCACATAATATACTACACCCACATTTCGCCAGTTATGTTTTTAGTCCCAATGTAATAGGGGGCGAGCCTATTGCCATCAACCGGCACAAATCCAGACTCCGTGCTGCTACTGAGCATTACCTAATGCGGGAATCAAGCCCGCAACCGTTAGCGCAGCTGCCCAGTCGCTTAGGCACTGCGCCAATCAGGTCGTCAATAATATTCTGGTAAGATATACAGGTAACAGGATTGATGATGTATCTCTCATTAGTTAGGCTGAAACTGATACTAAGCTAGATCTGTTCAAACTGAGCACCATTAACAGCTGTAGATATGTGTTTAATAGTAAATGCTTGATTTATTATACACACATCATGCATATTATATAGGCTGAATATGCTTCTGTTAGATTTAATTTACTTTTTTTTGAGAAATGAATTGATCATCCATATTTTGTCTATACAATTATTGATAAAGAATATTACCAATGATTTTTTTTTTAAGAATATGTAGATAGGTACTTAATTAAATGGCCATCTTATTATATATAATCCCCACGCTTGGCAAGCGGCTTGGGGATCGCAGTTTTGATGTAGAAGTACATAAGCCACTGCTGTCTATCTTCTGGATTTTTCCTAAGTCGCCTCTTACGACACCCACGGGAGGTGGTCAATTTTAGGCTGGATACCATTTGCAGAATTTTATATATTTCGTTATTTCAAAATATACCCTTCATGCTTCAATGCCTTCGGACATATATTTCAAGAATAAATATTGTAATTATAATTAATAGGTAAAGGAAATCCTGTTAATTATTTATAGCCGACTTTCACTAACCGTAGGGTTTAAATTGAACCGCAGGACTGTACCGGTTACCTAACTGTGAGCGAGGAGTTAGAACCAACAGGTAATTAAAGTTTATCTGAACGCGTTCATTAATTTTCTAACCACTCTGGTATATTTCGTAAATATATTTGCGTAGAAATGTATTGTTACTTTATTTGTTATCAACCTAATATATTATTATTGTTCCGGAGTATATATAATTATTGTAACAGTATTTTGAAATATCCCAGGATCGTAACAAATGAAAATCCCTTGTCTCTGCCTACTCCGCTGGAAAACAGGCGTGACTTTATGTATGTTTAGTGAAACATTTTGTAAGATAATATTAAACAGATTAGAACAATAAAAGAGCGAATTTTACCCCACGGTTGGAGAAGTATAACTGTGAATGATGGTGATGAAAGAATAATGACAAGTGTGTCAAATAATATTACAGATGACCATTTTCTTGCTGGATATAATCGACGAGAGTGTATGAGGAATGTGATGCGAGTGAATGCGGCGATAGAAGTATGTCAGGATGGTAGTAAATGGAAATCCGTGGTCTCTGCTTACCCCTCTGGGAAATAGGTGAGACTATGTAATTTGTATGTATGTACTCTGGATATTTCAGATACCTTAAAAAGTTACCAGGGTTGACACAAATAAGATCCAGGCCGCAGAATTAAAAAACTAACATTCTTACTTTTCTCCTAATAGAATAGAAGATTCAGCTCGTAGTTTCACGGTTATCTCACTACTATGGAACTGAAAATTGAAGGATGAGTTTCGGACAAAGATTAGCCAGGCTTTGGAGAGAGCCGATGAGAGAGCCAATGTTAAATAAAAATCAAACAAAAAAAAAATATTTTCTAAAATTATTTGTATACTATTCAACTTGTTACCATACATTGTAACCTCACAAAACAAAATCAACAGCTCTGACTATCCTGTATCCTATTAACAGGCTTTTATTTGAATATGGCTCGAAGCCACTGTTATCTAAATATGGCGGCCTAAGCGAATCTAATCTGACATTTGGCCATAAAGGTTGGATTATATGGAGGCGTACGCACTCCAATGCAGATCTTATGTCAGATATAGCTGAGATGATTTTGATGTTGTTCTAAGTGGCCGATAGCTTGAAGTACCAGTTATGGGCTACTATAAGATGGCTATCTTACCAGTGATAGACGGCTGGTTATTCTTTGGTAATTAATTATCGGAGCTACGGTATCTGACATTATTAGACTAAATTGGTTTCGTTTTGTTTAAATGTATTTAGGAAGTGTCACCTAATCTTTAAGTTAAGGTACTCTTATGAGTTCTTACAATCATTTCGCGCTATACCCTACAACATCATATTGGATGCTTGGTCGGAATTCATAATTTACCTACCTAAATCGTGACATCAAACCAGAAAACCTTACAGCTTTTAGTATTGAGTTCTAGATCTTGAATGGCTTTTCCAGGTCTTGCAAGTTGCCATTAGATACCTAGAAAATAATAAAGATACCATAGAATAAATGCTCCAAAAAAATTTGTCACGTGACAACGTTTTCCATAATAATCTTACGAAGCATACAAAAGTACATGAATTGACAAACAATTTCGATAAGCAAAGGTAAAGGTAATGGCGTAATATCCAGAACAAATACAGTACTACACCCATAAATATTTATATATAATAACATACATATTAATGTATGGAACTATATTAAAAGCTTGAACTACATTAAACCATAACAATTAATCTTAATATCGTAAAAGTGCGCCTTGATAGCGGTGATCACCGCGCCTAGGAATTAAACGCACCGATAAATAACTTGCCCGGGTCAGCGCATGTACGCAAAGCTGCGCGGGCGCAGGCTCCCAGTAAATGTTGAAAGTCGACGCTTACTCATTTTGAAGGGGCTAAATTGTTGTTATGTAAGCATTGGTTATAAATGTTGTTGGAATTTGTTTTTGTTATCGAATTGATTATTGTACTGTTTGTAATTGATCAAAGCTATTAACAGTATGAATTTAGTTAAATGTACACGATGATTGTGTGCGGAATTTGTAACTTGATTTTTAAAATGTTTAGAAGCCTTGTTTACATTAGAACTGTGTAAATTCAAGTCTTTATTTATCAATACCTAAAACTTAATGTTTGTTTGTTTGTCTTCTACGCGTTCGAAAACCATTGATCAGATTGTAATAAGATTTTGGCAGGGTGTTCTAAGGATGGCCGAGAGTGTTTCTGGCCCAAAAAACTATATAATTACTAACCAAAATTCACGCAGACGAATTCGAGGGCATCAGCTAGTACTGAATTCAATTTAATAAAATTCTTAATGTTGTCCATCAAATATGCTATGTAAAATCTCTTCGCCAGAATGATTTGCTTAATTAGGTTTGTAAGAGAGAATAGAGCCCTATTACTATTACTGTATAATTATAACTTTTAATTCCGCTACAACGTTAATAATATCGATAAAGTAACACCTGCCAACCCTAATTTGCAAATACGGTGCGCCTGCGCATGTCCGCGCGTCGCGGCAGACTCGCGATTGTGGTCCTAACTCAGATAGCACGATAGCTTCGAGTTGCGCCGCCTTGTTTATGTGTACTCACCTTTATGTGAGTATATTGACGCGATTACAGATAAAGACCGCTTTTGAGACGGTAATGGTGTTGCTATGGGAACAGTGGGCTTTGATTGATACGTGGAAGATGGGCTTTTAGAATGGCTGTACAATTTATAAGGCAGACTGACATGTTTACATTGTTTTAACTTGGTCCAGAGGGTCTGTATAGAAGTTTACGTTTTACAGTTAGGCATTTACTAGCGATGAAAAGCACTACATTTTTAAGAAGTAGCCTATGTGTTAATCCAGGGTGTCAGCTACCTCCATATGAAATTTCATCAAAATCGGTCTAGCTGTTTGAGCGTGAAGAGGTAACAAACACACTCACAAACTTTCGCCTTTATAATATCAGTGTGATTAATAAGTGTGAGTAATATATTATTAATTGTCCATAATATTCAATAATAGCTAATGTTAACTTAACTTCCTTTCTCAGCCACTCCTTGTTCTTAAACTTTGTAAGACTAGTAAGAAATCTCTTATTATGACATTTATTATTCGCGGCTCGTAATCAAGTAGCATTGCGTATAAAGCCTCGCCTACAGCTTACAATCAGCGTAACTAGCTTAAAGATCATAGGTCTATAGCTTCATAAAAGTACCTAGGTGTAGGTACGGAGTTAATGTCTCCATTATTTTGTTATGGAGTCTAGAGTCTGGAGTTTGTGATCAAATACTTTTACAGATTTGAATGTAATCCTTTTGTACAAGCTTTGTAATTGATTTTGTAGCTTTTGTGTTAATAATATTTCTTTTGATTTTATCCTTATCTTAAGTTATGCTCTCATGGTGTTCTTTATTTCTGTGTCTTTATTCTGTTGCTATATTACCTCTTGTACAGTCAACTCCAAAGTGTTTCGGGTATTTATCAGAAGTAGGTTTTGAGACTGAACTATCAAGGATTCTTTGCTTATTGTTCGTTTCTTTATCAATTTTGTAAATCTCATTGTTTTATACAGTGGTATACATAATTATGTAATTTATTATATCATCAAAAACATGCTTACTAGTCTTTATAAACATAACATAACATCACGCCTGTATTCCCCGAAGGGGTAGGCAGAGGTGCACATATAGTCCACCCACATTTCGCCAGTTATGTTTTAGGTCCCAATGTAATAGGGGGCGAGCCTATTGCCATCAACCGGGCACAAATCCAGACTCCGTGCTGCTACTGAGAATTACCTAATGGAAAAATTCAGTAACACTTTGCTCGACCCGGGATTCGAACCCAGGACCTCGTGAGCAGCAGTCGCGCTTAACGACCACTAGACCAACGAGGCAGTCCTTATACCCACTACAAATACTCCTAACCTAACTCCATCTTTTATTATACTGGGCTTTTGATTTTAAAGTTATTGGGATTAATGTATTCCCGTCTACGGCTTGCGTACCTTATCTAGGTTAGGAAGAGGATGGGTACAATAAGGTACCGGTCTGAAGTCCCGCATAGTGACCCGTGACGTCACTTAGTCGTCTCGTGTCGACATCGATAAGCGATAACATCCGCCTCCTAACTGTGCGCACACGCAAGCCTGACGACAGAGAATTACGAGTAAAACCGAAGGTTTATTGATCCTCTCAATTGTATTATTAGACAAGGAAATGTAGTTATTATATTTTATGGCTTCGTTTGATTTATAAGCTGGATGTTATCGCATATCTTAGTTATCTACGGTTTGTTTATCTCTGTTTTCTTTCTATGCAATTATTCTTATTTTTAGAAATTTCGTACTACCCTCTTACCATGAAGTCTTAAATCAGGATAGTTTACGATCTGGAAGCGTAACGTCGCTATGTGTAATCTATCCTGCTTTAAGAGTTCATGGTAAAGGGGCTATTCTTCCTATCAAAGACCCGTCTGCTATCCTACCAATGCATAAGTCCTTGTCATTGTAGCTTTAAAGTTCCCCATAATCATTAATGTCATACTACCAATTTTCTCTGATATTCTATGCCTGAAATGGCATTGGACAGGGTTTTGTGGAGGAATAATGGGGAGGCCTTTGCCCAGCAGTGGGACACCGAACAGGCTACATAAAAAAAAATCTATGTCGATACTTCAATTTGTAAATGTGTCATACAAAGGCAATTTGCGCATCACTTAATACGCATAGGACCTACACAATGTTCAGACATAATGTGCTTTTAACAGTTAGAACAATGTCTACAGCAGATGAAATACCGTTAGGTTTCTATCGATCTTCTGTCTTCCATCTTATTATGGCGAGACGTTTTTATCTTCCCCTTGGTCATCGCCCTAGATCACCAGGCCTTGAATCCTGGACAAGCTCCTATTAATTATCCTCAAGAATGACAAACCTGATCCCGTTGAGGTCTCGTTAAGTTCCCGTATTTTGTCGTCGTCACGCGGTCGTCTCGTCGATGCAACACGCGATAATGTCTCGTCTGCGCAGACTCAGAAGCGTTACTGTAACTATGCATCGACTTGTTGCTCTTCCAGCTATGCCTGTAAGACTAAAATAACATAATTTTTATATTCCGTCATGGTATTTGTAACGTCAGTCACTAATATTATAAAGGCGAAAGTTTGTGAGTGTATTTGGGTGTTTGTATGTTTGTTACCTCTTCACGCTCAAATGGCTAGACCGATTTTGATGAAATGTCATATGGAGGTAGCTGACACCATGGATTGACACATAGGCTACTTTTTATCACGAAAAAATATAGCGGGTAACACCGCGGGGCGCAGCTAGTTTATCATATTTTATTTACCGTATGAATTTTTAATATTTGTTTTGTTTAGGTATTTTTGGAAACGTGCCCGAGTGATCGTACCGACATGAAACCTGTACCCTTACCATGAACTCTTAAAGCATGACATTTTTCGATGTGGTAGCTAAAAAAAAGGGCGTGTTGTTGTACCTGTTTTAGTTCAACTTGGGTATTTAAGACGATAGCTGTAGCAAGCTAGGAGACCCTATAATAAAGTATTTATAACTATAGATCATTAGTAGGACAGTCTTCAAAGAAGCAAATATATTCCTTGTTTAATTTAACATAATCGAGAAAGCGCATGCGTGTGGGCCGAACAAATGTATATAATCAAGTATCTTTTAAAGTGCGTAGGTTATGTCTCGTTAAAGTTATCGGTCGTCACGTAGTCGTCTCGTCGACATGGACGCGATAACGTCGCATGCAACTGCGCACGCGCAGGGTCAGTGTAAGCATGCCGGTTGCGCCGAGTGTTTATTGATCCTGGGGATTATGGAGTGTCATCATGATAGCTTTGTTATGTGGATGAAGAATGACCATATTAGTGTGATCCACTGGTTTTGAGTTTATTGAAAGTATTTGTTAGGTTTTGTTGTAACAGAAACTGGATATGGCGAAAATAGAATCATTTTTTTAAATACCACGTAAGTACAGCCTGTCTTTGGATGGAAAGATGGTTAATCCATCTCTCCAAAGACAGCAGAAAATAAAAAAAAGAATGACGTCACACGTCGTAGGTCCTATGAATGTACAATAGGCTGGGATTAACGGTTTCTGATAAAGCTAAACACCACTACCTACCCCTTTCGGGATATAGTCGTGATTCTTTCTCAGTACGTAGTAATATGTATACTTAGATTAAAATATTCTGTCTATACTACTTAATATCCGAATACGTAAAGGGATATAAATCCTGACTCGAGACTCGAACCCCGCTCGTTAACAGACATAAAATAAGGTTGTGGATGACACCATCACATCCAGGTACAGTAAAGTAACCTAAAGTGCAGACATCCGACCTTTGGGTCGTGACTTCGACTACCTTTAGTGCCTGATCGATGCTGAACCTGTTCAAAAACGACCATATTTAGCTCATAATGGCGCTTTTATAATAAAGTATTGTTAAGCTAGTTACTCACTAGTGAGCTGTAACTATGACCGATCAGCTATACTATTCTGACGCAGCGTTGGCAGGCCTCCCATCAGGTGGACCGACGATATCGTCAGAATTGCGGGGCAACCGGTGGATGCAATTGGCAAGCTGTCGTTCATTGTGGCGTTCTAAGGGGGAGGCCTTTGTTCAACAGTGGACGTCTTCCACCTGATGATGATGATGATGCTATTTTGAAACACTAACATATTCTCCCACGTCACCAAGCTATGTGCTAGTGTCTTCGATCAACGATATACTAGATTAAGGATTAAGAATTAAGTCATATCGCTTAGGCGGCCGAGAAAGCTTCACGTAAATACATATATGTATTTTTTCCAGAAAGAACTTAAAACCTGTTGGTAGTACGGTAACTCAAGTTAGTCAAGGTTAAGCTGCGCCTGCTAATGTCGGCCCTTAGATGGGTGACCATTATTTACAATTGTGTCAATCCTCTATGTTGGACAGCATGTTAAGTAATCAGCTCTGGTGGTTTTTAGTAAATCTTAGATAGTGGTTGCAGGTTTTTGGAAGCTGAAAATACAAAGCCCTGTCAAGCAGTCTTACCAAGGGCATTATTTTGTGGAGAACGATTAGGATACCTCGTTTGTCTGATTCACTAGCATCGAATTCTTCAATACTTGTTGGTTTAGGGTAAGTATTCCTTCTTCTGCTTATCGTGTAGTTGATTAACAACCTGGTGTCTGAGTTTAAACTGCCTGTAGGCCTCTGACATGGCTTTACACACTAGTCAAAAATCTCACAAGTGTGCCTGTCCCGTCACGATGTTTTTATCAATTAATAACTAATTTATAGTACGCACATGAGTTAAAAAGACATTGGTGCGTACCGGGGTTTGAACTAGCGACCTTTGACTTAACAGTCCAACGGTCATACCACTTGGCTATCTACTATTAGTGTGTAAGCAGGTAGCTACTCCGACCCTAGTCTTTTTACAGATCATTACAATTTTCTCAAATCATAATAGCTTATATGTAGAACCTAATTCATAAATTATAACCTAAGTCATTCTTAATTTAAGTTACTGATTAATCAATGCAGTTATGTTTGATCGGCTCCACATGTTTGCATAAGATGCTATAAAATAAATAATCTCTTTATAAGTTGATACTGTAATTTACAACTCAATCTTATTAAACAATTAAGCCTGGACTTCAGCGATGTTATTTGCTCGACTTTATTGAGCCGTAAAGTTATTTTATTCAGTCGTTATAAATGATAACTTTATTTGTCAATAAATTAAATATTTATCAACATATTTTCTCATTAGCTTAAGATTTTTATTTTATAATATGCAGTTGCTTAGAATCGGAATCAAAATCGTCAATAAATTATCCAAAATTGATTCTACATTAACGGTATTTACTGATTGTCTGCCTCGTCTAGTGGCCGCAAAATTGGACTGTTGAGCATAAAGTCCTGGGTTTGATTCCCGGGTCGAACAAAACGTTTTTGGGTGTTGATTCTAGTTGCAGCACGGCGTCTAGATTTGGGCTAGTTACTGGCTATGAGCCGTAGAGCGCGAGGTCCTGTGTTCGAATCCCGGCTAGGGCAAAGTGTTACTGCATTTTTCCATTAAGTAATTCTCAGTAGCATCACGACGTCTGGATTTGTACCCGGTTGATGGTAACTCGCCCCCAATTACATTGGGCCTTATAACATAACTGGCGAAATGTGTGTGTACGTATAGTACACACACAGGCGTGATGTGTATGTGTATAGGTTTGATGATAACGTATTGAGTACTTACGTGGTAACTATGTACTTTTGAAACCTGTCTGCTTAGAGGTGCAGCGGCCGACACAAAGAGCTGGAATATTTCACGATAGTCATAAACAACAATAATGTTTGTGGCGAGTCTTTATTATTTATATTCATTATCTTACTATCGCCTGAAGGTATGCATAAAACATAGGTTATGACGGTCTGCGGAGAAAAAGGAGCTTGGTTCGAATACTGGCCGAGTGAAATGTTTCGAAGCATAAGATGTGGGTAAACTTTAATTATAATAAGTTATTAAAAATATTTTTGGACACAAGCTTTTAAATCAAAAGTAACATAATATTGTATTGTCACCAAATCTATTTAAGTATGCAAAATTTCATTTCAATCAGATGTCAAAAAGTGGTTCTTATTTTGATTGCAAGATTTGACCTCAGCAAACTCATATACATACATACATACAAACATTGCTGGTTAAATAAAAGCCTGTAAAAATAGCTTCTCAATCTGTAGTTGTTCTTTCTTTGCTCCATTTATCTACAACAACATACATACAACATAACATCACGCCTGTATTCCCCGAAGGGGTAGGCAGAGGTGCACATATAGTACACCCACATTTCGCCAGTTGTTTTAGGTCCCAATGTAATAGGGGGCGAGCCTATTGCCATCAACCGGCACAAATCCAGACTCCGTGCTGCTACTGAGAATTACCTAATGGAAAAAACCCAATAACACTTTGCCCTACCCGGGATTCGAACCCAGGACCTCGTGCTCAGCAGTCGCGCTTAGCAACCACTAGACCAACGAGGCAGTCCATTTATCTATCTAATAAAAACTGTGTATTTTTGGCTCTACATATAATACGTTTAGTAAAAGTTTGTTGTTTCTTGCGTATTCTTCTCTATAGGAATGGCATTCGAACCGAGCAACTAACTGACGTTTCATAAGTGCATACAAGTAGTTTACGTGTAATGAAAACGTATTTTTTTTTAATTTATGTAGTTTTTAATTATATCCGTATCTGAAATCAGAATAAACAGTTAGCTAAGAAAAATATAAATAGGTACCTATTAGCTGCGCCCCGCGGTGTGACCCGCTATATTTGTTGGGGTAAAAAGAAGCCTATGTGTTAATCCAGGGTGTCGGCTACCTCCATACCAATTTTATCAAAATTGGCCCAGCCGTTTAAGCTTGAAGAAGTAACAAACATACACACCCACAAACTTTACAATAGTGCGCTTGCTACGCTGAAAAATTGCAAGCACAACTAACATTATGCTAGATACCTCATTAACTTGAATAAGTTAACAAAACATCTTTCAAATCAGTTCTGCAAGGCATAAATTGTATCCCACAGTTTATGGGACATTATCAACCCTGTAATACGTAGATAACTATCTAGTACACTTAGATGATAGCGGTTGTGCCCCATTCGCGGGAATTATGCCCCGTGTACCAGGTTCAGTGCCGTGTAAGACATTCTTTACAGTTACTTTATGTCACACGTTATATAATGAGGTCAGATTAGGGTTGGGTATAAGGAAATGGTTATTATCGCCTTATGTGGTGCTAAGAGGTTATTATAGGATGTAAATAGGTGTTTATGTGGTGATTTCTGGATATAGTGTCAGCGGCTGGAGGGTTATTAGTGGTTGGCTAATGGGTGGTAGGTGCGGAAGTTAATAACGCTTTGTTTTCTATTGTTTTAGTTCCAGTATTGCTATTTGTAATGCTTGTTTCTGACCAATGGCTAATCATTCTTAGGTGATACTCAATAATCGGAAAAGATGGGCAGCAGCGTCTTCTGTAACTTCACCACCAATGCTGCGAGTTGTTCATCAATCATACGATAAGAAGAAGAAGAACGGTGCATTTTATGATAACCAAAACCTTCCACTACACCAATAAGCTGCCCATTCCCTAGATACTAAATATACTTTTAACAGGAGTACGATTATTTAAAGCAGGTCAGCCTAGCACTTACGACTATCTTACAGAACAAAAATAATTCGCAAAAGAATCCATATAACTTTATGAACCCTTTTAACATTGCCTACGACAAAGTCAGAGATTTAACAAACTACCCAAGATACGCGCAATCGAGCATTGCTCAGTTTCGGACTCACACACTGTGAGCCTAAACTGAGCAATGCTCGTAAGCCTCTGTCATTTATAATAAAGAATTTTCTCATTTTCATTCTCACAACGCGTGATTCATCTCAACTCTGTCAATACTTGATGGCGTGTCGAATCTCTCAGCGGATTCAGAAGCGAGTTCGAAATTGAAGTCTAGAATAGAACGGCTGCTTTCAATCCAAAAGGATAATATAAAATATATAAAGGTATGTAAACGATTGGACAATAACATCATCATCATCAGCCGGAAAACTGTTGAACAAAGGCTTCCTTAGAACGCCACAATGAACGCCATCTTGCCAATTGCATCAACCGCTTGCCCGCAATTCTAACGATATCATCGGTCCACCTGGTAGGAGGCCTGCCAACTGCGTCTTCCGACAATAACATACAAACCGAAGTATATATTAAGTATCTAGCCTCCAAACTGTAGCTACAGTATCCACATTCGCGTATTTACAGCGTCGGTCCCCTATAAACTGTGGCCGAGTCTTAAACCAGTCTTATCTCGTACAATAAGATTCCGCCGTCAAAAGTCAAAGAGCACGCGCCTCGGCCTTCCCAAGCGTTCCTAAGTGTTAGGACATTGTGTTTTATTTAATTAGAATAAGTAACAAGCTTCGAAGTGGAGTTGAAGTGAATGGTACCCTGATTTGGGAAACTTTAATCATGTCTGACTGTATACTCCGAAATGGTAGGCAGATGCGTAGGTCTTAATGGGAGTGAGTCTATTCCCATTACCCGGGCACAAATCAAGACCGGTGCTGCTACTTTGAATTAACTGAAGTAGTATTACCAGGGAATCAAACGTAGGATCTCATGCTCCGCAGTCGCGCTGTGCGTCCACTAGACCAAAGTGCAATCGATAGATCAAATAGAAAAGAATATGTACCTATATATTGTGCTTCATTGTGTTAGGTATATTGTCCTTTATTGTGTTAGGTATATTGAACGATACACGCTTGGAAAGCCTTTTTAAATATTCCTTTTTCCACCTCAGCCTATATTTCTTTCATGATTCGTTTTGCTGACAGTTATCATATTATGTACAAACGCAGATATATTTATAAAAAAATGTCACTGAAAATCACATTCAACACGGGATCAACATTTTACTACGGTAATTATCTAAAACCATGTTATTCTAAATTACAAAATTAACAAAAATACGTGTTTCACTCTACACCTAACTTACACACTACGTGAAACGTAGGTAGACTTAAAACCAAACATAAGCCAGAGAGGCAGCGACTTTACATCATACATGCCCAAACCTGTACCACCACAACTGCTAACCTCCGAAGAATATATGCGGCTATGTATGTACGTAATTAGAATGTCCGTGCCATAACTTAGGGCGCAATAAACGGCATTAGATTTAACGCTAATGTTGCCCACAACAAATCAAATGCACCGCACTATGTTATCTACTGGACAATATTGCTTTCGGATAAGGAGGCCTATTCATGGGAAGGTTAATAGTCGTCGTGAGGAGTCGATATTTGAACGTATGTAACGTATGTACGTATGAACTGCTAATAAAATTCGTGTTTAACTACAACAATAATTGTAAGTAAGAAAAATAATTCTGTGAACATTGTAGAGACTTTATGGTTCAGTTAGATAACACGTCGTCGACTGAAAGATCACATCATTACAAATTAAAAAAAAATATATTTTACGAATACACTAGGCATTGCAAAGACAGATATAAATATTAATACCTACAACCTAGTTATTTACAGCATAATAAACTTTTTGTAACAAATATTACTTACATTTTGACAATCAATATAAAATAAATCGTAAATAATCTTGTACTAAAAAGATATTCACTATGCAGCTATATATAAGCAACTTTACAGTTTCATAATCCTGCAACTCTGTAGAATCTCGCACGAAATAGCAAACATTAAACCCGAATGGAATATTGGAATAGTTATCAAAAATCTTATTTAGTACGATATTTGTTCCAGACAACAGACTCCGATTTGCATGCAAACTGATCGCTGGGGTGTATTTAAGTTTAAAATAGTCGTCGATAAGTGTCGCAATGTCGAATCGCACAGTGAATGGGATGTGGAGGCCCGCGGGAGAGCGCAGGTTCGATGCATTCGCAGAAGGGGACAGGATTAATGGAGTCGACTGTGATTAAATTTCTGCATTAAATTTTTTGTTGGATAGACTGAATTTGAATTATGAACAAGGTTTAAATTAGGAATTTCATGAAGAGCATTGAGATTAGAATTACATAGCAAATATTACTTAGTTACGACGTAGATAAAACCGATATCAAAGTACATTTATAAAGGAGTGCCGATTTTATACTAGATTCTTTTAAAAAAACGTCGCCCTACACTAGGACGAAGCAAAAAAGTCTAGAAAAATAAACAGTACCTCACGCAAGACGTTAACTATCTAAGGTAGCTGACACCCTGGCTCAACAGCATTTTCATCCCAAAATGTAGCGGGCAACGACGCGGGGCGCAGCTAGTAAAGCATAATGCTGAAGTATCTACTAACTAACACTATAAGGAGGTTGTGTCCACACACTACAAATGACGATAAGGCCTTAGTGAAGAAAAAAATTAAATTAATTATTAATTAATTAAATTAACGTACCCATACTGATATTAGTAAGATATAAGATCTTTCTTCTTGAATGCTATGTTTTTTTGTGATTACAAAAGCGCCTATTCCATTCATGGCAGTCAAATAATTCCTTAATCTAGTCTAGACAGCCCGTAAAAGTCTGATGTCTGCACAGCGAATTATATAATGAATAATAATAGTCACCGTCATTGGTAGACGGTGTTTGAATAGCATCTATCTTGTACCTTATAATTGTCTCGGCTTAGGCTTTAGTATTTCATCGTTACATGGACTTTTAACCATCTCATGTGGAATATAAGACGTAGTGTATTTCTGTGAAGGGAAAAGAACAGGGGAAGCATTGCGACGATGTAAGAAGAAGAAAAGTAATGCTAAAGGTTAATGTAGGTTAAGGGGGAGGCCTTGTTTTAACAGTGGACATCGTCATCTTTAGGTTATAAGTTAATTTGATTCACTTGAGTCTTCGTTAACTTAATTTGATTGTGTATTATGTTTTTGTATGGCGAAAAATGTAGGCGAAATATGTGAGACTATACTTTTAGAAAACCTATGTCTGTTAACACCATTATTTCAAGCAAATTAACTATTCCGTTCTTAGTCCGGCTGATGATGATGAACGCAAAATGTGGCAAGACTATATCACCATACAACTTATTCATTAGGAAATTATGGCGTAATGAAAACTACAGAATTGGGTCAGTAGATAAATCTTTGTGTAAGAAAATGTAAAGAAGAAAATTCCTAGTTTATACCACGGGCACGGCTGAGATGTCGAGACATTTTCTAGGTCATAAGTCTTCACTCAATTCTGAGATAAGTAAACTGAATTTTCTGAGCTATTTCACGATTTCGCCTAAGTTTTGCTTTACAATATGTCTGTCGTCTACTCTGTTTTGAGGACAGGCTTGTGTGTACTTTATTTTATAGAAAAACTAGCTTGAGTCTACAGGTTTACACAGGTTTTTTGGTATTTCATAAAAGAAGGGTAAGGGTTTCACCTATCTCCATAGAAAAAATCGTTATTATTGGTTTAGGAAATGAGGAGAGATAAGGACACACACAGACAGCACCAATAAACTTATAAAATACTAGCTTTTGCCCGCGGCTTTGCCCGCGTTAAGTAGCCTGTCCTTTCTCGGGTCTTAAACTTTCTACAAGCCAAATTTCATCAAAATCCGTTCAGCGGTTTAGCCGTTAAGGCGTAACAGACAGAGTTACTTTCACATTTATAATATTAGTATGGAAGTATGGATTTTAAAACCGAGTCAAAGAAAATAAGATGATTATTATTTTCATAAAATACTATAAGCCAGTCCGTGAGATTAATAAACGATGTAATCATCTTTCATTAAGATGGCTGCCTGGACATATTTGTGTAAATAGTGACGTCACTATGGGCCATGGTTTATTTTATGGAGTTCGTATTGTCCGTGTTTCCGAGTCATATCTTCTGCCTGTCGTATTCTGCTTATTCAATGTTGTTAGATATTTTTTTGGACTTTGAACATCCTACAAAAGTCTCGCCACACTAGGAATTTCTCCTGTATCGCGGGTATTGAGTTCTTGAGTGTTACTGGGTTTTTTCATTAGATAATTCTCAGTAGCAGCACGGAGTCTGGATTTGTGCCCGGTTGATGGCAATAGGCTCGCCCCCTGTTACCTTAGGACCTAAAACATAACTGGCGAATGTGGGTGTACTATATGTGCACGTCTGCCTACCCCTTCGGGGAATACAGGCGTAATGTTATGTAAGTCTTGTATCATTTTTTGTCTGCCTCTGGTCCAATGCTCTGACACTTTAGCATTATAATCGATGTCATATCAGCGTAACAGAATTTTCTCCAACGACTTTTATCTTATCTCGTGTATAATTGAGTCAGTCTTTATAATATTATGCTAAAGATATTTGAATATCTTTGAACATTTATAGTATTTACACCTACTTAACCTCCACTTGAGACGTATATACGAATTATTACAATAATATTAAAAAAAATAACAGCCTATAACTGTCCCACTGCAGGACAAAGGCCTCTTCTCGTATAGAGAAGGATTGAGCATTGATCACCACGCTAGCTCACTGCGGGTTGCCGATTTCGGATAATTAAATCCAGGTTTCCTCACGATGTTTTCCGTCACCGTTAGTCAGTGGTGTCTTAGAATATCTAAGAAAGTATTTATAACATTGAAAAAGTCACATTGATACTTGCCCGGGTTTGAACCTGCAACCTTGTGCATACACATCCGGTAGGTTAACCACTAGGCCACCACGACCTTAATAATACATAACACGGTACATACAATATTAATGTACCCACATTTTTATATTTCCATTTTATTAGATAGCCAGACACACTAAATAGTGGGGTGACATCGGGGCCCCTTTTTCAGCCAGTTTCAAACGTCCCTGTTTTAATGAGCTCCTATAAAGTAACAACTTAAACCTTAATCTTTAAGAGCCCCTTAATTGTAGTTATCTGGATTTTTTGCGATATCTTTCTTGGCGTAATTTAGATACTTAAAAAGATGTCCTCAAACTTTATTTCCAGTTTACATATAAAAAGGGAGATGCCTAGTGGTATCCTCCCGTGGATGTCGTACGAGACGACTAAGGGAAAATCCAGAAGATGAGCAGCAGCCTCTTCTGTAACTTCACCACCAAGCGTGCGATGCCCAAGCTACTTGCCAAGAGTGAGGATTGTGGCAAACCCCCCACTCCAAGGGGGGGGGGGGGGCTTTGTTCAACAATGGACGAGTTTCGGCTGATGATGATGATGGTATAAAAAGGGATACAGCAAAATTGTATACAAGTTTTCCACCATCATCTATGTCTGTTAATTACCATATCTTTGGTGTCTCTCAGTCTGGTAATTAGTTCGTTTTATTTCTATATGTTTTTGGGTTCCGTACTCAAAGGGCAAAACGGGACCCTATTACTAAGGCTCCGCTGTCCATCTGTCCGTCTGCCACCAGCCTGTATCACGAACCGTGTTAGTTAAACAGCTTTGAAATTTTCACAGATGATGTCTTTCTGTTGCAGCTATAGCAACAGATACTAAAAAACAGAATAAAATAAATATTTAAGAAACTCCCATACAACAAACGTGATTTTTTACCGTTTTTATAAATAAATAGCTGCGCCCTGCGGTGTTACCCGCAACATTTTTTCCATATAAAATTTCGTCAAAATCGGTCTAGCCGTTTGAGCGTGAAGAGGTAACAAACATACAAACACACTCGCAAACTTTCGCCTTTATAATATTAGTGTGATGGTACAGAACCCTTCCTGCGCGAGTTCAACTTGCACTTGATTGTTTTTAATTTTTTATCTCTATACTACTCCTTTCATTCCCTGTGTGCAGTTTGCAAAACTTATTTATATTATATTCATTACTATAACTCTAAATCGACGCGCGGTAAACCGTAGAACGTGACTCGGACCTCTCAGTCGCACACGGCCGCTATCTCCTTCATACATTCTGATCGTGTGATAGATGCGATTGCGCAGATTTCGGTGCGGTTCTCCGTAAGAAATTTGATATTTTCCCCCAGTTTTCGATATCTTGTCAACGATTTATTTAGATGCGCTCTGTCCCTAAATTCTATCGGCCAATAACGAAATAAAATTTGTATGTAAATATGTCTTACTAATAATAATTTGATTAAATATTGATTATGTTGGTTGATTTCTTATTAATCTTGATTAAATCTAAAAGTACTTAATTAAAATTATTTGTTTAAGATATTAATTGAAGAAATACCACCAATACTGCAAGCCCCAAGCCGCTTGCCAAGACGAATGGGGATTATGGCAACCCCCCCTTACCTAAGGGGAGGATTTTGTTAAACAGTGGATGTGTTCCGGCTGATGATGATGATTAATTGAGGTAAGCTATTAAGATAGTCATCACATTATATTATACTATACCCTGTCTACCGTTACTAAAAAAAAAGTTCTTTTCGAGAATCTAACCCGAGTCCTTAAGCACTAAAGGTCAAACCCATAACCACTCACAGTCACCTCAGTCCCTAACAGGACCTCAACATGATTGAACATGGACCTTTACCCTTATGTAACGAGTGTCGACAGCTCATCACTATGGCACCGCCCTTGCCGTGTTCGACTCGAACCTGAGACCCTGTCGTCTGGGCTCACGAGGGCGGACCGCTATCTGATCTCTTTATACTTCCTGTTATATGACTCATTGATATGAGAGATATTTAGGAGAATTTTAGCATGAATTTTGATATGAATAATAAGGTTTTTTTTTACCCGACTGCGCCAAGGAAGGTTATGTGTTGGTGTGTATAAGAATGTTCCTTGCGTGAGTCAGAATTTTTGGGTTTTCTAAGAAATCTTTTGATCTTAATCTAATTACCTCATGGTCACATATTTCTGTCCGATTTGTATAAAATTGCCCGTCAACATCTATAGAAGCGTGGATGACCGGCGTAGGTCTAGTGACATGGTAAAATTATAAGGATGCTATATTAGCAACATAACTTTTGAGTGATATTGGCTGTTACTATCCATAAAACAATTTAAAAAAAATTGTTGATTGACTGGCTCGTTGGTCTAGTTTTCACCTGCGACTGCTGAACTTGAGGTCCTTGGTTCGAATCCTGGGTCAAGCAAAATGTTCCCAGGATTTTCCATTTGGTTATCCTCAGTAACAGTACGGAGTCTGCATATGCGATTGATGGCAATAGACTCACTCCCTAATACATTGGGATCTATACATATAACATAACTGGCAAAATGTGGGTGCCTCTGCTTACCGCTTTGGGTAATACCGGAGTGATGTTCTTTTTATGTTGTGTAGGCTAAGAAGACTGAGACATGTCACTGTACTAACATCATTGTGATCATATTGTACAAATGTAGGCTGAGTTTTATAATCTCCAATAACCGGAAGAATTTAGAGAACCAATACATCACCCACTCAGTCTAAACTAATCCATAACAATACGGCCGGAAGCCTCACAACACTGCTCATCCACTATAAAAGTTTATTATAAATAAACACGCCCACGCTCATATTTTATTCACTGTCACCGTTTCAGAATAACAGTTTATTCTGCTATAGGCCTATAGGTACTGCAAGCTGTATGACGTCATCTTACAGGTCAGTGGCTTTCAACCTTCTTAGTTTGTGGACGACTGAATGTGTGAAGAAGCTTTAAGCCCTCTATCTTGTTAAACAAGGATGAAAAAAAAGTTTATAAGGTTATTACATACATTTTCAAGCAATTAACTTATGATCAACCTATTAGTAATTTAGTTCCTATATTATGGCTAGTTGTCATTAATTGTGGCGTTCTAATGGGGAGGGGGGTCTTTGTTCAACAGTAGACGTCTTCCAGCTGATGATAATGATGATTGTTCAAAAGTTCCTGGCCAGTGTTACCTAAGACTAGACATTCAGGGAGGAGATAAAATATTTTGCGAGAATTGTACAAGCTGTTTACTTTATACCCTCATTCTGATAGTGGTATATAACGGCAGAACTACAGGGCCGGAGAGATATTAGGCGCAGAAAGAATTGTCGCAGACTACAGCAAATGCTGCTTAATCTTGCAAAGCTATTAATCAACGCAGTAGGTATTTAACTAACTACCTTCCGATAATATTTTCCTTGGCTTTCCACAGCCCAGCTGCACATGCGTTGAGAACCACTGGCACGCACCAATAAAAAACGATCGGACGCAATAAATTGGCGTATCAACTCCAACGTTCTTAAAGAAACCGAGATATAAGATATATGAAATTAATATCTGAATCCTCCCAGATCGCTGATAAATCTGAATGTGTTGAGAGAGAAATTTATTGAGGTTTATTTAAATATTACTTTGTGATTGTAAACGTGGAGGTTTTGGTACTCAATGAGTTATGAGGTCTTGTATTGAGAGGGTAAAGTTTCTGCTCTATCGTTTTTGTTGAATCATTTTTAAATTTTGGGGATGAATGGGCAAAAGGTGATTTTGAAAATAGGCTTTTTATATTATTATTATGAACCTATAATTAGTCCGACTGCAGGGCAAAGGCCTTCCTACTCTCTTTTATACATACATCTCTTCATACATAGAAGAATTGAGAATTGAATCCATTACTATATATATGTCTGCTGGAAGAAATTTCTTAATGAAATAAGCAGTACCTTTGTAAATCATGTTTCTCTTCTTCTTTTTTACTTTTTATATTGTGTGTACATAAATTGTTAATAAATAAATAAATTTGCATAGGTATATATTTGTATTGTAATTTGTAAGTATACTATGTGCGGTAAAAATAAATCGTCCATAAACATTTAGCTGCTCCACTAAGCTTCTGTTTAACAACTGCATTCGTGTCTATCCAAAGAGATATTAACTAACAAATTGGTAGAAAGCATTTATTATTTGGCAACACAATTTATGGCGGGCCAGTCAAGGTCAGGGCGAGTCAGGAAGTTACGCCTTTGTAATAAAAGTTAAGTACAAGGCTCGGTAATAACTTGGCCATCTTACTATGCTTTGGATTGTAGTACATAATTTTTCTCAAAATAATAAACGTATGTACTAACCTACAGTCGGGTCGCGGAATATGTTATTGGATTTTTTCATTAGGTAATTCTCAGCAGCAGCACGGGGTCAGGCTTTAAGTCCGGTTGATGGCAATAGGCTCGCCCCTATTACATCGGGACCTATACATATCACGCGAAATGTGGATGTACTATAGATACACCTTTGCTGTGGATGGCGATGATGACGACGAGTCAGCAGAGTGTGACGTCATGCTGTGGAGGATAATGAAGAGTTTATACGTATTGCATTAAAAGAATTTCGACCAGGACACGACCAAAAGTTTCCTCTCCGCTAAATACTGCTCGTAATGCACATTTAAGGCTTAAATTGTATTTTACGATGACATTTAATCATGGCGTCATTACAATTTTACATTAGACACGCTCGACCGATGATTAAGCGAGTTTAGAGCGATTACAGTCAAGACTAATGGTACTTATCGAGGCTGCCGTTAAGGATCTGTTAACAATTTATGTGGAGTACTTAAATTTATCTGTCGGCGTTTTTACGGACAATTGTTTTCTCTTAGCGGATTTTTTAAGAAATGAAAATACTGGGAGGCATCTTTGAAATAGCTGTTTCAAGCTAAATTTGTTTTCTTATATTATAATGTAGACTGTTACTTTGTTTTTTTTTAAGGAGAGTTAAACACAACTGATTATGCTGATCTCGTAAAGAAATGTTTTACAAATACCTAATATTAAATTATTACTGTCTAAGAAATAAAAAACAAACTTTGCTAAACAATACAGCATTCTCGCGTCCTCCGATGAGAGAGAAGCAAGACTTGCTTGACAAGCTGTTACAAATACCAATATCGTAAGACTTAAAAATTAAGAAACAGTGGTTCTCTTTGGTCTGTTTACAAGTTACTTACATACAATTCTGTTTCAAAGAAGTAACGATAGTATGATTGGATGCAAGTAGCGTGAATCCTCGTGTACGTACCTAACTACGTCCGACGCACCCTGGACGGTCAACCTCGCTACCATCCTTGTCGACTGACCAATCTCTTCACTATGGCGTGAGCATGGTTTGTTCCTTGACATCGTTCAGGCCGATACAAAGAAGAAGATAACGATAACCAAATATTTCTTTCGCTTCTAGTGGTTTATTCTTAGAAATGTATAAGGGCTTTATAGAAAAGGGTTTCTAACAAAAATATTTATAGTTCTATCGATAGATTTTGATTGATTGTTATTCTCAGCTCTAAAAATGTATCAATAACAAGAAAAGCCATTATCTTTTTCTTTTTCAATACATATAAAGTATCCTGAGCGAGGTGAACTGAGAATGAGAATTGAAAAACAAAAGAAAATCAGTCTGAAACATGTATCTCAGTTGATGAGGTCATTCGTCCCAATCCTAGGAACATGTTAAATTGCAGTGTTTATTAACATATATAAGGAGCTTGTTATATTTTATTTTCAGAATGTTTCTCTAGATTTATCAAGCCATGGTTTGTTTGAAAAGTAACTCGATTTCAGAGTCGATTCTCATTTATTCCCAGGTATACTATTCTGAAAACTTCATCTCGAAATTCCATCTTGCTCGTCACCTTGCTATGCGTTAGTGTCGAACTCACTGCAGATTTAGAAGTGGGTTCGTAAGTTACGTCTTTAGAATAACATGGATGGTTGGAAAAGTGTTAGGTATGTATATGTAGATGATTAAATAATTATGTTTTGGATGACTTTTTACACACCATAGTTAATGGTAAACGGTATCCATAGTAGATAAGTTAGCACTGATAACCGATTGGTATGTCCGTTGGACTGCCAAGTCACAGGTCGCAAGTTGAAATACCGGCACGCAACAAAGTCTTAGTGTTAGTTGTTCATGTTGTGTAAAGCCATGACAGAAGCCTACAGGCGGTTTAAACTCTGACACCAGGTTGTTCATCAACCATACGATAAGAAGAACTAGATTTTCGGCCAAAGAATTAGCATTGCCATTCAACGTGGCAATGCCGCCAGCCTTTTGGGCACCCTACCAGTTGACAGCGATGAGGACGAATACTTTGATACATAATTTTTAGTTTAATTTTTTTATTTTGTATATATTTATTTTTAAGAATTGTAAATAACTTTGTAAATAAAATTATATAAGAACGAGATAAGTATAGTTAGTGCCTACTTCTCGTTACAAAAATCATAATTTTAAGATATTTTGGATATTCCTTTTATAAGTTCCCTATAACCTGAATATCATGTACATTTGAATATTACAAAATCTAAGAATATCCCACGCGAGTTGTTGGTAACTAATTATATTTAATGCAAATTCAGGCAATATGTGGTGAGTGCCATTAAAGATATGCTAATTATTAGGTGCGACAATCAATTAGTTCAAATGAGGTTATCATAATTAGTGGTCGATGAAGATTATCGAGAATTGCATTAATCTTCTTCGTTTTCCTTCGATTAGCACAATTAAAAGTAAAAATAGTCAGCAAAATAGAACGAAAAACGTGTTCTGGAGTGGAGACCACGACTCGGTAAACGTAGTGTAGGACGTCCTCCAGCTAGGTGGGGCGACGATATACGGCAAAATGGCTGGCAGTGGTTGGAGGCGGAGGGCCGAAGATCGAGCTTAGTGGCATGCCATAGGAGAGGCCTATGTCCAGCAGTGGACTTGAGATAGGCTGATGATGATGACTGCCCCCTTACCATGAACTCTTTAATCAGGATATTTTCCGTTGAAGAAGCGGGGTGCCGCTACGTACAACGTAGTGCGGCGTCTCCTTCCACGACGGAAATGGCTTGTTTTAAAAGTTCATGGTAAGGGGGTTGATTTACCAGGGCAAACAAACTCAGTGAGCCAGTGCTGATGGAGTTAAGTACATTATGTTATGTTTATTCGTATCAAACCTTAAGATGGTATTCTGCTTAAAATATGTCTTAACTAATTTTTTTTTCTTTTTTAAAAAAAAAACGTCGCCCCACACAAGGAATTTCTCCTGTGTCTTGGGTGCGTTTCACAAACACGAAATATCACATACACAAACACCCAGACTCGGGACAAATATCTGTGGTTCGCACAAAGTTTTGCCCCGTGCGGGAATCGAACCCGCAACCCTTAGCGCAGCAGTCCAATCGCTTAGCCACTGCGCCAATCAGGTCGTCATTTAGATATTCGGTTCCTTCGAATGAATATATTAAACTTAAAAAACAATGAAAACGAGCTGTATTTATTATATATTTTTTTTGTTTAACATAATAGAAAAGCCATAATCAAATTAGTTGCTATCTGTCGATCGAACTACCTATATATATTTGATTGCTAAAAACATTCCAAATACATAACACAACTTTGTTAACATGGTTTAAATCACTTAATTAAATGTTGAATACAGCCAAAATAAAGTATTTCTTATCTGACACATCTCTAAAGTCTGCAATTCGACTATCGATGTTTTACATCGGTCGATTCACCCCCCGCGTGGCACCTCTCTAAATAATTATTTTTAATTCGTGTTTTTTTATCTGTGCCAGTAAATGTAATTACACCTTATTAAAAACACTGTTTGTTCAGTTATAATACCTATTGATAATGGTAGTTTAATTAAATATGTATAAGTAATTAATATGTATCGACTAGTAACTCAAATGTATCAGATTTGACGAATTATTATTTATTGGCCTGTAGATATTTTGTGAATATAAAAAGCACTTACGACATAATTATAATTTCAATGTTTTAATAAAAATAAATGCCTAAGACACGAGGTTACCGAACTGATTAATTCTTAAAACAAAGAGTAAAGCAAAAAATAAACTATATAATATTATCTTTTATTCAAACAAGCTTAATCAACCAATATGTTTTGTTTTGTATACGAAAGTTTAATTACTTATTTATAAATAAGTATAGCCAATAGATTGATATTGGTAACAGTCGCCTATGCCTTTTTTTTTAATAAAAAAAGGCGTTGCGACTATTAGTCACGAAATAAAATTATTCTATCAACTTTCATTATCAATATTTCATAATATATCAGTTACCGCTACCTGTTACACAAGAATATACTAGTCGTAATGTTAATTACGATGAGACTCATTAATTCCATATTCCATTTAAAACCAGGGACTTTAACCGGTTTTCAGTTAGGACTGAGATGAAAAGGTAATTAGTTCCTCTTAAAAGGAAACTTGTCGGCTAGTTATGGTGCTGTTACAAGGCGCGTGTTAGTACGCGCCGCGCCTGCCCGGACCCCGAGCCACGCGCCGTGAAAAGTAGCGAGGCGCGACGCGCAAAGTCACGCGCCGCCCGTCGCGTTGCTATACAAAATTTGCCAGAACGCGCCGTGACAACCTAAATAAAAATTAAGCGACTCACCCACAGGGATACCACTGAACTGGTTTTGTGGGAAATTGTATAATGGCCATATATAAATAACTACAGTGGGAACTCAGCACAGGACGGCGCGACGTGTGCTACCGCGCGCCATGTGAAAGCACCATTATATTAGCGACTTAGATGCAGCATGACAAATGACGTCACTTATGTTATGTTATCGTCTCGACTGTCCCCAGAAGTGAGTAGAAGTTTGCTGTTGCATTCGTTAGATAGTATTGGTCCAATGTGGATTATACGAACCTATGCTATTAATCGATTTATAGTATGGTTGATGAACATCCTGGTGTCAGAGTTTAAACCACCTGTAGGCTTCTGACACGGCTTTACATACCGTTGAAAAATCTCTCAGGAGTGCTGGTTTCTCCACGATATTATTTACCACTGACCATTTGCCCTATTATGGGTCAAATGAAATGTAAATGGTTCTTAATGGTTATCATTGTAGATCCTCGCTTACAGGAGTTACAGTGATGGCCACGAGTGGTGGGCTTGTCCCGAAATAAAAACTATGCACGAAAGTAAACAATATGAAAGTTATGAATTGTCATCTTCTTCTTCGTATCGGCATGAGCCAAGTCCTATCAAAGGAAAGATATCATGCTCATGCGGTAGTGTAGAGATTGGCCAGTTAACAAAGATGGTAGAGATGTTGCCCGCCCAGGGTGAGGACGTACTTAGGTACTATCACACTCTACTTACACCCCTAGTTGTCATCACTTCCTACTTGTCTAAACTTTGCAATATTTGCATTTTATCTTATCCTCACCAGGAATTGAGTATCAATGCTATAAACAGTGTTGTGGTTTTTCATATACTTTATACATGATGATTTATTTACGGTGACGACGTTTTCACTAAAGGGATTTCTATTAAGCAAGAGGCTACACAATAACATAAATCAGGCTTAGGCGATTTTTTGTGGACGTAAATCATAGGGCGGTGATCGGCGTATATTTTAATCAAATTTTATTATTTATGCGTTCACTAGCGGTGCTTGTGTGAATTTATGGTTTTAAAATCTGTTTTATCTGCGATTTCGACTTGAATCTGACTTTTTAAATATTGCTTTTGTTAACTTATTCAAAATAGATCTGTGATAGCTACTTAGTGGTATTTTTTGAAATGTTGATGGCAGATGTATGGTAGATATATTGGTTTTTGTTTGGCAGATATATTGGTGAACATAGAAATAATAATGTACGTCATATTAAGTTTGTGAACAATCACACTTTTATTTTAGAAAGCGGGACAGACGCGTGCGATTCGAGACGCTACGATATCTAGGGATTCCAAGTCTCAATTCACCATTTATTAGGTCTAGTAAGTACAAAACACTGCAGTATCTCAATAAAAACAACAACACTATGTCTAACATAGGAATAAAATTCTCCAACTCGACATTCACGACTTCCACCATATCAATTAACTACGGCGCTACCGGTCTACCAATAATTATCATAACGTCTGTACCTACAATTAATAGTAAATGGAAATACTAAAACACAATTTATTCTTGACTGATATACAGACTGAAGCAAGCTCTCAATCAGCCTAGTATTACAGCCTACAATAAAACAAAACAAGTCCATTTTCTCAACTAATAAATAAACTAAAAACATTCGGTAAATTACAAATACATTTTATTGTCTCGATCCAGATGTCGCCAATACATTTATAACGATCGATACATTTATTGGAACACAATTAATACGATACATCCATTTAGTAAGGTTTTTGCTAGTGCTGCGGTCCAATTAGGCGATTTCTGAGTCGGTACTGATATGAATATGAATAAAAGATGTCGTCTGATGAGACAATAAATCTTTGACGAGTGACAGTCAAGTAGTCGGGTTCGTTACTAATGCGTGGGGTGGGACACGACGTATCGATATCGATGTTATCGAAATAGTTTTACTAAAAGATATTATATCGATAAGTGGGTAAGTGGTAGCAGAATACCTGTCTCTGTGGCTTACCATGGGAGAGGCCACCGCATCACAAAATCGATAAACAGAGTTTAAACCTTTTGTATTATAATAACTTTCGTGAGTGTTATCCATATTATTTACCGTATATTCCGGTTGTACTCACGGTATAGTTCGGCTCGCGACTCTGCCGCGTAACCAGCTCATGAATAAGGGCTTCATTCGAGTTCGAAAATAGTTGGGCATTCCCGAATACACCCGAGTATAACCGGAATATACAGTAATGTACAGTTTAAACCTTCTGTCGTATTGAAAGATATTAGTTAAGATTGATGTTTATCATCATCATCACCAGCCGGAAGACGTCCACTGTATAACAAAGACTAATACTCGGCAGATTTAATACTGGCTGAAGAATACATTAAGTGTTGATGCATTTGCAAGAAAAACTCAAAGGTGATGTTCCTCTGTAGACTATATTAGTTTAGGGTCCGATGAGGCTGGCGTGTCCTTGTGGACAAAAGCCTCTTTTAAAAATAAAGATTAAAAAAAAAGTGTTGATGCATATCCAATATACATAAAGTGTAGACCAATCATGACTAATCCAACAAACGTGGCCATTAAATAAGGTTACATTCGAGTATTCCTATTACATACAAGTATAACGATGTAGTACCTTATAGTAAGTGCGTTCCAAATGGTTAAATTAGTTGTTTTATGGCACGACTATAGTAGCTGTTCCCGCAGGTTAATTATAATTCAGCCTGTCTGGACTGCCTCGTTGGTCTAGTGGTTGCTAAGCGCGACTGCTGACCACAAGGTCCTGGATTTGAATCCCGGGTCAGGCAGTGTTACTGAATTTTCCCATTAAGTAATTCTCAGTAGCAGCACGGAGTCTGGATTTGTGCCCGGTTGATGGCAATAGGCTCGCCCCCTATTATATTGGGACTTAAAATTCCTCGATGGGGTAGCCCATCGAGGAATTTTAAACACTTAACTTCCAATCAACCAATTGTCCAACCCAGGAACTCATGCCCCGCAGCCCTATTTACCGTACTCTAGACCAACGAGACTTATTTATCGACATCGATATGTAGACAGTGCGTCACTACATTACTACTCTCGTCTAGTGTTCATATTATGTAGATGATAGCCTGTAGTGATGTAGCGAGCGGATTAACATCCGACTGTCCGTTTTATCGACTTGTAATGCAAGATAATTACATAAATATTAAACTAGCATCTTTAGTTCCAGTTTTTGTTCATAATAAAAATTAATACGTCCGTTTTTATTGTCGTATATCATTTTCTTAGTTTGTTTATTGATTTCTTTAACATCCTTGACAAGGCTGTCTGATCCTTTTATAAGGTCTCTCGCTCATTGTTTCTTATTCAGAAAATAAATTGTAATTGTCGTGTATTAATAAGCAAATGCCATTGTAAACACAAGAGAAATAATTTGGTTTGCGTTCGTCAGTAGTAATGCTGGGTAATTTTGGCGGATGCCCAGCAATGAGTCTTAATATAAGCTATCAACGAAAAGATAAAACGGAATGCATAAGATTTTTATATCCTCAAGGAAACTGACCAAAAGAGTAGATCCCTCGAAAAATTTACAAAGCCTTATGTTGGTAAGTATTAGAAATATGCATCATGTGACTTCTTAAGCTCTATAGTCTTCAGTTACAGGTAATAAAAACATACCTACACATGCTGCAATAGTTACACACATTTTCTCATGCATACTCGTAGACATTTCAAATATTAACATTGTATAAAAATTTAATCAAAAACGAACTCGTCCCGAATTTTTGGGTTTCGGCTGCAAAGTTGATTGTGTTAACTAATTTGCGTTGTTAAAATAAAGTTTTATCACGCTCATCCCTTGTGGGCAGGGCAGAAGTGCTAATAAAGCGTCAGTCATCTTCATCTTTATGTAAAACGTCCAAATTGAATTCTATTTTGAGGTGGATTAATTGTATTTTAGATTGCATTTACGTTAACAAAGTTAATTTTGAATTGGTGGGCAAATATGATGTTGCTGAAGATGCAGAGGTTATTTAAAGAGCCTTCACGTGTAAAAATACTTATTTCATTGACTACATCCTTAGAGCAGTAGCTAAAAGAGTGGACGGCTGCGCCAAAGGTTGCGGGTTCGATTCCCGCACGGGACAAAAATTAGTGTGATCCGCAGATGTTTATCCCGAGCCTGGATGTTCGTGTGATATTTCATGTTTGTGGATACCCAGACCCACGATACAGAAGAATATAAAAAAATAATTGTTCAGAGCACCCTAGGCAGTCATCTCCACTACCAAGCTCATTAGTTAATCTTTTATTAACGTCATAGTTAGCTTTTGGTATGGTGTCCCTAAATTGCGCGCAAAATTTTGGGCAACAAACATTATTGCTTGAATAGTCCGACGTCCACAGCGAAGTATTCCGTCTATTGTTTAGACAAATATTTCGTCTAATATACGCACATTTTTCACGAATGGCCGCGGTGCTATAGCTGGCGTTTTCATAAGTATCCGTGGGAGGACAAATTTATAGCGAGCGGATAAGAATCTTGTACAAAATGTTTGTAATTTTAGCAATTTTTCTTTTTAAGTGGACCCTGTTTGTTTTGTGAATTCCCGCGCTGTAACACTGTTGAATAAATAAACACTTTTTCTACTATGTCGTGGATTTGTATCATTTTTGTTTATGTTATGTAAATATAAGGGGTTTGGTTGATGGCAGGTAGAGTAAGGCCCTAACAGAGTGGTGGCCCACAGGATCTTGTAGAGCCCCTGGCAGACCTCCAGCAAGGTGGACTGATGATGTTGTTGCTGTTCATGGACCTGGATGCAAAAGGCCCAAAATAGGAATCAGTGGCGTTTAGGGGAGGAGGCTTATGCCCAGCAGTGGGCCATTTAAAAGCTGATGATGTTAATGAAATATGAGGGATTATTTGTAGATATTTGTTTTGGGACACAGTTTTCGCCGGATGCTTTTTTGGATTGTTTTTTTTCTGGTAATATGAGAACCAAATCTGCTTCCAGATTATTATTGTAAGAGCTTAAAGCTTTGATTGCAAAGTCAGTCATTAAACAGTCTTACGTCTTTAGGCAATTGTTTAATTATAGAAATAAACATTCAAGATTATCGAACGATTATAATGAGCAGTTTTGTTCAAAGTTAAGTATTAACTGAATTCATAAATAATTGAACTAAAGACAGAGGCTTATAGTACCCTGTGAGTCCAATACACCATATCTGCAGTTACAGTGTTTCAAATTAACAACGTCCATTCGATTTCTGGTTATAATGGTTCTGCATTAATATATTTTGGTCCTTATTCATGAAAAACTGAGATATCGTAATGTAAAGTATACTGTATGTAACTAAAACTGAAGGTGAACAGCAAATTTGCTTGTTTTCCCAAAATCAGTCTTTCGCAGTGTATTGGATTCACAGTTAATACCAATAGTTCACACGAACCAAGTGCCATAAACAATCGCTCTACGGGATCCCGATATACCTAACTATTTGCCAACCACGCTTTTGTCTCTTGTAATAGATACCCAACTAAATAGAGAACATGTTCATGCGAACGTTAGAACAATTTAATGCTAATTGGCACACAAAAGACGTTTACCGCCGTATCATAGGAGTACTTGCAGAACCACCTGAAGATTAGTAACGGATTCGCATACCGCTGCATTTAACACTGCTTGTGATTATAATCATGAGTAACGGCTCCTTTGTCTCTTTAGTATATTCTCGTTTCAGATTTTCCCTTCACTAGGCCATGCTACTGGGTACATTGTAGATGCCATTAGCGCAGAAATAATATAAGCTTCTTTTTTTTAATTTGTTTTTGACATCTGTTTTAGTCGAATATTTATATGGCTTCGAGGTTTCACAGAATTCTATCTGGCTAAGTAATTGGTTTACTTGTCGATGTTATTATTCTAATTTATTACCCAAAGTTAGGTAAAAAGTGTGTTAGTTTAGAGGCAGACTTGTAATCTATTGCTGAACTTGGCCCTACGAAAATTTCTGATTGGATGTAAAGTCCAAAAAGAGTTTTCTATTTTAAATTAAAAAATATTAAATTATTTTATGTAAAACTTTATTATATCTGGCAAACAAACATTGATTTCGACCATCGACATTTAAAAGTGTTAAACGAACAATTCAAAAATGGAACTTCCGAGCGCTCTCCATCCGCGAGCGAACGCAAATAAAAATTCTGAAGTCGTAACAAATGTCGTCCAATCAAAATTTCACGACGCACATCGTTGAAAACCATAATTAAATTATACATTCATGCATAAAATAGCCGTTACTGTGTTATGGTGGGCCGTGCGTGCGATTAACAGATTACACGATCCCATCCCGACTAAATCTGTGTAGTATACATTTGTATGTATTCTTTGCATTAAAAAGATGGCCGGTTACATCTGTTGAAATCTCGGCAATCATTTCTTATTTTAAGTGGTGGTGAAGTATCATTTGTTATGAGAGCTCGCAGCACTAATGACTGTTGTTATTTTTAGTCGATTTTTTATATTCGCTTTCTTACTGAACTGTATTTTATTAAATGAAAGCGGAGAATAAAATATTTTGATTGTTTGATTTTCCGTTTATCGACATAACTATTTAAAGTAATTTGATTGTGGTAGGACACAATATTATGTATGTATACAATTCTCTATGGCTGAGAAAGTCAGTTGTAAGGTGCGATGCACCTGGTGTAGAGTTGTGGACCTTATAAACGGTATCATAGACTGCCAACTTATAATTGCATGCGACACAAAATAAAGACGACTCTTAATAAAAAAAAATGCCTCTGCAATCTCAAATGTTATAAAAATAGTTTGATGTCCAAAAAGGCCCAAGTTGACCTACGACCTTACATACCACAGATAACAATGATTAATGGCCGACATATGAACGAGTGTTTTATAATAACAAAACTATATTGCATTTCCTTTCGCAGATGGGGCGTGTAACAAAATTACAATTAACTTGATTTACAAACTGCATAAATAACACTTAAAATTATTAAATACGACGCCTCGAGACATAACACCAGTTTTACCGTTCCCCGCAGTGTTGCCAGAGCATAAACGAGAGTTCCCTGGTTTTTATTTTAATATCATGTCGCTACACATTATAACGCGTCAATGCATTTTGATCGACATTTATGTCCTAAAGATATTAATTAAAAATGTAAGGCTTTGCTCTTCGTTTTACGGTATAAACCTACGTCAGTTATTTTCTCAAATATGCGATGTCAAAACAGGTTTGCAGTTCCAATAATTGCGGGTAAAATTCAAAATACCAACATGGACTCTGAATCTCTGTCGCTAAACATTGTAATTTATATTTTTGCAATATCACACCGGAGTGCGAGTGAGACGCATTTAGCTGTCCTTTTCTAAAAGTTATTGGTTTGTTAAAGATTATCTTGACAGTGAGGAGTGCATTCGATATTGCTTGTTTTACATTGAATATTAATTCATTTAAAGTGTAAGGGCCTTACAAAGTAATGCAATGTGATAATTTAATGATTCTGCTAGTGCAGTGAAAATACAAAATGGTAGTAATAAAAATATAATAACCTTCATAAAGTTAATCGTAAATAGTAATAACATAGCCTATACTAATACGTAATACTTACACCAGATCAGCTTAGCAAGCAAAATAAAAAATATTATCTTATTTTCTTACACAAATTAAATTATTTTTGAGCATAAAAAATGACATCTTTATTATAACATCACATTCAACCACTTAGCTCGATCACACTAATCGATATACCTTCTCGATTATTATTAGTATTTTAAACATAAGCGATATCGCATACGTTGAATCATTAATCGCCTACACTTTATCGGTCGGCGCGAAAAAGTACACAAATCACACCTCTCGAAAACTGACTTTTTTTTTTGAGCCCAACGCACTGAGAACGCGTTCTTCCAGCCAGGCTTTTTTTCTCCTTCGCGCCTTTTAATGTTTTTTTTCGTGTAGACGCAGTTAATGCCGTTTAGGATGCGGAGTAAAAGGCAAATGTCTTAAGTGCAACGCAGTTTGTATGGCCGCGTGTTTCAAACGTTAGGCAGTTAGGCGATTTTATCTTGTATGCTTGTCTTTTATTGGTTGTTATTTGAAGAGAACGTATTTATTTTTAATTTTATATAATGAAGTTATTGCCTAATCTACACAAATTAGCAATTAAACTTAATACGTAGGTATTTAGGTTTTAACGGTGGTTCATTATTTTATACTCACATACTATCACGCCTGTATTCCCTAAAGGGGTAGGCAGTGGTGCACATATAGTACACCTACATTTACGTACAAGTTTTGTAATTTGGAGTTAATTAAAAAGCAACATTAATTCCGAAGATTCTTTTGTCAAGTTATTTTTGCAAAATGGCGGTTGTGCCGTTTCGCTTTCTCGCCACAAATTAAAGAGTGTTATCCTGTCCATTTATGTTGAACTGGTTGAAATGTTGTAAATCAAGTATTTTTTTGCAATTAGCAAATTGTTGAATATGAATTTAATTATGACCTCGGGCCAATTAGTATTTTGTATTGACAACTGGAACAAAACGTTGAAATTTATATCTGAGCTAGGTTGCCAAGTAGAAAAAATGGCTTCGTCTGCGAAATTGGAATGAAAAAGTCATCAATGTCTTAATATTCAATTAAGTTTTATAGTTTCTTATTGCTGTTCTTATAAATTCAATTTCATAAATTGCAAGTGTTAAAAATGCTTTTAATTTCTTAGCATCAGTAGCCAGTTATTAAAATTTGACTCATGAATATTATTCAGGAATTCAAATTCGGCAGCCAATACGATGACCTCATAAGATATTAAAAGAATCATCCGATGTGTACTATTTGGATGCAAAAAACAGCTGATGGCTCTATCAATAATTGGTTGACCTGTTTATTGCTATAATGCGGTTAGATCTATACAGCGATGATGCAAGAACTGGCAACTTATAAATGAAGAGATATATAACAAGTGATTCCATTACCAAACCAGAAATAAGAACTCTTTTGTAACGGGTATAAAAACTGATCTATCTAACGGCAAGTGGTGGGACAGTCCCAGTCCGTTAGTGAATATAACTGACAGTACCCACTAAAATAATCCCTCATCGCTTTAGCACCAGAAACAAGACCTGTTCCCGTAGCCAAGCGGCACGAGCATGACGCTTGAAGAATAGGAATCGAATACAATGAAACATTTTTTGACACAATTATATCATCGATGGACTGCCTCGTTGGTCTAGTGGTTAGTAAGCGCGACTGCTGAGCACGAGGTCCTGGGTTCGAATCCCGGGTCAGGCAGTGTTACTGGGTTTTTTCATTAGGTGATTCTTAGTACCAGCATGATTGCGGATTGGATTTGTGCTCGGTTGACGGCAATGGGCTTGCCTCCTATTACATTGGGACTTAAAAACATAACTGGCGAAATGTGGGTGTGCTATATGTGCACCTCTGCCTACCCCATCGGGGAATACAGGCGTAATGTTATGTTTATATCATCGTTAACTTAGTCGCTTGTCATCCCCATACATTTATCATTATATTCGTCAAACATTTTGCCACTTGGCTAGCGAGGCTGTAAAGTAAAACATCCTATGCAAAATACATTGCACAGACTACAAGGCCTTAATCTTCCAGGCCAGAGACAAATCAGACAGATAAGAAAGACGGACATTATCAAAGAAATTGAAGTAGTAATGTCCATAAATAATGTATTTATGCGATTCTTACACGTAGGTGCTTACGATGGACTTCTGTAATCTCGCGTGCATCGGGTGACGCGGTGTTTGGCATTTAATGACTCATTATGCGCTCCGATCGGGTTACACTGATGTTTTGTTATGTCGATACTGGTGTGGTGGCCAGGTTTGCTGAAGTCGACAGTATATTGGTTGCACTTGAATTTCGTAATTGATGAAATGAGTGGAAATGCGACGGCTTGTGGGAAATAAGGAAGATGACGTGTTAGTTTCGGGTTTCGTCCAAGCCATCCTTAAAGCGTATGACTTTCAAAGGTTACGACCCCGTGGAGGGCTTCATCAGGTCATAGGGGTTATCTAATGACATCGTAAAGCCTTCGAAGACTACACTTTATGTTAATGATCCTTAATTTAAAGGTGATGTAATCAATGTTGGTGTTTTTCGAACATCAATTCTAGAACTTTATATTTTTGGATGAGGTTACTAAAACAGGCCATACACCGTTACTCAACCCTTTGTCTGTCCAGTGCACATATAATGCACGTTTGTTAGACTATTGCGTGTACATGGGAGACAGGGAACGTGTTAAAATAGAACAGAAGCCTTAACATCAAAATTATTTTAGCTAAAATAACCAAAAATGAAGAACACGGACATTGACCTGATTAGAAGATAATGCAATGTCTGCAGAGGTAGGGAAGCAGATTGATGATAGCAAAACCCATTACCCGTACGTTCTCCATCCAACTCCAAGCAACAGCGTACAACTTCACGAACACAAAAATTACAAGTGTCCCCGGGCACAACATTTAAAAGAAACAAAAGATATTACGTTCGGAAGCTAAAAGTCGGGAACTAGTTTGCATTTTCAATTTTAAGACGATTTAAGTTTTAAGTTCACTTTGAAGTCGTTAAAGATTTCACTTTGAAAGGATTTATCGTTAAATGGTTTTCTACGGCCACTAGTGGGGCTTTTAATGTTATTACACGTACAAGTGCCGGGATCTTTTTGTTTCTTGTTCTATGAAAAGAGTATGGTCTACTTTCTTGTTGACATTTTTACCTATTGTCATTTTGCGCATGACAGATTTGGATTCTTTGATCGGAACTTTAGTTTGGATCAAATATTTTTGATCAAATTCATCGGTTTGTATACTTTGTTTCTGTTATGTTGAAGTATAACAAAGTTAGCCAAAAGTGATGTATTTTTTCTAACAAAATGTAAACGCATGGTAACACTACTCGTTCGGAAGCCATCGAGTGTCCCAGATTAGTGCGATCTCCAGTAAAACGAACAGCCATCATAATTTTTAAAGCAATAAAAATAAATATTGATAATAAACACCCGTATACCGATTGGATAACTTCCCAATGTTTTTCATAAATAAATGTTTATAAAACTTATGATGGTAATGAGGAATTCTGTAATAGGAATTTCGTATGTCATAATTATCATTATTTAGTGCTATTGCGATACGTAATAGGATACTTGTGCGAAGTAAAAATCATAGATGAAATAAAAAAAAATCTTATATAGATAGCTAGCAACTTCGTTGGTTGCTGGATCTACGAGGTTAAGCTGCGTCTGCCGCGGCCCTATGTTAGATAGGTGACTGTTCTTTTTACATCAAGAGCTTTTGAAAAGAATTGTGTTATCATTGAGTAAATAAATATTACATTCAAAAATACCTTTAACCTTTGGCTTCTTTACAAAGTTTCCAGGAAATGACAAAAAATATTCAGGTACTTTTAAAACCGAAATGAAACAGAAATTATTTTTTAACGTTCCTGGAATAAGGCTTGGATTGGTAAAACAAATTTTCATCCATTCAATGAGTCCAAACACCAATCTGCCATCAACGCGTGATTAAATTGTCAATATTTAATCAAAATAATTCATTGAAATATTATTTTTGAGCGTTACTGTTTTTATAAAAAGATACAAAACCGTTTAAAATCGAACCTTGTCACATTTTTAATGTAACCAAACAAATTGACTGGACTGAACCGAATCAAAACTCGAGAATTTTATCGTTGTTCTTCGACAGTGTAGGAGTAATCTTCCATCTTTATTATGTACATTTAACCTTCCAATGGCAACCCTAGGTTTGAGGGCTGTTAAACACGAAACTGCCGTGTAACATGCGAGTGAATGTCGCAGAGGTGTCAGGAATGCGGTATGCCCGCCAATTAGCCTCGCATTGAACGGGACCGGTCCTGGTGGCCGATTTTATGCCTACCAGCGGTGTCTGATCTGTGGCCAGCGATTCTATGATGGTTACTTCGTGTTTTGTGTTGGCAGAAATGATGATGGCGGACGCTTCGATTTTTAAAATGTTAGATGCTAAATTGAACTGTTCTAGATATGAATTTTGACGCGAGGAATAGTTTGCGGGTAAAATGACGTAAAATGAATACATTGAGCACTGAGATGATTTATAAAACAATAATGCTAAATTTTGCTATAATAACTTTCGTGAGTGTTTTCCTTATCTACTTCGGCTTTTTCCAGTTCGGCTCGCGACCCCGCCGCGTCACCTGCTCATGAATAAGGGCTCCGTTAGAGTCCGAAACTAGTCGGGCATTCCCGAATATCGACGTGAGTATAACCGGTATATATAGTAGATAATAATGCTAAATTATATTATTATTGTTCTTTTTTTAACCGACTTCTTTATCTAATAAGCTGCCATGTCACTGCACCACTGCTGGGCAAACGACTCCTTTTTTTGCAAAAATAAAACAACATTGACCACCACACTTGCTTACTGCGTGTTGGTTATTTCAGACCATAAAATCATTTTACCAGAGGTTTATGTTATTATTAATCCTTACTTGTACTTTAATTGAGGCTTTGATCATAAACTTAGTAAAAAGTAATGAAATAAGGTATAAATCAAATAATAAAAGCTAAACAGCCATGAACCGACACATTTCCAGTCGAGCAAGGTCCACGAGCCATCCTTTAATTTCATGCCTTATTAATGAGCTCTCTCTTAGTTAATCACCTTAATTACAACAATTAACATCAGGTTGATGTGAAATCGTTGAATAAGTAAAAAGAAAATTTCCAGAAGTTTCATTATTTTTAACGCTGGTAACTCTAATCAGGGTAGGATTTTTCTGCACATTGTTCAACATAAAAGACGATGGCAGAGTAAAAAGTTCTAGATTTCGTGCTTGTTTTTAAGTTGGTAATAGTAGATTATTATTATACTGTAGAAGTTTTATTAATAAGTACTTAACCGCCTTTTAGTTTTGTGTCGTCGTTTTTACGGAATTAGCCTAATTAGTGCCTCCAAGAGCTCTTGTGTTTTTCATCTGACCTTGACTTATGTATTTGAAGAAGAGACTGCGTATTGGAGGTTAGCTTTAGTTTTATATCTTTACCGTAATTTAGGCTCATAATATATTAAGATTTACTAAACCTAGTATAAACAACAGAAATGATAACGGTTTTTGGGTTTTAGTAATTATCGCGTTGTCGTCTGCAAATTTGTACTGGACTATCTACTTACCTCTGAGAAGAAATGCCGAAACAAACCCAGGAGTTTTCAAGTTATTAATATTTTTCGACTTCTTACTATTTCTTAGAAGGGTATGCTTTTTTGCCGTTTTTTGATCGATTCAAAGTGTATTTCATGGTGTCGCTGACGGTATATATATTTATGACGTTTGATTTCCCGCGTAAATTTGACAGCTGTCAATATACTTTTTCAATAATTTCCTAACCGAATGACAAATTACTTTGCAAAGAGTGTAAGTACAAATCTATTCATTACAATGAATGCAATAAAAAAGATCTGTGAGGAATGACTATAGAAATCGTCATTTAAATGAGTAATCATTATGACATGATGTACAACTTTCTATTTCATTTGTCTAACTTTGCATTGTTAACAAACTGTTTTCGCGGCTAAGCGTACTTCTTATTATGACCTCTATGTCTATAGATTTAAGGTTTATAATCGTAGCGTAGTCTTCTAACGCCTAATATAATTATTATAGGTTAACATGACATTAAGTACATCTGTCAAATTGTTCTTTCCGTGTAACAAGTGTTGTTTCGAAATATGCTTTTAGAAACTAGTGACTGTCCGCGACTTTGTCTGCGTGGACTTAAGAATTAGGTCTAGAGAGTTAACATTTAAATAGATAACAGTCGTTAAGCATTTTACTTAGGTATGTAGTATCTAGTGGTATTCTAGGTTATACCCATGTGATCCAAATTCGTTCAGCGTTCTTTATCCAGTTTTTTGCTTGATTAAATAACAAACCCAGACGACGGTGGCATGACGAACAGCTTGCACACAGGAGAGACTGGTCCACTTTAGCACACTACTAAATAAAGTGGAAGAATGAAAGGGAGGCCTTTGCCCTGGCCGTGGGACAACACAGGCTGTTAAAAAAACAAACATTTGAACAGACCAACTTATAAATTTTCTAATAATAGTAGGATCTTAAAAAAAGTATCATCTCCCAACTCACTTTTTAATTTGTTATACATTATAAATTGTGCGTACTTTTTTTTGTTATAGCAACTTCATTTAATAATCGCTTGTAATGTTTTCATTTCACTTTTGTTATGAATTTAAAAAGTATGCTTGTTATTATTCGAATTACAAATCAGTTAAGAGATTGAGCTTATGTAAAGCTATTACTGTAATCTTTTATTACTGTTAGTATTTGTTTTTGAATGGTTTTTAATAAAATTTAAAACTAAGTTAGTTCTTTAATGGATATGGAGCGTGTTTTAAGCACAAACATGACTGCCAGAGTAAAAGTTAAGCTTTTAGTCACTCTGACAATGTATTGTTATTCAGCTTTCTGGGAAAAAGTAAAGAAAAGTCGGTTTTGCACATAATAAAGATAAAGTTCCATACTGGCCACCCATCCTGTTGCCAGCCGCTGTTGGTCCGAAACATTTAAAAGTAATAAATATTACAATGTATTTGATTACAGAACGGGTTGTCATCAATTTTAAATTTCGAACACAACAAAACAAATTTAAATTTGGATTCGTCGAATGCAAGCGTTGAATTGGATGAGCAGTGTTCCAAACAGTGAAATCTCTCCCTGATTTTGGCCATACTGAGAGTAATATTTGGTTGAATTAGGTACCTACTATTCAAAGTAAAACGAAATATTATCTAAATTTTAGGATTATATTAAAAGTGTAATAAAATGCTCGAAAAATTGGTTAATATTAGAATCGTTATGTTTTAGTTTTGAATTAAGAGGACCTTCTTAAATTAAATTAATAATACATTTTTTGCGAAGCTCCCAAAAGTATTTTGTATTTTCATTAATTATTGTTCCGCACAGTATACCAACCTGGGACAAGGCATAAGCTTAAGCCACACACTAAACTTCTAAGCTAATCGGTTTTTTATTATTCTGCCGTAATAAATTGATCCGCCGTGTGGTATCCGGCTTAGAAATGACCCCTTTCCTCCCGTGGGTTTCGTAAGAGGTGACTAAGGGAAAATACAGGAGATGGGCAGCGTCATTAGTAACTTCACCACCAATACTGCGATCACCAAGCCGCTTGCCAAGCGTGGGGATTATGGCAACCCCCACCCCCTTTAAATGAGAGGCCTATGTTCAACAGTGGACGTCTACTGGCTGATAATGATTAAAAAATTGATCACCCGGCTCAACGGTTTTATTTCATTAAATGGACAATTAAATCGTTGAGCAGGCAACACCAAACAAAATGGATGGCCAAGATGACAGCGAATAAAGTGTCGCCAACATCATTTGTTTAGTATTTGCATATTTTTGTACCGTCCACAGATATTCGACACACAAAATATTTCGCACATTATTTTTGTTCGCGACAATAAATTTTGCTTTTCAAAAGTGTTTTTTTTTTTTTTTTTTTTTTTTTTTTTTTAAAAACGTCGCCCCACACTAGGAATTTCTCCTGTATCGTGGGTGCGTTTCACAAACATGAAATATCACATACACAAACACCCAGACTCGGGACAAACATCTGTGGTTCGCACAAAGTTTTGCCCCGTGCGGGAATCGAACCCGCAACCCTTAGCGCAGCAGTCCAATCGCTTAGCCACTGCGCTAATCAGGACGTCAAATATGATTTGTTACTTCGAATGGTCTTATTCCAAAAGGTTTTTTGTATGTCGTTCGAGAATTTTATTAGTTGGCCAACAGTAGTATTTTGTGAGTTTTATATTTTTGCTACCTTGCTTGAGCGCAAAATTGATTCGGCGAAAAAGGTTGGGGCACCATAAACAGTGTTATGGTTGTGATAATAAACGGGTTTAGATCCTTCAACATACTTTGTTAATATAATCCAAGAGATTGAAAAATTATGGTTTTTTGTTTTAAGAAATTAATATAGTTATTAGATGTAATGAAAACATAACACCACGCCTGTATTCCCTGAAGGGATAGGCAAAGGTGTACGTATTACTATACGTACACCTTTGCCTCCCTTTCGCCAGTTATGTTTTTAGGCCTTTTGCCATCAACCGGGCACAAATCCGGACTCCGTGCTGTGAATTACCTAATGGAAAAACTCGGTAATACTATGCCCGACCCGGGATTCGAACCCAAGAGCAGTCGCTTATCTACCACTGCGTGCCTACCCTTTCCGTGTTCAACTGGCGACATCGGTCTCGCGAAATCCACACGCTTTTGTTTTACTACGGAATTCTACGAGCCCGTGTTCAATTCGCGTCAACTGAGCACGCTTTTGCGATCAAGCAATGTTAAAAGAAGTTTTACAAAATAGTGTGCAATTGAATTGAACACGGTTTTTAACCTGTCTATTCGAAACAAATCCGTACTGATTTAGCGAATACATATACTGAAAAAATATTCATCTGAACTATCTCGATTGCAGACTCCTTCCTCTATTGTTTCATACATGCATGATAAGAAAATACGACGTTCACGAAAAATAAAGGTCCAACCTACATCTATTTCGAGACGGCATCAAAAACAATTACCCAGCAGTGGTAGAATTCAGTCCGGCCGTCCTGTTAAGAAGCACGTGCACACAATATCGCTATGAACATAGACCAAAACGAACGTTCCGCAAAATAGTTGTTATGTCGGTCTTTTTTTTTTGTTATTTTTGTGCTGATAATTAATGTTTCATTAATTGTGTTGTAATATTTTATTGACATCATATTGAGTTAATAATACAACCTACTATCTACTATAGAATAATACCGTCGCTGATTCAACACGCTTTTGAAGACTCAAACATTCTAGGAGTCAAGTCAAAAAAGTGTTCAACTGCACACGATTTTGTTAAACCTTACCCAGCGCCACTTGATCACAAAGGCGTGCTCAGTTGACGCGAATTGAACACGGACTCGTAGGATTCCGTAGTAAAACAAAAGCGTGTGGATTTCGCGAGACCGATGTCGCCAGTTGAACACGGAAAGGGAAATACGCTCTACCACTAGACCAACGTCAACAGCTAGCTATGACGATTCCTGCTCTTTTTCGGGATATAATGCAGGCTATATTCAATTTAATATTTTAATCACTTTAACAACTTAGGTAGGTACATAATGTTATTTTTTTATGTTGTTAAAAATAATTCTTGAAAAGTTACTTCTTGAGGCAGCTATAAATAAAGTCATTCAATCTTCAAATGTTAAGTTTAACGAATTTTATGAACAATATAGGTACATAGTTCACTTTAATGAGCTTAAAATGATAATATAATTAAAACTAAATGTAAATAACAGTGTTACAAATGTAATCTGTAATAATGTTTAAAACTATGTTTCTCTTGCCGCACGCGAAAACGTTATCAGTATATAGCCAGACTAGAACCTCTTATTTTATCTTATTATATCTCATTAAATCCCCTGATCTACATTAAAACGATAATTTTATTAAATCAATGACGTAGGTATACTATAAGCAAAAATGGACGTGTCATTTATTATAAATGAATATTTAAATAGCAGATTAAAGTAGCATTATAATTTACTAAACTAAATGGCGTATATTATCTTACGTAGAGATAAAAAATAAATTATGCACTAAGAGCTTTGAAAGCAGAATATTCGTTGGGTTGCGTTCTAAGACATACGTTTTTAATTTTTCGTTGCGAGCTTCTAAATTTGAAAATTACCAATCCTTTATTTATCTGTGGATATATTATGACATTTCGACATCTGTCATCGATAAGGCTCATATGATTTATGTTATCTATGATTAGGCAAAGGTACTGCAGGCAAAAACACAATATTCGATTTGTGAGACACTGTTACTAAGTTTAAATTGTAATCAAATATTATGAGTGGATTTGGAAAATCTAGAGTTGCTTGTGGGTGTATTTAGGTGATTATTTATGACTAAGTAGGCGAAGCAGCTTGAGTAGAGGGAACTGTCAATGTCGTTTACGGTTCCAAGTTGCAGCATCCAAAACCCAGTTACCTTATGATTTATCATGAACTAATGTCAAATCATCTGTTAGCAAAACTTAGTAAGAGTTACGAAAAGATTTGATAATAATAAAGAAAGCCCAAAGATCCATAAATAAGAAGACAAAATTAGGTTTTCTGGCAGCTCCTTGGTCGAGTTCGAGTTACAAACATCGTATCTATCACATTTTTTATATTTATAGTTATGATACTATCAGACACTCCATATTGCATCAACATTAAGATACACATACAAATGCATACACAATTTGTATGTATGTAATTGCCATCTTCATTGCCATCTTATTCTCAAAAACATGATCAGCATCGAAGTATAAGTTACATATTAATGTATTCAAGCAATACAAATAGTGTAAATCAATTATAAATTGATCCCAAATGCAAACGAGCGAAACATCGACTGAATTATCTTGAGGTACCTTTAAAATCTTTATTAGGGTTCCTTAGAAGGTGTTTAATAATTTTGTTCCTTTGCTAGTTTATTACGGAGGTAGGTAACAGTCAGCCAGAAGCTAGGCTTACCCCTTAGCTAGGAACAGGATTCTCCACAGAATTCTGGCTCATTAAGGTTTTGACGTGTTCTTCTTTCGGCTTCTTTTTGACAGAAAATTAAGATGAGAATGTCACAACAGGATCTAAAGGACAGATGTGAGTGAGACAAACATAGTCAGAAAAGCTCTTGGTGATAAAGATGGTGCAAACGCAAAATTAATTAAATTAGACCTAGCTTCTATTTGTGAGTTAATTCGCTTAGAAAATGTATCCACGTCTTCTCAGAATCACAATATCCAAAGTCCTTGTAAACTAGAAGAAAAACCTGTCAATAATATTGTACGGAACTTCCATGTAACCGTAATATCAACCGATACCCCATATTTAACATATTTCGTTCCGATTGCAGTCTTATCTAAGTCGCTTTATTGGCTATCGCTTGTTTTAGACATTCGACGTTACAGACGCATGTCGGTACCAAAAGGTGATTATTCCGGTACTTTAGTGGTACTATTACACATAAATTGTCACTAACGGGGTCTTTTACCTGCGTTGAGGAAAGTGAGAGTGGTGTTAAGTGCAAGAATGCGAGATGGGTAACTAGTTTGGAAAAATTTGGGGGTTAACGAAATTGCAATTAAATTTTTTAGATTCTGAAATTGTTGTCTACACTAGTCTAGGATTTCTTGCTGTATCGTAAATGTATTTTATAGGGGCACATTTTAACAATCTTTGTGCTGTAAATTGTGCAGGAATCGGCTGCTTTGGCCGCTTGTTTTGCTTGACAATGGGCACGTGCGTATAAAGGTTCTGGGAATAGGCAAGCACAGAATGATGTAATAATGACACAAGTTTGATAACACGCTTTGCGGTAAACTTATCTGTCAATCTTGTTGACAAGCAAATCTTTACACTATATTTTGTTCCATACGAAGAAGTGCCTGGAAACATTCCTAACCTAAAAAACTGGCGCCACAAAATCCATTTTGATACGTAAGAAACTGTGTCCAATGTCCATAATATATCATCAGTCAGTGTTCATCTTCTATTAAAAAGTAATTATATTTTTTTAATATCCTCTTTTTAATGATACACTAATGACTACAAAGTTGGTTAAGTGATTTTTTTATCATAAATTAATTCATTTTCGGTACAGTATTCCTTGCTAAAATTATGCTCGTAAAATTTTATGATTCGATATTGCAATTTTAGTGAATTTGTTAACTGGCAATCAGACTAGATACATTTATAATTTTGGCTATCAACTCAATTTATAATTTAATTAAGCAACAGGTTTAAATGAATGTTATGTTTAAATAGCGTGTAATTGTGTTATTAAGATCTAACGTATAAAAACTAATTCGTATTTTATTCTGTGATATTAATCTTTTTTCTCGTAGGTGACATACATGAATAAAATTGGATCCGTGATGCGATTTGATGATGATATTTTTTTATTGAGTTTTAGTTTTAACAATTTATATACCTACCACTTTATTAAAAAACATGAACAACATAACGTCACGCCAGTATTCCTCGAAGGGGTAGGCAGAGATGCACATATAGTACACCCACATTTCGCCAGTTATGTTTTAGGTCCCAATGTAATAGGGCACAAAACCAGATTCCGTGCTGAGAATTACCTAATGTAAAAACCCAGTAACACTTTGCCCAACCTGGGATTCGAACCCAGGACCTCGTGCTCAGCAGTCGCGCTTAGCAACTACTAGACCAACGAGGCAATCACTTTATTGTAGAAAGTATTTATTTTGTATCTTAAATGCGTTTCACAAAAACATAATACCACATGGTACCTAATAATATTATTATTTTGTTACGTGGGATCGAAGATTGAAGCCGTAACTTTAGTAGTCTCATTACTTAGCCATTATGTTAATTAGTCACACCCCAGTGTTTTTTAAGACAATATAACTGGAGATGGTCTGTCTGTCTCAGCCTTAACGGCAAAGTCCCCATTTTTTTTATCATCATCTCAGCAGTCCACTGCTGGACTTAGGCCTCTCTCAAGTTGCGCCACAACACACGATCCTCCCATTTTCTTAGAGGACTGCCAATTATAATATCCCCCTTTTCCACCACAACCACGAATAAGCAGACCACGCAAATACGTTGTATATTACAGGAAATAGATGGTTAACGTGCGTAAACTGTGACAAGATAATTGTGGCCTACGGGTGTAATTAAGCCTATTTTCTTGTATGGGGGACCGGCAGTATTGTATTGACAATCATTGAGTAGTACTTATATATGGAATTATAGAAACTGTTTTAAAGTATTTCTTCTTTTTTGTTTTAAAATCTTCGCTGCCCTCTAGGGATTTCTCCTGTATCTTTGTTGCGTTCCACAAAAAGATTCAGAATAAATATTTGTGGATCCCACAGATGTTTATCATAACGAACACAATAAACATAACGAATCTGCAACCCTTAGCGCAGAAGTCCATTTACTTAGCCGCTGCGCCAATCAGGTCAATTTCGTATTGGTGAAGGAAGCATTGTCTAAGATTATCATCTAAATGTATTAGACCTATGACTAAGGGCTACGGCCATTACATGAGTGGAAATTTATCAAAGATCATTGAGATCCCTTTGTGCCTTGAAATCTGAAAGCACACTATACCTCTCTGCAATTATGTTGGTTTGTCAAGCCATCATTTGTGCACTGTAAACCTGCATAGTAAGTCTCAGTTGTGATCGGACGTCGTGACCTAAAAAACAGTCAGATAAAATCATTTCAAAATGTAGCAGCCCTAATCGCCGCAACATAAACAAAAATGGCACAGCAGAACAAAAAAGGTTGTTGACACGACATATTTTCAGAGTACAAGCTTTTCTATCAAAAACTAGTTGATAATTAAAACCACACGCTTTACTTATGACCTTACCTAGTAAAAACACCATTGGATGAGTGTCAGTGTGTCGTTTTATTACACTGCGGGACAAATTTAATGACTCCAGTGGGTAGGGCTGCCAAGTTTCTGATGTATGTGGAGAAGTGTAAAATAAATTGGTCACAGTCTACTGTAATTGGTGCGTTTGATCATGTTTCTGTTGTTCTTTATAGCTGTTTATTGAAATAGGTGGGCTATTTAGTATTACTGCTATTGTAGTATAATGATATAAGTATGTTTTAACAGTTTATTTGATGGTGTCATACAATATATGTAAAATTTATTACACAATTTAATGTTTATGTTAGTATCCCTTTAATTGCAACTGTTTTTTTCTTAATTAAAGTACCTATGTTTATCATTGTCGATTTGTATTGATATTATTTTAATTTGATATTTTTATAAAAAGGTTGTTCACAAACTATAGCAGATCAGTACGTACATCACAAATCTATCTGAATTACAGCCCAAATTCCTTTATTTTTATAATTGTTTTGAAAAGCATATCTTCCTTGTATTATCCTAGAAATATCTTTTATTCATAACAAACAATAAAAGACAAAATTTTCTTGAACCACGCCTTCCTAATCCTAGTAAAGTAGCGCTATCTGGTGACCCTATGCGTAACTAATTTTACGGAGAGCTAATGGCCGACAGGTCGCGCGACTAATCGGCCGACCGCTCGCTACATTGGAGTGCAAATTAATTGGCACATTGCATTTAGTATGCGGAGACGTGTGAAGATTTGGCTCTTACTGGATTTAAGAGATTGCGGAGCTTAATTTTTTAACGTGTTGCATTATTATTATTTCAGCCATGATCGTCCCACTGCAGGGCAAAGGCCTCCCTTTCCTTCCTCCATTCCTCTCGGTTGTGAGCTGCAATAGACCAATTTACTTTAAAGGAGTCCAGCTCGTCCCGCCATCTCCTTCCATAATAAATAATAATAATTCATGAATGTTGTTGTCATGGTTTTTACCCCAAAAGAAGGTAGAGAAAAAACAGATAAATACACTGAATCCTATTTTAAAATTCTAATTTTACTTATGTATAAAACAGCCAAAACATAATACATAACCTTTCACCTAAAGCCGCTGACATGGCTTCACACACCATTGAAAAATCCCTCAGGTGTGCCGGTATCCTGACGATGTTTTCCTTCCCCGTTTTTAGCAACTGGTAACTAATTTTTAGTACGCACATGAATTCGAAAGACATTGGTGCGGGTTGGAACTTGCGACCTTTGACTTAGCAGTCCAACGGTCATACCAGTCGGCTATCACTGCTATTATATACCAATTATAGGTGTAATTCAGACAGCATATTATACGACTTCCCTCAATCGTTAATCAATAACTGTCGTTACAATAAGTTATAGATCTATAAACAAAGAAATACTTTTAATGCTAAGTCTATGTTACACTGCGGGGACACCAAATAATTGGTGAAATCACTTAGTCGAGTGACTTTAACATGAGTTTAGTTAATTTATTGCTTGGGTTTCTCCAGGGTCGCTGGTTTGATGCCGTTTTGTGTTATTTTGTATTGCTGTATCGCCGCTGAAACACGTAATTCGGTGGTGTGAATTGTCGAATTTCCCTTTAATGTACAAATAGGTGTGAGCCGGAGATCGGGCTCAGTGGCGTGCCATAGGAGTGGCCTATGTCCAGCTGTGGACTGAGATAGGCTGATAATGATGAATCAGTATAAGCAAGTGATATTTCATATCTGTGGAATAAAGACACAGGATAAATAACTATTCCAGTAGCAAGATTACATATAAAAAAACATTAACAATAATTCCTCAAACAATCCAATCCTGACATCATTCCACATATCACCGAAGTTCAAAATAGCTCCTTTGTCCAATTTATAATTATTACATGTTTTTCGCTTTCAGTCTTTCCAGTCAGGCTGGACTCACGCATCGCGTGTCTAGCGACACTTTAGGGCCGCTGGGCCGCTAATCTGTCGCTGCTGCATCGTATTAACTTGTTTCCCTCATTTGATACTTACAAGTTGTAACTTGATAAGCTTGTGATACCCGTGTAACTAGAATTACTTTTGCGCCGCAATTAATTGCTTAAATTACTATTTTTAACTGGATTTAAAAGAGGTTTTTAATTTGATCTGCCTTTATTACGCAATATCTTTGCATGTTTAAATGGGTACGAAATTGTTTAAGTTGTAGATTGTTACAGTCTGGGTAAATTCCCGGGTATATTATGTCAAGATCTGTTTAAGCACTTCGTAAAAAAAGGTACTTAATTAGATCTGAAAAGGTATATATAAGGTAGGAGCCTAGAAACACTATCCTTCGCCAATGCAACATTATTATTTATTAACTTTTTTTTAAATTATTTTAATTATGGTCACATTGTTTTTGTGTGTGTTTGTGGATACATCTATACTTCCATATTAACATTATAAATGTGGAATTAACTCTGTCTATCCATTACGTCTTCACGACTCAACCGCTTGATAGATTTTGATTAAATTTGGCATGTAAAAAGTCTCGACCCGAGAGAGGTAATAGGCTACTTAACGCGGGCGAAGCCGCGGGCAAAAGCTAGTTTAAAATATAATGTAAACTGCAACTTTAACCTTAAGAAGAGAATCTGTAACAAGTGGGCTACCATGACTCTTTCACATGAGAAATCTGTACAATTATATACATCACACAGACGGTATATCGCCTTTCTTGTATACAGTATTTTTGCCTATCTCCGCCTATAAAATGATAGGCGTATTCTTCATGAATATCAATCCAAAATGAAAAACAAAAAGCCAAAGTCAGTGATGAAAGTAGTTCCTTTAATAGCTTCAGAGGTCACAACACGAGATGGGGGTCAACGGGCAAGAATCTAACCCCATTGGCTTCCTTGAAGCTTGATTGCCGTTCATAAGTTCTACGTTACGTTGTAGGTTCGGTTCCGAACGGGTAACCTAGCGATTTTTATAACTTTACCCAAAATAGGCAATCTTTGGTCCTGCTTTTAATTACCGACCTACAAACGCTCAAAAGTTGTATGTAGATAATATTCTTTAATGGTTATAGAAATACTATACTATATGTATCTGAAACGCTACGTCGTTTACATAGTCTGAGTTAGACTTGATTTCAGTTTTACCACACTATACGTGCCGTATATCCCCCACAATATGTTTATGTGATACCTGGAGCTACAATTCACCGTATTGAAAAATTAACTCCAATAATTATAGTAAGAAGACCTTTGGATCAGACGCGGACTTTATCAGCTCAAAGAAAAACACCAGTAGTAACCACAAGAAGATCTCGAGCCAGCTTGAAATATAAGCGCAATCAGTTCCAAAATCCATTAGACCAATCTCACTCATAGTTCCAACAATCATTCACCATTCACCATTCACCACATCCACAGCTCATTCGTTCACTTTATCACACCATCGGAGAATCGGAGCCATCGATATAGCATTGTTCGCATCTCCGTTCTTCCTTGATTCTCCGTTGGTCCGAAGTTTATCGCTCCGTGGCCGCCATAGCTCCCCATAATGACCCATAATGAGTGTCTAAGACGTTGCAGAAGAGCCCGCTCGTTTTATCGTTGCAATTAAACCGATGTAATCTGTGGATCTCGTAGATCCTGGTGTGAACGTCTGTGTAAATTGATTTTTATACTGTTTCCGCATTATTTTTGGAATTTGTGGCGTTCGGTTCTGTTTTTGGGTGCTTCATTAAAAGTTTGCTGGCTTTAGTTAGCTTTAATGCCGAAAAGTGACGTAAAATCTTCGGGAAAATAGAACATAACTTTAATAATAAAAAAAAATGTCAGCTTATATATTCCACAATGCACGGCGCTTAAGGAGAAATAAAAAATATCACCCGAATTCGGGCATTGTACCTAGTGAGTTAAAACGCAAGAATACACACAGAAATACACGTAACAATACATTCAACAACTAGTTATCAGTCACAACCACAAAGCCTGAATTTCGAAAAACTCCACCAACCCTATTTTTAACAAAGTACATGACCTGAGGCGCAGGCTCTATTCCTCACAGTGGACCTTAGAAAGCGCCGAAGACGTATTTACGAGGCCCGGACCCCTCACCTCACATAAAAGAGTCGGCAACTAATTAGCAACACGTTGGCACTAATACAAAACAGTATTTTACCTAAACGATAAATTAGTTAACGTTTTGCGAAACCGATTTACTCGCGGATCGTTACAAAAAGTTTTAACATAAGTGATGTCATGACGTGACGCTATTTTTTGTTAGTGTACTTAAAAGTTATTTAGTATTAACTAGTAGTATTTGTCTATATGTAGCTTTTCACCTACACATTGAACTGAAGAAAACTCTTTCAATACAAAATTAGTGACTTCTAGCTGCGCCTTGCGGTGTTACCCGCTACATTTTTACGGGATAAAAAGTAGCCTAAGTGCTAATCCAGGGTGTCAGCTACCGCAAAAGTTGTAGTATGGATGAATGTTTGTAACTCGTTCACGTACAAACTACTGAATGGATTTAAATGAAATTTTATATGGAGGTAGCTGGCACCCTGGATTAACACATAGGCTACTTTTTATCCCGTAAATATGTAGCGGGTAACACCGCGAGGCGCAGTAAACTAAATTATAATGTCCTGTGTAATTGGTTCCGTTAAAATTAGCCACCGACCGAATTAAAGTCAGGATAATAATTTTATTGCTTCGAGGGGTCGCATAAAATATTTTAGTAAAAATTAATCCCTGTCAAGGTTCAATATTTATAAACCCCGTATAAAACAGTAGTAATCCTTACAAAATATCAATTGGGGCGGCCTGTCGTTTTTTATAGTGAAGTCTGTAAAACATCGGTATAGCGTGTGTAAGCTTCTTATGCCCGCTTGGCACGCGAGGTACACTCGAAACAAAAAGTGATTTAGGTAATTTTTCTGCCAGTTACCTATTAGCTGGTAATACGTGCCATTTGCCAGCTACCTACGGTTTTATGTTTCCCTTTACATTTAATGTTATGTACTTAAATGGCGAAATTGTTCAGATATTTCAGTCGGCCCCGATATTGCGTTAGGATTTTATTTTTTTATATTTTTTTGGTGTTAGAATTTTGTAGTTATTTCTTTTTTATGGCTAATGAAACATAAGCACCGAGCTTGGATGTTGTCAACATGGCTCGGATTTTTTAAATTAAAATGTTGTTGACCTATTACCTACTGTATTGAATTGTGATTGAATGGCAGATTGGTTTGAATCCTAGTTACTACGAAAAAAAAAACTAAATCATAAGTACCTAATACAGATACATTTAGCTCTACTACTACGTATGAAGTATGAACTTAAAGTATAATCGAACTATTTTGAAAAATTATGACTAGAATTGCTCATAATGGAGACAATCATATTATCAAGAGAATGTACAATAAAGTAGCAATAAGAGAGTAAATAGTTTTATAAAACGTCATTTAAAGCTGGAAGCCTGACTAAAGATTCTTTAAAGAAAAGTTAATTTCGATAATTTCCAAAAAACCACAGCTATAAAACCCACAAGAATTTTCCAACGAATTAAAACCAAATAAACAACATGTCAATTCACCGTAAACCCATTAGTTTCCGATTTTAAAAGGTTAATTACGCTTCTCTACTCACCAGTACTTACTGCTTTATACTTTTACAAAGGCAACATCGACTCGACCGCAAATGATCGAGCGTTGTGTTACTATGTTATACATTTAAAGTTATCCGATTGTGAATGTTGTAATTTGTTAACTAGCTGTTCTAAGCTGATAGGAATTAAAGAAATATGTATAATGTGCGAGTTAAAATGGGGTCTATCCGTCTTGTTACACCCCCTAGAGATGGTACGTTTATTATGTTACAGCCCCCTTACCATGAACTCTTGAAGTAGGACACTAATCGTTGTGGAAACGAGACGCCGCGCGCCGCTACGTGCAATGTAGTGTGGTTCTCGCTTACTCAACGGAAAACGACTTGTTTTAAGAGTACATGGTAGGAGGGCAGGTTTTAATATAGCCTGAAATAGGTATTATATACGACATTAAATGTAGATACCTACCTATTTATCGAAGGCTGTATATAAACTTTAAAGACAGGGCCTGGTTGGCAAATATCTTGGTACGAAGTTTGGTAAAATCCTACCTTCGATGTATTTTTTTTAACAGCGGTTGTTGTCCCACTGCAGGGCAAAGGCCTCCCTTTCCTTCTTCCACCTAGGTATTATGTAGGTGTATTTTTTTGTTTTGTTAACCCCTGTAGGTACCATGAACGCTTGAAGTAGGACATTTTCCGATGTGGAAGCGAGATACCGCTACGTGCAGCATAATGCGGGGTCTAACTTTCACAACAGAAAATGTCCTGCTTCAAGCGTTCATGGTACAGGGGTTGTTTTTATCCCGAAATAAAATTAACAGCTGTCTAACTACTGGAAGGAGTAAGAACTACGCATGCGCAATCTCAGAGCTATAGTTTAATACACTTGGTTTTCGTCGCCATGCGTGACTCAGGCTTCAATTACACCCGTCCGGCAATCCGGGCCGGATGCGAGACCGTATACGGTTCACAGGAGGTCTGACTAAACGTATCATTATTTACTATTACGGAGGCTTTGCTAATGTTGCACAGTTGACAGTGTGGGTAACAATAGATATAAAGAAACAAGTACCTTATGGGGTCAGGCTGGTCGTGGATGGGTTTGATGATCTTGAAGTCGAAGATTCGATTCCAATTGATGGGTATGTGCGGTCTACAATTCAATTCCAACTCAGGAAAAATTGTCCTGTATGGACATTTTGCATTTAATGAATTTCTTGGCGGCAAAAGCATTCTCGATACAGGCAAAGTCGTATTCCCGGTAAACGTGAGACAAACAAAGATACATAGCCTAAATAGTCATTTCTTTACGTCTCTATTGATTCTAAATAATAGTAGACAAAGATATGACGTGTCCCAAAAAAGGGTATCAAAAGCATCTAAAACGAGAAAGCTTTTAAATCAATTTAGAACAAACTGCCGAACAATTTAGAGAACTAAAACGAGAATTACTAAACAAATATTTTCTGGTGGTTAATTAGTAACAAATTTCTTTGAGAACGCTCACATGCCAATGTGGTATAAAAATTAAAAGTGCAATTCAACACCGCAGTATGTCGTGTTGTGCCAACATAACACGCAGTGAAGGCTTAAAAACTAATTATTTTTATTTAATTTTATTTATTGAGAGATCCGACACGCGAGAATCGAACTCACGGCGGGAGTCGCCAAACCTGTTACGCGTAATAAAGGCAAAAATTTTAATTTATTCATGCTGTATACTCTAATATCCAGACGAATTTAATCCCTGTTCTTCTTGGTCATACAGTTGAAAATCGCGTGGATATTTCCAACGTTGATCATCGGTGTGTTTGAGTGTACTTCTATATGAACACCTATCTTAGAAATGTATTCAGTTTTAATTAATAAAGGTTTTTATTGTTGGCATAAATTATGTTTTTATGTGTTTATAGTGAACTATGCTTGCTATTTTTAGGTTGAATTATATTATTGTGCTTTTTGCATAGTTGTTTGTGAAAGTTTAGCACTAATTCATAGTATTTTATTGGTTAAACAACATTGTTTAATTTAATGATCGGAAGTGTTTTCATTGTAGTTATAAACTGCTCATGACTTCTTGTTTAAATACAATTATAAACTTAACTATTGTGTTGTTTACGCGTCTTGCAGTCAGTCATAAACGTTGCTAGAGGCTAGGATTCGATGACTGTGTTGGACACATTTTTTTAGAGTTTACTAGTTACTAATTATATGTCATTTAACTTTACCTCGTTTTATCGTCACGCCTATAGCAGCCAGAAACAGGCACCTGCTAGAATTAGAACCTGTGTTCTAAAGACTATAGTAATTGCTTTATATATGAATCTGTAGTACAAATAGTGCTTATAGAATATGACAAAATAGTTCTACAAGAAGTAAACAAATAAAAATATCGGCCAACAGTTGCCCTGTCCTTACCTATAACTAGGGTTGCCAACTTTTTTTAGAAGAAATAAAGTATATCTGACTTTAAAGGAGGTAAATAAAGAGTACGGACTTACAAATAAGAGTATAATTTATTTTGTACTTTTTGCAGCACATAACAATTTTTCATTGCTTATAAAGGAATTGTATGAGTCCAAACATTTCAACTCCAAATTTATATATGTATATCAAGAGCTCATTCTGATTATGGATTATTGCATATTATTACAGACGTGCACTAGTTTAGTAAACATTTTGTAAATAAGAGTATTTTAGCTTACTCTATTAGTGTTATAGATTATAGAGTACGCCTACATGATATAGAGTACAATACTCTATTTTAGAGTACGGTTGGCAACCCTACCTATAACTCTTAAAGCAGGACAGTTTACGTTGTGGAAGCGAGACGGCGCTACGTGCAGTGTAATGCGGTGTCTCGCTTCCACATCGAGGGTTCATAGTAAGGGGGCAGTAACCAGTTTAAAATGTTGCAATAACTTCTCAATCAAAGGTCATTGATCTCGCATAATATACATAATCAATCAAGTGGATGACGTCATTAAATTGAGACGATCTAAAAGTTAGTTATTTCCAGGAAAAGACCTTTTGACGGATTCTTTGAACACATTAAAAAGGACGATAAAAGGATTATTTCGATTCATAAAGTATCTAATTCATCATCAGCTTTTAAATGGCCCACTGCTGGGCATAAGCCTCCTTCCCTAAAAAATATCTAATTAATTCTAAGAAATAACTTAATATTTTAAATTGATTGACACGAGCGGGACTCGAACCCGCGACAGTCCATACCGTGACGCTGGTTCGAGTCCCGTTCGTGTCCATCATTTTTCAAGTTTCCCTTTATCAATTTAAAATTGAAGCCCAGCATGGCAAAAAACATACAAAAAAAGTCAAATAACTTAATATTTTCCTGATAAATCATTGACTATAATATCACGTAGGATCACTTCGAGAAAATACAAGTAAGATTTTTCGATGCAGCACCTATTAGGCCGTCCGTGTCTCACATGTTTTACATGCCCAAGATAATAGACTAACTTAATGTTTGAGCTATTAGCCATGTAAATGTTAAGCGTGAAATATTGTCTACATTATAACTTATTATGTTATTAGGTATTACTTTATCTATGTAGGTAGCTGTCGCCTAGCGCGACAACTGAGCGCGAGGTGGGCCACTGATGTGTGCCTACCTTAATTCGTTTTTTTTTAAATGTTTTATGTAAAATCTTTATACATATAATTATTTTCAAATATCGCCCCAGACTAGAAATGTCTCCTGTATGGTGGGTGCGTTCCATACACATGAAATATCACTTACACAAACACCCAGACTCGGAACAATCGTCTGCGGATCGCACAATATTTTTTCTCGTGTAGGAATCGAACCCGCAACCCTTGGCCCAGCAGTCCAATCGCTTAGCCACTGCACCAATCTTTGTACTTTAATTTCTATATAACTAATGTATGACGTAAGGGCGGGACGTATCTAATCACACTTATAAATTATATAAGACCTGTATTATGTACCTACCTACCTATGAGGCTATTATCCACAATAAATCTAATGAATTGAATGAATTCACTTACATAGTTTTTTAACAAGCTATACAGTACGGAAAACATTAACACAAAATCATCACTTATACGTAATTCACCTCAAGAACACCTTAATTACTATGCAATATACAAACCATCCATTTTCAATCCTCAGAATGCCAGCACCCATAACAGGGTCTGGACAAGACAAAGTTATTCCTGAGTTATTTTTAGTGCTAATTAGGCGCTGACCGCTCTCCCCTCCGCCCCCTCCCTCCTTACCCCTCCCTCTTAGGTCCAGGTTGCACAGTTATCCGCGAAATGCAGTGTACAAAAAGTGCCACACACGGAATAAACTGCTATGAGCAAGAACGTAAATGAGGACCATTTCGATGTTTAGATTTTACGCTTGTTTATTTTAAAGAAATTGAATATTGATGAAATTGAATATTGATTTCGAATGATATAAGAAGTATGACAATAATGTTATTTGTTTTTACCCGATTGAGCCGCTCTAAGGGTTATGTTTTTCGAGTGTATGTTTTTCGCAGCTGGCTCTGCTTCATGTCCAATTCTATTTTATTTTGGTTTGAAATTTTTGCGAGGATATTTTAATATATGTAAAGTATAAATGTAAAACCAACTTATATTTTGCACGCACGGAAGTTTTAGTAACAAACCAGTGCTTGTATGTTCTATCAGGCTATTCTAAGCATATGCGGTATTTTGGTTTTGCAAGAGATAGGATAAAGATTATCCTAAAAACAAACACATTTATCTGAAAACTAGCTGCGCCCCGCGGTGTTATCAGCCTAAAAGTAACCTATGTGTTAATGAGGGTGTGGGCTACCTCCTTATGAAATTTCATCAAAATCGGTCTAGCTGTTTGAGCGTGAAGAGGTAACAAACATACAAACACACAATCATTCACCTTTATAATATTAGTGTGATCAGCGCTGTACCGGGTCATGCTCGTCCCGGTACAGCATTCGCTGAACCCACTTCCTTTGCTACTATATAATTGTTTTTTGTCCTTGTCTTGTGTAGCAATAAATGTTTTTTTTAATTTATTTATATTTATGTATAAGAGATTGCCATTCATATAGTCTAAGAGTATTCCTCATTTATTTATATTTATTATAACTTTGGAAACCACAGTCCTATTAGTTAGTTTCTTTGCTAGTGTTGCAAATAGAATGCTGTCTGTCTGCTTCACCATCTAAACCTATCATTCAGAAACCTCATCACTATGTATGAGTAGTTACTTTTTACCGTCGGATGAAAGCATCGACATCTCGCTATTTCACTCCTAGATCCCTCACCATGATCGATCGATCGCTAAACGTATCAATCATTGGCACTTGAAAAGTTGAAACTAGTATTCTGCCCACCTGTTGCCGTCCTCAAGAAGGGTTGCTTAGGGACCTGTTACATTGAAAGGTTTGTACGTACGCTGATGAATGTTTCGCATGCAAATGAAGCGATGGATGATGAACTGTTGAAGGAGGCTTGCTCAGGTGCGAATAATGTAATGCGAGCTAAAAGATTTATGTATGCTTGAAATAAGTTACGACTAGTCTTGAGGATTATTGTGTATATATTGTAACCAAAATAGAATCCTCTTAAATATTAGTGTGAAATATGTATGTACCTAAGTAGATTATTATTATTTTATTTATTTATTATGTTACAGAGTTATTCCCAAATTAACAAAGCCCCACAAAACCGTGTGATCGGTTTGACTGTGGGATGAGAGTCTCACTACACATAACATAAACATAACATTTAGTAGTTAGGTAACATATATAGAGATATACCTACTAAATATATATTTATCCTTAGATTGCACTTATGTTTATTTTTGGTGTACAATACGTTTAGGTATCTACAATAAGTGAAACCTATCTATATTAATATATAGATAGGTTTCACATGAGCCGCAAGACGTCCACTGTTAAACAAAGGCCTCCCCCTTAGAACGCTGCTGCAATGAACGACAACTTACCAATTGCGTCCACCAGTTGCGTCGGTCCACCTGGTGGGATCTATAGTGGGTATCTATACGTATATACCTGTGCCTAATCCTTTGGGGAATCCAGGCGAAATCAATAACATATATGCAGGGATTATCCATTAGGTAGAATAGGCAACTGCCTAGGGGCCTCTAAAGCATAAGCACTGAAAGTACTTAGGTTACTCGTAGAGGCTGCATATTTGCATTACAATAATAATGGATATTATGTTCTTTTCAATGTTCAATTAAATTATTTAAGGGACTTGAAACGGTATGCAAAATTACGTTATTTTTGTCCGAATAACGTTATTTATCGCTCCAGTATACCGTTCATCACCATCATCATCGGAAGACCTCCGATGTTGAACAAAGGCCTAACGTTATCCGAACTAAATATTCTATAACGATTCAAGTTCCTAATTATTTGTTTCTGTTATCATCATCAGCCGGAAGACGTCCACTGTTGAACAAAGGCCTCCCCCCCCCCCCAAGGACAATTGCAACCACCGGTGGCCCGTTTCTTTTATTTAATTCTCATCATCTGTTTATATTTCATTAATTATGTCTCAAATAACGAACACGTAAAAAGCCTTAATTTATTCGCAAATTCATTCTCAACAACCGTAATTATTATGCAGAACGCATCAAACGAAATTAGTAAAGAAAAAACCTTTTCGATTTTAATCAGTATGAGAGCGTCGAGATTCTTCCTCCAAGCGGTCGCTAATGTTCGCCAAATATTTAGTGAATACCCTCAGTTTTGTTAGAATCCCCATTACAATACACCCTTAGTAAATTATTGGTAGGGCTGTCACTGATTGACTTCTCTTATTTTAAAATCTATTAATATTTTTTTACAATCAAGAGGAATGGAGGAAGGAAAGGGACGTCCAACTGTAGGCCTTTGCCCTGCAGTTGGACGATCATAGCTGAAATAATAATAATATCTTTTTTTGTGTTCTTCCTTTTTTTACAAAACTAAAATGTATGTACTCGGATATTGGAATATATTATGATTAACGAAACTTTAGACTAATATAGATAAGCTAGGTTATTCTAAGAGAAAGAATAAGAATAACTCTTAAACTACAATGTATAGAGTCAATATCTTCATTTAACCATGTAAAATAATGCTTTAATGGACAAACCAATTATTATTATAGGTAACCTATGAATTTAAATTTCTACTGTCAGCCCTAGCGGTGCATAGAGCAAGGTTTCATTACATGCTTGTTTGTAGACCTTTACCGCCTGCGCTAACGGTCCTGGGTTCAATTCCCTCACGGGTATACCAGTAAACCTTCCAGTTGCAGTTACTGAATAAACGACAGTGCGTGTGACTAAAAGAAGAGTACGTAGACGTAGCATACACTTGGTATTTAATAATACCTAGGTACCTACCTACTTGTAAAGTAACAACATTCAGTATCAGCCTCCTTACCATGAAGTCTTAAAGCGGTACAGTTTACGTTGAGGAGGCGAGACGCCGCATTACACTTCACCTAGCGTCATCTCGCTTCCACAACGTAAACTGTCCTGCTTTAAGTTTTCATGGTAAGGGGGCAGGTTCTGCCGACTGTCTCGTTGGTATAGGGGTCGCAGAGTGTGACTACTGTACGTGGTTCAATCCCAAGGTCGGGCAAAGTGTTCTCGTGTTTTTCTATTCTCAGTAGCAGCACAAAGTCCGGATTTGTGGCCAGTTACCAAACATGGAATTCGCTCTACCATTGGGACCTATAACATAGTGTACGATACACCGCTGTCTATGCTTGCCTGTCTATCCTTGGGGAATACAGGCGTGATGATAAGCTCTTTAGGGTATATAGAACACAAACAGGCAGTAAATCCACACTTAAAGAAGCAAAACTAATTACAACACAAATAATTACTTGTGTCCATTGGCTGAGAACAGAGAGGGTTACTTTAAATAATGGAGGTGCCATGGTGTTATGGTGTGCAGGTTACGGGCAAGCCACTCACTGTTTATAGGTTATTGCAGTCATTAAACGAAAACTTTATTACTGCATACTGCTTCAAGCGATATAGTCTTAGAACATGGGTTTCCGAGTCCTGAAGAATAATGTCAGTGCAAATAGAAAATGTTTATTTCTGGACAATTGCTGTGGCTTACTGGGTTGTGTATAATCGTTTCTGGTTTGAGCTTCGCATTGAACGTAGCTGTTTTGACTTAACTGCAAGAGACAATATGGATAAGATCCTCAATCTAAAGCCAATCGCATCAGTTCCCTGCAATACTTTTGCCCCCTAATTCATAAAAATGTCAATATAAACCATGGACTAAATCATACCCAAAGAATAGACTTAATAAGTGGTTTAGTTAATGCTGGTATGATCCTCCTTTATGAATAATAGTGCTAATGTTTTGAAGCCTTATACTTCTATGGTCTTAGGATTCCCTTATGATATGTGGGCAATTGATAGCAATAGGCTTACCATACATTAGGACCTATAATAGTATTGGCAAAATGTGGGTCTGGTATCTACTATACAGTATACATAGGGTACAGAGTCGTGGTCCTCTCAAGAAGGGACGTGTGGCACGTAAGCCTTACGTAGCAGGACTAGCCGGTGGGAGGCGGGACGGGACCTGTCAAGGGATGCGGTTTAGCGCACGCAGATCCCGCGTCGCTCGACCTAGGGTAGCTAGGACCCTGGGGTTTTAGCCGGTGGAGGACCGGCATACCCCTTCGTCCGCTCCAGGATGGAATAAGTCTATAATTAATTCCTATTAAAAAAGGTAATATAGTCAAAACTCGTTTATTTTAACTTTTAATTTTAGAATTAAGTACAAGACTAAGTTGTTGGCTGTGCTACAGCTGCACAGAATAAAAATATTTTTTCTTTCTTTATATCTTTCTATACACCTCTGCCTACTTGTTTAGGGAAAAACATATAATACTATTTAAAGTCATCTTATTTTTCGGTCTGTCTGGTTTTCAACAGCCAACGATAAACAAATATTTAGACAATCAGCATAATGTTTTTTATTTCCATCCAGTACCAACCCTACGAGATCCGTTTCTTCGGGGTCCATTGTTTGGTTCCTGGAAGCAATTAATTAGGCATTCCATCTTGACCCGCGGACGTAGCTATCCTGTTCCTATTGTGTAAAACCATGAGTTAAATGGTGTAGCCCCCATAGTTCCGACACTGATAGGAGCTCAGGAAGTATCCGCAACTATAATAATTGCTTGTTATTTGCTTATTTGATGGCTATTGTGACTGCTAAGCTTGTGGTTGCTAAGCGCGACTGCTGAGCACGAGGTCCTGGGTTCGAATCCCGGTTCGGGCAAAGTGTTACTGGGTTTTTCCATTAGGTAATTCTCAGTGGCAGCACGGAGTCTGGATTTGTGCCCGGTTGATGGCAATAGGCTCGCCCCCTATTACATTGGGACCTAAAAACATAACTGGCGTACTATATGTGCACCTCTGCCTACCCCTTCGGGGAATACAGGCGTGATGTTATGTTATGTTGTTTTGTTTTTTTATTGTAACTAAATCCATTTTTGAACTTTTCACTAATATTATAAAGGCGAAAGTTTGCGAGTGTACTGTATGTTTGTTACCTCTTCATGTTCAAACGGCTGGACCGATTTTGATAAATTTTGTATGGAGGTAGCTGACACCCTGAATTTACACATACACTACACATTCATTTACTCATAGGCTGCTTTATACCCGGAAAAAATGTAGCGGGGTAACATCGTGAGGTCCTAAAGAGGATAAAAATAACACTAAATAATATGCATACAGAAATCTAGAACCATACCAGTCAACAGCGATGAATACTTCGATGTATATTTATTAGACTTTTTATTTATATATTATGATGTAAATTTTATTAGTTTTAATGTAGTTAATAGAAGAAAATTTAAAACCGAAATATTTCACTATAATAACTTTCGTGCGTGTTATCCGTATTATCTACTATATATACCGGTTGTACTCACGTCGATATTCGGGAATGCCCGACTAGTTTCGAGAGCCGAATGTTCACCTGCTCATGAATAAGGGCTCCGTTAGAGTCCGAAACTAGTCGGGCATTCCTGAATATCGACGTGAGTACAACCGGTATATACCTATAGTAGATAATACGAAATATTTCAGCCTAATCGATGTTACAATTTCGTTTACCGAGGCAAAAAACGTCAACAAAATTTGAAGTTTTTGCAAAGCAGGTGCGAAATATTACAGCTTATTACCTTGGCAGCCATTGTGGATAACATACCCACATAATAGGTAACCTAACTACCTACCACATGAATGAACGTAGCTAAGCTGAACGGATCCATCCCACACCAACACCAACATTGAGTTAGACATACTAAAGAGGTAAAAAAGTAAACCTAATTCCATAATTTAAATGTTAAAATACAAGAAACAAAGCAGGTTTACTGTATCGTATCGATAAAGAAATACGATCTAAACTTTAAAGTCAAATATCTAAAAGTTAGTTTGATATGGATTGGATCCTTTCTGCTTAACGACATCCAAATATGTTATGCGCATGCGCACCGTGTACTATAATATCCCTATGTTCTCATAAAACTTTAATGAGGAATTTATGAAACACATGAAGGAATGGCGGGAAATAGGTCAGATTGCGATGTAAGAAGATTAATGTTTTTTTTTGTATTTATTGCTGGACATGTGCGGTTTATGGAGCGTATTTATGGACGTGAGGTTACAGGTTCAAACCCAGGCAAGTACCTATCAATTTTGTTTAATGTACGCCCAATGGTATGTAGTTGTCTAATGACTAATAGTGTAATTGTGCAATCACACCTCTGCCTGCTAGGAATTCAGTCATGGTGATAATTGATATAGGTAAATATATATCCTACATACAGATAAACAAACATTGATAAGACAAAGATTTGTACTAATTATGAAAATAACCATCTGTAATTAGTTATGTTTATAAGTACATATTCTCATTTATACACTTCGCCCCACACTAGGCATTTTTCCTGTACCGGTACGTTTCACAAACATAAAATATCACATACACAAACACCCAGACTCGGGGCAAACATCTGCGAATCGCACAAATTTTTGTCCCATGCAGTTAACGAACTGGCAACCAACTAGCAAAGCAGTCCAATCGCTTAGGCACTGCACCAATCAGATCGTCAGTTCGGTACACCTTCTTTTAATAAACATTTTGGTTACTTGTCACTATATTTCAGTTCATCATAGTTAATCAGGGATGTGTAAAAAACTGACACTAACAACCATAAATAGTATAAATAGCTATCCAGGAGAGTCCACAGCTTTCAATTTCTCTCTTTCCCTCTCCCATTACCTAACTGCCTTAGCTAATACTTTCTAAGAGCAACATTCGCCTGCCGGTGTACCGACCCGCCGGGGGATAAAGCGCACACATGCAGGCGGCATTATCGTAATTAGCGTAATGCTATTATTGGGAGGCTGGCTGCGTCGCGTCGCGCGTAGCCGATCGGTAATATGTGGGCAATCGCGAACCTACAACTGTTAGAGGAAGGATGCGGTATGTGCCCGGTAAGTTTAAGGCTACTAACATATTAAGTAAGTCGGTTTAGGGGGAGAAGGGGGTGGACTATATCTTTTTTTTACAGGGGTGGGTCTTGACGCAATCAAATTAAAACCAACGTTTATTACCACCAAAAATGCAATAAATCAAACGTGTATTCATTTTTTATTTAAAGGAGGGGAGGGGGTTGGCTTATCCACTATAGGGGAGGGACGGGGTCAAAAACTAGCAGAGTTAATTAATGACCCCTTTGCCCTTTGGAATTTAAGATGATGGACAGTTTTGAACTCTAAAACGTCTACTTGCATTGTTATACCTGTGTTTTGTATGTTTCCAGTCATTTTTTTTCTTATCGTGTGGTTGATGAACAACCTGGTGTCAGAGTTTAAGCCGCCTGCAGGCCTCTGACATGGCTTTACACACAATAAAAAAAGTGTGCCGGTTTCCTCACGATGTTTTCCGTCACCGTTTTTAGCAACTGATAAATAATTTACAGTAATTTTAGTTATCACCTGGATATTTATTTGTCCGCCCTACTTACTTTTTACGGTTTCTGCACTAATTTTATTCTCTTAATTTAACCGTATAAGGCTTTTATGTCTCCTCCATTCCTTTTCAGCCATCTTAAACGTTCGCAACTGGTGCTCGGTCCGTAGGAAGCTGCTTTTCAACTGCACTCGCCGCCGGCTCCGATTCGTTACATACACATACATACATACACAGTACACACGCATGTATACAGCGGGTATCGCTCACAAGGTTCCGAGAACAACGCTAATATAGATCGAGGAAAGATAAATTTATCAGAATATACGTATATTATCCATTATGTAAGGGAAGATGGCCTTTGTGAGATGACGCGTGTAGGATCTTTTTATAGCTATATTTATGTTTTCGCCGGCTAATATTAATGGACGACGTTATATTTATACGTACCAATGACTGCCTTGTTTGTTTAGTGGTCGATAAACGCGACTGCTGAGCATAAAGGGCAGTGTTATTGTGTTTTTCTATTAGGTAATTCTCTCGACATTGGAACCTAAATACCTCTGGTCCTCTGCCTACCACTTCGAAGTGTACATTCAAATTATTTTTACAGCTGTGTTACTAGGTATTTCCATTAGGTAATTAGCAGCACGGAGTCTGGATTTGTGTCCGGTTGTTTGCAATAGGCTCGCTCCCTATTACGTAGGGAACTTTAACATAACTGGAACCGAAATATAGGTGTACTATGTGTGCACCTCTGCCTACCCCTTCGGTGAATACAGGCGTGATGTACTCAGCAGTCGCGCTTAGCAACCTCTAAACCGATGAAGAAGTCAAAAATCGTTAATCATCAAAAAGGCAAAGCGTCAATCGTCGTTATATTCAATCGTTCAAATTAAAATAGCGCATTATAGCCAGCTTTTAATTATTTCCTCTGATTTATTCTAAGCTCAACTTATCAGGCATAACAGCCTAATATTTTCAGGTATATTCCGAGCTCACCTATATCCAAACCGTCTTGCCTATTTTTGATCGCCGTAGACAGAGTTGCGGCCCAAAGTTAGTTCCAAACTCACCCTGTCCCCAGATCTAAAAACGGTCAAACCAGAAATGGCAATTAATCCACGTGTATTAGAATCGGGGAAGTCTGCAGAGGAAATTTTCAGCCCTCTTTCCGAAAACCGATTAGGATGGAGAACGTTGATGGAGAAGGCATACCTCATGAGGCCATGGTCTTCAGTCATGAGGAAACGAGGAAGAAGATACGGGGATCAAGAATATTGCCAAAATTATATTTGACGTTTAAGATCGTTCTTCTATCGATTTTGCTTTGGGCCGTTGACTTCTTATGTTAACTAATAGGTGAAAAACATAACATCTCTTCTGTATTCCCCTACGGGGTAGGCAGGGGTCTATAGTACACCCACAGTTTGCCAGTTATGCGATACGAACCAATAAAATAGGGGGACATGTCCGAACCGTTGACAACTTTCCATTTCATTCACCGATTGCCCGGAACTCTGACGATATCATCGGTCCACCTGGTAGGAGGCCTGCCAAACCTAACCTAACCCTTCGGTTATCGCCTCCCCGCGGAACTGTATACACTTAATTAAACACTTTATGATACAGGTCTGCCTCGTTGGTCTAGTGGTCGCTAAGCGCGACTGCTGAGCACGAGGTCCTGGGTTCGAATCCCAGGTCGGGCAAAGTGTTACTGGGTTTTTCCATTAGGTAATTCTCAGTAGCAGCACGGAGTCTGGATTTGTGTCCGGTTGATGGCTATAGGCTCGCCCCCTATTACATTGGGACCTAAAACATAACTGGCGAAATGTGGGTGTACTATATGTCCACCTCTGCCTACCCCTTCGGGGAATACAGGTGTGATGTTATGTTTATGTGTTATGTTTATGTGATACAGGTAATGAAAAATATTACAACATAATATCGTAGGAATAGCAATCTAATAAACCAAGCAAGCGTAGAGCAATGAATTGTGAAACTATTTTAGTTTAAACACTTTTTAAGTTTTAATTAATTTAATATCCTACTAATCCTACTATCCTACTTCCTTCCTACTAATATTATAAATGTGAAAGTTTGTGAGTATGGATGTGTGGATGTTTGTTACTCTTCCACGCATAAACGGCTGGACCGATTTGGTTGAAATTTGGTATGTAGATAGGTTATACCCTGGATTAACATATAGGCTACTTTTTATCCCGAAACAATGTAGCGGGTAACACCGCGGGGCGCAGCTAGTATTATTATAAAGGTTTATTGTTATCAGCCAGTCTTATCTGCTAAAGTAGCCTGTACTGCCCTCTTAGCATACTCTCTTAAAGCAGGGCAGTTTACATTGTGGAAGCGGGACGCCGCATTACACTGCACATAGCTGCGTCTCGCTTCCACATCGTAAACTGTCCTGCTTTAAGAGTTTATTGTAAGGGAGCAGTATCATGTTAAACTGGAGAACTTCTATCAATATTGATTCTATGGTTTTGGCAATGTGCCCAAAATTTTTAACACATTTTTTTTACACTTTCTTATATATCACACACATATAGCTGTAACATAATGCAGAAACTATATAAATAAAACGATCAATTTCACAATGTACGAAATACTGCATAGATAAAAAAATTTAGCGTATAATTTCAAACTGGTGTTTACAATCCCTACGCATAAAAAATAACATAATAACAATAAGAATCCTATAAAATATCAATCCAGACTGTAATTTCCTTCGTTACTGGTATAATAAACGCTGCGACTATCTTTCGTCTGATTTGAATCTAATTTGCTTCCCCGCTTCGCGCTGCGTCTGTAGCGTGGTTAGATGTAAAGCCGTCTCAGACCGACTTAATGTAACAAAAACAATATTTACAACTTAATTCTAATACAAAATAAAAACTATATACAAAAATAAAAAGTAAAAAAGCATCAAAGAATTCATCCCCATCGATGTCAACCGGTAACGTGCCCAAAAGACTGGCAGCATTGCCATTTTGAATGGCAATGCTAATTCTTTGGCCAAAAAATGAACCAGCCCTTTGGTCACGTGTGGAGTCGACTAAGCGCTTTGCTTTGAACATATTTATTTATACCGAAACGCATAGTATGTGTGTACCTATATATAGATATAAATATACTATATAGGTATGCACCGATTAATCAGCAGGATGGCCGAATTTAATTAAAATAGCAGAGTTCCATGTTCGGCCGCAATGTTGCATCGCAAAAATGTGTTAAAACATTAAACTTTATTGTGCCGATAACAAAACCTATCCGCGAAATAAAAAAGGATATATTTGATGCATTTTGGTTTCCCTAGTCTATTATTTGCACCTATGTTTGGCATTTTGGTGCCGTTAATTAGTTCGCACATCTACATGTACTTGATTAGTAGATTTAGATACAAAATACGTATAGATCTACTTAGAATAACAAATGCCGTCTTGCTTAACGCCCACTACATTATTTTAAGTGAGCTGAGTAAAGTTTGTTTAGGTATTTCTTCTCAGAGGTAGTCAGTTAGGAAATGCCGATGCTATCTAGTTAAAAAAAAAAGTATTTTATAAACCTATTAGCAAAAATAATCATTCATCATTTAAGCGCGTAAAAAAGCGATTGGTATATTTCTCATACAATTATCTGACCCTAACCAGTATATTGTACCGATTGGTAACTTACTTATATTATTATAAAGTTATGTTTAATGCGAATATTTTAGACTTTTAAAAACATCGCAACGATTCGCGGAGTTCGTATGTAAATAGCTTTACAGTCAGACAGACGACGGGATCGATCAAATTGCACGCTGTAACGTGAGCGAGCTTAATACCAGCTATAGTTATCATAGCTGACGTATGCAAGTGTTTGATTGTGTCGCATAGAATACATCGAGTATACTGTAAGATTTTACTTACATTTATATGGATAACCAAGGGGTTTCTTATAGTTTCTCCATAGAAATTGCACTTTGGAACCGAGCAATGAGATGAGTCGAGACGCTTTGAAGTGGAACCGCAGATTCAAATACAATGTCCATATAATCAACCCTCCTAATAGAAAAAAAGAAAGATAAGAATTTATTCTTGCAAAACACAAAAATATTTAAATATATATTCACATATCCATTAATATTACCTATAAATGTGAATGTAACTCAGTCTGTCTTTACGTCTTCACGACTAAACCGTTAGACGGATTTTGATGAAATTTGGCATATAGAAAGTTTAAGACCCGAGAAAGGATGTAGGCTACTTAACAACGCGCATGAAGCCACGGGCAAAAGCTAGTAACACATAAAAACAAAAGTAAAATAACAAAACAAAATAATGCATATCGGACGTAGTAGAAACCATTTATTTATTACCTAACTAGCTGCGCCCCGCGGTGTTACCCGCTACATTTTTTCGGGATAAAAAGTAGCCTATAAGTTAATCCAGGGTATAATCTATCTACATACCAAATTTCAACCAAATCGGTCCAGCCGTTTATGCGTGAAAGAGTAACAAACATCCACACAAACTTTCGCATTTATAATATTATAATATAACTAGCTGCGCCCCGCGGTGTTACCCGCGACATTTTTTCGGGATAAAAAGTAGCCTATATGTTAATCCAGGGTATAACCTATCTACATACCAAATTTCAACCAAATCGGTCCAGCCGTTTATGCGTGAAAGAGTAACAAACATCCACACATCCATACATCCATACTCACAAACTTTCACATTTATAATATTAGTAGGATATATATATTAATATACTAGCTGCGCCCCGCGGTGTTACCCGCTACATTTTTTCGGGATAAAAAGTAGCCTATATGTTAATCCAGGGTATAACCTATCTACATACCAAATTTCAACCAAATCGGTCCAGCCGTTTATGCGTGAAAGAGTAACAAACATCCACACATCCATACATCCATACTCACAAACTTTCACATTTATAATATTAGTAGGATAGTAGGATATATTATATTATATTAGTAATTAGTAATATTAGTAATATATATAAGTAGGATAGTAGGATAGGATAGTAGGATAGGATAGTAGGAAGTAGGAAGTAGGATAGTAGGATAGTAGGATGCTTGAGTTTAGTACACCTAAGAAATAAAGAGTGGAGATACAACAAACACTTAGTTTAACAAGATTAAAATAATAAATGCCTCGAACCATGTTTCTCGAAGACTAATCCTCAAATTAATAAGAGTGAAACCCAACAAAGACATACTGTGTCAACAATTCTATTATATTTATACTAAAACCTCAATATGATCTATAAGTAATAATGTCAAACTGTTAAGGGGATGTCTGTCCTCTTCGATTATTATTTTAATTATCATTTTACATTTATTGATTACCGAGTCTGACCTAACTGAGACTGCCTCGTTGGTCTAGTGGTCGCTAAGTGCGACCGCTGAGCACGAGGTCCTGGGTTCGAATCCAGGGTCGGGCAAAGTGTTACTGGGTTTTTCTATTAGGTAATTCTCAGTAGCAGCACGGAGTCTGGATTTGTGCCCAGTTGATGGCAATAGGCTCGCCCCCTATTACATTGGGACCTAAAAAAAAATATAACTGGCGAAATGTGGGTGTACTATATGTGCACCTCTGCCTACCCCTTCGAGAATACAGGCGTGATGTTATGTGTGTTTTATGTGATTAACGAGTCTTATGTAAGGCAAGAGGTATAAAAGGAATTAAGTTCGCCACCTAATACGCGGGGCTTTTGATGAGTGGCAAAGTTTTGGCTTGACCCCTAATTTGAGATCACCTCTACGTCAATAGCGTATCTATGTATGCATTTTACAGTATGTAAAGGAATCACCACACATTTGCAGAAAGGTAAAATTCTGCTTAACGGATTATGCAGCCATAACTTTAGTATATACAAGTTGAGCTTTGGTATCTTGACTTTTCGCTAGAACATCATAAAATTAATGGCGGCAATAATACGGCTACAATTGGACAAAATAACAAAAAAATAGCAATTACCGAGATTTCTCTTTAAATTAATCTATATACTTAAATGTTAAAATCTTATAAGAACGGATGAAAATGGCAACACCACCTTAACCAAAAGCCGTGAGCGCTGTTGTCTGGGCGCATTCACCCCAAATGGCTTTTTGTAATCGCGACAGAAAAAAAAGGAACTTTTCTTTCTTTTTCTTTTAAAAGGAATCCTATCGGGCACTTTCTCTTCATTCGTTTTGTCAAAGCCAGCAATTTTGTCCAGGAGACATCGTTTTGACCCACTGTGCAATTACAGTTTCAATGGATAGACGTAAATCAACGTGTGTGCAAGCTTTGGAGCGTTTATGAAGTTTCCTAGCTTTAGCGCACTGTGCAATGTTTGATTGAGGACTGAATTTGAGAATTTTGTAATGGGTTTTTTGAAATGATGACGTTATTATTCAGCCTTTGTTGTCTGCAGGTTTGAGAGGCCATCCCCTCTTTCTATTTCTTTCGGGATTTAATGAAGTTTCGACTTCAGTATTGGGCGGTATTTATAAAACTGCAAAGTGAACCTGGACGAGAGATGCTCCGGGCAAAGGATGGTAGAAATAAAGGGAGGCTTATACTCAGCGGTGGGTGATACCAGGCTGAAATGATGATAATAGTGGTTGTTCTGGTTAGTTATGTGGCGGATTTACATGCCCGATGTTGCTGGTCCAATCCAGGCAAGTACCATTGAACTTTATCGGTGTCTTTGTACATTTCAAGTGGTTTAAAATGGTTTAAGTAGCTATCAGTTTGACGCCATTTTCGCCTTTCATTCACACAAATATATCTGAGTTTAGGATTGACGACAATTAAGTTAAAAGTCCGTACTATGTCTTGTGGCTAACGTCTGAAATATATTCTAAATCTTACCTAAAAGCCTCTTCCATTATTCTTACGGACTAATCAATTAAACATCTCACAAGAAACAAATAAAATGCCTGAAAGAGACAATCGGACCTTGTTTAGTATGTACCGTGAATCCGGCTAATGAAATACACTTAAAGATTCATCGCACTCATTACTCGATACAAGTGCGGTGACGTGTGAAGCGACCCTTACTATCGAGTATCTAAACACGTCCCTTTGCCATTTAACCCGATTGATGACGTCACTATGTCCCCTTGGCAGCCACATTTGGGCTACGTGAGCTGTCCCCCAGCCTTGTGTACTCAGAGTACATAAATAAAGTACATAAATACACAACTGTGTACATTTATGTGGGCCTTCGTTGGATGTAATGAGATTTAGGCTTCTAGTAGATTTGCGAAGAGCTATGGAAGTACTTTGTATTTGTTTAGTGTGCCTACTGTCTGTATTGACTACATATCTAAGTCGTTGGCCTTCCTCGAGTTGGTGGTCCTAATTTTCTGGACGATCCAATTGAATCAAGTTGTTCTCAAATGCTCGAATATGAATATGATAAGACAGTGTGGTCTAGGACACCCATAGTTATGTTCTAGGTCTCAATATAATAGGGGGCGTATTGCCATCATCATCACCATCATCAGCCGAAGGACGTCCACTGTTGGACAAAGGTTGCCAATTGCATCTGGCTGCCCACAACTCTGACGATATCATCGGTCCACCTAGTGAGGCCTACCAACATTAAATTACGAGATTCGAACCCGGCTCTTAATACTCAGCAGTCGCGCTTAGCGACCTCTAGACCAACGAGGCGGTTTATAATACCTACCAGCACAGATACTTCCCACTGCAGAGCATAGGCCTCTTCATAAACAAAGTCCTTGAGGCTTAACGATTTTAGATCGTTAAATCCATTTCATCGCAATGTTTTTCTTCACCGTAAGTCGAATTAAAAAGAATGTTAATCTTAATACTTAATAAAATTATAATTTGTAAATTGAAAAATGAAATAAGCTTCAAAATGCTTTAATAAGAAATTACTAACAGAAAAAGATTACATTACCTAATCCAGTAAATAAGAATATAAAAGATTAAGCCCTAAATGCAAGATGAAAGTCTTCGCCTTAATATAAACCTAGATTATATAATAACAAAAGTCCAGTCTTTAGGTTTAGATTACGTTTGACATAGATAATTTTCTAGCTATAGCATCTAGTCAAAAGAATGAGAAATTAAATTATTCACGGATTATAATACTTAGACAAGTACAAAAAAGAATATGGTATCTTGGTAGATGGAATTTTTGGGTGATCTTGTGTGTTCGAAGGTAAATATTTTTTCTTTAACAAAATAAATATTGGAAAATTTGGGAAATGCTTTGTAAAACATTAGGCTAACTTTGTGTATCACCACACTATCGATATTCATCCGTCGGCATCTTGTAGACGCGAAAATATTTAGCTTTATCGGTTTAGTATATTCCCTGAAGGATGGGCATTTAGCCATATTTGTACCTATTCCCAAAGTAACAGGGAGGTTATGTTACAGGGAAAACATCTAGACTCCGTGCTGCTACTGACAATTATCTAATGGAGGAACCAATTATTTTCCTTTAAAAGCCACCAGGCCCTTGCGGGGACCAGGGAGTATGGGATTTCTACCTCTCTAAAACCACCCCGGTGGTCATCATCTCCAAGAACAAAGGAAGTCCCGGGACCTCTAAAAATACCAACTGCCCATGCAACGCCTATGTAGAAGTAGTAGACTAGTAAGACTTTGCTCAACCCGGGAATAAAACCCAGATAAATATTAAACAATACCAATATTATACACATTTTCTTTAAACTTTTGAGAAATTCAATGTCACACAAATATTTCTTCATATCATATATTATCCCCAAAGACATGAGCATGTAAATACCATTAAACAATAACCTCTAACATATAGACGGAGGAACAAATCTGATGAAGACGCCAACATTGAGTAAACAGACCATTGGCTTTACAAACACTAACATCTGTGTCTGGGGCACAGAGTAAAGAGCTACTGGAACACTCAACTCTACAATGGGCAATATTAATAATATATTATATCTCAAACATGTGGTGGTTAAGCGTTGGTAAGTATTTCCTAAAGCGATCATTGTCAAAGTGGGACCTTGTTGAAAAATTATGTATGTAAAGAGGTCTGTCTTTCCAAAGAATACCAAACAAAGATATCCTACTAGAGGTATAACCATTAACTACAGATATATCTGTGGATAATGGTTATACTGTATATTCTTACCTGTATGACGTCATGATATGTGTCGTCGCTGTGATAGTCACAAGCAAAGCTGACAATATTACATTTCGAAATTTATATGAAATACACTGCAAGATTAGTTCTTTCATTAAAAAAAAACACGAAATAGAGTATGAGACTTGAAACAAAACATTTCAGTAAATATCGTTTGAAGTGCGCTTTCTGTGCTTCACTAATCTGTGTCCATACCTCACGGGACAAACGCTCTGTCGTCCAAAACAAACATCTTGTGACACGTTTATCTTCTAGAAGGAACGCTCCCCTATGGAAATGTTGGAGCATGTCGCAAGACAAAACTGTCTAATTTATCATGAAAACGATATTGTGTTATGTAAATGACAATTTACACTTTATAGATTGATATAACAAACATCTAACATAATCAGGCCTGTAATCCCAGAGGTTTCTTTTCATCAGATTATAAACACCCGCACATAACCGTTTGTCATTATATTTAAGCTGCATGTTGATGGAGCTGTTTTGAGAAAACCTAAAGTGCAATGAAAATAGATCGCGAACTAAAATTTGTTTCATCACCTTTTACTATAACCAAAGGGGATTGGCGTGCTATAGGAGAGGCCTATGTCCAGCTGTGGACTGAGATAGGCTGATGATGATGATATTTATGAAAGGAGAACCTTAGTTTAAAGGTAGGATTACCGAGTACTACCACTCTTATCAGGATTTCCAATTTCAAGTCAGTTAAAATACGTCAAAGATTACGAATGAGGCAGAATGCCCAGAGAACGCCCGATCAGGAATCAATCCAGAGGCTATTGTATTTACACTTACATTTCATGACGGTCAGGGAATAGGGCTGAGAACTCAACAGTGGCTAGATACAGGCTGAGATAATAATGATGTATAGAGCACGAAGGTATTGCTACTATAACTCATATTAAATGTAAAGATCTTATATATGTACATACATATGTATATAGGTCTGGAGGTTGCCGGGTCGGTCATTGCTCGGACTACAGTCTATAAAAAGCTATTTTAATATTTGCTTGAAGTAAATTGTGGAGAATATTTTAAATTGTATTCCCTGGAGGAGTAAGTAAATCATTGCACACTCACATTTCTCCAGACACTACATAAACTTTTATCATGAGATTTACAAAACACGAAAAAGAAAAATAAATAAAAATATAGCAGCCTCGTTGGCCTAGTAGTCGCTAAACACCACTGCTGAGCTTGAGGTCCTGGGTTCGAATCCCCAGTCGAGCAAAGTGTTACAATTGCAATTCTCAGTAGCAGCACCGAGTCTGGATTTGTGCTTGGTTGACGGCAATAGGCTTGCCCTCTATTACTTTAGGACCTATAACATAACTGGCGAAATTTGGGTGTACTATATGTCTCTCTGCCTATCCCTTCGGGGAATACAGACGTGACGTTATGTATAGCACTAAAACAATTTAGTGTCAATGATGTTCTACCACAATAATTAAAATGTTAATAAAACTAATTCAATTTCAATTCTTTTTTAGTAAAAGGTACGTTCGTTTACGAATAAACTAGTCACTCCACTAGTATCTCCAAATTACTTAGGCCATCATTAACAAACTGTAGTTTTAGCAAAACAGTCCCTTCTTAAGCACCCGAAGCTTTTTCTATCAGTTTTTATTTAACAATGTTGGTCTCTGCCGGTCTCAAATTGACTACGTTAGCGCTTAAAAGCCAGAAAATAAAATTGTTCTTGCTAAGTGCACTCATTTCCCTGTCTCCGTTACTTTGAACATTGAGTTTTCTGTGGTCCTCGGCTGCGTTGTTTTATTTATTCACAAGACTTTTAAGATTGTTGGTATTAATTAAAAGCGGTAAGTACTATTTTCTTCAGAGAAATTCACTTATATTTGTATTGAAACTTACGTTAAAAGGGAGTCATTAGGTTCATTAATAATAATGGACTGCTTCGTTGGTCTAGTGGTTGCTAAGCGCGACTGCTGCGCACGAGGTCCTGAGTTCGAATCCCGGGTAAAAATCTCGGGTGGCAAACATCAAATACCATATACACAAACACCCAGACACCTCCCGTGCGGCAATCGGATCTGCAACCCTTAGCGCAGCAGCCCAATAGCTTAGCCGCTGCAATAACAAAATCTTCAGTTTCCTTCCACAGAAGTGACATTTTACTAATTCATTACGTCATGAAAATGTATCTATAGGTATGTACTTAGATTCCAGGAAAAGGGGTTTTATTATGGTATGTACTTTTAAAATATCGTCAACTAAGTGGTGACATCGTTCATTGTTTGTCGGTCTGATTGTCGGAAGTCGGCAATTTGTTTAGTAAATTGTCAATATTTCCTCACGTAATTGTAGAAAATTACCTTATTTTGTATTAATAATAGTCATAAAGAACTCGTTCTGTTATGCGGTCGATGTTTCGTAATGATTGTTATTTTTAGACGGGTAATGGTAGACCATTTTATTAATGGTATTTCTTTTGCCACACACTACGATTTTCCTCTGGATTGTCGTGTTTAAAATCACACCTATTAAGCTTTTCTGAGTGAACAAAAAATGCTTATTCAGAGGCCCTAAAAAAGGAATAAATAATATAGTTATTCTTTTTAGGTACATAAATAAATTGTGACATGAAAATTGATCATGCTGTGAAGTAGAGACTGGTCAGTCATCAAGGATTACTTAGGTATCGTCACTCCTGTAGGCTGTCTTCTTGCACCCCACTATTTCTTATATCATGAATTATATTGACTGCCTTGTTGGTCGAGTGGTCGCTGATTGCGACTGCTCAGCATGGGGTCTTGGGCACGATTCCTGGGTCGGGCAAATTGTTAATGGGTTTTTCGGTAATTCTCAGTAGTAGCACGAAGTCTGGGTTTGTGCCCGGTTAGTGGCAATAGGCTCGCCCTCTATCACATTGGTATTTATAACTGGCAAAATATGGGTGTACTTGCACACCTCTGCCTACCCCTTCGGGGAATACCGGTGTGATGTTATCAATTATAATATTACCTATGTTCTAATAGAGAAATTGACATTAACTGGTAACAATATATATCCATCTGTTACTAGAATTAAAACGTCTGCACAATATAATTTATTAGGTTACAAAAACTCTTAAATCTCGAGGAATTCTCACAGATAACAATGAGAAGCCAAATATGCGTCATATTTCGCTAAAGTTAAGTTGTTCGGTTTATAAACATAACACTTTATTCTTCAGGATAGGCCTAACAAAGGACAAGATAGATTGAAGCTACTATTTGAACCTTTAAGTATAAATGTGGCAAAGTATTGAGAGACATTTTCTGTTCAAATTTCGTAGCCATAAGCCATACAATGTTTTTTTTTTTAATCGCTGCATACTAGTAATTTCTCCTGCACCGTGGGTGCATTGCACAAACATGAAATATTACATACACATACACCCAAACTCGGGACAATCATCTGCGCTATGTCTCTAGCAAGCAGATGTGCAGGTTTCTAGTGTCAAAACCTACTTGTACCATTTATTTAGACATTTTAATGAGTACAACTACAAACTGTGAAATAGGAATAGTACATAACAGTTAACGCAGAACTAAATACTGTGTTTTCTGTGACATTATTTAAATTAAGTATTTTATAGTTTCGAGACAGTTTTCTGGGAGTGGCACCTGAGTAAGTGTACATACACACTACATAATAATATGAACACGAATACTGGCGCTAATTTATAAACCGTCTCTAAAAAATTCTACACCAGGGTTTTCTTTGTGCGGCTCACTCTACACTTTATCAGATTAATACTCTAACGTCCGCGCAGTCCATTGTCCCAAAGAAATCTAGTATAATTGTTAAAATTTCACACCGTGCGAAGTGAACTCCGGACTTAATTCAAACGCGACTAGGTACCTAATTCTAAGCTCAACACAAGTTTGTACGTAAATCTTCTGTTTTGTTTCATTCACTTGTTTGGTGACAGACAAAGTTGGGATTTGTTTTAAAATTTATTCCCGTGGAAGACTGCCATTTTGTTTCCTCTTACATTCGTTGTTTGAATTCTAAATGGGCAGAAAAGTTTAGTGTGCGCTGTCTTTTTGTGAGGACGAAAAAAGTTCCTCCTAATGGCTTCGGAAATTAAATTTTTGGTGAATTGATATACATAATGAGTTTTTATGAAGATCTGCGTAATTTAGAGTTTTAGGACGTTCAGAATTTGCGGCTATTTTGGCTCATTTCGTTACAATAAATTGCTGTGGTTACTTTTAGTATTTCATTATTTGTGTGGATACGAATTTCAAATACCATTCCGTTCTGATACCGAAACAGGCTGACGAACTCAGTATGTGCTCGATAAATTACGTTACATGGGATTTATAACGATAAAGGAGACCACTTCTGCCAACTCCTTCGGGGAGCCACGCGTGAATATAGTCTTAGTAAATAAAGATAATATTATATTTTGTATTTTTCTTGAAGCTCAGTAATATTGTAAGTAGATGCAATAACAATTTTTCATTTAAATTGAATTGAAGTGTCGCGATGTCACATCGTAATGGAAGCATTTACTTATTGAATCGGTGTAGACAGCATTAAGTGGATGAAATATAACATGACTATGAGCTGTGTCTCCCCTTGGATGAATGAATTATGCCAGTTTTATTAAAATTATGAAACATCACGTCTACATTTCGCTAGGCGGCTTCAGCAAAGTCTACTATATCATATATGTACATAATATACAAGTTGAAAAGGCAATGGGCAGGCCATATAGTAAGTAAGTAAACATTTATTGGCTCAACAAACACATTAAAAGTACCTTAAAACTATAATTTCGTTGCGCCAAATGCTACCCTCTATTAGCATTAATCCTGCAATACTACTAATACTAGTTTACATTGAGAGCCCAAATGACGTGCGGACGGTAAATTAGATAATAATTAAAAATAAAACCAACTGGATTTTGTTACGTATAGGTGCTACAAAAGAATTTTGGCTTAACGTTTAGGTGTGAAGTGTTTGTGCGTGAGTTTGTGTGAGTGCGTAAATCTAGTTCGTACTGTCGTTGTATTGTGTAATTTGTGTGGTGTTGTGGTAAGTGTTTTGTGTGCTTTTTTTTTCGATATTGTCTCTCACAGTTAGCTCTGAAGGAGCTCTGACTGCTTAACCGGTCGTTTGGCGAGACCTAATAAAAGGCCTCCAGCCAGGCATGTTTTGTGTGCGTGAATGCAGTTTTAAATATTACGAGGTAATAGAGTGGCCTAAGTCGGGCGTCTGGCGTATCGCTCGAAAGTCAATGCTCAATGGTTATCGGTTATAACCATTGGACAAGAAAGGTTCTCGAGTGGCGACCGCCAACCGGAAGACGCATCGTTGGCAGACTTACCACCAGGTGGACCGACTTTATCGTCAGTGTTGCAGGCAACCGGTGGATGCAAATGGTAAGTTGTCATTCATTGTGGCGTTCTAAGGGGGAGGCCTTTGTTCAACAGTGGACGTCTTGCGCTGCGTTTCCAATAAAGTACCTTAAATAATAAAATTAATATACTTTTCGTAATAAATTTCTTAATATTTCAGTAGAGTGCTTATCGTTGTACGTGTCAATAACAGAACACGTATTACTCGCGAAAATCAAAGCGAGAAATAAAAATGTATTTTATTGGAAATTATTGGAAACATGGAATGAAACAATAAGCAGTGAAAAATATTGTTTGAATTTATTATTTATTTGATAAGATTGTTGGGTTTTGATGAGGTTGGGTTATGTCAAACTGTGATGGGCTTAAAAAGTGTTCTTGATCGTAATTAAGATGACGGTATGTCATACTTATGCGGGTAAGCAAAATATTCAATATGCGTATAAGTTTTCAGTTCACGTATATAAAAATGACAGTAGGTAATGACGTAATTTTGTTGACCAGTTAATAAGTTAGAATATTGTTTCTAGAAATCAATTCAATTAGGTTTTCTTTTAATTCTAATTCCTATATTCTCTGCGTCAATCTCTCTAGATATATTTTAAAAAACATGGTGCGCTTATTTTCGACTAATACATAGCACATACATACATTTCACACTAAAATTATAATGGCGAAAGTTTGTGAGTGTGTTTGTATGTTTGTTACCTCTCCACGCTTGAAAGGCTCGACCGATTTTGATGAAATTTCATCTGGAGGTAGCTGACACCCTCGATGAACATATGTAGCGGGTAACACCGCCGGGCGCAGCTAGTACTTCATATTTCAGATGTCATGAGAGGACGACTGGCGCAGTAGTTAAGCTTGACTGGTGCGCTGTGGGTCACGGGTTTAATTCCCAAACAGCACAAAATTTTGTGTGATCCGCAAATATTTGCCCTGAATAGTATGTGTTATTTTCATGTTTGTGAAAAGCATAACCAAACAGACTCCCCTAGTATGGGGGCGACGCATTCATACAAAACATGTCACCATAAGTACAGTCTACGGCTTCATAGGTACATTTTGCCATTCCATTCTCCCGGATCTCCGATTTCTTTTGATCATCATCCCCGCTATGTCCATCTGCATAGACAGACGGTCGCGGCTACAATTTAGCGGTAGCCATTGTGACGTCACAGACTAATATCAACGTTTGTTCTTGATGAGAGTACTGTGTGTACATACGGGAGGATATTGTGTGGAGCATTGAAATTATTTGTAAAAATTTAAAAAAAAATTAAATTAATTTTTGATCCGATTTATTTGATGTTTATCCATTCGATTAAGTCTTGGGCATAGAAACATGAAATAATTGTAAGAACTAGGTAGGTACCTATAGAGTGTGGTAAATTAAAATCCTTGCTAAAAATGACACCAAATTCTTTTGTATATATTTATTTTTTAAGGTGTTTAAATAAGTGTAAACAGCCTTGTAAATGAAAAATAAAATACTATGATTAGTTTAGCTTTATACATGACAACATAGTAGATGTTTTTTAAGTTATAAGCGCTGAAATCATAATACTGTTCGTTAATACCATTTGTTAATTCTATAATAAACATAAACATAACATAACATCTCGCCTCTATTCCTCGAAGGGGTAGGCAGAGGTGCACATTTAGTACACCCTCATTTCACCAGTTATGTTTTAGGTCCCAATGTAATAGGGGGCGATCCTATTGCCATCAACCGGGCACAAATCCAGACTCCGTGCTGCTACTGAGAACTACCTAATGGAAAAACCCAATATCACTTTGCCCGACCCGGGATTCGAACCCAGGACCTCATGCTCAGCAGTCGCGCTTAGCAACCACTAGACCAACGAGGCAGTCAAAAAATTGCAGTAATTCTATAATATTACACCTAGCTTAATTTTAAGTTGTAATCGTCATCATATAAAAAAAAATATTATTAGATATGTATATTGAACACTTGGTAAAATTCTAAAAGGTACCTACCAAAAAGGTATCAATTTTATATTAATGAAGAACCTGCAAATTGATTTAAAATTTTTCAAGAACTTGCGTGTATATAATAGTTTATTCATTAGAATAAAAATAGTCATATTCAAACTTATATTTTTTGCAACCCTACCTAAAAATTCAATATCGATACCCAAAAATAACAACTCATTTGAAACTCAATATCTATTTCAAGTGCCATGAATTATTTATAAGTTGTAGCCGAGTTTACAATTTATTTACTGAATATTGTGGGTGCGTAACCTTGGAGTGTGGGTGGCATTGGCAGAACTAAGATGCAGAGATATGGCTAGTTTGACCTGGGCCGTGTGACCGCGGCCTTACCTACTTTCAAATGCTTAAACTAAATAAGGTATTAAAGGTAATTACAATATCATTCACCTATTGAAGATAGAGGTTAATGAACTCGTTAGGTATAGCGAATACCAAATTTTCAATATATGTAAGTAATTACGATCACACTATGGAGAACATAATATTATGTCAATCCAAATAATAGGTTTATATTTACTTCTTTTCTTATTTAATTATTAAGACGTGCTCTATTTTTTCTTTTATTTTTTTAAGACTGCCTCGTTGGTCTAGTGGTTGCTTACCACGACTGCTGAGCACGAGCTCCTGGGTTCAAATCCCGGGTCGGGCAAAGTGTTACTGGGTTTTCCATTAGGTAATTCTCAGTAGCAGCACGGAGTCTGCATTTGTACCCGGTTGATGGCAATACGCTTGCTCTTCAAAAGCTCCCAACATATCATCTAACATAAATGCTTCCCCACTAATCTCCACTTATGTTTCCAGTATTCGAAGCCCCTCATAACGCGTTATTGCCAGCCCGAGACGGGAGTCGTACCTGCGACTGTGCATTGTTCCCGCGATGCCTTTTTTAAAAGCACAACAAAGCCACAAGGCATGCATCGCAGACTGTACTGATAGACATGCGTTTTGATTCATACAGAGTGCGGCGGATTGGTTTTTTTATTTTAAGTATTTATAACTCTTTTTTATAAAATGAAAATTGTATGCAATTAGCAACCACTAGACCAACGAGGCAATCAATTTTCCTTAATATTTCGGGAAAACTAACATGATAGTTTTATCATGTTAGTTTTCCACGCCTGTATTCCCCGAAGGGAGAGAAGGTAGAGGTGCACATATAGTACACCCACATTTCGCCAGTTATGTTTTGATCCCAATGTAAGAGGAGGCGAGCCTATTGCCATCAATCGGGCACATATCCAGACTCCGTGCTGCTACTGAGAATTACAAAATAGAAAAATCCAGTAACACTTAGCCCGACCCGGGATTCGAACCTAGGGCCTCGTGCTCAGCAGTCGCGCTTAGCAACCACTATACCAACAATATACCACTATACAATATACCAACGAGGTAGTCCATAATATTTACAGAACAAAAAATTGTTCTATTTACGCGAGCTTGTTAGCACCCTGTATACAGCAATAAGGCAGAGTGCAGACTGCTTTGTGACGTCATCCGATGCACGGCCGTGTGCAGCGTGCACTGTTTACGTCATTTGCGTTTAATTACTGGGGGAGTGAATGTAATAGGGTGAGATGTTTTATCATGATTTTTGTGTGATTATCTTGTAATGACATGTTTTTGTGAATGAATTGTTTTGTCTTCTGATGATAAAATAAAGGTTGGATGCTGTGGCGTAATCGAGTACTTTTATTTGCAAATTAAGGTAAAATTGACAAACTCTGATAATATAAAATGATAGTATAAAGTCGTTTATAACCAACTTATATGTAAGCGAGAATTTTGTCAGAAGGTGGTTTCGAAAATTGTGCCTATAAAAAATATGTTTGAAAATGTAGGAAATTATAATCCGAATTTTTTGCAATGAAAAATGAAATATTGGAATTTGCTATTTCAGTTACAAATTAAAAACACCTTACACAAACTTTTTACAATTTCATAAATCAAATTGGGTAATTGAAACCTAATAAAATGTCTCAATGAAATCATACCTTTACTTTACTTAACCATTGCAACTACTAGCAAAACAGCCACCAATTAAAAAGTAAAAAAGCGTTACTGGACCAAACCCACAGCCACTTAGCCCGCAACCAATAGGACAAACACTTCAAATTCAAACGAGCAGACAAATCCGCGTGTATTGTACCCCAAGCCACAGAGGGCGCCTCTCACGTGTTTGTTGAGTTTAAGGCCCTCTGCAGACGGAGCAACGTTAGTTGGCGCAACTGACAATTTCTTCGACAACGGTTGCCAGTTGCTGCACGAAAATGTCGTAGTTATCATTTCGTCGTCAATTTCGAAGAATTTTTGAAATCGTCAAGTTATGAAAGACGGGATGTGAATGAAGTTTGTCAATTTGTGAATTACCGTTTGCGACAACCATCAATATTACACACCGACTGATTTTTGTATGTATGTATTTCTATTAAAGGACTTTTAAATATACTATGCAGCGTCTGTGTTAGGTTTCTACAATATGTAGTGGAACATACCGTTTCGTATAATATATTAACTTGTATTTACTTTAGTAGGACTTCTCTAGCACACTGAAATCTGACAAACTATAATCAATACGTATTACGTCTCCAAGTGTTACACACACTTTTTTTTTTTTTTTTTTCGAACTTGTCTCTCGCAGTTAGCTCTGAGGGAGCTCTTACTGCTTAACCGGTCGTTTGGCGAGACCTAATAAAAGGCCTCCAGCCAGGCTTATAAATTAAAAACTACAAACTAAGCGACAGCGCCTAAGGGCACCCCCGCGAGGGGTTCGGACCTCGGCTCAGGGCGTCGCTGGGGGAGGAGAAGCTACCACTACTGGGGGGGAGCTGCTGGATCGGATTATTTGGGGTTTTTTGGGGACATGATCGAGTTTTCTCGCACGGCACGAGCCGGCGGCGCGGGAATAGCTCTAGAGGGGCGTCGCGACGGACCTCGCCGGCGAGGTCGATACGACGGTCGGGCGGTGTGTCGTCGTCGTCGTGTGGCGTTGTCGATGTGTAGTTGCCGCCGTTCGGCATCTAACCTAGCTTTCACCTCCGCCTGAAGGACGGTGATGGGATCGTCCGGATCCGAGAGAACATGACGGGGACGGCGCCGTTTGGCGCGGACGAAAGCCGTGTATCGGGCGGCCGATACGATCAGGGGATTGGAATGAGCGGGGACGGACTTGAAGTAGCGAACGGACGCTAACTTCATGAATTGCCTGATAGTGGGCATTTTGAGATCGACATGGAGTTGCTCGTTGCGAACGAACCACGGGGCTCCCGTGGCTCGACGCATGAACCTATTCTGGAGGGTCTGAAGCTTCTTGAGCTTATAGTTTTCGACGTGAGCGAACGTTACGCTCGCAAAGGTCATGATGGGGCGGATACAAGTGAGGAAAAGCCTCAATTTGAGTCTGAGATTCAACTTACTGCGCTGATTTACGAGAGGATGAAGACGGTTGAGAGCGAAGGCTGCGCGAGAGCGCACCCTCTTTATGTGTTCTCTGAAGGAGAGGTTGTGATCTAGGATCACACCCAAATATTTAGTCGACGTCTCCCAGGGGATCGGCCGACCGAACATTTGGATGGTGTTACACACACCTCACATATTTTATTATTGTTTTGTAAAACTCAAACTAAAGTTGCTGTATCTGCGCATAATTTCTGTAAATTGCCTATTATATACAATACTTGGCGCCCGCCACTGCTGGTGCTACCGGCAGCCAGAACAAACCTGCTCGCGAAAAGTCATTTTACACGTGCTTTACGTACTGGTAATGAAGTACATAATACAGTAGATGTGTTTACATGTAACAAGAGTGAACTCGCAAAGGTGCTACTATTTAACCTGCCCTATATTAAATAATTGTTTGTGTTATAGTGTAAAAGTTTTATTTAAGTAGTATAGGTTGGAATAGTTATGTTTGTTTTTTTTTTATGTAATTTTTTAAATGTTACTTTTTTGATAATAATAATAAGATTTAAGTCATAAGTACCTAGCTATCGCATTGGGTAGTACTCAACTGTAATGATAGTTTTAAGGTTTTGTAAATAAATAAATAAATACGATATGAAAATCGTCAAGACAGTTGTAAGTTGCCAGTTGCCGCGACTCGGAGACTAAAGTTGCTCCGTCTGCGTACGTACTGCCTAAGCGGTTACCAATGGCCGAACGAAACTCCGGCTTTGTTTTCACTTATCCGGAATACCCGGGTTGGTCGTTACTCAAATAGCTAAGCGATGCATGGTAATGTTAAGGCTTTTACCGTGTCTGCGAAAATAGTATATACAAATACAGGTAGATTAATTAAATTGTTTTGATTTTGTACTTATGTAGATTGTAGATTGATATCTACAATCTGATGATCTGATGATCCATCATCAGCCGGAAGACGTCATCCACTGTTGAACAAATGCCTCCCCCTTAGAACACCATATCACACTAATACTAATATAATCACAGTATGTTTGTATGTTTGTTACCGCTTCAAGGTCAAATGGCTCGACCGATTTTGATGAAATTTCATACGGAGGTAGCTGACACCCTGGATTAACACATAGGCTATTTTCTATCTCGACGAAATGTAGCGGGTAACGCGGGGCGCAGCAAGTTGTATATATAATACACCCAAATTTCACGGTACTGTATATTTTTGCTTTAGGATGTTTAGGCATGCATCATATAGGTAATTTAGTACGCTCCAAAGCTTTGAAGACGTAGGACAAACTCGTCGTTGATTTGACCCACTTATGTTGGGTTTCTGACACCCATCCGAAGTGTATAGACCTTTAGGGTCACAACCCCACCGCATCACCAGTTCATGAATAAAGGCTCTCTTTGAGACCTAAAAGAGCCGGGCATTCTCGAAATGTGCGTACAACCGAAATATAGGACACCCAGGCAAAATATTTGTTTGATCTACATTTGGGCCTAGGCTGGGCGTTTCATATGATATTCATGTCTAAAAGCTCCCGCGATACAAGAGCTACTGCTATCAATTTAAAGGTAGCAACAGCTTTTAGAAATGAATATTGGATAACTTTCACTTTACAACGGGCTATTCGACTTTAGATTTTATATGAAACAATTGAAAGATGGCTATTTCACGAACCTTTGCCAGAAAGGTAATAGGCACTATGGCTGGGGTATCAGACAAAGAGAAACGTCACATACACAAACACCCAGACTCGGAACAAACATACGCAGATCTGACAACTTTTTGTCCCGTACGGGAATCGAACCCGCAACCCCAAGCGCCGCAGTCCAACTGCTTAGCCACTGCGCCAATCAGGTCCTCAAATGAAATCTATATTCCACACAAATACATACACAAGCCAGTTACCACTAAATTTGCGTCCTCAAAACTGATTCCCATCTCATGAAACCTAAAAGTGAAGCTAGAACATTTCTATGGTAATATTAATAAATTGTATAGATAAGAGATTAGGTCGGTTTCCGCCCACTATTGATATTCGTATCACGGCACGGACTTAAGGTATCGACAGCTCTCGAGGTACTTACTATAGGTTTCGCTGCGTGAGCGTCCCATCAATTTGTTGACATTTAATGGTATTTTCGTTTAAATATTATGGCGTTTTTATTGGGTTGTGCCGTTAACGTAGTTGACGGTTATGGTCATATTTCTTTGAGTTTACGTGTTATTTTTTCTAGCAGTGTTGACACAGAGATTCTGCGTTTTTCTTTTGAATGTCTGTCATTTGACATAAGATGGTTTACATAATTCTTAGCACAAATAAGTTGATGTTTTAATAAGAAACTTTACATTTATAGAAATTGGAGATTATAAAACTCAACTTAGTAATGCCGGTAATACAATTATACCTACTTATTTTTAAGTAACTAAGTAAATATACATAATTATATATTTAGCACGCCTGTAATCTTCGTAGGCCGCCTGTACCACTCATTCACGCTCATCAATAGTCCCATGAGTCAATTAGGAGGCGAGTCTATCGGCCGGTAATACCTATTTATTTTTTAAGTAACTAAATATATATTAACTAAATATGTAATCCTCGTAGGCCATTGTAAGTCGCATGTAATAGGAGGCGAGCCTATTGCCATTCTGACGCTTTCCCGGCTATAGAGGGAAATTGATTCTTAATCCAGCACGGACTTAAACTAAAACTATGGCTATGCTTATTTAGATATTTTGCGCCTCGTATACTAAACCAATGGAGAAGATAGGCTAGTTTCAGAGTACAACTGCGATAAGATGTTTTGTATAGAGCATAAAGATATACTAATGGTGGTTATATGTGATCTGGGCCTGAAACCCATTGTTTTAAGGCAAACATATTTCAATGGGTACTTCTGTCTTCTATAGATTAAGTATCTAGTTGAGTTAAGCTTAAGTTGGGATCTATTCCCGTTATACATGGTATGATGGATGAACAATATAATTTTCTTTGGGCACTAGGAACGCGAGATCGGTCTTTTCAGTTCATGGGGGGAGTGCCACATAGTCCCGCCGTCTTCCAACAGCGACGTATGCGTAAAGCTTTTTCCATACGTTAATCTCAGTATCCATTTCCTTAAAAAAGGTTGCTCAAGATCTTTTAAAATAAAAATAGTTAAATGTAACATGTTTTAAATAAATTAAAGCGGTGTAAATGGTATAAAATATCAGCCGAGAGTTATTGAAGTGAAATCGTTATAATTTGATGCTGGTTGTAACACTTACGTAGCTACTGAATCTTCTTTGATACCGGACACTGCCTTGACTAGGCTCTATTGTATGGAGTGATTCTTTTGAGCCGATAAATTTCAAACAACAAACTAGACTGCCTCGTTGGTCTAGTGTTTGCTAAGCGTCATATAAGAAGTATTAATCTGTAGGTAAAACCTAAGAGAAAACAAATTCATACATACATATATTTTTTCCGGATAATCTGTTAATTGATTAAAAACATTGTTCGTTATCATAAAACTTGCGATCGCCCGTTCAATACAGTAAACTCATTAATATTAATAACACATAACAACCGCAAAGTTTTGATTGCAGTAGATTTAATTAAATCGTATAATTTAATACGCGTCTACGAGTGTTAATTAATCATATTGATGTAGCTATAATCACAGATTATTTGAAGTTAATTACTTTGTTGGGAGTCGTAATTTAGTAGAACAAAGTTAAGTATAGCTCTTTATACACTTTAATACTTCTATAGAATAAAGTGAAAGTTGCTTGCTAGGTAAAACGTGTAATGTTAACCAGCCATGACATCTAAAGACTTCAACTACGAATTCACTTCTTAATCCACGATTACATTCGATACTAGCGCCACCAATTGTTGATGGAATTGACCTGATTAGCGCTCTGGCTAAACGGCTGGATTGTTGCGCTAGGGTTTGAATTTGGGATGTAAGTAGAGAGCCTCAACGAGTGACGGTCAACCTCGCTACCATTCTTATTGACAAACCAATTGCTGCTCGACTACATGACCTATTCCACGTGGCTATTGGCTCAGAGAAGATATCAAAGTGAATATAAAAAAGCCCCCTCCGCACTACATTGCAGGACCCGAGCGCTGTAATTGAAATCGTCTGCCCAGGAAACGTTACGTACAATAGATATTTTACAAATGGAAATATAAGAGCAGCGACTGCACTTCTAATTCTTGTGCCCGTCGGTGCTGCTACTTCACAGCTAAATTGGTTTTTTAAATAAAACTTCAGGACGGAAAAAGGTAGAATACATGATACTGTTCTGTTTATACTTACTCTTTGGCATGTGAGTTTTGTTCTTCTGTTAATTATTTGTGTGTTGCTTTTGTTAATGTGGATGCTGGAAGGAATAGCTTTGAAGGAAATTGGAAGTGCGTTCAGTGAAAATATGAAGACAATCACGCTTGTAATTCTTATAGGGGTAGGTAATGGTGTTAGTAGGAGTCTCATCTATTATGTAATTTGCGTCTGGGCATCGCACATATTATTGTACCGTACGGGAATCGAACCCACAACCCCTAGCGCAGCATTCCAATCGCTTAGTCATTGTGGGTTCAATTGGGTCAACAAATATACAATATAAATACAAATACTTAAAACATAAATACAAAAACTTAAACCTTCAGAAAACTGACCTTAATTCAACACAAAACAGGTCGCCATTTTTTCTCATAATGATGCTCTGGACGTGACCACGTTTGATAGGCGTTTAAGAATGTTGTTAATGCGACAGCCTACTAGAATAGGTAACGAGAGGACAGTTTAATATCCCACTGTCTGTGTATTAAGAAATTTATATTGACCTCGCGGTCACTTCGTAGGCAAAATACTACGAATTTTTGCATATTTTAGACTATTTTTATTTATTTTTATTTTGGGTAGTACTCACCTGTAATGATAGTTTTAAGGTTTTGTTAAATAAATAAATGTCCTGCTGTAGGAAATTATGGTAAGGGGGCTGATACCAGCCTATCATTGTCCCACTGCCGGGCGAAGACCTCTTTTCATAAAGAAAGGAAATGAGTTCATGGTAAGGGGGCAGTAGCAGTAGGATAGTCACCATATTACATTATACCAATAGATTCTGGCAAAATCCCTATCAATTATCTAGTACACTAATCGGGAAATTTTGTTACAATTCGCTATTCTTGGAGTACAGAAACCAAATCCATTAGTTACTTTATTGTTACACATGCTTTAATGTTTCCTGCGTCGACAAACATCCAAAGTTTTGCATATGTAATGTAGTTTAAGTGGATGGCATTAATACTTGATCGTATATCTTCCGTGCTAATGTATTTTGCACCTATAATTAACCTGAGTAAAGTTTTCTATTCATCATCATCAAATTCACTATTCATTGCTGAGTGGAGTGCGTTGGCCTCCTACCGGGTGGACCGACGATATCGTCAGTTGCGGGCAACCGGTGGATGCAATTGGAAAGCTGTCGTTCATTGTGGCGTTCTAAGGGGGAGGCCTTTGTTCAACAGTGGATGTCTTCCGGCTGATGATGATGATGGAATACAGCCTAAAAAAGAACAGGCACAACTGAGACATTTTACAACGGTGTGTAAAGCCATGTCAGCCTGCAGGTGGTTTAAACTCTGACACCAGGTTTCTCACTAATCATAAAATAAACCATAAAAAACATAACATAACTTTACGCCTTTATTCCCCGATGGAGTAGGCAGAGGTGCACATAATATGTACTATTTATAGTACACCCACATATCGCCAGTTATGTTTCGGGTCCCAATGTAACAGGGGACGAGCCTATTGCCATCAACCGGGCACAAATCCAGATTTTACCTAATAGAAAACCAGTAACCCTTTGCTCGACCCGGGAGTCAAACCCAGGGCCTCATGCTTAGCGGTCGCGCTTAGCAACCACTAGACCAACGAGGCATCCTACCATACGATAAAAAGTCCATAAACCTCTTCGGCTGGCGTGATGAGATCTTCTGTGAACTCTCTTCTATTCTACTGACATTGCTCGATTAAGCATCATAGTAATCATAATCTATACAATCGGATACAGGTGCAATGTGTGTATGAACATTTTACTAAGTTTTACACGCCAATGCAAATGTAGTTAGTAACAGTAATCCAGCGGATAAATTGTGGTTATTTATTACGATTTTACAAGGAAATTGCTTTTTACAAAGAAGAGAACCTTAAGGTGTTGGGCTAATAACTCAATTCAGATGGTAGTGATGTTACTTGTTCTATATCGATATAATTATCGATGTGTGTTACGTTTTTTTATTGGTATTTTTTTGCACGACTCAGGGTTGAGTGCATTTTTTTTATGTCGTCCCAGGCTTCGATATTTTTTTTGTATCGTGCCGCACCCACGAAATGATTTACATTCACAAACATGAAATATCACATACACAAACACTCAGACTCCGGGTAAACATCTGCGGATCACACAAATTTTGCCCCGAGCGGGAATCAAACCCGCAACACCAAGCGAGCAGTCCAATCGCTAAGCCACTACGCCAATCACGTCGTCAGTCATTTATCTGATGAATTTGATCACAAAATATAACAGAATGCTCAGACTTATAACATACTAGTTTTTTTACAACCTGTTTTTATAAAGGTCAATGAATAAGTATACAATAGTTTATATTTAACTGACTTCAAAAAAGAGGTTCTGTATTCGACCCGTATATAATTATTTATAACAAATAAATAAATCTAGAATCGTCGATTTGCAGTCTCTAAAACAGTATTTCTTGCTTTTACCTTCCTTTACAGCGCTAACAGAGCAGTGGCGTTAAATAACCAACTTATTTTAGTAGAAAGCTTTTGCCTGAAAATCTGCATATTTTAGGTGCATACAGCGACATAAATTAGCCGAGCGGGCTTGTAATATACGTTATATGTTGGCTAACACTTAGTCTAAAACATCGCTGTGACCTGAATCCTTAAGTGAGACTAATAAGTAATAATAAATGAGCAAGCCACCGTCTTCGAACTGGACACATTTATTTTAGGAACATGTTTTTTTAATATAAGCTTTTTCAATAGAGTATTATAGAAATAATATCCAGTCGTTATTTAATTGCGAATGCTGAATAAAACCGGTTATCTAAATTGATAAAGGATTTTTGAAAAATGATGGCCACGAGCGAGACTTGAACTCACAACGTTTGCCGTATCGAGGCAGCTCTGCCAACAGAGCTATCGTGCCACTATTCGCACCCATCGAATTTCAAGTTTCCTCTTAGTATTTACGTCTTAAGGGTGACGTCATAGTCACTTTTGGTGTTATTTCAGCATATAATGTTGCCATCCTAAAATGATATCAAAGGTCTTATAAAATCGGTTATATTCCAAACTCAGGCAATTATTTCGCAGCTAACAGTAAACATACCTAAAGAAAAAATGAAAATTAATCTGCCCTGTTACAAGTGAACGCCTTCTATTAGTAAATATTTAAAACCTCACAAATTTATAACCACAATCTTTTGGTTTGATGTGCTATTATATAATCGACTATTCCACGCTAAAGTTCTTTCCACTTTCTCTTTCAAACAAATAATGAATCGCTTCTAAAAATAATAAACCGAATTCTTGCTCGAAATTGTCTTTCTATTACCTCATACATAAGCTATCTGAGCCAAGCTATTAAAAAAGACCGCGTTACCATTATCGATAACCCCAAGCACATCACTACCCGTAAAAATAAAGCTGTTAGTTTTAGGGTGGGGCTATTTCGCAATCGTAAAGCGTTTGAGTCGAACGCGTCGACGCGGCTTAGCCTGGGCCTAATGACCTCAAACATTGTTGGTAACGACCTGTTATGCTCTTGAGAAATAGCAGTTTGATGGCAGGAGCTGTTATTTTTTTTTTGGAATCGCCTTTGTTGGAGTTTTGGTGTTAGAAGCACGTTGTAGCACATGTAGCTACATATATATTACGTATATTGTTTCAGGTTGCTCCAACTTACACTTACGTATATTACACCCAAGTTATTTTAGTTGTATGTTGAATTTATATCCAAAATTTGCCGAGTGGTATCCGGCCAACAATTGACCACCCCCTTTCAACCTGAGTGTCGTAAGAGGCGACTAAGAGAAAATCCAGAAGATGGGCAGCAGCTTTCCCAAGCCGCTTGTCAAGGGTGGGGATTATGGTATCAGCTTTTAGAAATACTTTTAATTTTTAAATTGTTTAACGATTTTATGTTTAGTAGCTTCTGTATTGTGTCATATTCTGTGGAAAAATAATTGGGATCGTTACGGACTGTCCAAGGTTCAATATCTTTTCTGAAAAAGGTTTTTAATCCTCCAACACTAAAACTCAAGTCCAATTCCAATTCTCTCCGGAACAACAGAAACACATTGACGTCACCTTTGACATAACACCATCAAGGCGTGCGACATAAAACGAAGCGTAAAAGATAAACGACAGTACCTTTCAATTCCAGTACAGATAGCTTGTAAAGTAACTCCGATTGGTATATTGACGAGATACAATTCCGCGTGCATGCGGAGTCCCGTTCCGAAATACTAGTAGGCTATAACTTCAGGTTTCATATACCCGTTACCTTAGCTATAAGTAACTACAAATCATTATCTTAGGTAGTTCAGTTATATATACTATTGTGTACCGACCATTATTACTATACCTTGACATTGGCAAAATCATCGAAGGTCCGTCGATGAAGCCATAACTTTAAAAAAAAAAAAAAAACATTATCTATTTGTAACTAAGTGTGCCCTGCGGGTGCACCCGCGTTTGGACACGTAGTGCCATCTATCGCCCAAAAGCAATAGTGAAGGTCGAATGACAAAATTATAGTTCTTTCTCTAGGGAACAGTACTTTTTTCAGGATGGAAGGTCCTCCTTTTCTGTACTCCCGACAAAGTAGTAAGCAAAGGGCCCAAGTCGACGACCTGACTGGCGCGGTGGCTAAGCGATTGGACTGCTACGTTAAGGATTACGGGTTTGATTCCCGCGTGGGACAAAATTTATGCGATCCGCAGATGTTTGTCCTGAGTCTGGGTACGAGATATTTCATAATAGAAAATAATAACACGGGAATTAACGCGAACACAACTTTATAAATTTTTGGCTTGACGTTTATCACCGAGTTACACCGGCCGTGGTCACAAGCAGACTGAGGATGCGAGTGTCATGTCCCCGTATTTATATTGTCGATGTTTTCCATCTACCCTCAATTTGTTCACTTCTACACACTACGCTGACTGTGTCTGTAATTCGAACGTCACCCGACACTGTCGACAATCGAGGTTGCGTTAAGAAGTGAACAAATTGAGGGTAATGAATGATGAAGGAATGAACCAATCATCTACGATTGGTTCAGTAGTTTAGGCATAAGAAACAACAAACAAACAAACTTGCTGCATATAATATTAATAGTAATAACTAAGGATGCAGTGTATCGCGTGTATAAGTGCCGATGTTTTACTTAGTTATAACCTAGTGTAGGGGCCCTAGTTAGAGGCTGGCATTAAAAATGTAATGATTCAATCGTTGTTCTAGGAAACAAGTCTATTGGTTCGACACGGGAACGGTGCAATGGCCTTACTAAGCAACCTTATGATATTAACAAGGCAAAAGAAATATTTGGAAGCTTCCAATGATCTTATAGCTTGATCATCATCATCATCAGCAAGAAGACTTAGACTGTTAAACAAGATACAAAATTAGTTTACTGTGGCAGATAAACTATTTTTGTATTATATAGCTTGTGATATTTTTGTGTTTGTTGAAAATATTTTGTATTTTTCTACGCCTTGTTATGAAAGGAAGTGGAAACTGAAATTTACTCTATAACGAATAATAACGCCTGTTATTTCCGAAAAGGTACGCGTGTGAATGAAGCAAAAGAAGTATGCCAGGATCATAGCAAATGGAAATCCGTAGTCTCTGCCTACCCCTCTGGGAAACAGACGTGACTTTATGTATGTATGTGGAAGCAGTTAATGATGTGGCGACATTTCTGTGAATAGACATCTAAAAAGACATCATAAACAATTTTGTATTTCCACACGTAAAAAAAGGTAAATTTCTCAGTCAACACAAGTAGTAGCGTCCCGGCATGTCAGAAGTCTCAGTAGACAATAGATATATAAGTGAGGAGTACCCTCAACCAACGAGCGCGTATGAGGAATGTGATGCGTGTGAATGAAGCAAAAGCAGTATGCCAGGATCGTAGCAAATGGAAATCCGTGGTCTCTGCCTACCCCTCAGGGAAACAGGCGTGACTTTATTTATGTATATAAGTCACAATGTCAGGAATACTCGATTCACCTCCATGGTAGTGGACTCCATAGCGTGACTCCAGCCCGCCACAAGATGGCGTGACGACCTTAATAGTTTGACACCGCTGCCTTCCACCATTCTGATTGCATTCACAAAAACATGCGCTTGCTAATTCCCACACAGATCAAAATCTCTTCAAATAACACCCTGGATCAAATTGCTAGGAATTTTCAAAGTATCAAGAATGTTTGAATATTGTTACTGTATTGTTGGAAAAGGATAGATGATAGTTTAGATACAGGTTTTAACTTTTAGTAAATGTGTTGACCGATTTTCATAAAATTTCATATGGAGGTAGCTGACACCCTGTATTAACATAATAGGCTACTTTTTGTGCCGGAAATATGTAGCGGGTAACACCGCGGGGCGCAGCTAGTGTCCCATAATTCTCACTGAAGTCGGTGTTCATTTTAAAAGTGCTATTCCTCGAATTCTAAATACGTCTTAATCCCCATACATAACTAAAAGGTATTTCTATGAAACGCGAGGTAACAAATACCGGCGCTCTTTCCTGAAAATCACATTTATTAAGTTCTTTGAACCACTCTAAAATATGTACCCCGCGTTCGTTTGTATAGTCGATTTATAACGTCTATCAACTTATTTAACTACTCTTAAAAGTATAGCACGTTGCAGTATTTGTGTACAATAATACATAATAGAATATTCAACCGATTAAATGAAAAATACAATACTTCTTTTTAAAAAAAAACGGCGTCCCACCCAAGAAATGTATCCTGTATCGTGGCCCATAATCTAACCTATCTGTCACAAAAGTGAGTTTTGACAGACTAACTGTTGTGGCAGATAGGTTAAGTGATGGGTGCGAATCACAAATATGAAATACCACCCAATACACCACACAGAAATACACAAACGTCTGTCGGTTACACAATTTTTTGTCCCATGCAGGAATCGAACCCTTAACGTAGAAGTCCAATCGCTTGGTCACAAAAACAACAGCCTATCTTTTTCCCATTGCAGCGTAAAAGCTTTTTTCCTTTATAGAAGGAATATTTATCACCAAACTTGCTAAGTTTGTTTTGGCAAGTTTTCTTTATGATATTTTCATTTATCGGTTGAAAATGGTGGTTCACCAACTTTAAAAATACTTAAGACAAAAGATTTTGAAAGCTAATTAATATTAAAGCAATCTAATTATACTAACAAATGATTTGATAGCTTGTTTATATGTAGTATTATATCAAACACAATACGCCATCAAGTCCGCAACTCAACAAAGTAACTACTTTCAAGAAGAATTCAACAATCAGCACTTGATTATTTTTATTGGCGAAATGTCTCATTCGGTCTCTGCCGGTGACTCACTGTCTACCATCAAGCTGTGAGGTCGCCGCGGGTGGTCAAACCACCAACCTAACTTAACCTCCCCTGCCCCCCTCAACACACCCAACAGTGGTAAACCAAACGCAACATAACCGTAACTCGGAGCTCAGAATATAATTGTCACGCAAAACTTTTGTTCTTGGCCCATTGAGTACAAACTGTCAGCAGGATTTTGACAGCGTTTTGCCACACGAAATTAAACTTTATGCCGTTCCAGTAAGGGGTATAGAATTTTTGTTGCAGTTGTTTCCGAGAATGAATTTAGTTCGGATAATTATTGCGTTTGACCTGCTACCGTCAGATGTTGTGATTTAAGAGGATAGTTGGTCCATTTGTCATCTCCAGTGTTGTGCAAACAGGATGCCATTTGTTTTGAAGCAAGTGATCTGGTGGCTGTGGTACAGTGCTGCGCCGGATAACGGTAGTTAGTAACGTCGATAGATGGGTTCTGTATTGTGGTCAATATTGCTGGAGTAACAATTTCCTTTTGAAAGAATTTATATAAACTTAAGGCTACAGAAAAATAGCAGCATTTGGTTTTTGTTAAAAGTGGCCATAAAGCTTATGCCGTCTTATCATCATTATCATCAGCCAGAAGACGTCCATTGTTGCGTTGTTGCCTACAATGAACGATAACTTTTCATTTGCATGGCCTTTAAATACATGGCTGAACTTCTCATAGAAGTTCAATGCACAGTTTTTTCAACCTTTATTTGACAAATATTTAACAATGATATACTGTATGGTATATTTATAAGATTTTATTTACAAGGTTATTTACACTTAAAAATAAATATATACAAAATAAAAAATTTAAACTAAAAATTATGCATCAAAGTATTCGTCCTCATCGCTGTCGACTGGTAGGGTGCCCAAAAGGCTGGCGGCACTGCCACGTTGAATGGCAATGCTAATTCTTTGGCCGAAAAACAGGCCAGCCTTTTGGGCACAGACACGCCTTTGTCACTATAGAAACTCATAAAACAAACTGGAAATTGAGACCCATATTCAGTATTTCCACACCTTAAGTGGGTTAACCAATCGATGTTACTGCATATCAAATACGCCTGTAAATACTAAGATATAGATTATACAATATCGGGTCAATAACTGGCAGGCTATAGGGCGAGAATGTAGGCAATAATGTTTGTTAACTAACTTATACATGAACTACCACGTCTGATTAGAATTGGCCTCTCTGTAGCAGTTCTGGGAAATGGACTTGGAAACAGCAGTAGGTTACTAGCTTAGCACCCAATTGCATTGGAGTAAGTATAGCGAACAGTAGGTGACATCATCGGCATGTAACGACCTACTATTGGATCTAGGCCTGTATATCCTTTGGCAATTTCTTCCGTGCAACATTCGCTTTCAGATTATTCGTACCTATTTTTTTACAGATAAGTGTGGTAAAAAACTCAGTTTATTTCTGTCTACCATATTGATAAATATTGATGAGATAATTTCAATAAAAGATGATACTTTAAACAATAGCACGGCACTTCTTTTTTTTAGACAAAAGTCATTTCCAGACTTTATTGTGCTACCATAAAGATTTTGCCCATATTTCTTGGCCATAATTAATTTTGGAATAAGTAGCTAGAGTTATGATTATTAATAAGCGCCCTGTGAGTGGTTTACTAAAATAAAAACCAGACTTTCACTTTGAAAATATTTAAAGAAAAAATGAAAACATGTGATTTTAACTGCGGCATATATGTACATCTTCAATTCAAGTATCAAGAGTATTCAAGAGTGCATTTGAATTAATAAAGATAAATTATGAACAGAATAAGTAAATTGTATATTTGCAATACTTGACATGCTTTTAGATCCAGTGCTTCTCAGCTTGCTAGATAGGTTCCGAGAAACCATTTGACTGGCCACAATAGCAGACCAGTAGTCCTCAATAATATTGTCATTTATGCATCCCATACAATCCTACTTCCTACTATCCTACTAATATTATAATCCTACTATCCTACTTCCTACTAATATTATAAATGTGAAAGTTTGTGAGTATGGATGTGTGGATGTGTGGATGTTTGTTACTCTTTCACGCATAAACGGCTGGACCGATTTGGTTGAAATTTGGTATGTATATAGGTTATACCCTGGATTAACATATAGGCTACTTTTTATCCCGAAAAGATGTAGCGGGTAACACCGCGGGGCGCAGCTAGTATAACATAAAAAAATGCAATAAGTATTCTGAAAATTAGACAAAAAATAACTCTTTCTTACTTGAAAGATGTGACAGTAAACCGGCTGAAGACACGCGAAGAACCTACTCTTGGGAAGAGAGATCACCTATCAAAGCATTTACAGCAACAAGCACTGCTTAAACTAAAAACAATAGGCTTACACGTAACTACGAAGCGACCGTTCAAAACTGCGTTATATAATACGTAGGAAAGTATCAAGAAAAATCACGCAGTTCACTATGCATAATACAGGCGCAAATCCTACCCAATCCCTTTTATGGCATAGCGAAACTTTTCTCCGCAAAAAACAGTTTCGACAATAGACATTCTTACCGGACAAAACTAAGTTCTGCGAAAGGCTTTCATGTGGCCCATTACCCGAAATCCCAGCGACCTTGGGCTAGACTAGGGGTCGATGCGCTGGCCTGTGAATGATTTATACCCCGTTTGTACCCGGTTTATTCTTCATACAGCCCGAGGTAAGAGCAAAGTAAAAGTGCTCATTGTTATTACAGACTCCAGAATCGAGTTACGTTTGATTTGTTGATCCGATTCTTTTGGATTTGTGTCATTTGGATTTTGCGTCAGTGCCATTGATTTTGGATGCTTCTACAAATCAAAGGTTGAATTTATTTGGAAAGTCGTTTTGTAAGTTGTGTATATATAACATCACGCCTGTATTCCCCCAAGGGGTAGGCAGAGGTGCACATATAGTACACCCACATTTTGCCAGTTATGTTTTTAGGTCCCAATGTAATAGGGGGCGAGCCTATTGCTATCAACCGGGCACAAATCCAGACTCCGTGCTGCTACTGAAAATTACCTAATGGAAAAACCCAGTAACACTTTGCCCGATCCGGGATTCGAACCCAGGACCTCGAGCTCAGCAGTCACGCTTAGCAACCACTAGAACAACGAGGCAGTCCAATTGTGTATATATTGATCATATTCAACAATAATTTAATCAATCAAATCCCAAATTCACTTTGGGATTCATTTTTCATATATTTAAGTCCCTGTCTTCTTTTTTGGACCTCAGAATTTTAGAATCTTTAATGTTACGCAATTCTCTTGTAAGGGCCAAGGGCGTACAAAGACAATTTATATAAAAATGTTAAACTAGCCAATTTTTTTATAATTATTCGTCAGTAACTTAGACTTTCTGGCAAGAGCAATAAAGGCGAGAAAATGGGAGTGGTGATGGAGCTTACACTACACATTTTATTATTTCATATACAATCTTATTCTTAATTTATATTTGTCACGACGCCTTTGGGGACTTACGCTTTATCCTAAACAGGTAGGCAGAGGTGTTCTAATGCACGCCTACTTTGATGCATTACATTGGCACTCATGAAAACATCACTCAACCCATACTTTAGACTTGTCCAAGACCTCTTAGCAGTCATATTTCCAGCCATATTCCAGAGAGGAGAAATTAAAACAATTATCAAAAAAGAGGCGTAGCAATTAAATCAGAAGAAAAGTTACCACAATCACAATGAATCCCTACAGATTCTAAGAGACAATGAATAATTACCACCCAATCTCCAACCTGGTAGCCGTTATTATGTGAATAACTCTAAAATTAATATTCAATTATTTCGTTGATGAATAGTTGAGGAAAAATCAATAGCCTACTGTCCTGCAAAATATAGCCCATCTAAACATAAACCCACATACCCCGGACATTCCTCATAATAGCCGGGCCGAACATTCAATACAAGATATCAGTGGAGCGTGGAGAAATGCCTACAATGACCGGCTACAGCAAATAAATATAATAAATGCGCAATTCTTTACTTGGGGCTGTAAAGCTGTCGGGAACACGTGCCCTTGGGTGACCTCTACCCTTGGCGATTGATGTCAGGGCTGGCAAAAGTTCTTTTTGAACGGTTTGGGGGTTGGCGATTACCAGATATTTTAAAACGACGCCTCACACTATAATTTCCCCTGTATCGTAGGTGCGTTTTACTAACATGAAATATCACTTACACAAACACCCAGACTCCTGATAAATATTTGCAGATCGCACAATTTTTTTTTCCCCCACACGGGAATTGGACCTGATTAGCGCAGTGGCTAAGCGATTGGACTGCTGCGCTAAGGGTTGCGGGTTCGATTCCCGCACGGGGCAAAACTTTGTGCGAACCACAGATGTTTGTCCCGAGTCTGGGTGTTAGTGTATGTGATATTTCATGTTTGTGAAACGCACCCACGACACAGAAGTAATTCCTAGTGTGGGGCGACGTATAAAAAAAAAAAAAAAAAAATTGAACCCACAACCCTTAACGCAGCATGCCAATCGCTTAACCTCTGCGCCTAGATCGTCAATCGGAATTTCTTGCCTGTTCCTCTCCATAGAAAAGACACCGAATACCGAAAAGTCATTTTGAAACTTCCAACTAAATGACGATTTGTAGTCTTTCACTTATTGTATGGTTAATGAACAGCCTGGTGTTAGAGTTTAAACCTTTAGGCCTTACAGTCGGCCTGGCATGGCTTTAGACCTGAAAAATCTCTCAGGTGGACCGGTTTCCTCACGATGTTTTAGCAACCGATAATTATTTTTTGATAGGTACTTCCATGAATTCGAAAAGACATTGGTGCGTGTCGAAGTTTCAACTTGAGACCTTTGGCTTGACAGTCCAACAGCCATACCAGTCAGCTATCAATGCTTATATATATATGACATTAAACCTTATGACTGTAATCGTTCTGCTCATGTTATCTTAAAAAATCTTCAATGTCACATTTTCAATCACCTATAGATTGAAATACTTGAAGGTCATACTAATATGGGGTCGTTGTCCGCATATAATTGGGTCGTCAATCAATTTAGGCTATATGAAACCTACATTGAGTGACGTTTCTAAATGGTTTTGGTAATCTCAAAGAAGCTTATTATGCTTACAATACCATTGACGTCAAATTACCACAATAGACTACTAACTAATGTACAGGTTTTATGTTTTTATTATTATTACAAGCTTTTATTTAACTTGCAATGTTTGTATGTGAGTTTGTTTAGGTCAAAACTTGCAATCTAAATTAGAACAACTTTTTGACATCCGATTGAAATGAAATTTTGCATAAATATGTAGGTTTGGTTACAGTACTTTTGAGCTGATCTGATGATGGAGTCAGAAGATGGGCATAGGAACTCTGTGACGAAATGAGACAATCTTACCGTGCTGGGCTTGTTTAATCCATCTTCACTAGTACTTTGAGCCTAGCTGATTTAAAAGCTAGTGTTAAATATATATCACTCTGGATTGAAAGTCAAATATTTTTGCGCAGTATTCGAAATTTCGAACGCTCATTATATGACTAATAGCCAAGCTCTCAGTTCTTGCGTCACAAGTACTAAACAAAAGCTGTCGACCTATCGATTGGAGTGTTCTCTTTGCTGCAATGGCTTAATTGATTCTTCAAAACACTTTAATTATTCTTTAATACGCTGCTTTATTAAAATAAGTTTTATTTGTTTACCAATGTTAGGCAAAGCCCAAGTCCTCTTTGCCAATCTGTCTTTGCTAATAATCTTACTATCTGCATGCATAATTGCCTAAATAATATTTATTTTTATAAAACGTCGCCCTACTCTAGGCCATTCTCACACTTCAATTTGAACTGACTCCAGACTCGGGACAAATAGCTACGGATCACACAATTTTTTCTGCCGTGCGTTAATCGAACCCGCAACCCTTAGCGCAGCAGTCCAATCGCTTAGCCACTGCGCTAATCAGGTCGTCTATATATATGAATATAGATTTTATATAAGATAGGTAAGTACTGTATTATATTACGTGTAGGTAGGTATGTATAACATACCAGAGACCTAAAAAAGGCTACTCTGGACAAGAATATTAAATAAAACATTTATGACTGAGGTTCGAAATGATAGTGCGTCGTAAAAATGAACATAAAATTATCGTTGACATGGCGAAAGTCTGCCTACCCCTAAGTAAGCTTAATGCGAAGCGTGACGCATTGGGAACGACTACATTAATTGCTTAATTTAGTGGTTATTGTGATGAGAACAATTGCTAGGAAGATATGATTGAATGAAAGATGATAAGAGTATATTTATTATATTTATTTATTATGTTACAGAGTTGTTCACAGATTAACGAAGCCCCACAAAATCTGAAATTATTGAAGTGTTCACGAATAAGACGACAAATAATCTAATTTATTGTGCACTAGATGATTATGTGAATTATGATCTAAGAAACAAAGGAATAATTGCTTAGAAGATAGATAGAAGTAATGAATTAAAACACTTACAGATAGTTCTTATACTATATTATAATTGGAGAGAAAACCGCTTTAAAATTAGTCATAATTAATTATACATACGCATACAAACAGACAAACAACCTCTCACCTTAAACGCATACACTTCCTCCGTTCCATCGTGGCTAATAAATCAGGAATATGTTAATGATGAAGATGTATAATATTTAGTTCTAGTTGAATTTATAATTACTACCTACTAGTGTCGTAAAGTGGCTAATAGAAACAAATAAGATCCTAATAATCTTCTGACACTGATAAATCATTAAATAATCAAATACAATGGTGTTCGGTTGAACTGAAATCCGAACCCCAAACTTTTCTTCCCGAAAATCTTTGAAATTTACAACATCAATCTATCAATAAAGATTGACACTAATAAAACCATTTTCTTATTCTTAGTACCGTCGACCTAATCCGTCTCCCCCGAGACTCGAACTTGGTAACTTTGTAACAAAGCCTAACTCCCAAGTTGCGTGTCTTCGCTAAATGTATAAATAGGACGGATGGAATCTATCTGTCAATTTGTGTGGAGTGCAGACTTGTAGCTATCGGTTTGAGATTGAAAGTTTACTGTCTTGCAAGTTCTTGCTTGATTTTCTTACAGCTTTATGCTTCTCTTGCAGCTTTATGCTTTTCTTGCAGCTTATTGCTTGTAGTCTTGCAGTGCGTCTAATCTTCTTATACCAAAAGTGCTAAAATATAAAGTGGGAATGGTGTATAGAATTCAACGTTTACATCTCAAAGCGTTATGTTGACTTTTGTAATGTTGATATTTTTTTTATTTTGTTAGATAAGAACTAAGGGTAGATATCTGCGGTTCGATACCTGCTCGGGACAAATATTTGTAAATTATCCTGTAATTATATTATATAATGTAATTATATATATAACACATAAAAAATTGTTAATCAGAGTCAAAACATAACATAACATCACGCCTGTATTCCACGAAGGGGTAGGCAGAGGAGCACATATATAATTGTACACTCACATTTCGCCAGTTATGTTTTTAGGTCCCAATGTTATAGGTGGCGAGCCTATTGCCATCGGCCAGGTACAAATCCAGACTCCGTGCTGCCCCTGAGAATTACCTAATGGGAAAAACCCAGTAACACTTTGTTAGAGTCAAAATTATAAAGAAAAGTGGAAATCCATGAAGTAATGGGTAATTTAAAATATTGTATGTACTGAAATATCAGTATCAGTGACAGATACAATGTTTTAATAGAATTACTGTGATGTGGCAGCCGAAGCGGCGATCGCAATTTACATGTTAATGTCACATTAAGCCCACCTTTCAGCAATAATTTATTGATGGTAATAACATTACCTTTATATTGTTATGTTTTCAATGGCTGGGTGGATCGGAAAGTAAATAATACGTAGATTTTTCATATTAACATTAAAATCATGGAGATGGGAAGAGATAATTATGTGAATGAAGAAATTGAGTCTTCTCAATTTCTTCATTCACATAATAAACCGCCTCTAGGCCTCTGCTTTCTTTGCTTAGAACTACAAGTAGATACTACATCCGAATCAGCAGGAAAAATATTTCATCATCATCATCAGCCGGAAGACGTGCACAGTTAAACAAAGGCCTCCCACCACCTCAACACCACAATGAAAATATTCTAAACAACCCCTAATGTTTCAAACCTTAAAAATGCCAACAGGGATCAAAAATCACCGCCCAAAGCGTTCAAGCTTTGTTTTCACAATAAACTCCTAGAATCTAGATAGTTGTCACTTTTACTGTCGTTGGTGCATACTTCTGCAAACGCCATTGGCAACAGCGACGATACGAACAAAAGTCCAACAGCGTCAGAACTCCGCCATCGAAAATTGGATTGTTAGTCAATCAAAATGTTTGGAAACTCCCGTTTCACGCTTCGCCGGTTACTGAAACCTTTTCAGTGGAGAGACTGTCTGTCAGCGTGGCGTGTGACGTCATAGGCTGCGTCTGACGGCCGCGTAATTGCCACAAATGTTGCCAGCAGTATAAATATGAAGTTCCATACTTTTGAGGGCATGCTACGGAAGTGGGTTACTGACTTTCGCTTTAGTGGTTCTGTATATTGGGTTGGTTGGGTAATCTGTTGTTTTTGTACTTCAACTTAACCACTTATTAATCTGGCGTTGCTTTTCGTATAAAAGCCGCGAATCTTTCTTACGATTTGATTTCATGATACTAGTTATTACATTTCTGTTGCTATAAGAAATTATCACTTACACGCCAAGTAACATGCATTCAAAATGGAAAGGTTTTTGAAGCATATTTATAAAATCCGGAAGGAATCCAAAACTAAGGTCAAGAGTAAATCAATGGACCAGAATGATTTATTTTAATCCATTGGTTAGTCACTTAGTCTCATAATGTTATCGGTTTCAGTCAATTTATCCTTCCGAATAGCTCCAAAAGCTGCATAAGTATGTGAATTATAGCTATATAAAAATATTTATATTATGAAAAAATAGCTCAAATCAGATTAATCAAAATATACCAGTCCATACAAAACCATATTTTCGTTTGCCACAAAGGAATTCTACAAGAACGAACATAATGTCTAGATGGTAGGTCAGTAGGGCGGCCAACGCCATAAATAGTAATAAATCCAGCTCTTGACTTTGACAAATGATGGTGATACCACCCAAACCATGGCGGAACTCGCAGACGGTTAACAATGGGAAATATAGTGTTAACTGCTAGATTTTGTGATTATTTTGTTCGTGATGTACACGAAGGCGATTCTTTCTCGTTGTCAGAAGAGCTAGGCGATGACCTGGGCTTTGTAAGGGTAACAGACTTATGTGAAATGGAACTTCTGATGAGTGGCATATTAGTGTGAAGGAGCTCTAAGGTTGTGTGTGGTGTTCTTGGTATGGATTGAACCTGCTACAATAAAATAAACCACTCAAAACACCTCTCTTCTATTTAGGTCATCAAGTCCACTTACTTCTAATCAGCTCTCCTCATAATTGCTTTTATGAATACCTCGATTAGGGATCCGTGAATTTATGTCAATTAGCGTTCTTTTGTGGGTCCACAATGTCGACTGAATTCTAATTATTTTGCACGCACAAGACTGAAATGGATCGATAATGCCAGGCTAATAATAATTATGGAAGAGGGTGCTAAACCACATACCTGTAAGAGATATCTAAAAAGTGCAAAGCTTGATATATTACAGTAAATAAACACGCTTATATGTTGGTTGTGATAATATGTACCAATATTTGTTTTTTGTGAAACTACATAGTGCAATCACACTTAACACTAATATTGTAAAGACGAAAGTTTGTGAGTGTGTTTGTTACCTCTTCACGCTCAAACGGCTTGACCGATTTTGATAAAATTTCATATGGAGGTAGCTGACACCCTGGGTTAACACACAGGTTTTTATTCTGAAAAATATGGCGGGTAACACTGCGGGGCGAAGCTAGTGTTTTTTTTAAACTTAAGGTTTAATTAATCCCGATCAGGACCCAGTAGATTAAAATATTGCTTCACCAATTAATTATAGTTTTAAACCAATAATTCTATAGTCAGCTAGTATTAATCTCATTCGCCTTTACCTTAGGACAACCCGTACGAGATAACGATCTAATAAAAAAGCGGTGTTTATCTCACATCTAGATTTAAAAAAGGCTCTTCCAATTTAATCCCTTTTATATTATGCGAAAGCCGAAAATAATTACAACCCTTTTCAACCCTTAGCTAGTATATTCTGGTGTGTTGTGTAAGTAGCTATACATTTATACTGCCAATTGTTTTATTATTCAGGTGTAATTAAGAGAAAATGGTTTTTACGGAGTAGTGATATCTTTGCTATCGGTCTATTTCATTAATTCATCATTGTGAAGTTCAATGTATACATATAAAAATATAAACATAACATCACGGCTTTATTCCCCGAAGGGGTAGGCCAGTAGCGCCGTACCGTGGCGCACGGCGTGGCGAATGTCGCGGGTTCGAGTCCCGCTTGTGTCCATCATTTTTCAAGTTGTCTTTGTCAATTTAAAAATTTAAGCCTAGCATGGCAACATGCAAAAAAGATTCAAAAAGTCATATACTTTTAGTTGGTTAAACACTATTAATGATTTTTTTTTTTTAAAACGTCGCCCCACACTAGAATTTCTCCTGTATCGTAGGTGCGTTTTACAAACATGAAATATTCACATACACTAACACCCAGACTCGGGACAAATATCTGTGGTTCGCACAAAGTATTGCCCCGTGCGGGAATCGAACCCGCAACCCTTAGCGCAGCAGTCCAATCGCTTAGCCACTGCGCTAATCAGGTCGTCAAATATATTGTAATGGTTTAACTTTTTTTAACGTTCTGAAGCTACTTACTACAGTCCTGCAGTAGTATTTAAGTCTCAGTCTAGCTTTTAAGTAAATGCCTGTATCCTGAATGGTTTGTATTCATTCGATTTACATCAGTGTGCCACACAAGTCGATTCCCATTTCACTCGATTAGCGAAACGTAAAAAACCTTGTTGATTTTGTCCGTACAAAGCTTCGAAACGAACTTAAAGCCGAATAAACATAGTTTTAACTGTTAAATTAGTGAAAACAAAGGCTGATTGGTTAAATGGCTTACTGTTTGCTAGATTTAGTTTGGATTACGAGATTTTGTTCAAATTAACTATGTGTGGGAACAAAAAGAATGGGATTTCTTTTACATCGATCGCCGCGAAAGTATGTGCTTAAGTGAGATCGGTATAGTCCAGATGACTCATATAGCTAGCTGGTATCTGGTAACTTTTACATATGACGAATAATATGGTATTACGTATAATATGATAAGCCATTGCAGCATGAGGTCCTAAGTTCGAATCCCGAGTCGGAAAAAGTGTTATAGGGTTTCTACATGTCCATGACATGTACCACACCTGACGTGCGATTTAAATGTGAGTGTATAGAGCTCCGATCTTTACCTACCCCTTCGGTAACAACAGGTGTGAATATACTCTAGTAAGTATGTTAGCGAAACTATTCGACCGATAGATAAAATCTGGATCGAGAATATTAACTGAAACGGTGCATTTGCGCAAACTTTCACAAAAAATCTAGCAAAATAATAAATAGTCCATAAAGTGTGGCCATAAAGTGCGCGGTAGTGTAATGGCGTTTAAAATTCTACGTTTTATTACTCTAATAAAATATTTATATGTCTTCTACTAGGGAACTGTATTTAGAAACACCTTGTATATCTAATATAGTACTTCCTACGGTATTTGTAGTATTTTGTAAGTTAAATAAATATTGTGATTTCATGATGGGCTCGATACAATGTTTACATAACATCACGCCTGTATTCCCCGAAGGGGTAGGCAGAGGTGCACATATAGTACACCCACATTTCGCCAGTTATGTTTTAGGTCCCAATGTAATAGGGGGCGAGCCTATTGCCATCAACCGGGCAATCCAGACTCCGTGCTGTTACTGAGAATTACCAAATGGAAAAACCCAGTAACACTTTGCCCGACCCGGGATTCCAACCCAGGACCTCGTGCTCAGCAGTCGCGCTTAGCAGCCACTAGACCAACGAGGCAGTCAATGTTTACGATATACGTTAATCCTTATCCTTAGTATTGTAGATATAAAATCTGTCTGTGTGTATGTTACTCTGCTGAGTGGAATCCGGCCTAGAATTGACCACCCCCTTGCCTCCCGTGTGTGTAGTAAGAGGCGACTAAGGGATAATCCAGAAGATGGGCTGCAGCGTATTCTGTAACTTCGCCACCAATACTGCGATCCCCAAGCCATGTCCTGAGTTTTGTGTAGGTATGTGATATTTCATATTTATGGATTGCATCTACAATACAGGAGATATTCCTAGTGTGGGGTTACGCTTTTCTAAAATAACAAGAATCCTATACATGGAATCTGAATACTTCTTTCCTAATAAGTAGAAATAAACAAATTAATCCCATTACCACTTCCTCCCCTCCGATTCGCACCCCTAATTCACACCCCTTATTTAAAATATCACGTAAAAGGAAGGTTCCCGTATTTTTCCAGGCGCTTCCTAACAATCTTTCTTTGTCTCCACTATCTGCGAAGCTCTCTAAGAACTAAAAAGATATTCCTATAAAGGTGTGGACGTAGTGTCGATTGGAAAGCGATTTCTTTATATTATTACCTACCAACTTCAAAATACCTCTACTGAAAGTACCTATATAAGTTTCGCTTAGAGCTGCCGCTCACACCACTCGATGTTAGGTCTTCTTCTTATTGTATGGTTGATGAACCACTTGGTTGAGAATCCCTCAGTTGTACCGGTTTCCTCACGATGTTTTCCTTCACCGTTTTCAGCAACTGATAACTAATTTATCATACGTACATGCATTCGAAAAGACATTGGTGTGTGTCGTTTTAAACTTGCGACCTTTGACTTGGTAGTCCAACGGTCTTACCGCTCGGCTATCAGTGCTTCTCGATGTTAGGCTAAGCAATGCTTGATACGGCCAGTCATAGGATGGGTGACCGTTTTAACACACTAAAACCCTTAGCGTCATGCTCATTCTTTGATCTCTCTCCTGTAGTGTTCGTTTGGGGTTTCATAAGACTCCTACTCCTCCTATATATTCTTTTATGCAGGTTCCAAGACAGTCGAGCCATTTTTCCCGGACGCCTCGAGCTTCATTGCCTCGATGGTTCTCAATGGTTATCATTGTAGATCCTGGCTTACAGAAGTCACAGTGATGGGCACGAGTAGTGGGCTTGTCCCGAAAAAAAAACTACGAGTGTGGAAATACCGGCCGCCGAAATTAGAATGGCCATCAATAAAAGTCCTGGCAAAATACAGGTATATTCTTATACTCCTCTCTTTTTGTGGCATCTGCTGTAATGAAGGTACAAAATAACTTCTGTTCTCACACGCTAGTCTCAGCCCTCGACTTTACCTGTCAGCGCGCAGACGTATCGCTCCGGGATATTTTCCTTAGATTAAACTCAAGACATAATCTGTGTTTAAAATGTGTGATTACTGTTCGCTTGATTTAAGTAATATTGATTACAGGGTGTTTGTGTAACATAATTACTACTAATATTATAAACACGAAAGTTTGTAAGTATGGATGGATGTTTGTTACTCTTTCACGTAAAAACTACTGAATGGATTTTAATGAAATTTCATATGGTGGTAGCTGACACCCTGGATTAACACATGGGCTACTTTTTATCGGGTAACACCGCGGGGCGCAGCTAGTAATCGTAATAAACGTTACAATTAGAAATTGCTTTCTAATAGAATCATAGCGTGGATGGCATAAAAAGGGCTAATAATGGCAAAGTTAGGTTTTTCCAAGTTGTATTATTAGGCATAAAATGTAGCCTATGTCTTTATCCCAGTCTCAGAAATTCTATCTACCAAGTGTCTTAACCAGTTCACCGCCCGCGAAGCAGACACAATAGTTAAACAATCGCAGCAGACCATTGGCATATTGATCTTAATCTGTATTTACACCAAGGAGTAATGATTGTTAATATGTGTTGCGTTGAATTTATTATTTTCTTGGTTTATGTATAAATAATTTATACGTAATGTAATGTTATACTTAATTCTCGTACACCAGTTACCTATGGTTAATATTTGGATACTTATATATTATTATTGTTGAACGATCTATGAATCTATATTTTAAGAATGATTTTGATTTGAACAAGTTATTGTTGTCCCATCTATGCACCAATACTTTCCAAGTAAATGATTTGATTAGATTTATAGTCATTTCATCGGGATAGCAAGAAACACGAACAGATAGTTACTTTCCCACTTATAATGAGCCATATTAATGAGACGACGGGGAAGGTATGTGTCCCACATTCCCAATTGACCAATTTTCGAAATATACCCTCAACAATATACCTATCTTTATCTTATCTATATATATAAAATTTTCGTGTCACAGTTTTCGTTCCCATACTCCTCCGAAACGGCTAGACCGATTCTCATGAAATTTTGTGAGCGTATTGAGTAGGTCTGAGAATCGGTCAACATCTATTTTTCATACTACGAAATTCACGCGGACGAAGTCGCGGGCAACAGCTAGTATAATATAAAATTCTCGTGTCACAATGTTCGTTCCCGTACTTCTCCGACACGGCTTGACCGATTCCCATAAAGTTTTCTGAGCATATTGAGTAGGTCTGAGAATCGGCCAACATCTATTTTTCATACCCCGGGTCAGCTAGTCTTATATATAAAATTCTCGTGTCACAATGTTCGTTCCCGTACTCCTCCGAAACGGCTTGACCGATTCTCATGAAATTTTCTGAGCATATTGAGTAGGTCTGAGAATCGGCCAACATCTATTTTTCATACCCCGGGTCAGCCAGTTTATATCTAAGAATAGCAGTAAAAAGTCGGTTATAACAAGCGGTCTTACGTAAGATACTAAAATTATCAACAGATCCGAGTCTGTGCCGCCGTAAACGCTATGACCTATAAAATATAGATTAAAGTCTGCCATGTAGCCATACACAGCTGGTCGCTGCCAGGCTTCGAGGTATTTTGGTATATTATCTCCATGCATTTTATAATGTATAGAATATTAAACTGCGCTAATCATATAACTCGTATGTTTGTACAGACATACATTGATAATAAATGAGTTTTGCCTTAAACTGATAAAAGAAAGGACTAAAAAACATAACATCACGCCTGGATTCCCCGAAGAGGTAGGCAGAGGTGCACATATAGTACACCCACATTTCGCCAGTTATGTTTTAGGTCCCAATATAATAGGGGGCGAGCCTATTGCCATCAACCGGGCACAAATCCAGACTCCGTGCTGCCACTGAGAATTACCTAATGGAAAACCGAAAAACACAGTAACGCTTTGCCCGATCCGGGATTCGAACCCAGGACCTCGTTGCTCAGCAGTCGCGCTTAACGACCACTGGACCAACGAGGCAGTCAATGTATTTAAAATCTAATGTGTTAATTCAATTTATTTAAACTAAAAACGTGGTTAATAATGCGTAACTCCCCGCCCATATTCCCGTGTAATTAAACCAATAATTGTGCAATTCAGCAAGAAAATAGGTCGGCCTCATTAATTTACTTTTTCTATTTTAATAAAGGCGAGCGGATACTTTGATTGAACTTTCCTCTAATCATTATAATCGACTCAGTGCTTCCGTTTGCACTTGCAATTTTATGGAAAGAAAATGGCGCGCGTTCTTGTGAAACTGTGTGTGAATACCAAAATAGTGATATGGAGAAAAAAAAGGAGGTTATGATTGTAAATGGCAATTGATACCAAATGTACCCAAATCAGACATGATATAACATCACGTCTGGACTTCCCGTAGGGATAGGCAGAAGTGTACTACACCCACAGTACACCAATCATAATATTAAAGGTCCCGATGTATAGAAGGCGAGCCTATTGCCATCAATTGGGCACAAATCCAGACTCTGTGATGTTACTGAGAATTACCTAATGCAAAAATTCAATAACACTTTTCCCGATTCGAGCATTTTGGAAATTCCCGGGATCGTACTCAGGATCTTATGCTCAGCAGTCGCACTTAGCGACCACTAGACCAACGAGTCAGTGTGTACTAAATCAGCTTTCCTATTCGGTACTTCTTACCTACCTGTACCGTACCTACTGTATTATTAAAGCTATGTTAGAATCAAGAACCTAGAATAATCGCACAGGTTCGAATTCAGTACACTGCACGCCAAATTTTTCCAACACATAATCCATTTAATTCCAAATAATTATTTAAACAAGCACCATTATTACCTATGTTCCTCGCAAATCGCCGGACCCCCGCAGAATTAACTGGAAGGTGATAAAAACTGGCCGAAATTACCAACCCTTTTGCCCGGGAATTAGTTTTTAGAGACCATCTTCATTACGAAAAATGTCGACAGAAAAACGGCGAAGTTTCGCTTTTAGAATGTACTAACCCATTAGTTATAAACGTTAGAGTTAACAAACCTACTTGCAGTTGATTCAGACAATTTTGAATTCTATTCCATAAACATTAAGGCAGTTTTAAAAGCAAAAACGTGTTTACAACAATAACTGTTTACTGCATTTGTCATGTATTCTATTACCAAGCAATAGAACTCAAATTCGGTTGAACGGACTGCAAGGTAGGTACCTAATTTCTACTTTAAAATAGTTTCGTAATTGTGTATTTAGTTTAATTACTGATTGCTTAACATTTTTCGGTGATTAAGCTCAGGAATTTGATCCAGATCTTGGGTTCAGAAGATGTAAGCTGTATTGTTTTTGATCAATTAGTGTTGTGCGCCTAATGATTTTAATTAAAGAATATTTGACGAGTGAATAAGGTCTTGCATGACTTAGTAATTACCTAAGTATAAAATATTACTGCCTCGTTGGTCTTGTGGTTGCTAAGCGCGACTTTTGAGCACGACGTCCTGGGTTCGAATCCCGGACCGGGCAAAGTGTTACTGGGTTTTTCCATTAGGTAATTCTCAATGGCAGCACGGAGTCTGGATTTGTGCCCGGTTGATGACAATAGGCTCGCCCCCTATTACATTGGGTCCTCAAAACATAACTGGCGAAATGTGGGTGTACTGTATGTGCACCTCTGCCTACCCCTTCGGGGAATACAGGCGTGATGTTATGTTATGTTTATGTATGTTAAAACATTACAAACAGATTTTATTTATACTTATTCCTGGATATTAAGAAAATAATTATATTCCAATGCCGGGAAAGTGAGCCGTCAGCGGCGATCGGTGTGAGCCTAATAAATTGCAATACTTCATTACCATCATCAGCCAGAAGACGTCCACTATTGAACAAAAGCCTCCCCCTTAGGTAAGGGAGGTTTACTCTAGCACGCTCAAACGGCTAGACCGATTTTGATGAAATTTCATATGGAGGTAGCTGACCATGGATTAACACATAGGCTACTTTAATCCGAAAAAAATGTAGCGGGTAACACCGCGGGGCGCAGCTAGATAACTACAGAAAGAATAACAATCGGTACATTTATATTTCAAAACCTATAACTTACATTTTCGGTACAGTCGGCACTAACAACTAATTAGTTTACTGAACGGACCTCATTTACTTGAGTAGGTAATTACCGCGCCCATTGTTTTCGCGATCAGATTACTCATAATCTTCAGAACAAAAACTGACTTCATGATATTGGGTGATTGATGTCTTTGAGAAGTAAAAAATATGTGTATATAGCTTTAAATGTGGCATTTGAGTTTAAATTGCAATTTATTGACAAAGTACGAAATACCAATGTGGAGTTAGATCTAATTATAGGCGAATTAATTATCAAACACTTGTAATATACTGCTGACTGCCTCGTTGGTCTAGTGGTTGCTAAGCGCGACTGCTGAGTACGAGGTCCTGGGTTCGAATCCCGGGTCGGGCAAAGTGTTACTGGGTTTTTCCATTAGGTAATTCTTAGTGGTAGCACGGAGTCTGGATTTGTGCCCGGTTGATGAAATAGGCTCGCCCCCTATTACATTGGGGCCAAAAAACATAACTGGCAAAATGATGTGCACCTCTGCCTACTCCCTCGGGGAATACAGGCGTGATGTTATGTAGATTATTACAAGTGTACATAACACAGTTATGTTTTTTGGCCCCAATGTAATAGGGGGCGAGCCTATTTCATCAACCGGGCACAAATCCAGACTCCGTGCTACCACTAAGAATTACCTAATGGGCAGAGGTGCAATAATCTAATACTCCATAAACACAATGCGGAAACCACTTATTACTAGTTACGTAGGTATAACACCGTACCGTGACGTCATCATCGTCATCATCTACAGCCGAAAGACGTCCACAGTTGAACAAAGGCCTCCCCCTTAAGTAAAGGGAGGGGTTGCCAAAACCCCACGCTTAAATTACTATTACAATTCCATCGATTTCAGTGGAAACACTTTTCCTACAGACTTTAGTCTGTCTCAGAACTTCACACTACTAGTCAATTTCTATATTAACATTAAGGATTTTCATATCCAACTTAAAGTAACATCTTGAATTGAACACTAATAAAATAACACGAAAATTTTCACAAGAAAAATCCTACGAAATCTCATGAAGTCCTATACATTTTGTGCTTACATTTACGTGCGATCTTTTTTATTACAATGGCCCTGGAGGGCTGGAGGGTGTTTTGGAGTGACCCTCCATAATAACGCTAGGTAAAAGATAATATCTTGTAAGTGCTTCACTAACAATAAAATCACGCTTAAGTGTCGTTTTAAAAATACTGAGGTGATATTTATGGCGGCGACTGTACTTGCTAAAAGTTATATTTAAGAACTTGAAATAATTAAAATTGTTGGCTCAGTTTATGGCTTCGTGTACTCTTGTGAAGCTTAAAGAATTCCAGTCTTGTTTTAAAAAGTACTAAATTTTGAAGACTTAGTGAAATGACCTTATTTTCTGGAATCAAAAAGTAATAACATCGCCTTAAACTAAATTAAGCTATAAAATTCGATGTGCCATTATCAGCGATATTGATACAATCTCCATTGAAACTGTAGTACGACCGTTGGACTGCCAAGTCAAAGGCCGCATGTTCAAACCCCGGCACTCACCAATGTCTTTCTAATTCATGTGCGTTTTTTAGTTATCAGTTGCAGAAAACGGTGAAGGAAAACATCGTAAGGAAACCGGCACACGTGAGAGATTTTTTAACGGTGTGTAAAGCCATGTCAGAGGCCTACAGACGGTTTAAACTCCGACACCAGGTTGTTCATCAACCATACGTAAGGGGGCAGATCATTTCATTCAGCGTTATTCCCCATTAATTCCATATAATGTTATTCTTCACCCACACAGCAGTATTCAGAAGAAACTAAGCATAAATATAGTTGAAAAAGTTTCTTCACACATTTGTATGCTTCAAAAGTATGACAAAGATATAAGCGAGACATTTAATTAAATTAAAAACTATGACAGTCCTTTGTTCAAGGTCATTGCACTATACATTGAATGAATCTGCACAGAATGTATATTTGTATGTTTGTGTAACAGAACACATGAATTGCTGTGTTAGCTAGGGATGGGGTGAGTTTTCAAGCATTTGTATAGTTTAAAATGAAAGTTAAAGTAATATTGCGGATTTCATTGCGGTTTATCGGTTTTTTAGTATCCGACGATTCGAATCATTCGTTGCAGATATACATACGTTTAAATTGGTATTATACAATTACTCCAAGTCTACGTTTCATGGCCTTGGTATTACGGGGACTTAGATTTGGAGTTTACGGTAATCACACTAATATTATAAAAGCGAAAGTTTGTGAGTGTGTTTGTATGTATGTTACCTCTTCCCGCTCAAATGGCTAGACCGATTTTAATGAAATTTCATGTAGAGGTAGCTGACACCCTGGATTAACACATAGGCTACTTTGTATCCCCAAAAACGTAGCGGGTAACACCGCGGGGTGCAGCTAGTGACTAAATAAAATTGAAACGAATGTAATTATTGGTAACAAGAAAACTTAGACTATTGAGAAACGAATATTTTATTTCATAAAGTGTACAACTGTTTGTAACTTTTTCCAAATATTGACCTCTAGGTACATGGTTAGGTACTCACACACTATAGTAACAATATTGTTTTAGATATAAACTTAACATCAAGCCTATATACAGGTGACCTGAAATACTTACTGTATCTCTTAATGTGATGCTTTAATGTAATTTAATGTGTATTGTGGTGAGAAAATAAACTATTATTATTATTATATTCCCCTAAGGGGTAGGCAGAGGTGTATAATATACCTACTAACTCAGCCTACAAAGTGTTTATATGAAAATCAAATAAAAACAACATCAAAGATCACAACAAATTGTTTTCATTTCAAATAATTTTACCACAGCATCACAATAAACACGAACTCCCATCACTATTGAAAATAAAATATTTAACGTAGGTAAATACTATTGAACATTTTGAATGAGTCAGCGTTATATTGGATCGAGCTAGCAAAAGGTCGGGGTGGAAAACAGTCGAATCATTATACACCAATATCTTACTAGGATTTTGTTTAAATTTTTAATATGGCAACAAGGGGCCTGCCTGCGTCCATTTGTATCACTTTGAGATGAATTACACTTGAAACGTTAGAGGAATGGAATATTGTTTTACTGGTCGGGTAATAGAAGTTTTTAGTAATTTAAAGATATATTTTTTTCGGTTTTCTCTACATACATATACATACATAACATCACGCCTGTATTCCCCGAAGGGGTAGGCAGAGGTGTACATATAGTAACACCCACATTTCGCCAGTTATGTTTAGGTCCCAATGTAATAGGGGGCGAGCCTATTGCCATCAACCGGGCACAAATCCAGACTCCGTGCTGCCACTGAGAATTACCTAATGGAAAAACCCAATAACACTTTTGCCCGACCTGGGATTCGAACCCAGGACCTCGTGCTCAGCAGTCGCGCTTAGCGACCACTAGACCAACGAGGCAGTCGGTTTTCTCTACTAGAAATATGTTCTTTGTTATGCCCATTTTGACAAACGCCTGACTGATTTTCTGATAAATGGACCAAACGTATTCATCATTGATTATACACTTATTTAGTGACACCTACTTAATTTTGCGCAAATAACTTGCAGGTAGTCACAAATCTTGCAGCAAAATAAAAATCGTAGAACAACTAATAATGGGGTATATGGGGTACAATAAGAGCATTAACAAAACTTCAAATCCAGATGCACGGTTCCGAAATTTAAGTAGACGAGAAGACTTGACATATAACTCCATGGATCTCATTCATTCCAATGGAGAAGACCTGGCTATCTCCTAGAGAAGTAATCGATAACAAAAAAGCACAAACTACACAACAATTTAAAATCAAATAATACCGGTACGTTATCTTCAAACAGTACCTACAGCACCGCATACCGACCGCCAAACCCTCATTCTCAGAATATAAATAAGACAAAGCTCAATCAAGTTACAAATGAAGGCTTCATTAGCTCGGTAATCAAAGAACATCTTATATTGCAACCGTTATGAATGGAAATAGAAAGCTTTCACAATCATCCCTTACAATGGTCGTGTAATCTCGTAAAAACTCACCCTGGCCGGTTTTGTGGGTCTATCGGGTAAATTACAACTGGTTGCTACTGTTGTTGTATTATGATCTCTGGGGTATGTGAATTAGGCGTAGAACTCACATGCTACACAGAAGTGGTTTTGATTGGTACATAAAGTAGACGGTCTTCTTTTTTTAACCGACTTCAAAATAGGAGGAGGTTCTCAATTCGACTGTATTTTTTGTCGTCTTTAGAATGCCATCCATATTATCCACTATAAAAATAGTCAGGCATGTATTCGGGCCACTCACGAGGTGTGTACATTCTAATAACATTATCTTGATGTTGGACAAAGGATAATAATTATAATTATGGTTTTAAGTAAGGATTATGATGGCAAATAGAAATGCATGAACACTGTCCTATCTGCAACTACTTTAATTGAAACAGTCGTGTCTACATTATAAACACACTGAGCTTTACCATTTGGTCAGTATCACCAGGAGACCTACTATTAAACATTTTCAACAACTGCTACCAACAACCAGTAGCAGTCGCAAGTTACAGGATCCCCCGCACAGTAACACAATGAGTCAACCGTCGAAAATTTAATTCGTTTCAAAGTTGCCAGCCTAATTCGTTTACCCATTCGGGAAATTAAATAGATGGGTAATATAGCAACCCCATTAGAGACACCGGTTTAAATTGAGGACCTAGGGCAAACTACGGCCAGATTTATGCGAGGGTTTAGAATTTATTCTGACTGTTGGTGGGGCTGTTCGATTATAGGTACTGTCATGAGCTTGGCAGATATTTTATGTATTTGGAAGGTTACGACGGCCTTTTCGACAAAGTCTTTGGGAAGTCATAGATTAGAGTTTTAGTACATTTACTTTTTTAAATTTTCTATACCTTAGATGCTTTTTGGTCTTCTTCTACAGTTTTAGGACATAAACAGGTCTCATGTTATCTATTTTAGCGTCAGGCAAGAAGAGGCAAGAGCGCTGAAAAATTGGAAGAGTTCTGTCTTTTCTCAAGATTATTTTGCATCAATTTTGCACTTGGAAAAGAATCATTTAAAAATACCTACGTTATTTTTATGTCACTGACAAAAATACTACAAATCATCGACAAGAATAAAATGACATGCAATTTTCCACAGTGACATTCAAAAGTAAACACATCCAAATAATCAGCTTAGTACCAATATATCAGGGTGCAATCCTGCTGAGTACCATTAAATGAAGTTACCCCCCGGTAATGCGTTTTATCCGTGTTTTAAATACATTGCTCGCAAATAAAGTTTTTTGCGTCCCTCACATTCATTGAAAGCGTTAATGGAGATGAATAGGATCTGGCGAGAAGCCAGTGACTGTTTGGATTTAACACCTACTTCTGGTACTCGATTGGAATCTAGGCTTTAATAGATGATATCCTAAGGTGGCTACAACATAATGCCTGAACTCCCAGAAGGACTCCGTTGAGGTGATACGAGTCTAATATTCATAAAAAGAGGCTAAGTTTGTGCTTTTGGTAAATTAAATCGGGAGGCATGAAAGTCTGAAAAAATGTTACATATCTTCTCAATAAACTACTTTGAATATTACTGCCACATCATACACCCACATTTATATGTTCGTGTGGAAATTAGTGTAACTAATTAGTTTTCTCGCAGAGACAGAGCTACGGGAAAGATTTCACTTGTGCTCCCTTTTTTTTAGGGAAATCCTCATGGACTTCTTCTGTCCTAGGGCTGGTGGAGGTGTATGCCAGATTACCGGTTAACCCCAGGGTCTCCTAACTACCTTAGGTCGAGAGACACCGGATTTGCGTATACTGGCGCGTAGCGCCTACTCATCTACATGTTCATGCCTGTAGTCCTCAAAGTAGTAGACAGATGCATCCATAAGGGTAGGTAGCATAGGTAGTGCATGTAGGTAGCCTTTTGCTATTTTCGGGCGCACTACAGGTTTGTTGGCTCTTAAACCTCACTTTTTCCTGTAGAATTATATTCTTATAGTTCCCATGATATCGCTCATAAAACAACAAATAGTAAGGGATGATTTCTTTTATGTTTTTGTTAGGGGAGAGCTTGTTAAATAATTTTATGTGCCGCTACTCACATCCTGTAAACGGACTTTTTCAAAATGGGCAATTAAGTCAAATTGTGTCTAGACAGCAAATAATGCACAAATAGGACCGGCTCATAACTTTATTCACGATTTATTTAATGTTTATCTTGTTTCGATAGTGGTTTTGTTTTTGCAGACTAATTGATATTGAGTGAACAGATTAGGAGATTTAGGGAAGCTTTGACAAAGACTTGATGCCCCTTTGGATCGTGACTAGATGTGCTTTCTTGCAGGGAAAAATAATTGTATGATTCACAGATAATGTCTATCTGACGCTTTCCTCATCTGTTTGTTTAGCCACAAAGCTGATAAACATAAAAAATAGTATAGACAGCAGAACTTGAAGTTACAGAAAACGCTGCTGCCCATCTTTTGGATTTTCCCTTAGTCTCCTGTTACGACTCCCACGGGAGAAACGGGGTGGCCAGTCCTAGGCCGGATATCAACTCTGCCAACCACCAGTATAACAACCAACGTACCAGTACAACCAACAACAAATACTAGGAGCGTAATTCTACGCCAAAACAGACCCTACTTTTATACGTGATAGTTATTTCGCTGCGGCAGTTTAAATTAACCATGTTCGTTAACTAAACCGGCAAGTTTAACATATAACCCTCTGGTATATAAATTACCTTCTGCGTTCTCTCACTAACCGTATTTTGTTTTTATTCCGCCCCAATTTTGTATACCGTGATGAGACTACTGCCCACACTGTGAGCTTATTTATGTTTGAAGTTCGTAACTAATTTTGTGGGAAATTTTCTGTTGTGTACAGTTTTAATTGTAAAGGCATTAATTTCATCTTGAGTTTTTGCATATCAGCGATTTGTATGACATGTATAATTTTATCCTACGTTATCATTAACTAGACTGACTTGACTGCCTCGTTGGTCTAGTGGTTGCTAACTGCGACTGCTGAGCACGAGGTCCTGGGTTCGAATCCCGGGTCGGGCAAAGTGTTACTGGGTTTTTCCATTAGGTTGATGGTAATAGGCTCGCCCCCTATTACATTGGGACCTCAAAAACATAACTGGCAAAATGTCGGTGTACTATATGTGCTCCTCTGCCCACCCCTTCGGGGAATACAGGCATGATGTTATGTTATATCATTAACTATCTATAATAAGGAATAATGTCCTGCGATATTCGTAAAAACAATGATTTATTTCAATCTACAGTTTTTTATTGAAGTAACTGTTCACTAAAATGGAGTGATAGGTACCTATGCAGTTTTAGGCTTTTGTTCCCACCAAACCGTTCGCCTCATTCAACACCAATCTATATTCACCAAGTTTATTAACCATATTGTGTATTAATATTTGATGAACAAACCGACACCCTGACATTGCAATAGTTCACCGTCAAATGCTATGATAGCGGGAATTTTATAATTCATACAATATTCAGAATTCAGTCGACCATGTCCAAACAGGGCAACTGCGATTCATCAGAATTAGCGCTGATTGGCGGAGAGACTGATGACGTCATCAATATGCAACCAACCGGTTGCGAGAGTTTATTGAGTCACTAAACGATTCCAAATTTGAAATTTGATTTTTCTTGTTTATGATTATATTATGCCAGGTGTAATAAAAACAAATTGTTGTTTGTGGCTTTATTGTAAAAAAAATTAAGCAATAAACATACATTATTGATGCTCCCGCGCAGAAACGTCGTCAGGCTATCAAATGGCTTACGTAACGTCACTTAATACTTTACATGGGTTCTGTACCATAAAATATAGTTATCTGTCTATAATATTACCTCTCAACTGTATAAGGAAGATGACATGTTTTTTTTCATTCATGTGCGTAATATGAAATTAGTTATCAGTTGCAAAAAAATTAAAACTTCGTGAGGAAACCGGCACACCTGAGAGATTTTTCAACGGTGTGTAAAACCATGTCAGAGGCCTACAGGCGGTTTAAAATCTGACAACAGGTTGTTCATCAACCATAAGATAAGAAGAAGAATTGGTTTATTGAGAAACTAACAAATTTTTAACCGACGAAAAATAACGGAGGAGGTTCTCAAGTCGACGTGTATATTTTTTATGTATGTCCACGCATAACTATTTACAGAGTAGTCCGATTTTGATCATTCTTTTTTATTGGATAGTGTATACCTCGAAGTTGGTCCATACAAATTTGAAACAAAAACTTTTATTCTAAGGGTAGGAAAATAGGGGTGATTTAATGTTCATTCACAGATTTTAACACCGAGATGTGTATTAAAATAATCAAAAACTAAGCATGTAGTAATTAGTAGATTATAGTCACAAAAAAATATATAATAAAAACTTTTTAACAAAAAATTAAACCGCCAAAAAAACTGAAAAGTAAAAAATAATAAACCTCGATAACTAAGTTCTAAAAGTAATGTAGGTATACCTAAGTAATTTTAAGTCGCGCGCTAAAAAAGAAAAAGATAAATACAACATAATTAATTAATTTGCCTGTTTCGGCTTAATTTTTTGTTAAAAAGTTTTTTCATAACAGTTCACTGAACTAATTCACAGTATTCTATTTCTGTAATACTATTAATGTAGTAACAAGTTATTTTGAGAGCCCTTGAACATTACTTAGAAGTTCAAGTTTATTTCCAGTTATTCTAAGTTCAATGTAACATCCTTGCTGTTGTGTAGGTTAGGGCATTGCGGGCAATAGATGCCTCCACAATTAGGGAGTGAAGAGCCCCCTTACCAAGAACTCTTAAAGCAGAATACTTTTAAAGCGAGACACCGCATTACCCAGCATGTAGTTCTTGCTTCCACATCGTTAACTGCCTTTAAAAGTTCATGTTTTGGTTTGGTTTAGCTGGGAATTTTCCGCACTCAGCCACTTTAGTAGACCATTGTGCGTTACAAAAGTTCATGGTTAGGGGGTTGTATGGAGGACAACGGATGATACTATTTTTGACTCAGAAAATCCTCATAGGTTTCCTCTGCCTTTGGGAAGACGAACGGGGGCTAAAGTCCCAAGATGTCTTCCTAGCTACCTTATTTTCTGTATTTTGTTCTGGAAGATGGGATGTCTTTTTGGACTTCCTCTGTCTTGGGGCGGACGGAGGTGTATGCCGTACTCCTGCCGCCTAGAACCCTAGTGTTCTTCTAACTACTTCAAATCGACGGACGCGGGTTCTGTGTATGCTGCACCGCATCCCTTGACAGGTCTTCCTAACTATCTAAGGTCAGGAGACGAGTATCAACCCCCCTACAAATATTAACCTGGCACTTGACGGTGACTCCTCGCGTTAATAATAGACGTCTTGATTGGCGCAGTGGGTAGGCGATTGGAAATTTATAAATCGAAAGTTTTTGAGTGTGATTGTGTGCTATATGTTTGTGATCTCTTCACGCTCAAACAGTTAGACCGATTTTGATGAAATTTCATATGGAGGTAGCTGACACCCTGGATTAACACATAGGATACTTTTTATCCCGAAAAAATGCACCGGGTACCACCGCGGGGCGCAGCTAGTATACCTTAAATACGATAAAGACATAAGGCTACCTTCACACAAGCAATCAACCGAACCAATCCTCTCCTCTATTACAAGCATCCCTTCACCACTACAGAACCTAACGGACACATTACAAATACGAATTTAGAACTAATCTAAAACTGAAATCAGTTTAGCGAGCGCGAGCGCGGATTGGCGCGCTGAATGATGACGTCATCAATTCCTGTCGCTCGACCAACCGCAGCTCGCCGCAGTAGGTACCTATTAAGCCTCGCAACTAGCATGAGTTATTCCGCTATAATTGGAAGTACTCATGGACAGACCTTTTCGGTAGATATTAGTGGACTAGTGAACTGTTAGTGTTAGGTAATTTTTGGTGGGAAAGCCCTGCCCTATTGATGGTACAGTCAGCACCTTAAATAGGTTAACATGTTAAGACCCTTATGTCAAATAAATAGTTGAAAAAAACAAACATCAATTCAAGTTATTGTCCTAGTGATGATCTGAGAATATTTAAGACTTTTTGCTACATAACAATTTTGTTTAATTAATGGTATGTTAAAAAAGAATGACGCAACGTTGGCAGGCCTCCCACCAGGTAGACCGATGATATTGTCAGAATTGCGGGCAACCGGTGGATGCAATTGGCAAGCTGTCGTTTATTGTGGCGTTCTAAGGGCCTCCTTTGTTCAACCGTGGACGACTTCCGGATGATGATGATGATGTTAAAAAAAATAATGTTCAGCTACGTATGATGCTGACTCGCTGGTGCTGCTGCAGAAAAAAAAGATATTAGATATAATTTAAAAAAAAGAAAACACGTCGCCCTACACTAGCAATTTCTCCTGTACCATGGATGCGTTGCACAAACATGAAATATCACATGTACAAACACCCGGCCTTGGATCAAACATCTATGGATGGCACATTTTATTTGTCCCGGCGGGAATATAACCTGCAACCCTTAGCGCAGCAGTCCAATCGCTTAGCCACAAAACCAATCCGGTCGTCGAATTATGTTAGAAATAATAGGTCTTTACCTATGTAATTGGAGATTCTATAACCAGCATTTTCAGAATTAATTATCTGTGGATTGGCGCGCAATTCGAAATTCAAATAAATTTTATTCGAAACACGTGTTAATTTAATTTCAATTTCAGTCATTTGTTTTTAGATAGTTTTTTGTTTTTGTGCCATTGTGGTAGTTTTTAGCGCTATGGATAAACTGAAAATTCGTACAATTTTCGAATATGAGTTCCTACGTGGAAATACCGCTGCGCAAACAACACGAAACATTAACGACGTGTACGGGCATAACACTGCTTGCATAAACACAGTCCATTATTGGTTCAATCGTTTTAAATCTGGAAATTTTGAGTTGAAGAACGAGCCTCGCGGTCGGCCGGTAACTATTGTCGACAACGACGAATTGAAGGCGATAGTGGAAGCGGATCCATCTCAATCTACGGCTGAGCTTGCTGCGGGCCTTGGAGTTAGTGTCAAAACAACATTGAAGCACTTGCGTCAAATCGGAAAGATAAAAAAGCTAGATAAGTGGGTGCCACACGAACTAAGCGACCGACAGCGAGATTTACGTGTCGAAGCATGCATAGCACTACTGAATCGGCATAGAAACGAGGGAATTCTTAATCGAATTGTTACCTGCGATGAAAAGTGGATCCTGTACGACAACCGTAAGCGTTCGTCTCAGTGGGTGGACCCGGGTACAGCACCTAATCAGTGCGCTAAAAAAAAGATTACTCATAGGAAGATGATGGTGACTGTCTGGTGGACCAGTGCCGGACTTGTACATCACAGCTTCTTACCGAATGGCACAACAGTGACGGCAGATGTCTATTGCCAAGAATTGCAAACAATGATGGAGAAGCTCGCAATTCAACAACCAAGACTAGTCAATCGCTCTTCCCCATTGCTTCTTCACGACAACGCGCGAGCTCACACTTCACGGCAGACCATCGCAAAGCTACAAGAGTTACAGCTGGAAGCTCTCCGTCACCCACCGTACTTACCGGACCTTGCCCCAACAGATTTCTACTTTTTTCAAAATTTAGACAATTTTTTAAGTGGGAAAAAATTCCAGCACCCGCACCCGTGATGCAGTACAAAACGTTTTCACTGACTTCATCGCCTCCCGTCCGGCAGACTTCTACAGTAAAGGGATAAACAAACTGCTATCAAAATGGCAAAATTGTATAGATAATTTGGGCCAGTACTTTGATTAGCTGAAATAAAAAAATTACCAAAATTTTTATATTTTAAAATTATCATACAAATCTCCAATTTCATAGGTAAAGACCAATATATATCCGACTTTCCGAATGTCACGATCTAAACTACATTAAATAACAGAAATACTTCTTTGAATTGAGTATTGAATTCTAAATACCTATATATGAAACAAGCGTTCGATTGATTTCATTTTAAATTAATCTTATTATTATGTAGGTACATATATCAAAATTAAAATATAGATAATAGTGTCTGGGTGTAAATCGGTTCGTCTGTCATGCTTTTATTTTTTTGGGTAACTTATAAAGATACCGAGAGAGTGTGTGACCATTTTTCTCGAATATAATATTGTGATTTGGTATCTCTATAAATTATTCATTTTAGTGAGAATATTATATAATTTGATTATATTTTATTACCAATGTGACATAGCCTGGAGGTTACGTCTTGAAGTCGCTTTTATTATGCTCCATCTTTTCTGATAATGTCTTTGATATTTTCGCTAAAGGGTCTAAAGTTATTACTTTATATATACTCTTAGATCTATCTATTATACCGAGATGTCTTCTTATTACATTATCTTCTTCAAATAATTTTAGATATTCGCAAATAGGTACCATAGTTCAAGTCTAGCGTCCATGCTTGTGTCATTTTATATACAAAAAGCATATTCAATACAGGGTTGCGGCAACTACGGTGCAGTGGCTCAGCGATTGGACTGCTGCGTGAAAGGTTGCTGGTTCAATTCCTGCACGGTACAAAAACTTGTATCATCAACAGATTTTTGTCCCGAGTCTGTGTGTTTGTGTCTGTGATATTTAATGTTTGTGAAACGCTCTCACGATACAAGAGAAAATCTTAGTGTTGGGACACTTATTTTTTAATTATACTCTCACAGAATAATCACAAAATTAATCCGCCAACAGAATTTATTCAATTGATATCCATATCACCAAGCAGAAGAAATTCCTGGTCGATGTCTGACAGGCTACGAGAACTCTCCGTACATAATAAGTACATTATGTTTTATTAAGCCGCATACAGACATCAGTATGCAAGCCGAATGTTACACATGATAGGAGCGGCGAGCATTCGCAGTGAGCGCTCGTTGGGTTATGACTAGTTGAACTTAGCTTGTATTAGGTACCCTTTAGTTACTGTTTTTTATAAGTTAATACTTTGAATGGTAATTAAATATATAAATATAGTTTAATAATCGCTGTAAGCTGTAAGTATAATTTATAAACAACTGGAAAATGAAAAGGTACATAATTTAATCTCTTTCTTTTAATGGTCATAGCACAAATCAACCCGGCACGGGATCGTAACCGTCTCAGCTAGAGCCGTGCAGTATTATTTGTATGTAACTCCCTACTGCAACGCACACTAATCGGAATCGTAACGTAATTGCTTCGCCTCGAGATCGGCGCGGCGAGCCGTAAGCGCGGCGTTGCCTAGCCGTAGCCGAGTCGATGCATCGGACCAGCTGCTCCGCTTTAGTTACGTGCCTGTTTGACGGCGAGGCGAAAGGCAATACGGAGATGATCTCTTACCGATTTGATATGTGTGCTAATGTGTCCTATGACCCTAAGATGACAACGGATTCATCATAGATTAAACACTTCCGATTTTTATTAATAAGTTAGGGTGGTATGTTCTTAGTTTAGCCGGTAAGAGTCCGGCACTACCCGCTCACCCCGGGTGAGGGAGTGTCTATGTAGGATTCCCCGGCCTTAAAAAAAAAGGGTGGTATGTTCTAGCAAAATGTGGCAGTTAAATTCGTACTTAAGTTTGTTTAACCTTCACAAATATATAGGTTTTCCATACATTTACAACTATCTATTTATCGGCATTAGTACCCACACTACCTACATCTGAAAATCTTATCGTTCTTCCTAATTTCAGGTATGTGTGCCGTATGATGTGTGGTCGTGCCTTTAGTAATCTTTTAGGGTTGCTCGTTAGCAAGCCTATTTATAATTCAAGGACACAAAATGGCCTTGGACAGTCTAGACGCCTACCTCCCAACTCTACTCCATAAATTGTGTACTATATCATAATGGCAATCTGGGAAGGCCTTGTTTATTTAAATGCTTCCACTTCCTATAAGGTCTGTTAGTTTTCCAGATTTTTACTTTTTTATACTATTTCCATTGGGGTGTTACAGTGAACAGGTCATGCTCATGCCGCAGTGTAGAGATTGGCCAGTCAACAAAGATAGCAGCGAGGTTGACAGTCCAGGCTGCGCCGGACGTACTTAGGTACTATCACACTTAGAGACACTCTACTTGCACTCAATAATTGTCATCTGTACAACCAATAGCCACATGACCTCATGACACACAAAAATATTCTTTACCACACATACAAAGACGCATCATAAACAGATCACGACGAAACATCAAGATCAAACATGCGAGAATCCAACACAAATGTATGTGATAGCAGTAATCTAAATGTAAGGAGTAATCACAGGGAATGGACGCATCTAATTAAGTCCCGCTCGCAACACGGCCATGAATCTGTCGCTAGCTCGCAGGTTGGAGCCAAGACGTGGGATTTACACGATCACGCAGAGATACCGAGATTGGAATACATGGATTTTTTGGGGGTACTCGGATATTGTACTTGGCTTCTTCCTATCGTATGTTTAATGAATAACCTGGTGTCAGAGTTTAAACCAGCAGGCCTCTAACATGGCTTTACACACCGTTGAAAAATCTCTCAGGTGTACCGGTTTCCTCACGATGTTATCCTTTACCGTTTTTAGCAATTGATAACTAATTTATAACACGCACATGAATTTGAAAAGACATTGGTGCGTGCCGGGGTTTGAATTTGTGACTATTTACTTGGCAGTCCAACGGTTCTACCAGTCGGCTAACAGTGCGCTTCCCTGTTACTATATTTTTAAAATAAGAACTGAATTTCTTATTATCATTATGACATTTTGACAGTTTTTGTACGAAAAATGTCAAAACTAAACATCTGACAAAAAATTCTAAAGATTGTAAAATGTTTGTTTGTCAAACAAAAAATAAAATCAAAGCTTTGAAACTAAGTATTAATTGTGAAACCAATAAAACAGCAGTAGTTTTACAAGGGATGGAGTTTCAATTAATTTTAATTAAAAACAGAGCGCTCACCGTCCCTATAGTAGGCATGGCGCGACGATATTGATAGCGGGAATTCATCAGGCCAGGCTCCTGACTGTACCGAATTGATGCCGCTGCTACCAGTTTTAAATAATTCTATTATGAGCATTGTATTTTAGTTTTACAGCATGATTTATTAAGTAATCACATTCTTCAAATTAATAAAGGAAAAAAAACAAGCTAAAATAATTTGAAATATCTAAATGAATAAATGATTTATTTCTGTAAATAGGTTTTCACAAACACTTTTACACGTCAAAATTAAATAAAAAGTAGATGGCGTCGGCATTTCCTGACTAACTCTGAGAAGAAATGTCGAAACAAACTCAGGGGTTAACGTCTCTTTTAAAGTCCAGACATCTAGTAATCACATTCTTGTTTTAAATTGCTTGAACATAACAGGGCAGGCAGTGACTGGGTGCATAAAGCTGCAGGCCGGGCTCTGTAGCGTACCTTGGGAGAGGCCTTTGTCCAGCAGTGGACTGCGATAGGCTGATAATGATGATATGTCGTGAGTGTGTTTTTGGCTTGGAAGTTTGAAAACAAATCATTGAAAAAAGAAATTAAAAAATCAAGATCTGAAAACATGAAATCAAGAGTTTTATTTCTCACAATGCAATAAGTTTATTGGTCAAAATGATATACAAAATTAAATTGGAAAGCTTAAGAAATCATGTTCAGGTCAGTAGGTACTTAATTATCCAAGGAAAGTAATCTTCCAAACATCTATATCCCAAAAAGTATGATTTATAACTGAACTTAAAAAGTACTGGATTTCAACCACAAAATCCGAAATACCACTCCGTCCAAGTAAATATTCATTGGACTTATTAAAATTTTAATTGCAGCCCTAAAACCAACATTTAAGACTATAGTTTAATATAAACTAAAATACTACTACGAAGCAACTACCTTAAAAGTTACGTACAGGAAAAATCTAACCAAAATACTTCCCACAATCTTATTCTATACAAGCAAAAAGGATTTACGCCACCAACAATTCCCTTCACAGCTCACGAATAAACTGCACACACACCAAATATATCGTCGTTCCGAAAAACAGTACCTTATAATAAGTACATTAAAACAAATGATTTCATTTACTGCTAAATATATTCCACTCATTTTCACAGGGTCTTGGGTAACGACGCGGAAAAACTTCTACCCAACCTTAGAGGGAGATAAACACGAAAATATCCAGGAGTGGAAGAAGGATAGGTATATTTTCGCGTGTATGCTTTTGAACAAAGGGCTAACCTTGTACTGAATAGCTTATTGATGTCATACATTGTTCTTAAATGCGTAGCAGATGTTTCGTGCGTTCTCAGTCCTGTAGAAAGGATATTTTCCTGGAATCACGTTCTTAACTAAATCTGAAAGTTAGATTTTTGAATGGATGTCCGATTTGGCCGATTTTCACGTGCATTTATGTAAGGAAATAGACTAGATAGACTTCACTACAAAAGTCTATATATCTACTTTATTAAATTAGGACTTTACAGCTTGGAAATCTTGGAGTTTCGGATAACGGAGTCCTCGCAAAAGATCTTTAAGTCTCCAGAAAGGATCTTGAAGAGTCGGGGAGTGCAAAAGGATTGTCGTAAATACTTACCCTGCAATACTTTGTGTGTGCTTTACTGTTCACAACAATTCTGATGTTACTTGTCCAAGAGATGACACCCAGTACGATTATTAGAACTTATTAAATTCTGAAGTCGCTCAGCTTCAAATAAATAAATTTTCACAAAAGGAATCCACCACTTAAAACTAACAATATTAAATACAAAAAAACGACAAAACAACCAAGCAGACTGCTATAGTCTAGGTGCGACGCGCTTCGATGCGCTTCGGAGCGCTTCGCTTGGCTTCGAACGGCGCTCGAATTAATGACGAGCCGGCGAAGTGTCATCGAAATAATTGACATGTTTCCGAAGCGTCTCCTTTGAAAAATTCATCGATTTATCGCTGTCCGCGCTTGTTATACGCGCATTGTAATCTGATTCAGGCTCCCAGTGATGTGGGGTAAACAGGATATGCGGATTCACGGTAATACGACATCAGTAGGAAGATTAATCTGCAAGACAAGTGCGGATAGACTTCAGATTATGTAGGGTATGGGTTGAGAATTCCAGTCCTTGTCGTTACAGGGAAAGCAAGTTGTCAAAGGTGACAAGCCTGCAGTGAACCTAATGAAATGGCCAAAGAATGGGCCATTAACGGCATGGGACCTATTTATACATAGTGAAGGTGTATACCCCTGATATAGTAGTAGAACTCATGCCTTCACCAACCCCTTCGGGGCTCACGCTTAATTATAATATACGTAAACAGACTGAAGTCGACTCGACGGCCTGGTGAGGAAAATCTTTTATTTCTTTACAATGCTTTGGCAATCTTTTCATAACCATACTTTGTTGCCTCTTTAACAAAGAATGTACTTATTTCCTGGACACACCCTCACAGACTCACAGGCCTGTTTATGGTACAATTGAGAACATCGCCAATTTCTTTGGAATTTTTTGCGTCAATTTTCTTTCCCCCTTCTAAGTTGAGTATTAAAAAGCAATTTTTCACTTTACAGCTCTAATAAAAGCAAACACCAGTAGATACCGCGTTAACACACTTTTCTGATCATAAAACATAAGTAATCATTTTCGACATCCTCCAAAGAGAAATACGGTTTTGGACGTGAGGGTAGCTCGTTTTTTCTATCTCTGGCGTTCGGCAACGCAGCTGCGCCATTGTTAAGGGCTCACTACATCAATAAGCCATTCTGGGAGACGGCCGTAAGGGGCCGGTCACACTGTTCGATAAGAACATGGAAGCTGTAGTTGCCCTTAGAATAAAGAATGGAATGTTAGTCGCTGAAATCATCACACATAACGAAACGATACAAACGGAGTTCTTAACAAAAGTAGAATAGATAAAAGTAATAATGGTGTAACTCGGGTTTCACCGTCTTCTTAAAAACGTGCACAAATTATAGTGGAAGTTTATAGTGACACCGACTAAGTGACAACCCCTCAGATACTCTTGAGTATGTAGTGCCTCAAGCAGCGTATAGATGGTTGACTTTCCCCCACCTATGCACAAGTAGAAAAGATAAATCAACTGACGCGACTTCACCCTGATTCACCTGTGCCGATTTTACTCCACCTCTCTTCCAGCACTGACCTTTCGCAATACTACATACGTACTAAATTCAAGACCATTCCATTTCGGTATGTAACTTGGTGTAGGTATACTGGTATACGCACTTAATGTACATACATTCACATGTCTCCAAAGTGTTGCCATGCCGTTAATGCCAACAATGGGAATAAAGCCGTTGTGTGTGTCACAAATCACCAGGCATTGTGTACGCTCCCTAAATTCTGTACCGTATGTTTATTTATAGGGCATTAGAAAAGACGAATACTCGCTTCTTCGGCAACCTTTTTGTAAGGCAGTTAACTTCAGTAAGAAAATGTACAATTTTCACACGATAGCAATACCCTATCGCTTTATATTTATCCAACATGATCTAATTTGATACGGTATTACGATTAGACTTCATAGGAAAGCCGATGCTTCTTGTTTTCCTATTCGAAGTAACCTAACCGTGGAAGAAGGGATTAGATATACATTGTTCTCCGTGAAAAACGAGTCTAAGGAAGCTTTGGAAATCATATGGCTCACATTAGAGTCACCATCTAATACATAGGAGTCGATACACCCACGTTTCATGGTAAACAAACCTACCCCTTCTGGGATCATAGAACATTTCTGGGATTCAGGTATCCTGTCAGGCCCACAAACCACAGTTCTTTCACATTCAAAAAGTTAGGTACCTAATGTCAAATATCACCCATTTCCATTTCAAAAGTTAGAAAAGTTATCGAGACAGTTTAATCGTAGTTGTAAAAACAAATTGACCTGGATTGATTCTAGGAAAAAATCAGAATATTTAGGCATCTAGGGCATGTCATGGGACATACTCTTGCAAATTGTGTTGATGGGAAAAGTCGCTGGATAGAAAAGTAGGTCGAAGAAAAAAGCTGGTCTGATAACGTGAAGAAGGAAGCTAGTGGCTAAAAAGTCTTGTGCGGAATTTTAAGCACTTTACAAAAACTACGTAACTTCACGCCTGTATTCCCCAAAGGGGTAGACAGAGGTGCACATATAGTACCTACACCCACATTTCGCCAGTAATGTTTTAGGTCCCAATGTAATAGGGGGCGAGCCTATTGCCATCAACCGGACACAAAACCAGACTCCGTGCTGCTACTGAAAATTACCTAATGGAAAATTCCAGTAACGCTTAGCCCGACCCGGGATTCGAACCCAGGACCTCGTCGCAACCGCTAGACCAACGAGGCAGTCAAATAGTACAAAAACTATGGTAGAAATAATTAAATTTTTCACGACTGGATTAAATATCTATACATCTACAATGTGCTAGTAGAGATACTTTCCGAGCGTACGTGTAACTTCCAGGACATCTGGCTGACTGGCAAATTTTTAACCCTAAGATAAAAACTACTGCCTCTTGGTCTAATGGTTGCTATACACGACTACTGAGCATGAGATCCTAGGTTCTAATCCCGTGTCGGGCAAAGTATTACTGGGTTGTTCCATTAGGTACTTCTCATTTAGCACGAAGTCTGGATTTGTGCCCGGTTGAAGGCAATAGGCATGCTACCTATTACATTGTGACTTTGAAACATAACTGGCGAAATGTAGGTTTACTGTATACCTCTGCGGTCTACACCATGACCGGGAATACAGGCGTGATGTTATGTTATAAACTATTTCTATGTAGCTGATGTCAAACACAACGAAGAAAGACTAGAAACAATATACTACAAAAGGATGAAATGATGATGGAGACGATTAACCTAGATCCCTTTTGAAGCCATCACGCTGTCAGTAAATTACTGTGCAACCCGTTCTGACGACCCAAAGACGCAATGTCTCAGTTATAGGCTTACTTCGGGTCAGAAAATAGTATCTTCATGTGAAAAATAAGTCTTTCGCAGTTCTATACGTAATTGAAGCCACTAAAGAGAATAATTTAATCACATAAAAAACACTTAGATAAAACATTTTACATGTAGATGATTACTAGCAACAATTTTCTAGCATAGAGGTAAATTATGTCCATATAAATCTTACCTTAAACTTAAGTAGGGGTGTCTCCGTCTACTTATAAGTTTAGATCGTAAAGTATTGGGTTTGATTCAGTGAGGGTCAAGTAGAAGTTCTCTGGTATCCATCTCTAAAAAATGTACCAAGTCAAAAACTGTAGCACACTCTTGCTTGAAGAGGTAACTCTTCAAATTATAAACGTATTGATATACAATGGTATTAAAATTAAGAGCAAGTGATGGTAATCGCTCTGAAACTATAAAGCTCCCATCGTCCAAAACAAAAATCTCACATTGCAAAAACAAACAAATTGAGATCAAATTGTATGGAATTCTTAAAACGGCCTACCAGTAATAAAATGGGAGCTTCCCCCCATGACTGCCTCGTTGGTCTGACTGCCTCTGTCTAGTAGTCGCTAAGCGCGACTGCTGAGCACGAGGTCCTGGGTTCGAATCCCGGGTCGGGCAAAGTGTTATTGGGTTTTTCCATTAGGTAATTCTCAGCAGCCGCACGGAGTCTGGATTTGTGCCCGGATGATGGCAATAGGCTCGCCCCCTATTACATTGGGACCTAACAACATAACTGGCGAAATGTGGGTGTACTACATGTGCACCTCTGCCTACCCCTTCGGGGAATACAGGCGTGATGTTATGTTCCTCCCATATTTAAGTATAAAATCCATATATTCTCAATTATTTCCGGTAATTAGGTACAGTAGTGCTCATTAGGGGAACGCGCACCACCGGCTAATATCCATTGAGTTTACCACTTGTTTTTAATTCCCTGTTTTGTATAAGATGTTTGAGGAGTATTTTTGGGAATCAGTCTACATATTTTTATAAGAATACGAAGAATGGGAAATAAAGAAACTCGGACTGTTAGCAAAACTTCTTCGTGACTATACTAGCGTAGTGAGTAACATTGCTTAGTATTAGGAACATTATATACACTTATTTTGACATGTGATTTTAATTTATGTATAAAATAAGTAGCTGAATGTGGAAAATTCTAAAGACGATTTAGCTGTTCTGAACGATCTTTCTCTGCACAGTTATTTCAGCCATGATCGTCCCACTGCAGGGCAAAGGCCTCTCTTTCCTTCCTCCATTCCTCTCGGCTGTGAGCTGCAATAGACCAATTTTCTTTAAAGGAGTCCAGCTCGTCCCGCCATCTCCTTCTGGGCCTACCTTCTCTGCACAGTTAGCCAAGATTTATTAGGATCTTACCTATGATAAAAACAACACTTTAGTTCCTTAATTAGCTACATAATTATGATATTTTAAATTTTACATTTAATAATGCAGCTTCATATTATAAAATTGTTATTGTTTTTAGTTTATAGGCTCGCCTTATATTACATTGGGACCGAAAAACATAACTGGCGCAATGTGGGTATACTATATGTGCACCTCTGCCTACCCCTTCGGGAAATACAGGCGTGATTATGTTATGTTTTTAGTTTGTCTGTACAATTACCCAATGTTTTTGATCTCAACTCGTATAGATAGAGAATCAATTAATATTTCTATTAATCACACACATTTTAATCACATTTCCAACTATCACCTAATACTACATATTATAAATTCAATTGTTGTCACATGAGGACGCTAGTGTGCAATATAAAAGTCGAATTCGCCATTTACGTATATTCGTATGTACTCGTATTCGGTTGTAAAGTCAATCGCATAGTTGGCATCGGTTGGATCAAAATTAGTCAAATAACTCGCAAAATTAAAATAAGTAACAATATCAATCAGCCGTGGTCACGTGTGGGGCGACCGCGACCGGTATGCGACCGCAGCTGCCCGCCGTCGCGCGACCGCAACGCAGTCGGAATTCCAGCTATTGCAGACATTTCATTCAATATAACTAAGTTGACGTCGATAATTATTTGTGACACGTTGTGTACATAAAAAGGATAACAAGTTAATTTATAAGTCTTTTGTAAAGTTAAAAAAATATATACTTCCGTTCAGTAAAGCTGCCTCGTTGGTTAGTTGTTGCTAAGCGCGACTGCTGAGCACGAGGTCCTGGGTTCGGTCAAAGTGTTACTGGGTTTTTCCATTAGGTAATTCTTAGTGGCAGCACAGAGTCTGGATTTGTGCCCTGTTGATGGCAATAGGCTCGCCCCCTATTACATTGGGACCTAAAACTTAACTGGCGAAATGTGGGTGTACTGTATGTGCACCTCTGCCTACCCGTTCGGGGAATACAGGCGTGATGGGCTTGATAAATGGCAACAGTTTTGCCAGCAGATGATAGTCAAGTTAAGTTTAGTCTAAGCCAAGTCAAACTATCTCTCAAGGAGTTTATGAAGTATCCCTAATCTTTTTCACGTTTATTGCTTATGTTTATAAGCAACATAAGCCTAACATTCCAACCAAATTACAGATTTACTGTAAAAAAAATCAATTTCAAGTCATGAGTTCACCGCCGAGCATGTTAAAATTATGTGATGAGAGACAATTTAACAAATGCAGTAGGTAAGTAAATAAGCATGGTTTCCATCCAGCTTAAAATAAACTAAGTACTCCACAGTACACTGATTCAAAATCAGCTCAAACACTAAAGGAAGTCTACGGGAATCGCGAACGCAGTCGCTGGCAAAACTAGTTAACAATAAAAAATTCAAGCAACAACTATAAAGCGGCCATTTTAAATTCAACACTTTCGCCTATCCAAGCGCTGAGTGAAGAAAATATTTCATTAAGTGAAGTAAGTGAAACTTAGCGGAAGAGGGGGGATAGAGCACGTGCTGAGAGAGATCCAGACTCCATTGAATAACAGATGACCCTCAAGCTAACTTGATCTACAGGCGACAAGGATCCATAAGGATCTGGCAGTCGGAGAAGGCATATCTCTTAAGGGATCTCTTATTATTATATATTAATGGAAAACCCAGTACAACTTTGCCCGACCCGGGATTCGAACCCAGGATCTTGTGCTCAGCAGTCGCGCTTAGCAACCACTAGACCAACGAGGCAGTTCTATTAACTACTTTAGTTATTAGGTGATTTATACTTAGTAGTTAATCTAGAAAAGTCATTAACTTGTAGTAATCATACATTTTATTGCTTCAAACATAGCAGGAAAGATTTTAAAACAATGAAATGAAACAATAAAGATATTTAAAGACTGCGTCGTTGGTCTAGAAGTCGCCAAGCATGAGGTTCAAATCCCGGGACGGGCAAAGTGATAGGTACTGAGTTTTTCCATTAGGTACATAAATCAGCACAAAGTCAGGATTTGTGACCGATTGAAGGCAATAGATTTGCCCCCTACAACATAAATGGCGAATGTGGGATACACCTCTGCCTACCCGTTTAGAAAATTGGCGTGATATTATGTTGTTAGTAAACATATTGTGATTGATTTAGTTGTATAAACATGTTTAGCTGTCTCACAGCATGCAATATTTTAAAACTTAAAATTATAGATAACTAGCTGCGCCCCGTGGTGTTACCCGCAACATTTTTTCGGGATAACAGTAGCCTGTGTTAATCCAGGGTGTCAAGTACCTCCATTATAATCCATTCGGTAGTTTTTACGTCAAAAAGTATCAAACAACGATCCATACTTACAAAGTATCGCGTTTATAATATTAGCAGGAATAAATTATATAATATACTTCAAATTATACACTACTAAACTAGATGGCAATTATACAAACTATAATAATGAGTAACCAATATTAATTAGTCATACAATTAATTGCTTTGTTCATGAAACGTTTGAAAGCACTTCATTATAAGCCTGACTATAAACCTTTATGTCATAATGTGGTGTGTACCTTCAGTTCATCCAAGACATAAGATTAATAATGAAGAGTCCAATTCGGTTTAGAAACCGATTACAGTAAATAATAAACATTATTACATCCCAATATTATGACACGTATAGGTTAGGTTAGGTTAGGTCTAGAAAATTTGCTTTTCAACAACACTGAGATAGGCTAGCCAAGCGGCGTACTCTGAATACAAGACAGAACTATAGACTTACTAAAATTCGAGAAATCCGTGGTATCTACCTGAAAAATCATGTAGTTGGGTATGTCAGAAGAAACACTAAACCCGCAATAATGCAAAGATTCGGGCTTTGAGAAGTATGTGTGGTGTGACTTCGAGATATAGAGTGGAAAATAAGCTGATAAGAGAGCGGTGCGGAGTGAATGTGGATGTAATTACAAGAATTGAGAAGAATATGCTTCGATGGCTTGAGCATCTAGAAAGGATGAATGAAAAAAGAGTGACAAAAAGATTATGAAGAGAATGTTAGTGGAGTATCGGAAAAGGAAAGACCTCAGCGAACATACCTAGACCAAATCGGAGCTGTTCTGCAAAACAAGGAAGTGAGGAGTACCCTTAACCGACGAGCGTATATGAAGAATGTGATGCGTGTGAATGAGCCGAAAAAAGTACGCCCGGATCGTAGCAAATAGAAATCCGTGATCACTGCCTACCTGTCTGGGAAATAGGCGTGACTTTATATATGTATGTAATATAACCATGATATTTCATGAACACAAACATGTAAAAAACATTGCGTCTCTTTCCTTCTTCAATATACAATGCTTAACAAGAAAAAGACAAGAATATATTGCAATAAACATCTCCATTTGGAAACAGCGTCCATCTTTATAATTCGCGGCTATTCCACACTTGTTGTTTCCCAAATTCCTGGTTGAGTAATGTGGATCGTTTGAAGCAGTTTCATGACCCGTAACGCGAACAAACTGCTCATGTTCTGAATAAAAGTAATCCTATATCAGTACGAGGCTTTGTTTTACTTTAGGCTGTTCAAACAACACTTGTATTATTGTTTAGGATATTATTTCGGCTAGACACGAGAAACATGTAGTTCAGTGATGGACTCGTGTTCGATTTTTGAGAGGATTTTAGAATTTTAAGCCTGTTTTTGTTGTAGGACCGTATATACATGACATTATTTGATAACTAACTGCGCCCGGCGGTGTTGCCCGCTACATTTTTTCGGAATGATAAAAAAATGACTATGTGTTAATACAGGGTGTCAGCTACCTCCACATGAAATTTTATTAAAATCCATTCATTACTTTTTACGTGAAAGAGTAACAAACATCCATCCATACTTACAAACTTTCGCGTTTATAATATTAGTAGGGACATTTATTATTGTGGTTAGTGTAGTGTTTTTCATGTTTAGTTTTAGGGATTTGTATGTAATTTAGCACACAGGTAGATCATTTTCCGGCAATATTATACAGTTTTGGATGTTCTACATCTACAGCTAGTTTCATAATATGGCGGAGTGGTATCAGCGTATATTGCGCAACATTGTGATATTCCATGAGATATTGTAGACGCTAGATGTTTGCGTTATCATCTGGGATGTATATATGAAGAGTTCTTAGTATTCTGAAAACGAGAATGTTTAACATAAGAATATATATGACATTGTCTAAGTGAACTAAATATTGAAATGTTGACCAGTTAAGTGCGTGATATTAACATGTAAATTAATTAGTTTAATTTAGATTAATGCATAAGCTATATTTTATGCTGGGAGAAGCGTTGAAGAAATTTTCACACGCGTTATGTTTCGGGTAGAACGGAAAATATAATGAACAAAGGAAAAAGGCATCCAAAACTCGTGTATTCCTAACAAAACAAATCAAGCTCAGTGGCATGCCATGTGAGAGACTGAGATGAAGAAAAACTTTGGGCTATGCTATACGTATAAGCTAATACCTAAAAGCTATTGCTACTATTCATCATCATCAGCCAGAAGACGTCCACTGTTGAACAAAAGCCTCGCCCTTAGCTAAGGGGGATGGTTGCCATAACCCACACTACTTTGCTACTATTAAAACAGAACAATTAAAATAACCTAATCTTGTATCTAAACAAAAAAGTGTTTTATTTACGATCTCTCCCAAAAAAACAGGCGACAGCAGCACTGTTAGCGAACGTTTTAAACAGCGCACTGAGGCAATAGCCCCCTAGTTCCTGACTCACTCCTACAATTTATCACGTGATAATAGTTGTCTAGGTTTTATCTTCTTTTTGTTCACAGCTCGTGATAGCGTGGTGATACAGTAGGTCAACTGCGAGGAGATTTTCAATTTTATTGTGTAAACAATTTATCTCAGCGAACCCTGGATCGCAAGGTGTGTTCAATAAAATTCATAGAAAAATGTAATGTCACCTTGAATTCCGTTTAGCAGGGTTAGAAAAAAGTACCAGGGTAATGTCAACTCATCATCATGATAATTATCAGCTGGAAGACGTCCATTGTTAAACAAAGGCTTCCGCCTTAAAACGCCACAATCTCAACTAAGACCACAATAATTATGACAAATGAGTTTGCAAACAACACTAGGACAAACAGCTAAGGTGTTCTCCAAAGCACGGAAAGGAATGAGCGAAACACGGTCACCCATCACAAGCCTGAGCGCGGCAACCACTCCTTAACCTCACAGCTTATCATCTATGCAGTAGCTGTTAGCAACGAATCCTTTAAATTCTCTTCATAAAATATTTTAGTAAGTTAATTAAAAATGTATCCTTTGTATTTAAGCTATACTTCTGCTTACCCCCTGTACGTGTTGTTTCTGTGTAACGTCTCCCGGTTTCCCTGGAACTGTGTCTGCAGCAGCTGATTAAGTGCATAAAGCTCCGGCTATATTATCTATATTATTTAAAAGCTTCTAATGCCCATCCCTTCCCAGAACTCGCTCCTTTAGAGAAATATTAGTAATTGCTCTCCCTCTTATAGTTTCAGCTTCAGTAGATATTTGTACTTATATTTAAAAATATTTTAAGTTTAAGATACTAGGCAGTTTTCATAGTAAAACCTACTACTAATGAAAATTATAGTATCAATTATTCACGTTTTAGCGGCTGGATGGATTTGGGTGAAATTGGGTACACAGGAATATCACACATAAATCTACGAATTAGTTTTTATGGCACCAACTACCAGTAATACATGGTGGACCAGACCAGGGCTCGTGTTTTCTATAATCTGGTTGACAGATTTGGATAAGTAGTAAGTAAGTACTACTGAAGTTAAATATTGAAATAAAAAAAAACCTTTTAAAACAAATTTCATTTCAAGTTTTTCGAGTCCGGACTTTTCATTTTTAACTGTTTGACTTGAGTTTAGTCCTTTTTATTTACTTACTCAAAAACTTATTGAAGTTTTTAAAGCTACACCTAGTGTTTTTTTAAAAGAAACGTCGCCCCACATTAGGAATTTCTCCTGTGTCGTGGGTGTGTTTCACAAACATGAAATATCACATACACAAGCACCCAGACTTGGGACAAACATTTATGGTTTACGCAAATTTTTGCCCCGTGCGGGAATCGAACCAGCAACGCTTAACTCAAAATTCCAATCGCTTAGCCACTGCGCCAATCAGGTCGTCAAAGTAATTAAATAGCTAACTATTTCTTAAAAGACTTACCTGCTGCTATGCAACCAACTTAGGTACTTACAGTATTATCTTCACGACTGTTCCAAGAGGTTTACATTAAAACGACCGTTGAATTAGAATCAGCCACGTTTATGAGCAGTCTGATATGCACTGACGGGTCCCTTGATTAATTCAGTTTTTAATTAAACTATAAAAGAGATTAGGTACGGCCTTTAAAGATATCCATCACGCTCCATTGGAATTTTAATGTGGTTGTTCCCTATTTATTGGTGTACTTGTGTACTGCAGGGTGTACAATAAAGTTAGAAGGTATGAGGCACGCTTGTACACCGACGTGGATTCTAGTATGTGACACTAGTTTCTGCTTACGATTTTGTACGCGAGGAATTTTTTCCTTATTTTTGTGGGATGAAAATAACCTAGGTCCTAAAGCGGAACCCATCGCACCCTGAATGATTAATTTAAACTATACTATGAATTATTTTTATTTAGACACAATAGAAAAGAAAGGAGTGGGGACCATGAAGGTGGAATGGTAGATAAGGGCCACATTACATATTTTTTTAAATCTTTGCCTTACACTATTGAATTTATCTTGGAATTGGAAATTATCCTGTATCGAGGGTGCGTTTCACAAACATGAAATATCACATTCACAAACACACAGCCTCGGGACAAACCTATGCGGATCACACAAATTTTCGTCCTGAACGGAAATCGAACCCAACCCCTAGCGCAGCAGTCCAAATACTTAGCCATTGCGCCAATCAAGAAGTATTAATTAATTCATTCAAAGCTCCACTTAAAATCAAGTGTACAAATACCCACCATCCAAGAAACACTTCCCACAGATTACCATTCTCAATGTAAGACAGATTCGACTCTCACATACCTACAGTCGGTATTGGTTCAGATGGGGCATCATCCCCCGAGAATATGAGATATTGATTGGACTTTTCCGCTGTTTTCAATACTTAATTATCTTTCCCCTGTAGGCTGTACCCATTGTCTTTGTCGAGATTGAGCTGTGGTATCGATGATAAACTTTTTGTTTTTCTCTTATTTCGACGACTATAGATACTTTCGAATGGAGATGAGGATGTAATGACGGATTGGTGTAAGGGGATTGTTAAGTATTTCGTTTTTTGATTTCTTTTGTTGATTGTATAATTTGGCCTATGTCATTGAATTAAACAAGGTTTGAATGTTACCAAAAGACGTCACGTTACATTACGTTCTCTTTATTAACATTACGTCAATTTCCTACAAGCATATTTAATCAAAAACGACGGTTTTACATTTGCGATCCAGGCATACCTATTTTACCTTATTCACTGTCATCAAATCCTTCATACACGTCACATACCTACTAATTGATTAACACGTTCATTTAAGCTCATTATTTAAGTTTCAAAATGATAATCTACAGTATTGTAACCGTGCACAGACCAATAGCAACAGCTATACCGATCTCTGAACCTTCCCTCTCATGAAATGTCTGGGGTACCGCAATATCGTGAAGTGGATCGTCATTCGTCACCCTCTCGATCGTAATCCTATTAAAAGCAATTCAGACATCCTGTCTTTCATCTATCAATCGGTCTGGTATGTATGTGATGGTTGAGGGCATTTCTATCATAACATTTATATTACTTCTGCTGGTGTTCTCTGAGCAAGTCAAATTGTTAGCAATAGTTTTTGTTTTTTTTTTTTTTAAATAACGTCGCCCCACTCTAGGAATTTCTCCTGTATCGTAGGTGCGTTTCACAAACATGAAATATTCACATACACTAACACCCAGACTCGGGACAAACATCTGTGGTTCGCACAAAGTTTTGCCCCGTGCGGGAATCGAACCCGCAACCCTTAGCGCAGCAGTCCAATCGCTTAGCCACTGCGCTAATCAGGTCGTCATCTAAGTTTGCCTCGTAAGTTAAAAAAAAACTTTAGTCAGTTACCAAGTTTACTTTTCTTCTTTAATTCCCATTGTTGTTATCGGTTTATGTGTAGTAAATACATCCGTAAAATCACACCTGTAATCGTCAATATCCTCTGTGAAGAACATTATAAAAGATGGCCCATAGTCTGTGGGGACACGCTGCACTCGCACTGAAGATTTGAACTCTCTGTAAACCCACACAACTGAAAGAAACCATATTTCTGTCCTTAACTATAATAGTACTAAAGCCATACAAACCCCAAACAATTCACCCCAAAATAATGTAACCGCATAGAATCCTTGATCGTCACCAATTAGTTACTCGTAGCATACGTGGATGTGCCATGTGTAGCGCTGAGTGGCGATGATGGCACATCGCTGGCATTCCGCCGGGACAGCCAGGTAGCGACAATAATAACAATTAGCGGGCAGGGTTGTGCGCTAATTTCGCGGTCTAATGACCGACATACCGGAGTCAGTGGGAATGGGACGGATTTGGGGTGGGATTAGGAATTATCTTATTGCTTATGAATTTATATAGACATTATTAAAATGAAATTAAAATTATGGTTATTGTAAAAACCGTCGCGATCATGTTTTTATTAGGTCGTTTATTTTGTCAAACGTTGCCCTTTGCTAGGCACTTTTTTCTGTATAGTCCACTCTCATAGACATGAAATAACACTTAAAATTGTGAAATAATATTTGCGGATCTCACAATCATCTTATCCGAGTGGGGATCGAACCCCGAAATCTACTGCAGTCTTAACAACGCAACTGCGTCAGTATGCCAATTATTTTTTTTTACTTTTTTATAAATTAAGCTAAATAGTATAATTACTTAGTAAAATTATACTCCCTCTCATATATTTACCGGTAAATTAATTCTATTATATGAATCAGTTGTCTCGCTTTCATACACAGCCTTGTTATGCACGTGCACAAGTCTCTGGAAATAAATAACACATGTAGTTTCCATTCTGTGAGTGACAGAAATATATGGAGTGCGAAGTTTACTTCTCCGCGAAACTAGACATTGGAAGTTTTCTCAGGGATTGCCAAGTAATAGGCTGGTAATTCATCATTTTTTGTCAAGCTTTGTTGACTTCAAAATATAGAGTTAACTGTTTTTGTAGCTATATTTGAAGTTGGTTTGAAATTTACGGTACGTTACGTTTAAAATAGCGAATACAGTATTTTGTTGAGGCTGTAAAACTACGTCACATCGATGCATGGAGGTATATTATACTATTTCTAAGATGTTTTATCGGAAACCTTTTATTTAAATACTTATTACATAAAATCTATAGGGTTTTTGTGGAAATGTTCCTGTTGGACTTTATTTTTTTATAAAAAAAGCAACTTGTCCTCAGACTCAGGACAAATATTGCGGTTTGCGCAAATTTTTGCCCCGCGCGGGAAACGAAACTGAAACCTTCAGCGCAGCAGTTCAATCGCTTAGCCAATGCGCCAATTTGCTTTAACCTTTATTTCACTTTTTTTTAACTTACTTAATTTAATTTAAAACACACATTTTAGTATTCAACCGTTCGAATAAAACGCCTTGCATCAAAACACACCCAAAGTTTCTCGTATTCCACTTGATTTAGCATCGCAACAGCAATACCTAGACTCACCATTGCCATATAACAGAGATAAAGGGACTCAAATACACTTCCATAACTATGTTTGCTAAAGCCTGCTCGAGCTCTGACTCGGCTGTTTTGCCCGAACCAAATTAACACGTTACAGGCCGGAATCATTGACCTATATACATATTTGTTCTAGTCATTGATTGAATGTAATGGCTAGGCGAATGTAATCGAGCATTGCGATGTGGGGAAGTTATGGGAATGAGATTTAGTTTGTCGGTTCGCAATGTGATTGAAGAACCTAAAACTGGGTGAGTAACTTGGTGTTTTGTAGACTTGTTAATTTAGTTTCAACAGATTAACAGCTCATGTTTGTAGCGTGGCTGACTGTCTCAGATACACTTGACTTGTCTGAGAAAAGAGACCTTGACCCCTGAGTTTGTTTCGGTATTTCTTCTCAGTGGTAGTCAGATAGGAAATGCCGATGCCATCTAGTTTTTAAAAAAATGACGTGTAAAAGTGTTTTTTTTTAAACCTATTTACAGAAATAAAATCATTTATCACTATCAATTGAAAAAAATATGTCGTCTCACTCACACTTCAGTTTTAGTTCTCACTGTTAAATATACCTACTCCATATTTTTAAACAGTAACTATGGAGTTTCTTGCCGATTTTTGTCCATAGTTACGACATTTTGGAACCGAGCAATTAGATTTGACGTTTTGTAAATGCTTTTTTGTAGCCTATATGAATTAAAAACATTACGACTTTAGTATGCACGTCTTAAGGGTAACGTCGTGGGTAGAAATCCTGCTAGTGTCCATCTTTTTTATTTCCTTTATCAATTTAAATTAAACCTTAGCATGGGCAATATGTTAAAATGACATTAAAAGTCACATGTTTCTTTTTTTTATCGAATCTTATTCAGCTGTAAGAAGATCATTAGTGCTGTAGTTCCTGACATTTTCATCACTCCTGAAGGCGCTTTAAACGCTCTCTTTATATCGAACTAAAACAAAGATGTAGAAAAAAATAAAATGTGGGACTTTAACTCCGGTCCCTTCTCTAAATATCTAGATTTTTGTTAAGTACAAGTCTTTACTCTTCACAATATAAAATAGTTTACCATTCTCTTTAAAGAATCCCCATCAATCTACAAAGTAAAACGAATAAATCGCGTCGTTGTGACCGATGCTTTTAGAAAAAAAAACTAGGTTTACCGCACGGTCGACGACAGTTTTCGTAAGTAAAGGTATTATTTGCGCTGATGTGCTTTAAAAAGCTGAGAAATAGCTTCAAGAGCTCTAGTCATGAAGTGTCTGCAACATATTGAATGGAATTGTTTGACAAAAGGTCTCAAGAATTAATCAAATGTCGCGTAGACTTAGAGAAAATTTTGTTTTGAAAACGAAAATGTTATAGGTGACTCAAGAAGAATGTCAATAGATGTATTTATGGAAATAAACTCAATATAAACTGGATATATTGATGAATATGGATCAAATGTAAGAATGAATACGAGTACTTAGACCTGTGAAAGAAGTATAATAATTCATGAACAAAAAAATATTTTTTAACAAAATTTATTAATGCGTACCAAGTCCGGCCCTGCTAATCGTCGCGCAGGGTTGCCGCCTACGTAGTATACGTTTAATTAATTTAAAATTTACATGTAAGGGTTGAAAAAGATATAAATAGAAGTTTCAGGGTACAGAGTGGGTCATTATTCAATTACCTACAAGTGAACCTTCAGATCTGATTCTATTTTGATTGTACAGGAGATTTTATGATGGGATGATGATATAGCTCGTAACGGTTTAGTAGAAATCCATACTAATATTATAATCGTGAAAGTAACTCTGTCTGTCTATCTGTTACGCCTTCACTGGACGGATTTTGATGAAATTTGACAAGTACAAAGTTTAAGACCAGGAAAGGACATAGGCTACATAACGTGGGCAAAGCCACGGTCATAAGCTGGTATATATGATTTTTGGAGTAAGTCTTTGTTCCACAGTGGACGTCTTCCAGCTAAGATTTTTTTCCTTATCATCTCTCGCAACTTTGAAGCTTCTTGCTCATTCTTCTCCATTGCTATAGGCAACTAAGTCTTGGCTGTTTGTGCGAGCCTGTAAATATTTTTGTGTCTTATAGGACTTCGGGAGAATTGTACCTGGCTTTTGGCGTAACCTAATTAAAAGCCTGGTAAGATAAGATAAGCAGTAATACAATCAGCCTCAAAACATAGACATATCGTTTCTTGGTAATCCATATATGACCAACCAGATATAAAATACACTGCGTTTTCAAAACACACTGAATTGTAGTTTACGATACATATGTATGACCCCAACGCGGTTCATATAAATCATTGTTATACCTAGTTCCAGTTAACTGTCAAAGAATAGTTTAATTGTTCAGGGACGTTCGCAATTTGAATGCAGGTTTACAATTGGACGGCACGAGTAAGTAGAATTTATCTTTTGTTTCTGTTTCTCATTGCTTTGTATAGTAATAAATTAATGTCGCTGATAACTTTTATCGTTACAGACATTTCGTTTTTAATATATTCCCTGTAGTCTGTGAGGGATGAAATAGGAATATGGAGACTCAAGACAAAAGAGGCAACTAATTAAGAGTGATGGCAATAGGCTCGCCAATCGTTTAATGGGACTAATATAATAGTGTAAACTAAGTATATTGCTGCTGCAGCTGCGGAGACCCTCAAGCGGCGGGAATATAACAACCTTATTATGCAACTAAACCGCTGGACGGATTTTGATGAAATTTGGCATGTAGATAGTTAAATACCCGAGAAAGAACATAGGCTACTTAAAGCGGGCAAAGCCGCGGGCAAAAGCTAGTAAGTAATATAACTTGTCAAGCCTTAAATTGTGACACTGCGCCCCTTAACGTATAGTTCACTGAGGGTCAACGTTGTTTAGACACTACACGTTTTTATTATCCAATAAAACTAATTTGAATTTATCAACATCTTGAAGGGTCCTTTCCCTAATTGACCTTTCTAATTTTTACTATCAATATACGCGTAGTATGTAATAGTGGGCTTGGCCGCTATAATATTAGTAAACAAGGAATAAAACAATCACTTTTGTCGTTCGAGGGGTGTGAAGGGCGATGACCCTAGTTCTCTGAGGTACAAGTGTTTGAACTGGACATGTGATCATCATTAAATTGGGGGCTTTATGGTAAAAGTAGATTAGTTATGACATGTCCTATGGTTTTTTTGGTTGGTAATTTCCCATGTAAATTTTATTTTTTTATTGTGGTAGCCTAGTGGTTGATATTCCGGATTGTATGCTCAAGGTTGCAGGTTAAAACAAGCACGTATCAATTTCGGTCACGGCGACCTGTCTTATACAACTGGCCAGTTGGCTAGTTATGCAGGAGATATATATAGCGCACAAGTATGCGCAACACAGGTGCACGCACTATTCCCTCACTCTTATAGACCTATGGCACGAAAAACCGATAGAATCAGAAAGAGATTACTTGCAGGAACAACGGCTTAGCGTGCATAAGCACGGAAAGGTCTTAACAAGAGAAAAACGGTCACCCATCACAAGACTGACCGCGGTGAGCACTGCTTAACGTCGCAGATCAACTGGTCTACGTGGCAACCACGCAACTACGAGCCCCTTAATTTTATTTGTTAAACCTAGGGCCTCATTTTCAGTAGTCGCAGCAATAAGAATGTAAATAAAAAGAGCTAAAGTTTTATCGACAATACAAAAACTAATTATTAAGAAAACAAAGCTCTGGATAGGTAACAGGGCTAACCCATTACAGCCTTAATTAGGGGTAAGCAATTAATTTACCGATTTTATAGATCAATAAATTTTATGAGCCAATGCAAGCGATTTATTTAGCATAATTAAGATTGCATTTTTATATAAGTGTGTAATGACGCTGTGCTCTGGTTAACTTTAATTGGATTATTGGTCTTTTGAGTCAAGATGAAGGAATGGAAAGACCAAGAGAAACTTAAGAAGTACATTAAGAGGAGTACATTGTCCTTTCAAGAGGTCAAAATAGATTATTCATCTTACAGTCATAGCTCTGGCTATATTAACAAAATTAATGCGTAATTCTTTATTGTATGTAGAACATATATTTTTACAATTCTATTTAAAATTTTATGTACTGAGGCGAGCTGAACTTAAAATTGAATCCTTTTGCTGCAAACCTTTGAGTTATTGAGAATTTTTAATTAAGAGGACAGGCAAAAATTTAATGGTTAGTCGGGTTCGATTTTTGATAAGTTTTCTTTGTCCCGACGTCTTTACGTTATCATCAGTAAGTACAGACTTGACCAAATAATCGATGTAGGTTTACGGCCTTCTTACCAACGGCTTGCAGGATTATCCTCTGTCTCAAACAGTCATTCGAATGACATCGTAAATATTTGATGTAATTTTTACCGACATTAGGTTCGTATTTACTTTTAGTAAAAAAATGAAATATTAAAATTTGTTACGTTACTTTAGTATCTTCCAGACCATCTTTTGTGGGATTACAGATATTTGATGTAGGTACCTTATTCTTACCATCAGTACCTTATTTTTACACTTCAGTATAACATAACATCAGGCCTGTATTCCCCGAAGGGGTAGGCAGAGGCGCACATATAGTACACCCACATTTCGCCGTGCTGCTACTGAGAATGACCTAATGGATAAACCCAATAACACTTTGCCCGACCCGGGATTCGAACCCAGGACCTCGTGCTCAGCAGTCGCGTTTAGCGACCACTAGACCAACGAGGCAGTCTTCAGCATATTTAGTATAATTATGTCTTCAACGCACTTACGATACAGAAATAAAATCTGGAGTTTATCAACGTTGTTTCGAACAACTCACTATAGTTCTACCCCGTCAATCCTCGCCCTAAACCAGTATATTGATAGGCATAGTCTATCAGAGGCCAGAAGTGGGTACACCCCAATGAAGTCGGCTATTTAAAGCTAACAGAAACAGTTTAACGTAATGAGATGGGACCGAGTGCGCGTGACGTGCCCACTTTATTATATTGTTAGCGTTGTTACACACCGCAGGATGGGATATGTTTATGTAATATAGATATAGCTTTGCTATGAGAGTCTGTAGTTTTAGCTACGTTTTTATGATTATCTTGGTTGGATTCTATTTTTGTCACGACAATGTATGCCTTATTATATTATTATTATTATACCGAGAAATTCTTGACACTTAAATAACAAAAAAATCTATATTTTACCAAACGTTTCATTTATTTATGTAGGTAGTAGGTAATCAAAATAATGCTAGTATAACTGAAAAAAACAGGAAAGATTTTTAACAAAAATCAATGACTCATTCATGCAAAGTATTAGGTATATGTACCTAACTCTCCTTCAAGTAGACCATAAGTACCTACTGCAGTTATGGTAGGTATCTACTTGCTCAGCTATGATAGTCCGTATGTTTACTTGGGTATAGATAAATAGTTTAGATCCAGATCAAGCCCTAGATATCAATTTAAACATATTAATGTATTGTGGCGTTCTAAAGGGGAGGCCTTTGTTTAACAGTGGAAGTCTTCCGGCTGATGACGATGATGATGATAATTAATGTATTATATATATACGATTTTATTAAGGTAATGTCACACAGAAAATAATCTTGAATTCTATAAAACTATGTTTTTGTGATGCATCGTCGCGAACACGTTCAATATTTTCAGCATCGCTCTAACTACACTACAGGCTTTACATCCGGGGCACGTGAGCACACGTGGTCACAATATTTACTTCAGGAACGCACTCTGCATATTTTCTTCCTTATTACGCCAGTTATTATATAGCTTTCAGTGTGAGACAGGCCGCGATAGATTAAATACAAAGGTTGTTAGGCTGTTATTAAAATGGCGAATGTATGTCATATTTATATGAGGTTTGAGCTACGTTTTTGTTTAAATGGACATTTTAATTACACATATTTAGGGATTGACTGCCTCGTTGGTCTAGTGGTTGCTAAGCGCGACTGCTGAGCACGAGGTCTCGGGTTTGAATCCCGGGTCGGGCAAAGTGTTACTGAGCTTTTCTATTAGGTCATTCTTAGTAGCAGCCCGAAATCTGGATTTGTGCCCGGTTAATGGTAATAGGCTCGCACCCTATTACATTGGGACCTAAAACAAAACTGGCGAAATGTGGGCGTACTGTATGTGCACCTCTGCCTACCCCTTCGGGGAATACAGGCGTGATGTTACGTTATGTAATTACTATTTTGGCATGTTCCAGAATTGGGTTATATAGCCACCAGAAGTGCCGACTCCCCTATGGCACTGCTTAAACCGTAAGAGACGTAAATGCTAAATAATGATAATTATGAATCATGATGGTATACCTACTAATAAATAACACAACATAACATAACATAACATCACGCCTGTATTCCCCGAAGGGGTAGGCAGAGGTGCACATATAGTACACCCACATTTCGCCAGTTATGTTTTAGGTCCCAATGTAATAGGGGGCGAGCCTATTGCCATCAACCGGGCACAAATCTAGACTCCGTGCTGTTACTGAGAATTACCTAATGGAAAAACCCAGTAACACTTTGCCCGACCCGGGATTCGAACCCGGGACCTCGTGCTCAGCAGTCGCGCTTAGCAACCACTAGACCAACGAGGCAGTCAAATAAATAATATAAACTAATAAATAAATGATGATATATCTTAAAGCTTTTAAAAATAGTCTTAACTAGGCTTCATTTTAAAACAAAACGCTTCTATAAGTTCTAAGCGGTCGGTATTTCACGTTAATATTACAACATGGTATCGTAAAACATTGAACACACTTAAATTCTAGACCTTTACAACAGCTGGACCCTAAATTAGACCTTAATATTAAATTTCTAACTTAAACGCTTTAGGTGCAGATAACTTAGTTTGTTGGTAACATTAACAATATTATATGAAAAATATAATAAGTATTTAATGTATATTAAGTTTATGAGAGTTCACATTGATCAATTATAGTGCATTGATAGTATCTTTATTAAATATTATACGACCTGATAGGCGCGGTGGCTAAGCGATTGGACTGCTACGCTAAGGGTTCGGATTCGAATCCCGCATGGGGCTAAATTTTGTGCGAACCGCAGATGTTTGTTCCGAATCTGGGTGTTTTTGTATGTGATATTTTATGTTTGTGAAACTCACCCACGACACAGGAGTAATTTCTAATGTGGGGCAACGTTTTAAAAAAATAAAAATCATTTGTAACGACCATAATATACACATTACACATTTATAGGACGGCCATTTCTAATCCTAACATATACCTCGCGGATCATAGCACTGATGATAATTCGCTCAAATATATTTGTCGACGAAGACACATAATTAGCATATAGTTATCTATCAACCAGGGTCTGTACCCCCTCTTAGAATAGGCGTGATTTTATGCACTTTCAAAGGTCAAAAAAACTTCCTTCATCTAAAACATGACCGCGGCAACCATCGCTTCACTTCCAAAAGGCTAAGAAACGTCGTGAAGATACCCTGGAATATCTGCTTTGTATTCATTAAGTATATCGTAATGATATAGAAATCCTACAAGTGTAAAAGGACTTAGCTCTATCTTACAAGCCCGATTAGAGGCGGATTAGACTCGTTTGTTTCAACATTTGTTTGTTATACGGTTATACGTGGTCCTATAGGACGTGTGGCTTATTATAGTTATAGAAGACAATGTTGGTTCCCTTTACATAATTATAGGTCGACAGCGATGAGGAGGAATACGTTGATGCATTTTTTTTAGTTTCAATTTTTTCATTTGTATATATTTATTTTTTAACGTAGGTTATACCTAGTGTGTAAATAAGCATATGTATATTAAAGGTACTCGTTGATAACCTAACCTATGCTTAAAGCGGACCGGGCTTCGTGGCGTACATTGGGAGAGGTCTATATCCAGCAGTGGACTACAACGGGTTGATGATGTAGATAACTTTGCCATAAAAACATAACATCACAAAGTCTATCGCAGTTCACTGCTGGACGTAGGCCTCCCCCAGGGTACGTGACAAGGCCCGCTCTCCCGTTTTCGCCACCCAGTTACCTGGAACAGTAGGGCGGCCGGGAACTGGAAGCCGTTTTCTTCGGTTACCCTTCATTGCCTATAGTCACGATGAGCAAGCGGGTTGGCAACATAGTATGGTAAACGATACCTGGAATATCCCATAGTCTTACGACACCCACGGGAGAAAAGGGTCTATTCTATGCTGGAAAACCTACGGCATAAAACATAACATCGCGCCTTCATCCTCTGAAAGGGTAAGCAGAGGAATATAGTACACTGACATTTCGCCAATTATTTTACAGTCCAATCAACTATAACACTAGTAAATAATATTGATGACATTATTAATAGCTATAGTATAATTATGTGTATGCAAATCTCTACCATCTATTAAAAACCAACTAATTAATGACAGTAAATACAGAATCCCACTCAACGACAAGTAACAATTAGAAAATCTTCATTCAATTTGAGTTGAGTGTCCCAGTCAAGCCGCCACCGCCCGGGGCAATCCCGATAATGTTAATGATAACGATAGGCTAGGTAACTCAATACAATAACAATACAAGCCGGCTCCGTCCCCCAGTGTAAACTGAGACCGTCTGACACGATGAGGCCACGAAAACAGCGATTATTGAGGCGGTTTAATAAAACGCTTGTGATCTGAAGCGATTGGATTTGTTAACCTATTGAACGCCGGAGCGTAAACGCATCGGCGCCCCCTCTACGCCAAGACACTAGAAAATGGTCGTCTGTTGTCGGTTATAGCCGACGGTGGCGGGTTGGGCACGTTTTCATTTGTCGGCTATATCCGACCGTGGCGTTCAAAAGTTTAAAGTTCGTAAAAAGACGACGAGGAAGATAAAGTTTGACGACATTATTAGCGCTGTGGCTAATTGAAATGATTGCACTGCTGCACCTAGGGTTGAATTTATCCTGACGACCCTAGTACGTAAAATAATCTAAAGTACAGATAATAAAATGGCACTGTAATTTGAAACCGCTACAGATAATATTCGTGACAGTGTTAAGGTCAGTATACTTTGTTTAGAATTAATAATAATAATAATGTTGTGGTGGCCTAGAGGTTAATATACCGGATTTGTATGGACAAGGTAGGAGGTTCAAACCCGAGCAAGTATCAATGTGACGTTTTCAATGTTATAAATACTTTCTTAGTTATTCTAGACACCACAGACTACCGGTGACGGAAAACATCGTGAGGAAACCTAGATTTAATTATTTGATTTCGCCAACCCGCAGTTAGCTAGGGTGGTGATCAATGCTCAATCCTTCTCTATAAGAGAAGAGGCCTTTGCCCTGCAGTGGGACAGTTATAGGCTGTTATTATTATTAATATATTGGGACAACTCACGCAAAGTCATCTAATCCCAAACTAGGCAGCCTGTATTATGGCAACCAGAAAACTGATAAACATACTTATGAATACATACATAATTGTAAATAAATTTACACCCAGACAGAACAATGATTATGCTCATCACACAGAGCTTTGTTAATTGTTTAATATGATTAATTAAATCGCGGACTTCATGGCTTATTACCACTGTAATATATACAGCAATGACCACTAAGTTCAATGACCGGACGACAAATATTCGGGCCCTAAAATTTAAAGACGCGAAAAGATAACTAACACTTTTATAATTAAGATTATTTGAATATTCATGAATTGATAAATATTCTATTAAACCAGAGAAAGTAGGTATCACTCAAAGTGAAAGAAGAATACATTATAAGGGTCAACTTTAATTGGTTATAGGTCCAAGTTTCTACTATGCTTACCTGTATCATAAGATAATAGACTGATGTGGACAGTGAACCTGTAAATTACCTGTGTCGTGGATTAGTGGTCGCTTGCTATACATGAGGATTCGACTCCCGAGTCGAGCAAAGTGGACTTTGCCAAGGAATCCGTAGTAGCAGGACGGAATCTGGACTTCTGCCTGGTAAATGACAATATGATCGTCTCCAGTTACATAATTGGCTCTCTTGAAATGTAAGTGTCTGTCTTTGCCTACCCTTATGGGAATTACAGGCGCAAAGAATGTGAGGATATACAATCATACGTATAACAATTAAATTATATTAATTGTATGTGTTATGTTATACTACGAGATAAGTTAACTAAAGACCACACTACTGCATACGGAAATTTACCTGTAATAATAGCTGTGTTAGTAATAAATAAAATAAATAGTAATTCACAATATAATATCATTCAAAGTCACAATACATTACTTTATTCCCTTCTCAACATTGAAACACCGATACACCTCTAATCTCTCTGTCGGTAAACAATCAAGTTTTCTCAACCAATGAGGCTGTTTATTGAAAAGATAAATATAATGAAGTATACGTCAATATTTGTAGGATCATTAGCGCCTAGACGTCATTCCAGCCTACACTACACCCACGCACAGCCGATATAGTACCGAGACGTACCTGCTTGGTACTTTAAGTGCTAAATGCACTCGTTGATAAACGCCAGTGATTTGTGGGTTTCTCTAATTAATAGTGTTCTTTGAGCTAGATGAAGACCGATGCATGTATGGAGAGTGAATGAAAGTGAATGAGGCGAAAAGAGTAGGACCTGATTGCTAGATGATTCGCTTTACTTAAGATTTTTTAGAAATGGAGCTCGCTATCAGGGTCAACCTTTATTCGTTGGTAAAGACAATACGAAGAAGAATCTAATGAAAAAACCATAATTAATGACACATAAAGATATCACTACTATCTCCATAACTTTCAACTTAAGTGCCGTACATTATCTTTACCTTTATCATTACCTTTAAACAATATACAGTTCTGCCGATCCTATAAGCGAAAACCCACAATAAATAGCTAAGCACTTAAAATACAATTAAAGCTCAAGCTTCTAACAATTGAAGTTCGTGATCAGATACAAATAATTAAAAATTAGACGTATCTTTTAACGTTAGAGTATGAATTAGGCAAAGAGAAGCTTTGAGGAAGTTGTTGGGAATGTATTCAAGATGTCTCTCGACCGTACCCAAGCATTGGTTTTATTCTGGACTTTCTAAACGTGACCATGTATTTTACTAGAATACAAGGTGTAAATTAAAGCAATTCTTGAAAATCATTTGGAATATTGAACGACTTGTATAAACCGACGACACGTATTACAATTTCACATAAATACATACATTATTTCGTATAGTCTAACAAGTAAGAAATTACTACTATATTTGCATGTCACAAAACGACAAAATGTATATGGCGCTATTTTTATTATATTGACCAACTTTATGTACCTACATTTTATGCAAATAAAGATATTATTATTACTCTACAATAATTATCACACAGTGTACAGAATTGTGCAAATTGCAGAAATGATGTTTCGATTGAATTGATTGATTGAATGAGATTTCGATTCTGAACGAATTACTACCAGAAACTTCCTCTTATGTGTTACGAATTCTATAAAATGTATCCAACAAACCAAGGGCCACTACTATACGTATTTATTATATAGCTTGCCTAATTCATACTCAAACGCTGTATCTATCTGGAGATGAGAAGGACGCCCAGGTAGAGCGTGACCGGTTGATCGCATCGGTCGCCGCGGACGTCGATAAATCATCTCAGCTCGTACTGACCGGAACTGTGCACGGATGTAGAGATTACAGATGTGGCATACACAACGTACATGTTGTGTAATGTATATGGAGTATCTACTGTAAAGTATATTTTACCATCTATATGTTAGGTAAATCATCATCATCAGCCTTAAAACGTCCACTGTTGAAACTGAACAAAAACACTGAACAAAGGCCTCCCCCTTAGATAACGGGTTGCCATAATCCCCATGCCAGCAAGCGGCTTGGAAATCACAGTATTGATGGTTAAGTTACAGAAGACGCTGCTACCCATGTTCTGGATTTTCCCTTCATCGCCTATTACGACAGCCACGAGTGGAAAGGAGGTGGTCAATTCTAGATTTTCATCGGGTAGGTAATAGCAGTGGTTAATGTTAAGAATGTGAGGTTTCGAATACGTTGTAGGCCGATGTCGCACTACGGTAGACCGCCGCGATTTTTAACCGCGTTAAAAGGAGGATCTAATACAAACAGCCTCACGGGAAAAAACTGCTTGTATTCGTTTCCAAGTGTCACAAAACCATGCGGTTAAAAAACGCGGCGGTTTAACCGTAATGTGGCCTCGGTCTTACGTCAGTAATACTACATTTAATAACACGTAGAGACAGTTGATTTGTTTAAATAATCTTTTTAGAAATAACTAATGTTAGAGAAAAAAATAATAGTTATGGAATTAAACTTTATGTTAAATATGAATACAATTTTATGGTCAAATTAACCCGTTATGGTTTTTAAAGCATATCCGATATACATATATCCTTGCCAATTATAATTATCAATAGTTATGCAAATATCAATAGGAAGTCATTACAATCGAACAATAATTTTCGGATCACTTCTAGAAGATCTAAATCTCGGCGAAACAGAATGACATCACCATCACAAAGGTGCTTATAACAAATGACCCGCAGGAATTAGCCGCTCTCAACTGAATGCTATTTATCGTGCCGCTTGATAAGTTCTGATTTTATAGATATACCTCACAAGAATGCCTGATTTGTGAACGTTTAGTCGATTAATAATAACAGCCTGTATCTGTCCCAGTGCGGGGCAAAGGCCTCCGTATAGAGACGGAATGAGTGGAATGAGAATTGATCACTACTTGCTTGCGGAGTGCGATTTTAGACAATCTTGATATAGGTTTTATTTGTGATGAAATCGTATCCTACTTTTATTAATCAATTCGTTTTAGTTTTGGATAGCTGACGAAAAGAGGCCTATACTCAGCAGCGGGTGATACCGCGCTGAAATGATGATGTTAAAGTAAGTACCTAGTGTAATTAGGCGCCTAGTTTTAGGTACTTTCCAATCTTTAATACTTTATTGCAGTCCATAATAGTACATAGGTGGACTTATAATGATATTACAGATCATTATGAACCCTGTCGGTACAGCAGAAGCGGAGAAAGGAAGAGGGTTAACCTAGTTATTTACAACAGAGTGTTATATCTATGTCTATAGTCTATGTTACTTATACTAAAGGTATCCAGGAATTTCCAAGATATTATATTTATAAGTATATATTTAAGTACATTCGTCGTTACGTCTTCTTGTTACAGAATCTTACCAGTGCTAATCTTTTACGATTACCAATCTGAGAGGGTGTGGTTTATGTCAAACCTGATGCAGTGATTATGTGATATCACTGCAGCTAATCAGAAGCTAGATGGGATAAATATATAGCACCAAGTTCGAGTGATTGTGCGTGCACATTCAAATTCAAAGCCATTTTCAACTTAGTTCCTCAAACTACTGTCACATCAGAAAACTATCTCACTACTTCAAAATACTGTTTCATTAATGTCATCAGACTGCTATTTAACCCGCACAAAGTGGAGCAGTATTTTTAAATTCCTTGCAAGCTCGCTAGTGCACGCTACAGCCTTAAGACAAACACTAGACCACTTTTATTTAGGAATCTAGGTCGTAGGAAGAACCAGCGCTGCTGTGTACCTAAAGCTTAGAATTGTTAACTTTTGTTTGCGCAAAAATCGCATTTAAGACTTGTGGGGTAGAGGGGATATTTGTGTGTATAATTAACGTTGGTGTTGGATACTTGGACGTTGTGGTGTACTAGTTATAAATAGATGCATGAATATTATAATTACGCTATTCCGTAAAGGAGTAAACGGTGCCTTCAGATGTTTTATCTGAAAGGCAAATTCGTTTGCGTCTAAGACATCAATGTTTAGTTAAGAATTGCGTATTGTCTAAAGTGATTGGCATGATTTTTGATTGACCAGTTTCCATACAATACGAAGAAGCAATAGAAATATGGATGATAATGTATAACCAATGTATTTCAAGTATATAATGTGGGGCATGTAACGTAGATGGAAGGGCTAGATATTCAAAGTCGGTCAGACTTAGTTTTTATGTAAATAAGGTTTAGCTTTGCGTGTCTTGTGTTGCTTATATCAACAACAAGACACTGTTTTATTTAATTTTACTTTATTTACAGTTATTTTTGTTTCTAAGAAGATAATTACGCATAGTTTGTTTCCTTATCTCACGCGGCTTAAGCTTGGAAAGCTGATACTGTTCTACAGAAGTTTTAGCAAAAAAGAAACCCTTACAAAGTGCCTTCTTCCAGAAAGAATTATGCATAGATAGGATATCCATATAAACAATACATAAGATGACAATGATTGAAGCAGTAGCATTAGATTGGTAAGATTGTAGCAAGCCGAAAGTCCTACACGACGTAAAAATGAATATAACAAATGTCCATACGTAAGGTCACTCATATTAAATCGGAAACGGATCGTCACCGTATAGCCATCGTCACGCGTCAACCTTACGTAAGCACGTAACAAAAGCAGAGCAGCTGCTTCGATGCGTCGACTCGACTACGACCGCGCGACGCCGCGCTTACGGCTCGCTGGTCCAGAGGCGAGACGATTACGTTACGATTCCGATTAGTGTGCTTTGCAGTACAGAGTTTCATAGAAGGAATACTGCAAGGCTAAACTTAGTACCCCTTTTGGGGTGGATATGTGTTCTAAGGGAGAGGCCTTTGTTAAGTGGACGTCTTCCAGCTGATGTGTGCTACGACCTTAAAAACGTACATGCAACGTATTTCAAAGCAAAATAAACGTAGTCACTGCCCGGAAGGTGAACGGTAATAAGTCGGGTGAACCAAGCCAACCTTCGAAGTTAACTCTATAACAGCAACAGCTAGCAAAAAAATCTCTATAAAAATTATAAAATCGTGTCTCTAGATTAAAATGCTGTTTAAAATGATACTAACAATGCAAGGATCGCGAGATATAGTCGATATAAATCACAGACGGACAATAATTAAGTCAGCTCTACAATACCTAATGACGTCAGCAAAAAATATACTCGAACGCTATTCGGTGAACAAAAAGTCGTCGATTTGACTTAGACTAGAGAGATATACAGATGTGGCTGGTTTTGTGTACGCACGTTTTGTGCCTATGGGTAATATTTAGCAGCCGCACGGAGCAGGATTTGTCGCGGTTGATGGCTGGCTCTCTATTACATTAAAAATAATAGATGAAATGTGGGTGTATTATAAATGTACACCTCTGCCTACCCCTTAGGGAATACAGGGAATACATTTTAATAAAATATTCCTTAATTCATTCATTCCTGCTGTTCTTTTTTTAGTTTATTACTCAGCTACCTAACAGACTCTCTACAAAGATCGATTTTAGTCTTTGACGCCGTTTATCTATAAAAACTCCGGTAATACATAGAGGCTGTGTGTTGCAGAAGAGATGACTGTACAATTTATAAAAACATGGCATCGCCTAGGTTGCGTACCTATCACTTAATTAGCTGTCTAATTATGTTATTAGCATCGAGTAATAATATATTGGTTATATAGCCTATTTGATTCTCTTCATTTTAGTTTATTAATTGCATTTTTAGAACTAAGTATCCCTACTAATATTATAAACGCGAAAGTTTGTATGTATTGATGCATATTTGTTACTCTGTCACGTAAAAACTACTGAATGGATTTGAAAGAAATTTCATATGGAGGTAGCTGACACCCTGGATTAACACATAGGCTACTTTTTATCTCGAAAAAATGTAGCAGGTAACACCGCGGGGCGCAGCTAGTAAGAAAATAAACCAGAGTGTATGGATATTTGTTATATTATTACGCCCTGCCTTCCCCGAAGGGATGAGCAGTAGTGTACTATTTCACACTAACTTACTGCCACAGCAAGTGGCAAACTTCACTTTTTGTGAAAATATATAAAACTGAATCATTATATTGTTAACGATACAATACAAGTAGGTGTGTCACTTAATTAAAAGCATTATCAATAAAAGCATAGTAAAAATCACAAATGTGACTTTGCCAAAGATTAAGTATCCAACAGAATAAAATGATTTATTGATACAATAAATGTGTGGCTATTGTTATAGATACTATAACGATTTATACTATAATAATGATCATTTATAACAATAAAACTGGTTTTTTTTTATAAATTGGTCATCTAGTGGTATATTAATGAAATTAAAATCCAAATGAATTTATTGCTTTATTAGTATAGTATCTACTAAATTTTAAATATTAAAAATTGCTCCTTATTAAATTTATTTTAGTCTTTTGACTTTGGACTAATGGCCAATATGAGGCAAAGTTTAAATACAAATTTCAAAATCTTACGCCACATCGGTTTACACAAACCAAGACTATAATCACGCCTGCTGTTCCCAAAGAGGTAGGCAGAGGATTCTTTGTTAGGACTGTATATTGCAAGACTTGACCTAAACAAACTCACATACATACAAACATGAAAAGCTTGTAAAAATATCTATATTCATAACACTCAAATAAAAATATGCATTTAAACGCCTAAAATATCCTTATCAACCCATTTTAAAGTTAGCGGTACTTTTATCTACAATTCCCACGATATGTCCAAATATGTGGCCGACAATGATAACATGTGGGTTATATTTAGTTGTACCCTTTAAATATTATGTTTATTTGACCTTATAACTGATAACAGAAGTGTTGACACGATGATTGATTCTTGTTTTAATAAGCTGTCGGTAATTATATATTTGATGATGGAGACTGATAAAGATATTTAATGAATCATCACTTACTTGAAGGATTTCATTTTTGATATTGGTGATTTGGTGTTATACAAATTAAATCATAATAATATAATATTGCCGAACATGGCAGGCCTCCCACCAGATGGACCGACGATATCGTCAGAATTGCGGGCAACCGGTGGATGGAATTGGCAAGCTGTCGTTCATTGTGGCGTTCTATGGGGGAGGCCTTTGTTTAGCAGTGGACGTTCGGCTTATGATGATGATGAATATCTATATCGTATATAAAATTTTCGTGTCACAGTTTTCGTTCCCATACTCCTCCGAAACGGCTAGACCGATTCTCATGAAATTTTGTGAGCGTATTGAGTAGGTCTGAGAATCGGCCAACATCTATTTTTCATACCCCTTAATTCGAAATTCACGCGGACGAAGTCGCGGGCAACAGCTAGTATATTGATATATTCTTGCTTAATATAGCATTGGACAAGGTTTTGTGGAAGAATAATGGAAAAGCCTTTGCCCAGCTGTGGGACACTGAATAGGCCCATCTTCTGGATTTTCCGTTAGTACGGAAGGAAAGGGGTTGATCAATGCAAGGCCGGATACCACTCGGCATAGTTTCGCACCACCATACTAGTTCGATATAATAGTCAAAATAACTAACGCTAAATGCATTCAGTTAATCCTGAAAATAACAAACGCTGTGTTTAACAATCATTTTAACCTGAAATAACCCGTTTTACGATTATTGGGTTGCAAGTAATTGATATCGCAAAAATCCTCACAATATTTATCTGTATATAAATAATAAAAATCCAATATGGCGTCGCCAATTCATCAGGATTATTGCCTCTGTATGTAATGTAACTATATGATGTCCTGATTGGCGCAGTGACTAAGTGATTCGACTGCTTTGCTTGGTGTTGCGGGTTTGATATTCGCACGTGGCAAAAAATTGTCGGCGTCTATGTGTATGGTATTCTCCGAAGGGGTAGGCAGATGTGCACATATAGTACACCCACATTTCGCCAGTTATGTTTTAGGTCCCAATGTAATAGGGGGCGAGCCTATTGCCATCAACCGGGCACAAATCCAGACTCCGTGCCGCTACTGAGAATTACCTAATAGAAAAACTCAGTAACACTGCCCGACCCGGGATTCGAACCCAGGACCTCGTGCTCAGCAGTCGCGCTTAGCTACCACTAGACCAACGAGGCAGTCGAGTTTTAAACTCAGTTAAAAAAATCAAGTTTTGCTAAAACTCTAGCCAAGAAATCGAATATTTTCTAGTTAGCTGTAAAAACAAAAGTGTGGCCAATCATTAAGTCAGGTATTGAGTCTACGTTTTTGCAAAAGGCGCAATATTACCCAAGGTCCTCTGACATAGTATTACAAATGTAATAGTAGCAAAAAGCATGCTATTATCTCCGTTACAGAGGGTGAGCAGTATTATGGCGGTCTAAGTATCAACAGTGTAATTACAATGACTCATACATTGCTACAATTAGAAGTCCAGTTCTAAATCATGAAATTTTCTTCAAATGTATTTTGGAGTAGTATTTTGGCCGTTTCAGCTTCGTCTACAGCCTGACATTGCCATCTGATGGGAGTAGGTCTCCTTATTTCGCCATAGCTGATTTAATTTTGATACTTATAATATCTGTATAATACACAAAATAAGCAATTTCCAAAACTCTTTACGCAAATTGTCGCTTTACAATTATCAGCCGCATTAGAAGCTGCATATTCATTTATTCATATGAATGGTAATGAAATCCCTGATTTCTGAGCTAGGATTGAAGACCTGTATTACAGAAGTAAGTTAATTTTATGAAAAAAATTGCCAGGCCCAAGCAATGAGTCACTTCATACTAAACAACTGCCAAAACTATTCAAATTTAACGTTATTATATTTATAAACATAACATCACGCCTGTATTCCCCGAAGGGGTCGGCAGAGGTACACATAGTAGGTATACCCACATTTCGCCAGTTATGTTTTAGGTCCCAATGTAATTGGGGGCGAGCCTATTGCCATCAACCGGGCACAAATCCAGACTCCGTGCTGCTTCTGAGAATTACCTAATGGAATAACCCACTAACACTTTGCCCGACCCAGGATTCGAACCCAGGACCTCGTGCTCAGCAGTCGTATTTATAATCGATCCAATATCACCAGCATCTAGTTTATCCAATCCTACTCGACTTGCATCCACATTAATATTCACACACGTGAGTTCTATCGCAAAGTGCAGAGTACGGAGATATTATCCAACGATTTTAATTGAAAACAAATTATGATGAGACGTGTATCCCCCTCTACTGATACCAAGTCACTCCCACAGGATAAATGTACGCGTAATATAGATAGTAAGATGTCAGTGTTTTAGAGATAAAGTCTGTCTGGTAGATGCATTTGACTTGTGTGGGCGTTTGTTACAGCGAAGCTGTTGCAGAAGTACCGCAGAACTATTAATTGGTATAAAGATTATTTGTATGACTTCATTCATCATTCAGCGTATATATAAAAGCTTGTAAAATAGGGATAGGTTGCGGAGACCAATGTTTAACTAACTGTGTAGGAAAATTTGTAGGTAATGCGCAGTGTGCGCATACACAGTCGCATTCTCCATTTAATTTTGACAGGCAGATGGGACGGTAAAGTGGAAGAACCAGATAGAGAATAGGTGTAGGACCCGGGTTTCTGGGGTACGTTTCTGGGGTATCTTCTAGAAATGAAGAGTAAAGAGTTGAAAGTTAAGTAAAAGTGGCAAAAGATTTTTTCCAAATATTCTTGTGTCACCATTCTACCTTAATGTAGAAATTAGAAGTACAATATATTAACATGTTTATTATAGTGCCCCAATTATCTGAAACACCTAATTAAAATAACAACAGCAAATAAATGCCAAAATGAATGTCAAAACAAAACATAACACCTATTTTAACTCCGGTAGCCGGTCGCCGGTCGCCGTTGCTAATGAATTACCTACTTAGAAGTTGTTTATCCAAGTAACATTTAAAGCAACAATGGGTGTCCCTTCCAATTCCTTTCGGTGGAATGCAACAGATCAAAGCACAGTTAAATAAAATGTTTTTGCTTTGGTACTAACTAACGAGGCATTTAGAATGCAATTTATGTCAAATAAACTAACACGTGGTACGACAATAAATAGATCTGTGTCGACGGCTGTGGTGGGGACACAGGGGTAGGAGAAGCGGGCGCGATTTGCTGCAGATTAAATTATCTTGAATAATATTCTAATGTGAATTAGGATACAGTAATTTCAGAACGAGGACTTAGATAAGACTGTTAATATCCCAAAATGATACCTGAAAATAAATGGTAGAGCTTATTAAGATTCTCTACCTAGAATTGACTACTAAGGTTGCAATTTTCTAACAAAAAAACTGAGTAGCTGTCCTGAATTTGGATAAATGCAGTTGACGACCTTTTATTGACTTCTAGGTAGATTAAAGTGGAATTTAATGATAAGTAGAGAGAAAACGAAAAAACCAATAGAGTCTACTCTACCTTGTAGACATAGTCAACTCCTGGAGACTTACATGTACATCAGCATCAACCGGAAGACTTCCCCTGTTAAACAAAGGGGATGCAATAAACCCCATGCTTGGTAATCGGCTTGTGAATCGCAATATTGGTGGTGAAGTTACATTTGTCAAACTTATTAGAAAAGTAAGGAGAATAGTGAGATAAATTCGTAATTATGTTAGCTGTTCTCAATACAATAGTTATCGAATAAGTCCGAGAATTAAGGCTAAGCCAATATAATGTAGATCAAAATTACTATTGTCCTAGACGAGTCCACAGGAATTAGGGCGAATAAATCTATGAGACCATTAGATTTAATTAACTAGTACGACAATTTCATATAATTCGTTATTATGGAGGGTAAAAACAAAGGGACTATACTAGTGGGATATTAAAAGTTGGTGATGATGTCCATTAGTACCATATGAATGAGTTGTTGGATTAAATTCTGACTGCTAATGTCAATGGCATTAATACACATGACAATCAATAGATTTAGGAAGTGCTTAAGTTAAAAGTCTGTATATTGTTTATCATTATTTCGGGAAAATTATTAATCATGGCTGTTTCTTACAATGTGTATTAATTGTAGGAAAGACACGACTCACAAACAATCTTTTTTTTACTTTTATACTATACTAGCTGCGCCCACGGTGTTACCCGATACATTTTTTCGAGATAAAAAGTAGCCTATGTATTAATCCAGGATGTCAGCTACCTCCATATGAAATTTCATCAAAATCGGTCTAGCCGTTTGAGCGTGAAGAGGTAACAAACATACAAACTTTCGCCTATATAATATTAGTGAATTGTGATTTACATCTTGTCAATAGGTATTGCTCGCTACTCTCTCGCCACTATGCCCGCACCCCATAAGTAAGCAAGTCTACAGCTGCTTCACAAGTGGATTAAAACAATTGATTAATTCAAGTGCTAGGAGCTGAATGGAGATTCTGGACGCCTTCCAGTTGCACCTAGTCATGCAAGCTCCTAGCATGTCCTACTCCCCAATGTATTGACTTGTAATTTCTAATTTTGTGATAATAGCATCAAGTCAAGTAGCAAAATGCTGGACAAATAGTAAGAGGGACTCGTAGGTATATCATACGTGGCTCCCGAGGACATTAGTCGATCCACAAGGTCTGTCGAATGATGGGTGACCGTTTACTTAAATATTAAGACCCGTATTAAGTCTCAGCTAAGACAGGCCGCCGTAAAATCGGTCAGGAAACCATTATAGGGGGGCGGAATAGAAAGGTTAATGCATGAGAGTCAACCCCATATTCACCATTCTATTCTATTTATTTAGTGTGGTTATATTCGGCCGCCATGATGGAATATTTCCATGCGGGATGTGTCAAACCATTGTTGTAGGTACTATCGGTTGGTCATATACTAGGCATAGTGGGCATTGTTCTTGATACCGATACGACGGAGTATAACGAGGACCTGTTTGGTATTAATAGCTCAACTCTGTTTACCTACTTAGAGAATATATCCGTGATACATAAATTAGTTAAGGAGGACTGCTGCGCTAAGGGTTGCGGGTTCGATTTCCGCATGGGACTAAAATGTATGAGATCCGCGGATTTATGTTTGTGTTAATGGTATTACAAACGAACCCATACAGGAGAAATTGCTTGTATAGCGTGACATTTTTACTAAGGAAAATTTTAACTACGGCATATAATATTATAATATTAATTTTATATGGAAAACTACAGATAAGTAAAGGTTATTTGTATTGCCGCTACGTGCAGTGAAATGAGACGTCTCGCTATACCGATTTTCATAAAAATTCATATGGATGTAGCTGACGCCCTGGATTAACACATAGGCATACTTTTTATCCCGAAAAAATGTAGCACGTACCACTGTGGGGCGCAGCAAGTAACTAAATAAATGTAACTAATCACCGTCGCAAATGACTGCTATTTCAAAATACACTAACGGCATACCAGCATCAATCGCGTCACTATTCCTAATAGGATTTCAATTTAGCCCTGCAGCATAATGCAATGCGACTAGTTAACCAATCGGATGCAGGGACCATATGCATTAGCCAATCAGACGTCACTTTACGTCCCTGTAAGTTGAGTTGACTGTAATGCGAATGCATTATTTAATTAATTGAGTTAATTAATTCAATCGAGTTGATACTGATGGGTTCGTTATGCTACTAGATAGGACATGGAGCTTTTAATAGGGTAATGGGGAGTCAACGTATTGGTGATCAGATTTTAGCTACAGTGGTCGATTTTGTATGAGTTAGCTAGAGTATGTTTAGGCTTTTATAGATGTTACGCCAAAAACATTTTTGTTTATATAAAATTGACGTGTAAAAGTGTTTTTAAATACCTGTTTAAAGCAATAAATCATTCAGCGCGACCGCTTAACTGGAGGTCTTGGGTCCAAATCCGGGTTAGGGCCAAATGTTACTGAGTTCCCATTCGGTAATTCTCAGTGGCAACACGAACTCTGGACTTAGGCCCGGTTGATGGCGATAGACCCTTATGGCATTGGGACATAACTGGCAAAATGTGGGTATACCTACTATAATTATGTGCACCCTGCCCACCCCTTCGGGGAATACAGGCGTGATGTTATGTATATGTGAATACTCACAACATTTACGCCCTTTGCCCAGGAAGAAAATAGTTTATATTAATTTACAATACGCTAAAAGATTGTAATAGAAATATCAAAACAATAACGTTTCAATATTGTTTCATTCAATGTTGTGGATAACCAAACACAAAAGTAATTTATTTAAGTACGCAGGTATTATTAGTAATAGTTTATATGAAAATATAAATTATGCACACTAGTTTGTCTAGACATGTACACAAGAAAGAAAAAACAGAAGGTAAACTCAAAACAATTTAATTACAATCATACATACATCAAGTACACTATGGCGTTCTAAAAGGTAGGCCTTTGTTCAACAGAGGACGTCTTCCGGCTGATGATGTTGATACATCAAGTCACGCTTGTTTCCCAGAGGGGTAGGCAGAGACCACGGATTTCCATTTGCTACGATCCTGGCATACTTCTTTCGCCTCATTCACAAATTCAAATTCAAAATGTTTTATTTCACATAAACCTATTACAGGCGCTTATGAAACGTTAGGATGCTAGTTGCACGGTTCCAAAATGTCATTCCAATGGAGAAGAACCGGCAAGAAACTCCAGAGGTTACTCATTTAAAAAAGAAAAATGGTGCACACGCATCACATTCTAGACCAGAAGTCCATTTGCTTGGCCGTTGCGCCAATTAGGTCACCAAACGTCACGTTACGTTGTGTCAATTACAATTAACCTTCTGATGTAATTTTATCGTAGCGTCCGCTGCCTGTCTTGAACCTTTAATAGGATTAGACGAGACAGCTGATATTAAGGCCTTCTTAGCCGTTTAGCTGGACTATCCAGGGATAGCCGGCTATTACCAGACCGTTTATTGGACGGCCTTTGTTATCGGGTGGTATGAAACACTTAGTTGAGCACTCGATTAACGAAAATAAAGATTATATTGGAGGTTTTGGTGTGGGATTATTGTTATGTACTATATATACCGGTTATACTCACGTCGATATTCGGGAATGCCCGACTAGTTTCGGACTCTAACGGAGCCCTTATTCATGAGCAGGTGACGCGGCGGGGTCGCGAGCCGAACTGGTAACCGGTATATAATATTAGATAATATGGATAACACTCACGAAAGTTATTATAGTAAATTAGGATTATTGTTTTTGAAGTTGTTACTTATATGACTTATTTTTTAATAACTACTTAATACTTATGTATTGGGACTTTCTTAAAATAAGAACTAAGCTGTGTGACCCAGAATCTCTGAAAAAGGTTTCATGTTATAGGCAATTATTGTAAAACTAAATGTAATACAAGAGTACCGATATCTATAAAATCTCTCTCTTAGATTTACTTAAATAACTGCACTGCACTGATAGCCGACAGTTATATGACCGTTGGATGGCCAATTCAAAGGTCGCAAGCTCAAACCCCGGCACGCACCAATGTCGTTTCATATTGCGTGCTGTGTTTGTCTTTTCGAATTATAAATTACTTATCAGTTGCTAAAAACGGTGAAGGAAAACATCCGGTGAGAAAACCGGCACACCTAAGACATTTTTCAGAGGCCTACAGGCGGTTTAAACTCAGACACCAGGTTGCTTATCAACCATACGATAATGTACCTACATATCTCGATGTCAGACTTAAGTAGGTATTTACTTTTATTGCCTAATTTTTACCTAGACGTATTAAAAAACGTACCTAGACAGTAGAACGCGATTAATTCATATTTATGACCTAACTCGTGCCAAATCCTTCAGTTATTTCTCCTTGGCGATAATAGTACTTGTCCAAGGTTAGGGGCATGACAAACACATGGTCCTGTGCCAAGACCAAGTTGGGAAGTCACTTAACAATAACAACGAGGACTGAAGTAATTCATAATATGAAAATAAAAATATTTTACGTTGGCGCAAGGTCAACGGACTTGTTTATGATTCTGAACAACATACGATATTTTTGGGGCTGCTTACACTGTAAAATAATATGTACTATTCAATTTTACATAACATAACATAAAATTTCGCCTGTGTTCCCCGAATGGGTAGGCAGAGGCGCACATATAATACACCCACATTTCGCCAGTATTTTTTTAGGTCCCAATTAAATCCAGGTTTCGAAGTATTTCTCCTTATTATTTAACACTTTAATTTCGTAGTTTATACTGCGTTATCCTATACTGATGAGTAACAACGAAGTTGGAAGACGATGGCGTATGAATTATAAATTTTATTGAGTTATCAACATAAATCAAACAATGCTAACTCAATTTGGAGGCTTAAACTCTCGTGTAATTATTTGAAACTAATAATAATAAAAACTATAGACCCATTGCCCTTCTCCCTATTTTTTCCAAAGTTATTGAGAGAGTAATATATGACAAATTGTACGCATTTCTAGAAAACAAAAACATTTTAACAGAAGAACAATATGGCTTTAGAAAGTGCAAGGATATAAATATGGCAATATATGGACTACTTGATAAAATAATAACGAGTATGGATAATCGAGTACCAGTATTTGCTTTATTTTTAGACATGTCTAAAGCTTTCGACTATGTCGATTTTAAAATACTTCTATCTAAACTAGAAAGATATGGAATAAGGGGCAATATACTAAATTTAATTGAATCATATTTATACGATAGACAGCAGATAACTAGTATTAAAAAATTATGTCCGCGTACAAAAACTGAATATACATATAAATCCAAAAGTAAAAAAATAAATTATGGTGTACCACAAGGGAGTGTTCTTGGACCCCTTCTATTTCTTGTTTACATCAACGACATGCCCCGCGTCATACACCATCCAATAACCCTGTTTGCTGATGATAGCACAGTATTATTTACCGGTCAAAATATTAAACTACTAGAGTCAGAAATAAACCAAAGTCTGAGCAAGATAATAAACTATTTAAATAACAATAACCTCAAAATTAATTTAGAGAAAACCCACATCATATCCTTTAAACAACGGAATACTAACGGCCCTTTGAATCTAAACATACAATACCTAAATACAGCAATAACAAACACAGACAACACAAAATTCTTAGGAATATGGCTAGATGCAAATATGAGATGGAGTAATCACACTGACCATATTATAAAAAAATTAAATAAATACCAGTTTGCACTATACAACCTAAGTAAAATTGCATCTCAGGAAGCAGTTCTAACTGCATATCATGCGTATGTGACCTCCACACTACGTTATGGCATAATTTTTTGGGGAAACTGTACGGATAGAGAATTAATATTTAAGACTCAGAAGAAATGTCTACGTACTATATGCCAAATTAAGGTGACAGAAAGCTGCCAGCCTTACTTTATTAAATTAAAAATACTAACCCTACCATGTCTATATATTTCTGAAATAGTAACCTTTGTACATAAAAATTTCCATCTTTTTGAAACACTTCGTTCAAAGCGCCATCCAAATACAATTATTGTTAAGTCTCATAAAACTACACTTTACTCAAAAAGCTTTCTGGGTATGGCGCCGACAGTCTTTAATAAACTTCCCAATAATATAAGAAACATGAATAACTTTAAAACATTTAAAAATAAATTGTTGGAATTCTTATTAAAAAAGGCCTACTATTCTATAACTGAATTTTTAAATGATAAAACTAATTTTTGATGCGAATTCCGAATGTTATAAACTTTTATGTACTTTTTTAATAATAATGCGATACCTGAAAATGGAACTATAATAATTTAATTAATGTTATAAAATAGAAAACTGTAATTGTACTTAAATATTATGATACTTAATATTAACATTTGTATACCAATTAAGGTGAAACATAGTGATACTCAATTTTATAATTTAACACCATTTATGTTACCTATGTTTAAGCAAATAAATATTTTATTATTATTATTATCTCTTTTATTATACTCGGGCTATCAACTATGGGGAAGATACCCGGACTTTTAAAAGGCTTACGTGGGGACACAGGTCCAACACGCAGAGGCCCGTTGAGAACTTTAATCTAAAAGAGAATGGGACACCAGCTAGGGACACCACACAACTGCTCTATAAAAGAACAGCCATGAAAAGTCCCCAGAAGGTGCGGGACTATTGAGAAAGATGGATACTAAAATGATTTGGTCTATTGTGTTGGGATGTTTCGTGTAATGGTTACTTTTATTTTATACTGAATAAAAACGGCGTCTGCCTTTTATCATAAAATATGCAGAATATTAGCAGACGGTGACTCGCCACTCACTAGATGGGCCCCCTAAACAGTCGCCACTATAGGCAACAGGGAGCAACACCGATGCGAGTGGCTAGGGGTGTAGAGCGGTGCGGCCCCGGTTTCACCATCGCGCGTCTCGAAGACTCGGAGCGGGTTTCCCCGCTATTACGCCATTAGACACTTCCACCCCCGAGCATATAGCTCTGGCGACCCCTCTCTGACCAGCCAACTAAGGCAAGAAAGAGCTGAGAGTCCTGCGGGCGCTCTTCGGTTTCCACTCCAGCTACCCATATCGGGCAAACCGGGGATGAGTCCCTGACCGACTCTCTGGGGTATCAGGCACGTTGTGTCGCCACTCACAAACAGCTCGCCACAAGCTGCCCTGCGGTTTGTGTGCTTTTAGTACAAGTCCTTGTGATATATTTTTTATTTCTATCACGAGGGTTGGTAAAGCTATACTACTGTCCCCTCCGGTGTTACGTTATTCTCATGTTGAGGTAACGATGTGCCCAGAGGGGTTTTATTATTATTATTATTATAATCTCTGTCTTATTTAATACTGTTACCCTGTGTTTCTATATACATATTAACACTGGTATTCATAAAATACTAAATGATAAATGATTTTATTTTTGCAAATAGGTTTTACTAAACACTTTTACACGTTTTTTTTTAAACTAGATGGCATCGGCATTTCGTAACTGACTACGTCTGACAAGGCGTTGTTGGTCTATTCGTCGCTAAGCCAGCCAAATGTTACTGGATTTTTCTAATAGGTAATTCTCAGTAGCAGCACGGAGTCAGGATTTGTGCCCGGTTGATGGTAATAAGCTCGACTCTTAATACATTGGGACTTAAAACATGTAGAAATTAGGCTCGTCTCTTATTCCTTCCTACAACATAACAAAATGTAGGTGTACTATATGTGCCTCTGCCTAACCCTCCGGGAATACAGACAGGATGTTAGGTTATGTTACTTTTAAAAGATATAGATACCTTGTGTATGTGGCTTTTAACGGCCCAAATAAATTCATCAACCCACGTACTAACCTTACATCCAAACTTAAAGAAACCCTGACCAACTCAATTATTTATCTATTACCAATCTTTTGTTTTGACTGTCATATTTTTTCATGAACTTTGCGATGACGTCACACGTTCGTAATACAATAAGAACACTGTTTCAAGTCTCGTAAACAATACACGAGCATAGTGACCTTATCAGAACGACCTAGGTGCCCTGTAATATGGTACCGATACACTACATATTGTACTGTCGCACGGTTAGATAAATTAGCGAGCAAAGGTTGTCTAAAGGACGGCTATTTAAGATATTGAGTTCAGATCACTTGATGTGTGCTGTGCAGGGTTAAGATCACATTATTTAGAAATACAGGTTGTACAATCAGCTTCATAAATAGCTTAACATTTTAAGAAACCTAATGACAAAAATTTCTAAGAAAAAAACATCAATTTGAGTTTTTGTTTCAAATGGAAATGTCTAAATGATGGTCTGAGTATATCTAAGACTTTTTACTATATAGGACGCTTCGTTGGTCTAGTAGTTGCTAAAAGCTGCTGAGCACGGGATCCTGGGTTCGAATTTTGGGTCGGGCAGTGTTACTGGGTTTTTTCATTAAGTAAATCTCAGTAGCAGCAGGGATTCTGGATTTGTGCCCGGTTGATGGCAATAGGCTAGCCCCCTATTACATTAGGATCTATAACATAACTGTAGGCTTAGAATTGCGATGCTGTGTAGCGTGTAGCGTGTAGCTGTGTAGCTGTGTAGCGCACCCTGAGGTTTTAGCCGGTGGGAGCACGGCATACCTACACCTTCGTCCGCTCCAGGATGGAAAAGCTCCATGGAAAAAGGTGATGCCGCGGCGCACACCTAGTATGAAATAAATCCTATTAAATTAATGAAGTATATTCTTGTATATCTGTACTACAATAAAGAGTATTCTATCCATCCAACCTTGTGACACACTGTGCTTGAACTAGATAATTGTATCAACTAATTATAATTAAGGGCCGAGATCTATACAGCGCACTCAGACATATGTATCAATTATATATTTATATATACGTCTCAGTTCTCGCACAGAAATATCAAAGTCGCGTAACTTTTATTTGGTTGCCCCCAAGTTTTTCGTAAGTCTTCGATTTTGAGGACCTACGCTTATGCCGAGTGCAATACCAGACGAATAAAAAAAATACTTATAAATAATTAAGAACGACCTGATTGGTCCAGTGGCTAAGCAATTGGACTACTGCACTAAGTGGGTTGGACAAAAATTTGTGTGATCCGCAGACAATTATTGGCCCGAGTCTGGCTGTTTGTGTATGTGATGTTTTATGTTTGCGAAACGCACCCACGATACACAAGAAATTCTTAGAGTGGTCCCTTTAAAAAAATATTGACTGGACCCGTAAAATTAAATAATTTACCCAAGTGCGCTTTATATATCTCAGCTCAAGTCCGTAACGCATAGTAACATGTGAGGTTTAATTATATTGGAATCTAATACACAAACAGACATCTTATTGATACAATACCAATCAGCAAATAAGGAAATAATATACGTATGTAAGTACATACATTAATATTAATTACTGTTGCAAGTAACGAATAACACAGATTGTGAGTTAGGAACCTACTCTAGGTAAAGATCAATTTAATCATTATATGACATCGTGGCCGTTGTAGGTGAAACCTGGATGAAAACATAACATCACGCCTGAATTCCCCGAAGGGTAGGCAGAGTTGCACCCACATTTCGCCAGTTATGTTTTTTTTAGGTCCCAATGTGGGGGGCGAGCCTGTTGCCATCAACCGGGCACAAATCCAGACTCCGTGCTGCCACTGAGAATTACCTAATGAAAAAAACTCAGTAACACTTTGCTCGGCCCGGGATTCGAACCCAGGACCTCGTGCTCAGCAGTCGCGCTTAGCAACCACTAGACCAACGAGGCAGTCAAAACAAAAAAACCTGGATGACCCTGGCATAAAGGCGTGGAGACTGGCACACAACAAGAGTCGGTAAAGTTACCCAGTAGTGAGGGAAGTTGGGCTGCGGACAGTGATGAAGATCCATTCATTTAGAAATTACGAATTACAATAGTGGTTCTGTAGAATGAAAAACATCAGAATCATTTAAGGAAAAAGAAAGAAAGACTATAGACAAAAATGACACAAATTATGGGAAAGGCCAAGTTTTGATTCTTAAGAAGGCCCCTAAATAGCATAGAAAAGGTAAAAAGTATAGTAGGTACATCAAGCTACATCCCATACTCATCAATTCGATAACGCCCAAACTAAACAAGAAAATGTATCCCAAATTAAATTCTCAAAACTCTTTCTTCTAAACCACCCTCGATATATTACGAACTAGTTAATTTAAGAACCTTCTCCAGCATCTTCTGTTTTAACTTTTCATAAACGACCGCCTACTGAGCCGTTAAATTAAATAGTAATAAAACTGAGATAGCCTAACGATATAATTTTATTTCATTACTTAGGCCGTGTCGATGTTTTGTAAATGTCACTTGTATTAATTTTCTTTGAGAAGTATATAAAACGTCTACATGAAAGGAAACTATTAGAGCATCTTCGACTGTATGAGTGATTGAAAATAGCAATGGTACTAGAAATATCCGTAAGTTTTATTAGGTCATGAACTTGGCTTGACTCTCTTAAAACATAGGCAACTGCAGCTCTCAACCGGGAGAAATGGAGAAAGGGAATCCTTTGCCAGTGGGACGATCATGGCTATAATAATAATAGGTCAAGAAAAATAGGACGTAAGTACACCTTCTTTGTCAGCACAATGTAGGTAGACAATGATATCATCAGTGGTTCTATAAAAAAATTGAGACACCACATCCTAATGCACCAGCCAGTCTAGACTAAACTATCGCGTTAATATTTTATTTGTGTTTATAACTATGTCTGAAAATCTCGTAGCAAAATAAATGCTGCATAATTAAGCTGTGCTTGCCGCGGTAGTACGTAGATAGGTGACCATTCCTACCCAATACACCAATTGCTGTGTGAATCTTTGTGAAGATGACGAATGAGGATGGATGTAGCTTGTTCCTTCTCAAAAAATAACAAATATTAAAGTCGATACGAGTTTTGCTGTTCGTAATCGCCACGTCACGTGAATTGGAAAAATAAATGTTTACCTATCAGTGTACAGGGAAGCAAGTTACATAAACCTATAACTCAGCAGTTTATCAGTTTTCCGCGTCAACGGTTCCAGGTCCAAATTCATGATATTAAAGTTTTATGGACATTTTACGATTTACGTTATTGGCAGATATTGAATCTTACCGGCGGTTCGGGAAACACATTCGGGTGTTAGATTTGCTGGAATGACCCCGGTTGACCGTGGCGCACCTTGGATGACTTGCTTTTTCCTGAACAGCTATAGTGGTTTATTTAAGTGGCATTCAGTAAAAGTATTGCAACCTTGTGTTGCTTAAAGTATAGGTAGCTACTTTGTAGGTATTTCTCTAGCGGCAAGCTTCAAAGAACATAATATTCATAATACTTTATGTGTGTGAAAAAAGTGATGGGACATACCTCCAATTTTATCGATAAAAATTAAAGTCGATAAACCAAAGCAGTAGGTATTCTAGGCCCTGTATTCATAAAGACGGAAAAAGAAAACCATATGATTGTCATAATTAGTTTACAAGTAAAAAAGATATGTAGAAGACAAGAGTACTGACCGACCATTAGTAATTTTATTCTACGTTATAATATGGAATTGATCGTAGTATAGTTACAAAGTGATATTATGGTAAGTACACATTGTCGATCGTTATTAGCTGAGTTCAATGCAGAACGATCAAAGTGTAGCTTCCTGGTACATGTCAGTAGCAAGTTTTAATGATTTACAGTCATCCAAGCAAGCTTTGAAGATGTAACAATAGTGACATGTTAGACCTTATTCGTGCACTATGATATTAAAGTGTACATCACACCCTTAGAAACATAACATAACATCACGCCTGTATTCCCCGAAGGGGTAGGCTGGGGTGCACATATAGTACACCCACATTTCGCCAGTTATGTTTTTTTTAGGTCCCAATGTAATAGGGGGCGAGCCTATTGCCATCAACCGGGCACAAATCCAGACTCCGTGCTGCTACTGAGAATTACCTAATGGAAAAACCCAGTAACACTTTGCCCGACCCGGGATTCGAACCCAGGACCTCGTGCTCAGCAGTCGCGCTTAGCAACCACTAGACCAACAAGGCAGTCCACCCCACACCCTTAGAATGAGAGTGATATAAATAAAAATACCTGTAAGTTCCGATTTTGCTAAAAGGTCCTTATAGAACATACTCTAAACCCTTGTAGAGAAAAAGAGGCCGAATTATTAATAAAATAGGGATTTTAGGTACTGTTCGGTGTCTTTCTCTTCTTAAAGTGGGCTTTTAAAGTCTAGGATGACTTTCATTCTAAGTTTGCGAATATTTCTTAACTGCAACCGTGTATTTAAAATACCTAGAGCGATAACATTAATAAATTAAAATATATTATCATCTCCACTAAAAGATATTGAAATCACTACACACATTGACAACCGAATATAAACTTGTTTTTTTTAAACGTCTTATGACATAAGGAGAAATTAATTTCGATTTGATTGATGTAGTATACTATCGATAAATTATAGTCACAACAATACCTTTGTGTAACATCCCTGCTCCTCAAACCACTGGCGATCATGAAAACAAAGTACTTACTGTAAAATTTTTAAAGATGAATAATGCCCTTGTGGAATTCCTTCAACTCTGACAGCAGAGGATGAGTGAATATAATAAGAAGCTAATTAAACAATAGTTACTGATTAGTGTCAGCATTAGCCTATCATAATTATCATCATCATCAGCAGGAAGAAGTCCACTGTTGAACAAAGGCCTCCCTCTTAGGTAAAGATAGGGGTTGCAAGTTACAGAAGACGCTGCTGCCCATCTTCTGGATTTTCCCGTAGTCACCTCATACAACACCCACGGGAGGAAAGAGGGTGGTCAATTCTAGGCCGGATACCACTCGGCAGTAATCTGTAATAGGTCCGATGAATTTGCCAACTGTTTCAAACTTGCAATAGCGAGGCATATAGGCTCCTGATACCAGTTCCTCTGTCTTAGTTTCTTTAGTGACTACAAGCGTGGTTTCTACGTCATTCAAACCCTACTAAAAGGACATTTACATGTCTCAGAAGTTTTAACATACATGATGACCTCATTGGCGCAGTGGCTAAGCGATTGGACTGCTACGCTAAGGGTTGTTGGTTCGTTCCCCGCAGGGGGCAAAATTTTGTGCGAAACACAGATGTTTTTCCCGAGTCTGGGTGTTTGTGTATGTGATATTTCATGTTTGTGAACAACAGTGACGATTTTTTTTCAAGGAAAAAGGAAAGAATAATTAATCCAGATTCCCAATCAATAGAAATTCTTATAAGACAAAGAATAAAATATATAAATCTGATTCTTGATTATAAATATCAACCTCGTTCTCTGAAACCCGTTCATCCCCTATATCCGGAAAAGTATGGCGGAATATCGACGCAGCATGTTTCCTTTGTTGTTGAGGAACATTGTATGGTATTTTTTACGACATATTTCGGTCCACACTGAACTTTACGACGAAGCAAACGCCCGAAGTTTTAATTCTGAATAAAGTCTTTGAATACTAAAATGAAATTGACTTTCCCAAGTGAAATTATATTAAGTCCTTATTTTATGATTACTGTGAGCTTTGTTTGTTTTTAATTTTAGGGTAACGCTTAAGTATGGTACGGTTTATGTGTAGGGTAGATGATTTCTTTCTTACTTATGAGGGGTGTAGTGAGACTGTCATTGAAACTAACAGAATTGACGTAACAGTTAATATAGGGCGATGATATTATAAGCTCTCCTCAATTTAAAGTTGGAAATTAGCAGTTCATAGGTCATTAAATTATTGAATATTATACTCACAAAAATAAATATAGTCTACCCGTAACGAAATTGTCATTATAAATGTTGAATGATATAGAATAGTTTTAAATAACAACTACGTATGAATAAAGGCAGTACCTACGTACAATGTAACGCAGTAACAGACGCGTTAAAATACAAAAACCGCACAACCTGCGTATGCAATAACGAACAAAACTAATAACGAACGAACCAATTCGATTTTCGAGTTTTTGACGACCCACTCGACGTCGTCTCGACGCGCCGACGACGTCACTTCACCACGCCAGTTGTAATTACACGCCAGTCCGAGAGGCGGCGCTAGTTGCGCGACAACACAGCAACACCACGCAACCAACGCTACCTGACCCCTGCGACCCTTACACACACACCCGCAGCCCCACCGACGCACGGAGCTCAAAGTATTCCAGCCGAGAAAGTACGCTCAAATTGTTCACGGTAAACATTTACATACAAACACACTCAGTGAACGAAAGGAGGTATCTCCTGTAACGGTGAACCCAAATCCAGGGATTAACTTCAAAGGGCCACACGGCGATTCAGAAAATGCGTTTTTATAGAAATACCCGCTTTGACTACAAAGATTTTGTCAGCGGATTGCGGATAGCTGAATTTCAGCGGATCAGCCGATCTTGTTTCTGGGGGTAGGTCATTTCGAGTTTCATAGGATAAACGTTATAAAGACAGTTGAAAGAACGTCATTATCGGAAAGCGCTTTAAAAGATTTTCTAAGCAGGTGGGGCGTATGTCTCAAATCATTTTATTGTCGGAGAACGCTTCGCTAGCAAATTGAAAAGGCTTGACAATTTATCATAGATAACTTCGTCGTACAGTCAGCAACATAAGTAGCTGAACATTTTAAATTTTAAACATTCTAATAATTTAAGACCAACTATTTACAAGGTAAAAAGTCTTAAACATTCTCAAATTATTATTTGAACGCTCCTTCAATCTGAAACATTAACTTGACACATCATACAACAACAAAACATTAATGAATATTCCTTTCAATTATGTGACATAATGTTTCTTAACATGTTAAGCGACTTATGTCGCTGACTGTACATATACGTCATAATTTCGAGATCCGACAGCAACGTGTAGGAACTAATGGAACAATGAAAGCATATTTTAAAGTAAATAACGGGTCAGGACAACAAAAAAGCATTCGCAGTATGTAATCAGAATTCAAAACCAATATTTTAATTTAACAGCATGTACGTAGCACCTGTCAGTTGGGCTTGTAATAAATAGCGAACATATGCATTATTTAAATACTTTGCGTCGATACATCGAGCACCACAAAGGTAGAACATGAAATAAGGCTTATATCCTGAATGTATCGAATATATTGTCGGTAAATGCTTCACGTTTCAACTTTCAATCATGTTCCATCGCAGTGCTATTGTTAATATTTTATACATAAACTGTGGCGCAATCGCTCCGTTCTTCAGGTGCTGACTGACATGACTTGATTTACAAATTTAATGCAGTCTCTCAAGGATCACATTTGTTACAGCCTATAGGGGCAGGCGGAGCCTTGTTAAATATCTATAAAGTAGTCGCTTCTGAAGTGCGAGAATATTTCCTATATTATAAAGACAATATCACCAGACGCATTTCTATTGGTTTACACTGAACTTTAGTAAATTCAAAGGTCCTTTTTTAATTTGCGTAGGAAGGCTTGGAAGCTCGACTTTATGCAATTTATAAAATATAGTCTTCTTCTCATCATATGGTTGGTGAATAGCTTGGTGTCAAAGTAAAAAAATGTAGTACAATGTATACATAATAAACACATTTGAATTCTACCAACTACTTACAACTTAATATGAAAAATGCATAAAAACAATTAATAAAAAATGCACGTAATGTCAATAATGTAAATAAAGTTACTAAAAATTCTTTGGAATAGTATGTTAAATATAGTACCTACAATGTGTGGAATCTTTTCAGAATAAAAAATAAAAGGTCCGAGTACCGTGGGTATTTTTTTCTCTTCGATGCCGACCTATTGGTAGCAATTTAAAATGTCGAGTAAACGCCGACCATAATTCAGGCCTAACGCCATCTTGTCTGCCTAATAGAGGTTTATTAATATCGTAAAACTCCTAGCAGGCCCCTTAAGCGGGCATTTTGCTTTTAAATTAACGTCCAGCGTGTATTGGGTTTAATCCTGCCCAACATGCAACGTCAGCTAAAATCTTCCATGAATGAGGATGCTTCATCTAGATTACAGTGTGTTATCCGACTTAATTGCATAAAATGCTGACGAAACTAGAATAATACAACGGTATACGGTTACAACAAATTTCCAACTGTTTACACAGTTAAAAGGATTAAAGTAAATTATTCTATATTCTCATAAAACTAACTGCTTATCTAAGAATCGATGTATGAGGAAAATATAAACATAAAAGTCAGTATGGATAGGGTTAGTAACATCAGAACAAAACAAAACAATTACGAAGACAATTGTGAAAAGCTGTTGACGTTACTCCAATAAAACAGAATAGTAAATAGTCGCCAGTGCCGCGAACAAAACCTAAACCCGCGACCTAGCTAGCAGGGCAATGCTCTGATCAACTGAATTATAGATGCAATATCCTTTGAAAGATACAATAATGAAGGCACGATACGGAACGTAATATCGAACGAGTAGCAATCCGTTGTAAATTTGATTGTAGATAGAAATGCAACGTGTACTAAGCCCGGGTAAGTTCAACCTTTATCGAATGGAAAGTGTGGGCAAGAGACAAAGACCTCACATCTCGTGTCGCTGGGAAGTGTGTCCACTACAACACGTCGGATATTTTTACTATCTTTATCTATCGTAGCGTACACTGCACTTCAATCAAAGATCCGAGGCCGCTCTAGGCCGACGCACTCTCCGACATAACACGTGCATTACTCACGAAATATTTTCATAAAACCGAACCAAACCAAACGCACCCGTCCTCCCCTCCCCGCGACCCCGCGCACCCAGTAAAACCAGTTCAGTTCGTGCCCGGCTGCCGTGCGCGTCGGTTGTCTCGTGGAGAGAGTGTATTCGCCGCGCTGTGTTACGAAAAAACATCTTTTGTACCAAAACCAAACTAGTGCTGTGGATTCCTATTATTATAGTGCTCGTGTGAGATTGTGCCATTTCATATTGTGATGTTGCCTGTACGAGATGTCATAGTGAAGGATTTCTCTTGAAACTGTGGAACGGGTTCCGCCTGCCGCCGCCGGACGCCTTTTCTCTCCGATCTCGGGATATCATTAAGGTATTTATTGTTACACCGGCTCATTGTTGTAAGCAATTCTTTCTACGTCCCTCGTATAGAGTTAAATCGATAGTCTTGATTCGGTTTCGTATGCGACTGAGGAAGCTCAGCGCGTTGTAATGCGTCGATATTGAATCGCAGATTGTGGATGGTGTTTGTGGATTTGCATTGTAGATGCGCGCGGCGTGCAATGTGCAGTAAACATTGCTGCCCTGGGAACGGGTTCGAGTCCAGTCGCGGCTCGAGTGGGCGAGTATTAATTAGGCGAGTTGCTGTAACGGTACAACTTGATGGTACCGGCTCCACTTAACGAACATTTGATAACTTTTGTTGTTGGGTTTTCGTAGATTCGATTATAATTGTGTTAATAACAATTTTTTATGGTCAACCAACTTTAAAAATAGTTACATCGACAGATCGGAATACCCAGATAAGATTATTTACGGTGGCCGAGCTTTTTCAGTCGTATACAAGCTTAATGTCAAAATAATAACATTAATAGGAAGCTTTCGATTTACATTACATAGCACAGTCCAATTTTGTTTATTAAAAAGTGAAGTTACTTTTAGAAAACATTACAAAAAGCAAAAACAACGCGAAAAGCCGTTAAACAGCATTCCTAGTATCTGAAGCGTTACATAAAAGACAAAAATCACACTACAAAACCATTTCTGAGAATTCATCAAAATGTGTTTTGTATTGTAAGTTCGAATCATTCACCCGCCCGGTAGATGGCGTAACTAGTGGCAAAACAATGAGCGTTCGCCACAGTAGGCACGATCAAACGGTTTGGGGCGAATCTTTACTGCTAATTATACGAAACAACATAATAGATAGCTTTGTTAACCCGATTTCACTGAAACAAGCAATCACAAACATTTTGAACACTAATTTTACGTTACGGCATTAAAACGGCACGCAATTTACATCACAAACAACCCATTAAACTTTCCGTGGACAATAAATGATTGTTTAAACGAATTATGCAAAAATATGTATTGATAAAGTACCGATTTTAATCTGCACATTTATTCACTTCGACCATGTTAATCGCTTCGTTTCGTTGTGAATTTAAATTTTATACTACACATTACATTCGCTATCGATTCTAGTCGACTATAAATTTACATTAACGTAAAATGGCGGGAAATTTCATGACAGTTGTCTCTGAAAAGCAAAGATGTATGATACCATAAACAATTTTTTTTTATATTTCAGAATGTTCATTCATTACATTAGTTTGAATAGAGAACACCAGTAAATGAGTTATTACAAAAGCAAATAGCGGTTTTAGATTCAGTTTTATTATCTAAATTTGAATACCTATATCGAATAACATAATTTTATAGACAATTTAAGGGTTACATTTTACAAGATGATGCCGTTGATTTACTCGTAAAACAAGTCGTAAACCGTATTGATAGCGGTTGTGTAGATAGAGTTCTGTATTTTAAATAATGAACTAATATTATATTCTCGAGAAACAATATATGTATAGATTTTTTAAATTAACTTTATATAACCTTAAAGCCTTTGTGAATTTGTGTAATACCTACAAGTAGTTTTTTTATATCGCAGCAAGGATATTCCAATCGTACTAAAAGAAAAAAAAAAGTAAACTTAAAATCTACAAAAGAAAACTATTTTTCTTGTTGAGTAAAGAATGCAGTCAAAACATTACTCTTGGATCACGGGGTACCCACATCAAAAACAATACCCATGGATTTATTACTGTTCATTTAGGACCTTTGAACGCACGTGTCGCGGTGTTTTTGAGTATGCCTCGGAGCGTTAATTTACAACAAAAAAACTAAGTCCGGAAACGTGTGTGTCACATCGGTAGTTGTAGAACAGATGTTGACATGTGTCGCTGGCTGTATGGTGCGCTGCCGTGAGCTAATTGACTACGGAAAAAACGTGAGCTGCGTTCCATACTACATTTACGCGGGAAATGTGCCTAGGCACGATTGATGCGGACTTGACATTTTTTCACTGTTTCGTTTTTGATTTTGTGCAGTATTTTACGTGATTTAGGTATTTATTTGTTTTTATCTAACATTCGAGTCGAAATAAGCGTTTTATTAGTGCTGTAATAGGTACCTACTTAATAAGTTTAAACTTATAAGATAAAAAAATTTCAAACGCTATTTGTTTTCACGCAAAACTCATTGAAAACTTGCTACGAATTTTTAGAAAAACAAATTACGTTGCAGAATTTGCTATTATTATAACCTAAATCTTTTTCTTCATAATTTAATAACGCAGACGTGTAAAAATTTACGGCAGCTTAATTGGGGTGCGTTTTGATTTATAAGAATTTTCTTTTCTAAGTTGGCTAAATGTAAAATACAATGGAGTCTAGCGGTCAAGGAAGGGCGAAAATGAACGATTACTTTTAGTAGCATGTTACTGAGTCATGCAGTGTTTTTATTACCTCAAAATAAGATTACTGTTGTCTATTGTAGCAAAAATTACTTGTTTTCTGTGAATCGTATTGCTATCGGCTGTTTTGATGTTGTGCCAACGAGAAAAGAAAAATGTGTTTCAATGGGAATGCTTTCAAAACATTTTGCTAATTGTCGCTCAGTTTTGATTTGGAAAAAGAGTAAGTGCCCGGTGTTTGCAGTTCGCTATGTTATAAAGTTGTACTTTTATAGGATTTTTGAACTATTTCAAAACATTTTAGCGACATTTTACGAGCTAGAAATCAAACTAGGAAGTCCTAGGTCACTAACTTAATGGCAAAATAAAAACTGTTAATATGTAATTAATTATAAATATCAGTAATTCATATTTGTAATCAAAAAGCTCTTTGTTGCTTTACGAAGAGCCTAAAACGGTTTCATTGGTTGAAAACATTTTCTTTTCAAAGTTGAAACTGGATGTCGTTCGTAAATAATTACAAATATTAGCTAATTATGATTAAATGCTATAAAACGTGAACATTCAGCGGAGTATAACCAATAGTCACTCAGAATTAAAAAAAAACATACTCCTAACATTTTACTTTATACGCCATTTGGTATTCTACTCGGTAACTACGTTTACCTCAATATCCTTATCCTCCACTCATAAACGTACAAAAATAACGTCGCAAGGCGCGTGGGCACTTACAAACAAGATCTAAATAAACCATCATCTTATCTTCGACATTTAACAGTAAAACATTCTCGAACGACGCTGACCGTTACTCTTGGTCAGTTGTGAGTGCACAGATAATAAGACACTGTATGTCTTTAGCCGCCATGTTTGATCTTGACGGATTAATTAAATTTGACAAGCCATTGTGACATGGCATCATGATGAAAATTACTGTTAGTGCGCGAGCGCAATGAGCTGTAATCCCGTCTCATGTCGTTTAGCGCGTACGCCGAGTTTTATGGCTTTACATCAATCATTCGAACGTGTTCGGATTCAAGTCGCCTGTCAGGTTCGCGTGATCGGAATCGATTGACAGTGCACAGATCAAACAGTTCAGTTATGATTTAGTATGGCCCCAGTGAAATATTCTGCATGAAAATGCTGTCGTTTGCGAACTAAACGTAATTCTAGTCAAATGTATGAAATATGCTATACTAAAGCCGTCTTTGGATATGACATTAAATGCTAAACATATTGATGGCATCTAAAATTCTATCAGTGTCCATATAATTTAATATAAACTACATATCTTTTTTGCTCTTGTACCCTATTTAATAAGTTATACGACAAAATATACTGTGTCAGTAAATCACATAAATCCAATAATGCCTTCTTACGACACGTGAAATTGGATCATTACATACATTGTGTTGATTGATGTTGATTAAGTCATTGAGATTAACGTGTAATGGCGCAAGATGCGTCACAGATCTGTCATTGGTTCTACTCACTCATTTTAGTAACGTACTATTGTGTGTGGCCAGTTAGAATATCCTTTTTTAAATGTTCGTTCGAAATATGAAAGCTTTTAAACCTAATTACGAAACAAATGTTAACGGTCCTAACTTGAACACGGGTCAAAAGAATCGTTAACCGTAGACTAGTTATTCTAACGCGCCTGAATCGTCGTTTTTAATATATTTTTTTACTTTACTATATTGGAAATACCTAGTAGTCCAACTAAGGAATTACCAAGTTACTTTCAAGAAACCCTTATATTAGTTTCTTTTTATTTGGGGCAACAAAACGCCTACCTGAAAAACGTTATAACTTTGAAAAACTTTAAACAAACTCATAATATGAATTGCAAGTTAGCAAGTTTCGTGGGAAATCTTCGATTCACACAACACGATACAGCCAATAGAATATAATTAATAGGCATAATATTTTTTATACTTTATAAAAGTTTCTAATGGCAAAATATTATATATTAGGCTTTTGTAAGATTAACCTGAATTGATTCATTTTTATTAAAATATAATGACGGATATTAAATTTTAAGTGTTATGAAATTTTTGACGTCTGTCTATTTTTATAGACATGTTTCCAACAAGTTTGTGTGTCAAAACATGCATAAACAAGTCAGTCGTTTGTAATCAAGTAAACTGTCCACTAAAAGCTTTTAATTTCGTACATAACTTCTATTTTCAAAGAGATTTAATTTTAACTAAGACATTAGTGTCCTCCTCTTTATGGACTTTTTAATAAAAGTATTTAACCACTAATGGCACTGAATGGCGATTCAGAAATGTTGAAATGGTTCTTGGAGAAACTATTTTAAAATGTTTCACGTATTATATTGAATAATCTTCCTCATTTATTTGAATGGGCTCTTTAGTCGTATTCTCGTGTAGCATTACGTAATAGCTCAGGACGTTTCCTTCGATTACTTTAACAATCAACATTATAATAGCTGAGTCATTAAATCACTTGGGTGTCCCTCGGAGCGACTCGCGAAGTTGCCCTAAGCCCGTCAACTATACTTAACTGCGTTACCTAGACTCGAACTAAACTTATAGTAGACTGAGCAGCTGTTTATTTTTTCCCACCTTGAGATGTTAAGAACAGTAATCCAAGGAGTTTTGCAACATTTTATTGTTTTATTACACTCGGGCTCTGTCGGAGCGCGTAAGGAAGTTACGTACATTACGGGATAGCCCCAAGGCGGAATGGTTATAAGAAAGCTATTTTATTGTCTCGAAGGCTCGCCTTGGAAATAATTTCGGTTGCCGTTAGGATCTCAAGTTGAAAGTTTATTGTAGACCGAAATTGTTTCGGAATTATAGACTTTCGGTCGCTCGAATCTATTGTCAATCAACTAACACTGTATTGCATGGTAAACTGGAGTCGTAAAAAAGTTTGCGGAAATTGCTAGAACTCGGTTGTGTAGGCCATAAGCTGATGAGATTACAGAGCAAAAAGCGAGCTTTTCAATCTAGCAATCAGCTGAACAAACGATCGATTTATGTAACGCCGCTTTACGAGTTCCTCCCCACCAAAAATCTATAGTAAAAAGCCGACGATTTTGCACACCGAGAAACGTGCAGCGTACTGAGTTTTCCCTTTATAAATTCTGCGGGATTTGCGTGTAGAAGGAGAAATGTAACGATAACAGCGACAGGATCATTCATTTATGTTAGATTACAGAATGGTGGTGAGTCAAGAGTCGCGCTAGGGGTTTTACGAGTTTCGTATGACTCCCGAATCGGCTCCGAGGCAGTTTCCCAGAACTCATTTGAGAAGTTTGGCGTCATCAAAAGTGGAAATCCGTGCGCCGTAAGACCGCGATTCCCTTGCTACTAGTCGTATTAAACGTATAAAAACTCTTGTTACATATGAATAATATGTATTCATTAAAGTTAAATTGCTACATTGATATTCGATAAAGTAAAGAGTCAAAACATTGACGTGACCTTTTATTTTATAGAATTATCGCCCCATTTATTTGTGTTAAAGTATATTGGAGCCGACGTCACTCATAAAATCCTATAAAGAGTCATCGGAACATAATAACATTAGGATATTTCAAAAGTGTCGCACACACTCGGAACCCTTGTAATACCACTGTCAACGCTAGTAATAACATCAGGTAAAAATTGGAGCCCAAACTTGTCCCTTCGAAATGGAGAGGGGGATATCGGTTCTCTCTCTCATTAATTGGTTCGAGAGGACAGAATAACTCGAGCTCGAGAAAGCCGAAACAGATGGATCACGAAGCATTTGTCATTTAAAAACGTTCGCCTGGAATCCAAACGCTCGGCCCAGCGATAAAAATTAGGCGCGCCTAAAATAATTGAACTCTTTTATTTGGGTCGTAACTCCGAACATTTGAGATACTTTGAACGCAATCAAGTTCGCCTCCACTGCTTCGGAGTTAAATTGAGACATTGAATGTTTGCCATTTTCTTTTCCCTCCAATTTCGCGCCAATAGCAAAAGTAAAAAGGCTCGCCGATACCACCAACATGGAAGGCGATATACGACCTCGCCGGAGAGAACCATTTCCTTTAATGTTTTCATGAGTCTCGGGAACTAAAGAGCGTGTAACAACGTATCTGTTCGTTGCCTTTTAATAGCCCAAGAGCGAACAAACTGCCAAGTATTAAGTTTTATCAACCATCTGCACGAATGTCACGTCTTTATTACTACTTATTCTTTGTCCTCATGAATGCAGCGGCCGCGGGAGTGAAATAGGGCTATATGTGTGTCCCGCTTTAGTCTTGTGGTTTTTGCTGCGCATGAAAAGGTAGGGAAACGAGCGTCCCTTTCGGGCATAGGTGTTCAATTCAATAAAAAATGGCGTACCTGGACCGGTCCCTTGACATGTTTATACATTTTTCTTACTGTTGTGTAGAGGATTTTTTTGTTGCGTATTTTTCGATTGAGATTGAATCCGGAGCGTTATTAAAAAAGTTTGTGGCGTAATTCTCGCGGTGATTTTTACACTGTGCTCGCGGATTTTGAGCGAATTCTCATTTTGTTTTAACGCGAATCGAGAATCGTTGACTTTGATTTATTACCTGCGTATTTACATCACGAGTTTGACAGGATTTGAAACGTGGTGTTATTAGTGTAGCTGGTAATTGAATATTAATTTGGGCAAAAGCTGTTTTAGCCAAGAAATCTGTGTATTTCAAACATGATATTTTTTTATTTATTTAGAATACATAGAAGATTTACAGGTAAATAAACTTAGAGTAACACAAATATAGTCAGCAGAAAGCCAATGACAAGTCTTCGCTTGTTATCGAGACAATTCCCGAATTTGCAAAAAAAATAGTATTGACGTAAACAGTGGCAATTTTAATTTACGAGTCTAACATTCAGTATTAATTTAACTTACATTACTATTGTAAAGCTTTGTTATTTAACAATTAGTTTCGGAATCCTGTAGTTAAGTTTACCCGGAACATAGGGTTATGTTATTATTCCCGGAGTAAATGGATATAGAGTAGCTAGTTATTTATTAACCGAGGGATAGCCTTGTGTTCTGTTGGCCCAATTTCTGTGGTTCTTATACCTTTATGCGGCGTAAATAGAATAGTTTGTTGATTATTATCGAAATACAATACACAACATACTGAAACCTACGCATTAATGTAATCAAATACTCAAATTACCACCAGTCCTCATTGATACAAACAAAAACAAGTAATAAAGCAACAAAAACCATTACATTTCTCATAGACAATATAAAAGACTACTGCCAAACATCCAAAAAGGTAATGCAATAAAAACAAAGCATCCGAACTCAATCGAATCGTTTGTCTATGCTTGCAGTTTAAAAAATAAAAATCCAATATGGCGGATGCTAGCACTCACAACTGAGTCAGCGCACCTTACGATGGCGTCCGACGCTTTGTCCCGATACCTTTTGCTAAGCGTTACGCGACTGTTACTACCATTTTATCTTTTTTGAAACATTGGCGCCAATGTATTGGCATTGGGAATAAAAAATCCTTGGATCCAATCTCTGATAATACGTCTAGGAACAAAGTACCTCAACAGTCAATGATTAATCATACTAACTAGAATTGCATTGTTGTATTTATAAAGATAAAGGATGGAAAGTTACGTTAGTACTTAGTATTGTCGGACTATTGCAACATAACACTGTTTATACATAGTTCAAACATAGCAAGACTGTGCTAAAGCAGTGATGGAATTAATCATAATGCCTATAACGGCTTAAGCAGCTTTAAATTATTATTTCTACAGAGCAACAACAGTAAAATCTATGCATATGACGGTAAGGTTCAGTTTAAGTGGCTATCACTTGTATAAAGTGCCAAAACGAATGAATGTAGGTGCAAGACGGAAGACAGCAAGCTGTATCCATAGACGATTAGTTCCAAATGATTTCAATGCTCTACGCCTATGCACGCACCCCGGACAATTGCACTACCAAAAGTATTGTACTCGCACAATAGCCGCCGTTCGATTCTTAGATAAGACATTTTCTGCGCTATTATCTGGGTTCTTTGCGAGGTTTGGCGTTGCGCAATCATAGTGAACATCATTTATATTGTACTCAGTTTATGGCAGATATTAAACTTAATTATTTTCGCAAAGTTAACCAGTGAATAGTTACATAGTTAAGAAATATGTATCTACCTACAATTTTTGGATAGTACGACATAGGTTATAGGACCTATCTAGCCTAGCCTAAATTATTTCATATGTCGTAGGTACTACTTGAAATCTAAACCCCACTTGGGTATTTTCTTTCATAACCATTTAAGTTTTTGAGTCTAGAATCTAGTTGTGTAATAATCCGATAAAGTGAGTTACTAAATCGAAAACATTCTACAAATTTGGCGTCTACAACTCAATAACAAGATACTATTTTGATACAAATTGTCCAAAACTTTTATCAGTGTAGGACGTAGGTGTAACATTATCGAGTTCTTAATATCACACTGAGTTAATATCATAATAAATTGGATACAATATTTTTGATAACGTTGAACTTTGACATTGATACTTGACTTCTGTTATGAAGGCGATATAGCTTTCAAATGTTATGCTAAGTATGCTATTATGTCAACAATTTGTGATAAAACGTATTAAAATACGGGTAAACGACTCTCTAAGTCGAGATTCAACATAAAGTTGTTATTTTAATGACATTATGTTGATCACGAAAGAAAGGGTTTAATATAAAAGGATTTATGTTGTGAATTTTGATGGAAAGACAATCTAGAAGCCAGTAGAAGATTCGCTTATAAAAAAATGTTCGGTGGATTATTTTTTCTTCATGCAACACGGTACAAAATTACCAGGTTAATTTCTGCCTACGTGACGGGTAAAGTGGCGTGAAGATATGTATATCTCAATGACAATTTAAGCATGTATTTTGAATTTAACAAGATCAGTAACTAATAAAGTTTGCACCGTTTTTTCTTCATCAAATATGATATTAGAAGTTGAATAAAAAAACTCGTATGAATTTGCACTCTGACGTGATTTCATTTGAAATTACAATTATAATTATTGTAGTTGATGTAATATGAATGCCATACTTAATGTTAGAATGTTGTTGAATGAAAGACCGAGTGAATGAAACTGAATTATTTAAAGAATTTATGCGTGGGAATGAAGAATAAATTACACGGGCATAATATGACGTGTTCTGTAATTTAAATTGTATTACACTAGGTAAAATCTCATTTAGTAACATAGACGTTTATTTTCTTTACACCTTCATATTAAAAATGTATTTGATTGATGTTTATTAAACAAAGCAAGTTATACATATTTTACACTATACTGATAATATGTCTGTTCTTAAGTCGTCTGTGAAAAGACATTGTAATATTTTTATTATTTATGTATAAGTTAAAAACACGTTTTAGACTTGTAACAGGTGTCAATCAATTGACTTAGGTAACGCTATCTGTTGTTGATCACAGACGTCCGACCAATATCTACATAGTTTGTACCCCAGGAATCAATGGAGTGTAATCCTTACTATTACAAGTTAACTTTGTCCGTCTGTCTGCAATGTCAAAGAAATGAAGGACTTATTAAGTTACTCTGTATGAATAAAGCCATGATTAAAATTATGCTCGTGTAAGTGATTCAAAGTATAACATTGTGTTATCTCGAAAAGAAGCTGTAAAATCTGCGGAGACTAAGTCAGAGGCGCCAGTATGCAATAAATTTATGTGTCAGTATCTTACAGCCACATACAAAACACTATAAATACCTCATACTGAAAACTTAACATACTTCTAATAAATAATTTGAACTATTATTCTTCCGTACCTACTGACGTATTGCGTACTATCGGCCTTGACAGTGGAATTACCGCCTTTTTATTCTGTGGAAAACGTGATATTATTATTAAATGTGCTCACCTATATTTTTAATCTATAAATAGGGCTGTCAGCTTGTCATGCATATAATGACTACAAAGTACAATACTCAATTGTTATGTGACTCATATTGACATAGCGATATGCATGCTGTTACATTATTATTGTTTTGTTATTCTGATAGACTTTATTTCCTTCGAGAAGTAGGAAGATAACTATAGCAACTGTGAAGTAGCATAATGCATTTTTCTGCGCTAGGAAGAATAACGTAACCTAGAATATTGTTACTAAGATATCGCATTTTATGGGACTAAGTATCAGGTAAGAATAAGGATTGCTCAGTTTTGGAATTCATTCCTAAATGTCAGTTTTAGGAGAGTTAAAATTTTTGACAAGTGAACTGTCACTTTGAATGACATTTCAAGTCAGTTTATGGTTCACACTAGAGACGCGGTAAACACGTTTCATTCAATTATTCGTGTCATTATATAATTTCCTTCAGCTCGGTCACACCAGAATTATAAGCGAACATTGAGTCATTGGATGTAACGGAATGATATCATCCCTAAAAATACTTCCTTCCCTGTTTAAAGCAAGTATATTCAGTAATCTAATTCAAGGAATTTTATAGCTTACCTTGTAGATAACCTTTTTTGTGAGAGTTTAAAATATTATTATATTTTTGGTATATTTACCTACCTGCCTAACAGCTACTACATATTATTACCGACTAAATATAACCGACGAGTCAATTATTAAACAGTAATTATAGCCCGATAATTATCTATATCATGACGTTAGCGTTTCTTTTTTTTAATACATTACCTATAGTAGGCTGAATTGTGTTACCTTTGCCTGTAATTATTACGACAAAATATTTATGTAGCCCAAAAGGATTGTATTGAATATTTTATGTTTATCTGTTCGAAATCTAAATGTGACATGTCACGTATAGTACTATTTTCAAATTTAAATGTTTCTATTTCTCAATCGTTGTCATTGTGATGTAGATTCTTTCTTATTTGAGTGAACGGGAACGAAAAAGTGAAGTGTCAATATAAACCGCTACACTAATATTGGTCAACCATGCTATTTTAATGAGTTCTAAGGGGGAGGCCTTTGTTCAACAGTGGACGTCTTCCGGCTGATGATGATGATGCTATTTTAACAACATTTTAGTTTCAGAACTTGAAATAAAGCTGAAACTACCTAAATATTTACCTAGTTACTTATTATGTTTGTTAAGCGTTCTAGCCTACGAATGTTTTGAAATTGTTATACCTAATTAGGCAATAATTATTGCGGTTTGCAAGCATTGTTGATTAGCAAAATAATGCCGACGGCGGCGCAGGCTTTTAGATATGAAACTATTCTATCAGATTATTTGTTGCAATCCCTTTTAGGGTACACGCGTAAATTCGTATAAATGAATACCAAAAGGTTGTTATCTACACGGCACTACAATTAAGGGGCTTTAGCTATTTATTGCTACTCCAGCGTAGATTCCATTCCTCACCCGGTAAAATTCCTGGAACTTTCACAAAGTTCAACCAAAGTACCACTAAATGGCGGCTGTCTCGTTTTCTCTTTACCATACGTTTGCGTGCGAAAGAGAAGGGCATACTGGGCATAATTCACGCAGCTTTTAGTGGAGTAGTCGTAAATCTTTGTAGTCAGTTTGCATTGATCGTTTGCGCCGACGCAAAAAGATACGCCGCTGTCCTTTGGATAAGGTTGACACGAAATCAGTTGGAGTTGTCGATGGTTTTCTTGAAACACGCGTATTTCGTTGTAACTTAGAATTTTGATAGAGAATCGTTATTATCTTGTACTGCCGCTAAAAATAACTTGCATAATTTAATACTTTTTAATTAAGTAGTTCTAAAATTACGGCTTTGGATACTTGCATATTGCTCCAAAATGATTATCATGATGACTTTTTTCACGAGAGAAATAATTTCAAAGCTTTCCAACGCAAAAACATGGAATTCATATCGGAATTGATTACAAAATACGTACGTACGTATCAAATTGAAAGGTGTCGAAATCTACCCGATGCCGTGGGCAGATTTAGAAATTGGGTCAAACGTGCTATTGCGCCCGGCCTATCTGCGGTGCGGTCCACGAATCTGCCAAACATGCCATAAATCTGATAACAGTAGTTACAACAATATTAGTAGATATCTAAACAGGTTATTATTTGGTGCATTCTAAGGTTGCATTGAATATTTGTTAGCCGTTTTGTTTCCGGGAACACTCCGCCATTTTATTGTGGGTGTCTGGCGACAGTTTGGGGGGTTCATTGGACTAAATTCAGCTCGCGATTTCGTCTGTCTTAAAAACAGCCTGATAGTGAATTCGAATGGTTAGTTTCGTAGATATATAATCTTTTCCTTTCAAACATACTAACTTTATCTCTTGATAGTAGGACTTTTAATATAGAGTAAGTAGCATTGTAGGTACCTAAAAATAATTTCTACAGTAACAATTGCTTTCATGAATGTGTAATTCGTTCATTCCTGTCTACTAGGAGATTAAAGAACACCATCTATATACCATTGACATGAATATCACTGCAATAAAGGCAACTAAGTCGTTGACTACAGCATTGCAGCGGTCTACTAGGAGATCAAAGCTCACTAGAAGTTACAAAGATAATTATATATTATAATTGTATCTAACATTTGAAGTTCTATTAATGTAATTTTGGAGTTTAGGCCTTAATCTAACGCCATTCAAAGGTATAAAGTAAATATAGTTGCTAGTTAAAAGTTTGCTTAGGCGTCTATTTCGTCGTGAGCTCTCCAGGTGTCCTTGTTCAACGCTCCAAACTAGGTCAAACGGAACAAGCATCTACCATCTTAAAATTGCATTGCACACAAATTCCTCTAGCCAGACGTGGATTAATGACTATGAAGTTAATTATGCAAGTTTTTAGAAAGCCAGTGATACGTAAAGATGTATTCTCGTAATCATAGGGATGTGCAAAGTTCAGATGTTACGATAAGATAATCTCAGTACGAATGGTTACACAATAGTTGCTGGTGAGTGTGACTAGTGTGTATCGTGAAGTGTGGCGCAAGTGAAGAGAATTGCGAGATGGTGTAATTGGAAAGGTACTTAGACTTGAGAAATAAAGGAGATTTTAAGTTATCAGTAATTGTATTGGCATTGATATTTCATTGCTACTTAGATCCACGAACTTTACTTGTTTATGCAACGCTGGTCGTTGGCTGGTAACAGGGAGATGTGGAAAGAGAGTGGGAAGCCTTTGCCCAGCAGTGGGATATTCCAGGATAAATAATAGGTCCACAAATCTTACTCGTGGGTTTAATGTTGGCCTCCTATATACTTCTTTTAATTTGAAAGTATTAAACAGTAGTAAGAACCCTTCAAATTAAGAATCTTTCGTTCCGCAGCTACAAAGGTCAGTAAAACAGTACGCGCGAAACAGGTTTCATTTAATAGCACTGTTAACTCATGGCTTGCACCATAAAAAAGTTGAGCAGCCAACGACTGGATCTCTAGCGCCTCACAGTTTCGGATCATTAATTTGACACTTGAAATAGCTCAGAAGTGTTACAATGGCAGTGGTGCCCGCCCACAAAACGTTCACGGGTTAAAGGTTGGCGATCTTTTTAAATGTGGCTCGGAACAGTTGGGCAACCCTGCTTTTGTTAATGGAATTGTAATGAGTAAGAGTGAAGACTGGTTGGATGGGCCCCGTCCGAGATAATTGGTGTGTTGGATCGCGCCGCGGTTCCGGGTTAGAAATTCGAATTTGGAAAAATGGAACGTGAAGATTAAACGTCAGATATGCGAGGAGTGATTTGAAAATAGAACGAGATCGTTCTGAATTAGATTTAAGATGTCCCTGCGCATTTTAGGTATTGTTTGCGCTATTATGTCACATTAAATGGCTGTTTATTTTTTTTTATTTGGCTAACATAATTCTTCGCTGACATAACATAGAATACTTAATGTTTCTATACAATCTGGCGCATTAAAATCATGGCAGTGAGTGTACCATTAGTGTTATACAGAATAACCCAAAAATATCGCTCCCAGTAATTGGATGGCTTCGGTGAGATAGCTACAAACTCGCTTCGTGGAAAATACTGATAGGTACTACATCTGTGTAGTGACTAAAACTTCAACAGTTTTCATTAGACTTTCGATAAAATTCCTTGATTTCAAACGATTTTTCACACTAAAATTAAACAATTCCTTACCTTTCCAATTCGGATAATTCTTGAAAAAGTTGCCTTTCCGTTTTGTATAGCATTGCGGAAGGCTTTGCCATTTGAAATTTTTTACTAAAAGTTTAGTGTTCAAAGATGTTTCTAAGTCCCAATAGTTTTACCTTATTTGGGGCTTCATGGGACCTCTTTGGGACTTTATTGCCGTAACATTGTTTTCGTCCCTTACAAATAAAATAAAATAAAACATGCGTTCACAACAATACACCTACATTGCCTACCCTTTGAGGCTTACAGGCGTGATGCTACAGCATCACTTGCTATAAAAATCTCCTATTCTTACGATTTAACGACAATATTTTACGTTGATATCAACCGTCGTATTTCTGCTTAAGGCTCGAACATGTACAGTCAACAACAAAAGAAGCTGACCATTTAAATCGTTCAACATATCGTTCATATAATTATATAACAATTTGTATTGTAAAAAGCCTCAAATATTCTCAGATCATCACTTAAAACTAGCACATTAATTCATAAAAAAAAAAATCCACAGATTATAATTACACATATCACAGTCGTATGCATGTCAGATAATAGAGACGTGAATAGACTTAAAATGGGTTTAGGTTATTATAATCGTTTAGACTGTAACCAGGATTGATGTATAGATGACTGCCTCGTTGATCTAGTGGTTGCTAAGCGCGACTGTTGAGCACGAGGTTCTGGGTTCGAATCCCGGGCAAAGTGTTACTGGGTTTTTCCATTAGGTAATTCTCAGTGGCAGCACGGAGTCTGGATATGTGCCCGGTTGATGGCAATAGGCTCGCCCCCTATTACATTGGGACCTACAAACATAACTGGCGAAATGTGGGTGTACTGTATGTGCACCACTGCCTACTCCTTCGGGGAATACAGGCGTGATGTTATGTTATGTTATGTGATGTATATTTTTGTCAATTAATTAATAATAAGTTTCTTAACTTGTTAAGCTGCTTATGTTGCTAACTGTACTTACTTTTATTAGTCGTTTCTGAGTATATGGTATTCTGATAAAAGTGTTGGTAACAGCTCAGTTTAATAGTTGGCTTTGTTTTGAAGCTTCTTATGAGTAATTGTGATGTTTAACGTTCTGGCTGGCTGTTGGTTACCAGTTTGATTACCGTTCGGAAAAAAAATATCCGTGGATATTTGTTACGTGTGAGTGTATGAGAGTGAGTTATTTTAAGTGTAGAATATTATATGCATGACACTATTGTGGTCTCACTCTAATTCCACAGGTTTTAAGCGTTACCACACGGTGACACTGATACTTTCCATCACCAAAAACGAACAAAGAGGTTGCACGTCCTTTGAATTCTAACCATAGAGTAAGAGTAACACAACACCATAGATAAAATAGAAAGTCATTCCATCAAAGTTCATGCAAAATAACAACAACCATTACTTATATCGTAATGAAAGACCTTTTCCAAATGGGTCCGGAATACCTAACCCTGCGAAAACTAAGGGTATCGCTTGAGAAGACTTGGGAAGTCGATCAAAGTGGGATTTGCGTTGAGATCCGTACGGAACTCCGCGCGCGGAGGGTTGGTTCGCAAATTGAAATTTTGTTTTTGTTTATTCAGATCGGCAGGTGAGATTTGTCGGGATGGAATGGGCATTGTATGTGAAATGTGTATTAAGTATATATACCTACATATTTATTGTGAAAGGTATTATCCCATGGAATTATGTTGAATAAGCTGTCAACTGGAAATGTTTCATATTCACATTAACTGAGCACAATGAACATGAAACAAAATAATTGAATTAGTACATAAATATGGTACCTATTAGGTACATAATAAAGGCAAACCCTGAAAGTGGAAAGCCTAATGCGAAATATAAGTACCTACCTAGTATTATGGTGCTTTATGATGTTACTATGACGATCTACATAATTATTATACTTACTTTCATGTTTTGAATAACGTGAGACTTCTTCACATTAATTTAGATTGTAAGTACCTAATATGTCTACGCCATAACTCTTTCATTCCAAAGCACCATTACAATAATAACATTGCACCAAACTAAAACACTAATCCAACCGTAAAACTAACGCTATTTAAATGTAAATCACAACTAAGTCATCTACAAAGTTCAACTTACAATCCTCACCGTCTAACTTAGAATTATATGCGCCAACTTAAACAACACGATTTGGCAACCCTGTCAGTTAATACACACTCATCTTAGAACTTAAATCCTAGAGTTGCATCCCTAATCTCTCACGTCGATGCCTTAGCCCGACTTAGTATTTTGCTAGCGGCTTCATTTGCATAAGTATTGTGTCTAGGACTAAGAGCCTAGTTCATGAAACTGCTTTCAGGGTTTGCTTCGTCGATTGCATTGTAATTAGATGTGTATTCACATTTGGGTAATGTAATGGCAGACTTCCAGGTAGACTGGCGATGATATTGCTTAACAGGGAAAGACTTGGATGCGAAAGGCCTAAACAGGAGACAGTGGCATATAAGAGAGGCTTATTCCCAGCCGGTGATGATCATGAATACCACGAATTTGCGTCTTAAAGAATAGAATACCATTAAATATTTAATACCTACTATTAAAAAGCATATATTTTGTGTTACAGTGTAAATACCTATGTCAAAAAATGCAATGTGCTTATCGCTAAAACCGATATCTTCCATAATATTATAATCTCTGATCTTTCTGAGAAATTGCTTGCACAATTTTGATAAAGTGTATCACTATGATTGAAATTGGAAGTCTCCTTAGTATAGTACAGTACAGTAGGCAAAATTGTCATCAGTTACCAGGTTATTGGCACTTTTTCTGGCATTTCTGAAAGGAATGCGTTTAAAAGGTATCCAAGCCAGCCAGCTTCCTTGTACATGTCTCCTGCTAATACCTGTTCTCAAACTGCCTAATTAAGTCCTCATTATAAACTTCTTACCGAAAACATTTACTGAGCCGTACCGAGAGAATCGAGAAATCTTTTTTTACCAAATTTTCTCACGCCAATTTTAATTAAGGATCTTTTTTTCTTTAACTTTTGGTGGGTAAAAGAAAAACAATTATTGTCAAATGGCTAATTTAAAAAGATTTTGGAAATTTTAAATACTCGGAACGGTACGGCTGACTGTTCGTCACCGGCTTGAAGTTAGGCATAGACTATGTACTGCGCATGTACTGTCTCGCACTTCGCGACATACCGCCATATTGTACTTAAAAATTCTTCTGCGCAGGCATCCGTGCAAACTTCAATCCGGCCATGATCCAACGGTACTGTAAAATAAGGAAAATGTATAATGGTGTGATATCTTGATCTGTCTTAGTCCGGTAGTCGTCAGGTTTAGGTTTTAGTATCACACTAATTAACACGTTTCGCACTGTTTAATTAAGAGGTAAATGTCGCTAATTTAGTTACAAGTTCGCTACACACCAACATTCCACGCTAACTAATTAGTATATAAAATATACGTTTCTATACTTCTAGTATCCTTTTCGTGAACAGTATCAGCCTAAACCAAAGGCACATGAAAGTACCTATTGCATTTTGTATTATTTTCAAATAGCTTAATAAGCGTATTCTTTCGTCAGTCATTCTTGTTATCAACCAGCTGGTTTGACCCTCGTTTTTCACGATTTGAGCTATTTTTGGATACCCCTTTAATCGTAAAGACCATGTCGACATGATAGCAGATAGTGACACCACCAGTTTTACTACAAGCACTAAAACTAAAATACCTCTTGCGAGCTAACTGCTAGCTCCTAGGAACTGAATACTTTGTATAATTCATACCCTAAAGTTCAGCATTCTGTTAGTAGAATTGATATCAAGTACCTTGTCACAAGTCAGACAATGGTTCTAAATCATTGCTCGTTCTATAGAAGTGGTACTTCCAATTAAGTGGTCCAATATCTTGTATTGAATTTAACACCTATTATAAACAATTACTAAATGTTTTGAAAGGTGTTCAATAGGCTTGGAATCTTGTTAACATTGTGGACTGGCCTTTCAATAACTGTGATAAATGGAAGCTGTATTTTTAGATTGAGTTGAGAATTGTATTGTTTTGTTAAGACTTTTGAGTTGAAATACACGACTTAGTTTTACTTTATGTAGTAAAAAAAAATTGTATATCTAATTATGTATACATAGCATAATCTAGTATTTTGCCAAAAATAACTTTGCACATCGGGTAAATATAGCAGTCATTCTACCAATGATCTATTCACATTGAAGGGCCTTATCTGACAATTGAAACTGATATTCATGAAGCATTTTATGACTAAGTAGCTTACTGTGATATTATCAAGTACATAAGTACCTATTTAAGAGATTGTCTTGACACTCGAAACTAAAAATAAAGGCTTTTAACAACGGAGAACTATGGACAAGTGACGATCAATTTATTTGAGGAGTCTTTCGTCATGCCTAGCCTGACTTCGTCCTCAATTTGTTTCACTTACCACGCATCCCATTTTGAGACAAAACCTTTTAATGTCTATCAACAGGACGCCCTATAAAACAATCCTCTTCATATATTTTGTTAACTAGACTACCATGTGGTTGCCATCAGGGATGTTTACAATCAAAATTGACAGTTACACCATCGACATACAGTTTAGAATTGTTTGTTCGTGCCTGTCAAATTGAATTGTGCTGTTTGCAAAGTTCGTATTTGCTGTTCCTGTGATGTTTGGACGTTTGAGTTTGAACTTTATTGCTTTGTTATAGGCTCGTTAAGTGTGTTTCTGCTGGTGTAAATTTAATGTTGTAATCGTCGTGTTGTTTGCATACTGACAGATAAGGAACACCCGTACAAAATAGTTGGGGTGTAAGATGTTTTTACATTATTTTTCGTTTGTTAATCTATCAGCGGTTTTTGGTAACAAGCTGCATGACAGTTGGTTGAGTGTTCTGTGTTTCTTAGTGATGGTATCAAAACAAACTACTGAAGGATATTGAGTCAATCAAAATGTATAAAGGAAACTTGATAGAGATGTTCTATTTCATGAAGACTGTTTGTCGACGAATGTTGTCAGGCGCGCACATGTATTAGTGTTTGTTACGCCAGGAGCACACACACACACACACACGTGCTCATCACTAACCATTACGACGAGAGCTAAATAGACAGTTGCCGTAGCCGAGCTGACCGTTAGACTACCAAGTCATAGGGTGCAAGTTGAAACCCCGGGACGCACCAATGTCTTTTCGAATTCATGTACGTATTTTAAATTATTTATCAGTTGCTAAAATCGGTGAAGGAAAACATTGTGAGGAAACCGGCACATCTAAGAGATTTTCCAACGGTGTCTTAAGCCATGTCAGAAGCCTACAGGCGGTTTAAACTCTGACACCAGTTTGTTAATCTACCATACAAAGAAGATTCTTTTAATTTTAAAACAACAAAATTGGTCACGTATACAGTCGTGGTAGAACTCCCAGGGCAGCTTTTAATACCCATTCCTTTCCTAAACAAGACCCATAAAAATATAATGCACCTACATTTTACATCATTCGCATTTTTCGGTGAAAAAACTGTATTCCACGACAAAAAGGCACTCGGTCACGAGAGCCACTTGAAAAAAAAAAAGTACGAAATAACGCGCGGTATCCTACCGGAAGTCGGGCGGCGGAAGTCGCTAGGCTTCCCGGAAGTGCTGGAGGGCACTCGGGAACGGCCCAAATTGTATTTAATCACAGTATACTGCGACCTCAGAGGATGAAAATCGGCACGTTTCGTGTGGACATCAAATTATTAAAAATTTAAGAGCATACCCTTCATTTTGTCCGATAAATGTACGACCCCTCAGTTAGGTTTAATGTGCCTAATTTTTTATTTATTTATCGGTCGTAAGTTAACCTATAAACAGGGATGGCAAACTTTGATTTTGAATTTTCAACTTAATTACACTTTAATTGGATTTTGTAGTGACTTGGTGACTGTTTTATTGTTTTAGATTTATTATTATAATGAGCTTGTTACGTCTTTTGACTAGGCAATGGTCTGCCCTCCCTCATCTCTTTAATATTCTGAGTAATAATGTTCAATTTTGGAAGTCTTTCTGACAGGCAATTCTGCACCTCGATGGACTGTATAGCATAGGAATGCACATTTTGTCAAGACTGTATGATGTATAATTTTATAAAATATAGCTGACCCGGAGTATGAAAAATAGATGTTGGGTCTCAGACCTACTCAATACGCTCACAAAATTTCATGAGAATCGGTCTAGCCGTTTCGGAGGAGTATGGAAACGAAAACTGTGACACGAAAATTTTATATATATATATAATTATATTGCTTAATAATGTCTTATATATAAAATAAGCCTATGTCCAGCAGTGGACTAAAATAGGCTGATGATGATGTCTTATCAGAATTATCATTACTGCAGACACCTGCCCCCTTACCATGAACTTTTAAAACAGGACATTCTCCGTTGTGGAAACGTGATACCGCTACATACAATGTAGTGTGTCGTCTTCCTTCCACAACAGAAAATCTCCTGCTTTAAGAATGTATGGTAAGGACCAGGGCCCTGAAACACGTCTCCAAAAAGCTAAGCAAATACAAAATGGACGACAAAACGTATTCAACCGAGACGAAAGTATGAGCAGAACTTATTTACGTTAATCGTCTCTCCCTTTCTTTGACCCTACGTAATTACCACTCGTTACTTGGTGCTGGGCCAACTAACTGCAGTAGGTACTCTAAGAAACTTTTTCCCTTAGGACTTGACAAAGCGAGGTAGACTTGTAGGGGATGCGGGGGCGGGGACAGCGACAGTTATATTAGAAGACGGACTTTATCCAATATTATGTTCCAGATATCGTCCGCATGGAAAATGCAACTGTGAATCTTGTAGGAATAAATGGTATATGTTCTTAGAGATCGAGGGATAGAGTTTCACACTTAGCTTCCCCTAAAGTAAACTTATAATCCATGTAAGATCTACCTCTATCAGTTACACGTCAAAATTGTGAGAGATACAGAGTAAATAAAAACACATTACCCTCTTTTGGACAGAGAAAAAGACCATCATGAGTTTTGATTATAAGCTTCTTCTTAACATAATGTTTGTATGTTAGTTTTCTTAGGTCAAATATTGTTACAATATGTAACAATGTTTTTGACGACCTGATTGGCCCATTAGCTAAGATGTGAATGCACAAAAAATCCTTAAGATTGGACTCCCGAATGGGACAAACATTTGTGTATTCTGCAGATGTTTGTCCCGAGTCTTGGTGTTTGTGTATGTGATATTTCATATTTGTGAAAGGCACACACGATTAAGGAATTCCCAGCGTGAAGCTTTAAAAAAAATCGCGGTTTCAATAAATTAAAGAAAAGATTTTCACAAAATGTAACTGTTTCGCTTTCATCTCCACTCTGGTCTCAGACACCTCCCCAAGGAGTACTTCTAAATGCTCGTCCAAATAAAGCTGAGTACATAGTGGCGAGATATTAAGTCCTGTAAGTACTTGTCTGAACTAAAGTTGTAAATTGTAAACTTTGCGTCAGCGTGCTCGACGAGTTTCGTGCGCCCATAATATTTTGATGGTAGATGTTTCATTATAAAAATGTTTGCGGAATCTAGGAAGTGTTTAAGAAGATGAAGCTTTCGTGTTTCTATTTAATTACTTTTGTATGGAGTTTTCTTATATTCATCGTTAACTTGTCCGTGGAAGTCGGTGATTTTTTTGCTTGTATGTAGACATACAACCTGTTTAAAAACGTAATTACGACTTTCCATAAATCTCCGGGGATCGCTAAAAAATCACGCCAGAAATTGGCAATCAACATAAACGTCGGACCCCGTCCCGTAAAACATAACGCCACCTCTAATCTTACGCGAAACTAATAAAACTCGCTATAAACCAAAATATAAATCAACATGTATAACAGAACATGTTGTACTGCATGTTCGTATTTATTATTTTTGTTTACAGCTATGTCAGATGCAAGGCGACGCGATCTATCACTAGACCGCCTGGCGGAAAGCCAACGAAACTATTTCCAACTATTTGGACAGCCCTGTTAATAGTTTTACAGTTGGGCCCGCGTGTGCTTAGCTTAGTAATTAATATCCGAGTTGGATTATGAAGTCGATAAAGTTGAAATGACATTCGACAATTCAATTGCGGTACCAACCTAAGCTGTCTTGTGATCGTAATGATACATTCTGAGGGTGTGGTCTAACATTCAATTTTCTGGTCAGATTCGTTCTGTAAAGTAACTTTTAATAGCTCGTATCTTAGGCTGAGTAGGAGACTGAAATCTAGGACGAATGGCAGAATGTCTGGGAAGGGAGAACCTACTCTTGTGTTAGCACACATTAATAAAGGGGATGCAGTTAACTGGCAATGCTTTGCACTAATAGAAAGCGAATGATACCGAAATATATAGGATTGACATGTCATAGATTATATAATAATGTTGCTACGGTCTAGGGTGACCCTACGACGTCACGTCTGTCTTCCCCGTCAGACCCCTGAGGAGATGGTAGTATCTCATATCGTTGATCGTCGTGTGGGATCCAGTTTAGGCCAAGCTTTCCCGCGGATGTCGTAAAGACATAAAGGCTACGGTGTAATTTCCAAGAGGGTAGTTAGTACCCTCATGTGCGCTAATAAGACAACTTAACGGCTCCATCCTTTGCCAAGCGGTGTGGGTGTGATGTTCTCACAACTTTAACTTGTAGCGGAGTCACATTTTATCTTTCTGACTTAGATAAGAAAGTTTTCAATTTTATCGTAGGTTTATTGTCTATACGCGTATATATAAATATAATCTGTACGCGTGTTCAGAGATACTTTTGCCTATGGTTATTAAAAGATATTTTTTGCTAGATGTTTCCATAACATAACATCACGCCTGTATTCCCCGAAGGGGTAGGCAGAGGTGCATAAATAATGCACCCCCAGCTCGCCAGTTGCATTATAGTGGGCGAGCCTATTACAGGTAACGAATTCATTCTTCGTGCTGCTACTGAGAATAACCTGGAAAAACCAAATAACACTTTGCCTGGCTCAGTATTCGAACCCAGGCCTCATGCTCTGCAGTCGCGTAACCACTAGACCAACAAGTCAGTCAGATGTTTCCATGCTTAGCGAAAATCTGATAAAAACCTTTGGAGATTGACAATGGAATATTATTGAAGTCTCATCGTAAGCACAGACAGTAAAGCTTCAGTTTAAAGCCAAACTCTAATAAAACGAATCTTTGAACTCGATTTGGTTGTTAAAATGACGTCTGATGAATATTAAATCAAAATAAAACGTACGTTGAAAGTAAACACTCATATGTTTTATGTTATGTCGTAAGACTCGTAAGAGTTCATTCGGGATATATTTAGGGATCCTCAGTGAGTCATGGAACCCTTACAATTTTGTTGAAATTACTCTTCGCTTGTAGACACACACACAGTAAAATGTTATGCCTATTCTGTTCCTAAGTAATCATTTACTGTACAATTACTGTTTTGTTTTGTCATGCATTTAATCGACTTATTGGATTAATTGTAATTGATTACCTTTGGATACAAAAACCTTACATATTATAGACTTTTTTAAATCATGGTAGCCCTCACACAGACAGTTTACGACGTGGAAGCGATACGCATTACACTGTATGTAGCAGCATCTCGCTTCCACAACGTAAACTCTCCTGCTTTAAGGGTTCATGGTAAGGAAGCTGTAGTCCACAAAAGAATATTGCCACGTCTATAGGGTCCATATCTGGAATACCTTCCGTGATCACGTCCTTTACTTATAAAAGTTACTAAAACAATTAATGTTTCTACTTGGCTTCCATGCAACTTCTCATATCATGCATCACTGCTAAAATAATTTCGTCGCAGAACCTACGGAACCGCGTATAATTTTTGGCGAAGCTCTCTTGGCAGGTTGAGTAACATGTCTGAAGCTTGACTGTTGATGTTGTTTATGATTCAGTGGTTTTTAAACTATATCAATATTTGAGTCTGTTAAACGGACAAGTTATTTTTTATTACGTTGGTAGCTTTCATAAAATGCTGCAATAAAAAATATAATTAAGTTAATGACTTTTGTTTAATTTAATGGTCATCAGAATTGTTTTTAGGTACCTAATAAGGAAGGGAGAGAATTGTGGATTATAAATTCAATAATACTAATACACGTAGACATCACAATAACTTAAATAACTAAAAGAATATCCAATCTACAACACATAATTATAATCCCATCCAAGTTCAGTCACAATTAAAAAAAAACAACATCAATGATCGTGACATGACCTATGACGTCATAGTTAACTCCTAATGAGGAGGTGAGTGAACTGTGGAGAGGAGAGTGAATTTTGCAACCGCAGCGAGTCCTTCCATTGAGGGCTGACTACGTATCGTTTCTGAAAGGGAATTTTCTTTATACATTCCCACTGAAATTGTTGTTAGTATGTTTGTGCATCAAATACACCGTAATTGTTGAACGACTTTGCATAAAATTTGGCAAACAGGTAGATAGATTAGATTAAGCTATAGGATGGCTTTATTTGGGTAAAAAAAGTAGTTTTTGTAGGATTTGCATAAATTGTCATGTAAAAAAAACCACAGTAGGTACTAAAAATAAAATGAATGTAGCATTCAATTCGAAGTAGAAGCTACTTTTTACACATATACATTACATTTTATTTTTAGTACCTACTGTGGTTTTTTTTGCATGACAATTTATGCAAATCCTAAAAAAAACTACTGCACATTGATATTTCATCTCTCCTTTATCTTACAAAGACAAAAAATGATTGTGAATGTTATAATTTTGAATCTAAATTATACTTAAGTCGAAGCCGCTCTTTTGACTTACCATTATCACGCTTTTCGAATACCTCAAACCTTCAAAGGCGAACCTTCGCAACCAAAATAATACCCACCCACCGTACCAGGTAAAATAACACGAAACTGTTATTTTAATCAACCACAACACAAGTTAAACATTAGTTTACACTTGAACCGACTGCCTTCCATTCATCCGTGTTTACTGGGTTCACCCACAAACGCTCAAATTAATATTCACGGCTACGAAAGATTGATCAGTTGGCATTACCAGCCTTGACCTATATCTCCGGACCCCTGTTACATATGACAGTTCCGTCCGTAATATTAACACGGTAATGTATATGAAATTCTAAGAATATCTTATGTTATTTGTGGTCGTATGCTTGTACAAACTATCATAAACATCAGAGTAAGACAGATCTTGTCTTACTATGGGCTTATGTTTATCCCATACAAAGGTAAGTCGTTTATTCCAGTTAGAAATGTTCAGTTCTTTTGTACCTACTTACGTAAAAATAAGCTGATGATTAGACGCCAATGTATTAAGGCTTTCCTACCCAGGATTGGAATGAAGGAACACCCCAACTCAGGCAATCTTACACACAGTCCACCAGCACGTTATTCAAACCGGCAACTGATAGTACCTTCAAACCCATTCTGTTATGTCATGTAAAAACGTTACAAGTTAAAGGAAATGAACATATAATAAACATCCCTCTTATCTCGTCCCCCATATGATTCCATATGTTATTTATCGAGAAAGAAACATAGGAGCTGATGTCTTCATCAACGAATTGAGGGAGTATAATAACTTTAAAATCCTCTAAGACAGACATGTAAGTTTTCCTAGATATTTTATCTTCAAAATAGATTAATCCATGCTTTGTTTACAAAATACTTACGAGAATACAACAAAAGCTTTAGTCGTCAAATGTTTTCCAAAATTCATCTTGCAATTTCTAAAATAATCCCATGTTTAGTTTGTGCTTGATACAAAACAAACGCGTCTCTCCATCATGCTGGATCAAGTGTCAATCAACAGATAGAATCAATTATCCGTTTTGATCCAAAACAAACCAGTCAGCACACGCACGATAGATGCGAAAAAATCTCTTCTAATCTTCTCCACCTAATCTCTAAGCTAGGAATAAACTTGTTTAAATATTCGAGGTTCATAGAATATGTGACCTACGTGGAACCTATATGGTAGTATAATTGTGAAATTTGACACAATAGAGATGCTTTATATCATGTAGAATCTGGATCACCATTTAGATTTTATTGGGATCCAGCAGGAATGAGCAAACCCAATTCTAAATTAGTTTCTATTGTTTTAGGTTGTTAACCAACCTTTGTTCCTTATTCTAGCGTAAGGTAACAAAACTAAAATTGTCCTTTTCTTTGAATTTGTGTACCTATTTTATGATAAAAATCACTTTGTATCTCCATTTTAAGAATCAGCTGCCACATTTTGTCTCGACCTCACATCTGCTCAATAATCTTATATCTTTAGGTGTTTCTTTAGCGTCTCTTATGTGAACTTTAAATGCTTTGCGTCCAGTTTTTAGCTGTCTCTTGTTCTTAAATCGTATTTATCGGTCAAATCATAATAATCAATTTTATTCACAACTGCAATAACACGGTAGCGTAATTAAAATTTATTTAGTGTTATAAACTGTTAATATTGTCGACACCTGGCTCCTAAAGTTGCACGTTAATCTATATACGATCTGTAAACGACAGTCATCCTCGTCTATTTTCTCTTAAGTAGCTTTTTGTATCGTATACTTTTTTAAGAAGCTCATAACTCCGTTCCGAGAGGAAACGTTCAGTTTGATTACGTTCGTATTGAAACTAAAAATAAAACGCCGTTATCCATTAGAACGGTTGACAACCCTGTCGTCCAATATCTGAAGAGCTTTCATCGGTTCTTACAAATCGCTTACGCCCCTCGCCCCTTGTGCGACGGTGAGAACTGCTGCCAACACGGGTCCCTTGTTTTAAGGCAAAAATTATGGGTTGTACTGTCGCCCCGTCGCTTTTTATTTGGCATCCTGTATGCTACGTTTTTGGCGGCGAAACTCCGAGACATTTGGATGGCTCAATTCATTGCGAACATTCAAAACCTTTTGAGGAATGTTTATTGTAATACTTGCGAATGTTTTTAATACCAATAAAAACTGAAGCTTGAGAATCGCGCGGTTATTTTTTGCGCAACTGAGCATAAAAGGCAAAGAGGTGTCGACTATATTTTCAGTTCACAAAGATGGATTTTCTATAGGTGAGGTTATTGTTTGATAAAATCGAATCCTCAACAAAGCTGGGTATTCTTTAGGGACAAAGTAATTTGCTAAAGTGGTAATGCCTCCCTTTTCGCCCCTACCACCCCCCATGGGCGTATGTCGCCTATCTACTAAAGCTTAGGTACTTAGTGGTATTCTTTTATCTTTTAGTTTTTATTAATACGATCTTTTGTATTGTTTTAATAATTTTCACTGGATGAATGTGTTGCATAAGTCCGGTCGTTCGAGTTCAAATAACTGCGAAATGATTGTAAATCCCCGTCAACCATAAACAGTGAAATGACATAACTCAAAAATTTCACATTTTATAATCGGACGGCGCAGACCGCTTCGTTCCGTCGCACAAGAAATTCCTTTAAAATTCTATCACATATTAGCGTCGATATGCGACGTAATTCATCTCTCCGCTTTTAGTGAACGACATCAGCTTTCGAAAATAAGCTGTTACAGCCGTGCGAAGCTGTTTTATATTGTACAGCTTGTTAACGTATACTGATGTTAAGCCGGAGATATATTGCTATGGTGATAATATATTTATTGCGACGGTTTGAGTTGTGACACGATCTGTTTACTTTATGATTTCCATTTTTTTTATCCAGTTATGGAAGTACAGTCTATTTTTGTGCCCTTAAAACGGTATGTTTGCTTAGAAATAGGCTTTTTATACAAACAAAAGACTTTAAAAATCTATTCTGCTATTCGCCTGTAATCGGTATCTGTAAAAGCTTTAAGAAACAATACGTGTTATACCACATTAACCTAGTAGCATGTTGTTTTACTACAAGAAAACAGAGTAAGGTTAAACACCTAAACAAATAAACAGATGAGTCAAACTAGAGGAATTTTCAAAGTTATAGTGATTCGTGAAAATAACCACATGAACTGACCATGGCCGAGTTTTAACTTTTACTTGTAACGTTTTAGTATAGTCATTGTCGTTCGTCAATTTGTTTATTTTATCGCTATTATTTATAATTACTTGTAGTTTTCGTTCGACAAGGGAGATGACAGGCAGAACAAGGTTTTTATGAAATGACTAATGATGCGTAATGCTTGTGGAATTACATTTTTATTGATTGTTTTTTTAAGTTTCGCATATGGTATTTTGTGGTTTAAGAAATAAGAGATTATATACGTCATAATATTATTAATGGTACTTTTCAAATATTAGACGATATGGACTGTTCTTGATGTACGACACTTCTATTCGATTATCGGTTTTAAAAAACTGAAGTAAAAAAAAATCCCTTTAATTATTACTTTAGTAATTAATATAAAAACACACAATGTCAAAAAAAGGACTTTACCTGCCAAATTCCCATCAAAGGTGGCCCTTATTATGGCGTCCAGGTTCGACAGTACCACCAAGAGGCAAGAACTCCCAAAATTAGGTTAAGGCTCCGTCCCGAAATTCCGGAACGAATTCTTCGTTTGAGTGCTTCGTTAACTGACGGAATGGCGAATAATTATGAAAATTTTCGTAATACCCTCATAATTACGTTCAAATATAATTATGTATAGGTATATCGATACGCAGCGATCGACTCGAGTGTTTTGTTGTGTGCCTATTGTTTGGTGATGCGAAGATGTTTTTCGATGCATTAATAAGGCTTTAATCAATCTTTATTAATCGATTTTGTATTCGTATTAAAAGTAAAGACTGATTATATTTTTTTTATTAAATACTTATGCGTAATATTTTGTAAGTACTTCATTGTACTACGAACGAGACTACTTTGATTATGCAAACTCTGTATTTCATTCTATTTCTTGGGAAACAGACAGATACAATAAAAAAATATAATACGTACAAAGTAAACGATACATAATCAAAAACAGTTTCCAGGTAAAGTCTAAACATTCGCGCCAAATCTGAAAAGAAAATAAATGATAATAAACAATTAAAAACATCAACAAACATAACATTATAGGTACATGCTTTAAAGACACACTACAAAAAAACAGCATATAAATGTAAGTTCTTATTTATTTACGACTCAAACCATGATTTTATATGAGCTAGAATAATCGAACAACTATTTTATTTAAGTAGCTGTTAATACCCAAAAAATCACTAAGATCTACCAAAATTGTGTCAAACATACAAAAATTACTCTTCCCATATTATGACGTAGTAGAAAAAATAAAGGAGTTTACGTGAGAGGGTCAGGTAAGCGTTGAGTGGTAGGTAAACAACCCTGTTTACCCTCTAGATTGGGGGATTATGGAGCCCGCGCCGCGTGAGCCAGTGGGAAAAATACCATCGCCACGCGTTGTGCTCGATGAGCAAGGTGAACAAGGATTTAGGCACCACCCAAATAATAAGGACAAGAGAAAGATTAGGAAGCATTGTTTTAAATGACAAAAAATATTTTTGACATACCTTTTTATTTACGAAGTGTTTAACTGATATTTTATTAAAGAAAATTTGACTTAGCTTTCTCCTGCACTGTCAGTAATAGGCACTTAGAGATGAGATACATAGCCATCTGTGATCATAAAATACGTTAGTATGTTTTGTAGGACATAGAAATGAGATGGACTTGAAACCTTTTGCATAGAAAGTGAAGAGCTAATTGAGTGTTAGTCAACATTAGCTGAGTATTAAGTATTTATTTAAACAAATAGTTTCCAAAGAGGTATACGTACGAACAGGATTTAAGACCCTGTTCACTTGTATACCGCCTCGTTGGTCTAGTGGTTGCTAAGCGCGACTGCTGAGCACGAGGTCCTGGATTCGAATCCCTGGTCAGCCTAAGTGTTACTGGGTTTTTCCATTAGGTAATTCTCAGTAGCAGCACGGAGTCTGGATTTGTGCCCGGTTGATGGCAATAGGCTCGCCCCCTATTACATTGGGACCTAAAACATAACTGGCGAAATGTGGGTGTACTAAATGTGCACCTCTGCCTACTCCTTCGGGGAATACAGGCGTGATGTTATGTTATGTTATGAAGTGTTTATAACAATTTCAAAAAAGACAATGCCCACATTACTCTATCAATACTGCGAACTTAAATTTGATACGGCTGAATATAATATCGGTTGAGTTACAATCCATTTATGTTCTGTAATACAATACGATCGCAGTTCGGTTCGGTATTGTAGGAAATATATGTTACATCATTTCTTGGAATGTATCGTGATAACCTACACTGACCCGATTGCACCTATTTGTCGCTGACATTTGTATATGTTGTTATGTAGTGTTACAAGGGTTGTCTGCTATTAAATACGTCATCTAGTGACCCTTTAAAAGGGTCAGGCGGTGTACTGGTCTCACACCCAGTTTGCTAATGGCTGTCATTTGTCCCTTGTGTCTGTATTGGACTATTGGGAATAAAAGTTCCCAAGCGAATCGATGGGTCTCTTAAGGATATTTTTAACAGAAAATTGTAATATAGCCGAATGAAACATCCTCCATCCATCTTATATGCTTTTGTTTTTTTTTTAAACTGAATTTGAAGCAGCAAAACTAGAATTAATGCGTGATTTTAGTATGCCAATTTTTTTAAGCATCCCTTTTGGAGCTTAATAAAGCTCCAAAAACGATACTTGCTAGTTGCTAACGCATGATCTAATTATTTGGTGATACAACCTTTATAATAAAAAAACGTAAAAATATTTGACACGTGTACGATATGTGCACCTCTGCCTACCCCTTTAGGAAATACAGGCGAGAAGTTATATTTTTTTTGTTTTTTTTTGGGGTTAACGATATCAAAATCGCGTAGCACTCTTACCAAAACAAATACTAGAGAAAGATCACGATAAAATCCACTGAAAACCGTTCGACATTCCATATCTACGGGTCATCAAAACAAATGAAGAATCCCTGTCAACGTTACGTCGTTATTCCTCTATAAACTATTAGATATGCATCGTGTGTGGCCACATTTAATCCCATAGTGTCATGGTATCTTATCTATGGGCTTGGGAACCTCCTGAGGTCCTTGGGTGTGGTCAAAGGCACAAAGCTGTGTTATTGGGCGTTTAACTTGTGTGTGGGTGGCGATCAATTTATTATTAGACACATTTTGTGAATCTACTTTTTGCGTGAATTTGATAGAAGATTTTTTGCAAGCATAATCATATTGATTCGGCCGGTTATGGGTAAATAATCTAATTATTTTCCGTTGCTGAGAAAGCGAGTCGTAAGAAGCGATGAAGCTGAACTGGGCCAGATTAATGGCAATAGGCTCGGCTATTGCGTACCACATGACACTTATGATTACTGAAAAGATTTAGGTGCACAGACTCTTTAAAAAGAGAATACATATTCAGCAGATTAGAATGTATGTAAAACAATATTGATAGTAGCAAAAATTTTCAACCTATTAAGCAAACTTCAAAACTTGCTTCGCCATCAAATTGGCTGAAATTTCCCTCGGAAACTAACGGTCAATATAATATGCTGATTCGACCTGATGGTATCAATTTAGTATCGTGTTGCCGATCGTGTGAAACTAACCAGTTTAGCTGAGACCACTCAGCTGATTGTCACTGCATTGTGACGCTGACGTAGCTATCTATTGATTGTTCGGATTGAGACGTGTGATCGCTGACATAGTGACGGGAAGTTCGGGTAGCGTGTTGGTAAGACAATGTCAATCTTTAGGGCCTTATTTGTGACACAAAATGTTTCTTAAATAATTGTGATGAATATTTTCTATTTAGGTTGTTTGAAATCCGAATCAATAGTTTAAATTTCGAATTTATTTTTCGTTAACATTCGCGATGAAAGTTTTTTAGTTGGTTTTAAATTCGAAACAATTAGTTCGAATTACGATTTTTTTAATAGATACCTTTATTAAAATTTATTTGCCTATGCTTTTATACACGCTTAACTAAATCCAAATTAGTATCAGTCAAATAGAATAAGAAAAGAGTTATTGTTAAATTTAATAAAACTACCTACCATAAACATCAAAAAGGCTGATCAAGCCATCTAGAAAAAAAAAATTGTAATAAAAAAAAGCTTTACATCTTCAAAAGTAGGTCATCTACTAATCATAGTGTTTGAGTACTTAGTCTATGAAAGAATATTTAATCCCCTACGGAGAGCGGGATTTATAACAGATGAGTTCCGAACGGTTCCGACTGATTCCGAATGGACCCGAAGATACTCGGATAGATTTATTAGTCATTGGTTTAGAAAATATTTCTTTTGTTCGGTTTCATATTGAAATAATCTGGGGCGTTGCTGTTGGAGTATTTTTCTTTAGGAAAGATTAAATTCCCGTTGTTTTAGAGAATATGGGGTCTGACCGTCTGACATAACAGTATTTAAACTTACCTCGTTTTTAAGACAAAATCCTAATAATTTTGACCTGTTTCATATCCCTAAAAATATTAGTTATGCTATTATATATATATTTGATAGGTACCGTTGCCATTGAAACTTACTTAACTTATTACTGAATGAAATAAAGTTACACGATTTCTTTTAGTATATTTTATTAAGTCATTCTTGTAAGTTTCTTTTTAAATAACAGACCATTAAACTAAAAGCGTGATTTGAACTCACCTTTACTTTAAATTAACTAAATAAACGCTATAAATCTATCTATCTGTCTGCTTATCGTATGGTTGAGGAACAGCCAGTCGGAGTATAAACCAACTGTAGGCCTCTGACATGGCTTTACACACTGTAGAAAAATCTTAAGTCAGCCAGTTTCCTTACTGTTTTCCTTCACCAGTTTTAGCAACTGATATCTAATTTATAGTACGCACATGAATTCGAAAACACATAAATGCGTGTAGGTTTTGAACTTGCGACTTTGACTTGACACTCCAAATATACTATCAGTGCTTCCAGTGTCTGTCTGTTATGTATTAGTTTAAACAGCTGTGTGTCACGTGACATCTAGGGTCACTTTATAAGCATTATCCTCAAGGACCCAGATTTTAACGGCCCATATGTAAAACGGATTCTAATTCTTGTTTCTTAAATCGGCTTTGTTTAAACCTTTCGTATTTATGAGATAAAAGGAGATTTGTTTTTGTTTCGATTGACAGTTGTTTGTATTTATTTGTTAATAGATATATCCTTTCGCTTGTATTTTTCAGACAATAGTAAAACAATGGCCACACGCCTTTAGAATGCGTCTTGACAGATGAAGGGATATTAATTGTATGTAAGTCATACTAATGTTTGTTTTTTTTTTGTTTACAGGTAATCCTAACTTTGCTGTATGAATGTACGCGAAATTACTTTAAGGTATTTATTTGGTTTCGATTTTAAAAGCATTTAATTTCATATAAATTTTAAAGGTTTATCTTTTCGGGTGCCTACAGTTAAACGGTGCTAAATTATTTCGCGGTCTTGCAGTGTACGTTGAACCAAAACCCAAGCATTTAACTTTTACGCATTAACCAACGTTAAACGACAAATAACCAGATAATTAACAGGTGACAAGCAACTACAACACTATTCACGTACAATAACTGTAATGTGTCTATTTGTGCGTTTGCGCAGTAGTTCACACGCCGCCCGAATTAAAAACGCATCAGAAACATATTACTCTAATACTTTACCACCTGCGCGGCAAGCCTTTATACACAGTCGCGCAATATTAAACTCACGGTACCCAATAATAAGTACTAAGAAGATACAGGAATCTATCACCGCCCATGCTGATATGAACCTTAACTAACATACCACAAAGTCCAAATTACAATCCTCAACAATCCCGGAAACGTAGGGTTAGGTGGAAACCAGTTTTGCGGTCGTTTCTTTTTCTAGAAAGTTCTGATGTAGAATTAAGTAATGTAAGCAAAGAGCTAACCCTTTTCGGGTTCACACAGTGGGCTGGTTAAAATACACAGTGTTTTAATTATGTGGCGTGATGTATCGCCTGAATTCGAAAGGAATGCATTGAATCTGTCTTAACAGCTTTAGCAGTGATCAGATCTTCATTAGGTACGACTTAAGACTACAAATAGTCGGTTAATGATGTATATAAAGAAGCTACTAGACAAAAAGCTAGGCAACGTGGTGGAAATGGGTAAGCGCAATAAGCAACTCTATTAGCTGGCTCCTTGATTTCGGACAAAAAAACTTATAAAAAGAAAGATAAATAGGTAGCATGGAGTAGAATGTCGGGCCACGATAGCACCACCTCATTTAGTCCCGTGGCTGTCGTAGGAGACGAATAAAATCGAGAAGATGGGCAACAGCGACTTCTGTAATCACACAACCAATACTGCGATCCCCAAGCCGCCTGCCAAGTTTGAGAATTATGGCAACCCGCAACAGACCCGCCTTCCGCTGATGATGATGATGGCATAAACTTACTTACTCGATATCTCTGACATATACAGTTTAAAAATCCGATCCGGAATAACTTTTAATGGTAATCTCCCTAAGTGTAGTGTAGTATCCGTTACAGAAAGGGTCCAAAGACGGACACACCATGTTTTAAATCCGTTCCGCATTATTATGAGGGATTGTTATCTAGACAAGTACATGATAAGTTCTTAGTTAGTATTCTGATATGCGTGTCTAATTTATAATTCTGAGGTGTTGTTGGTTAAAGGATTTCGTATGGGAAATACGTTAGTGGAGGTTTGGGATGCCGTCAAGATTGTGCTAACAAGAATAAAGACTGTATCTTCTAACTAGTATTTGGTTTTCCAAGTGTATTGAGAGCTTAAGGCTCTTCTTGGTAAGGTTTATAAGGCTCTTGGGTATCGCCAAAAGGTCCAGTAAAGTGGAGGAAGTCTTCCTTCCATATATAAACAATAAAAATCTTCTTAGTTGAGCTAATCCCACTGTTTCTAGCTTCATGGTCCTTTCCCTCCAGACTACTCTTGCTTCTTTCTCTAAAAGTCTTGTCTCATAGACATTCAACGAAACTTTTTTCTCGAAACCAATACAACTCAGCAAAACAAGTAACCAATATCCATTTATTTACTCACATAAGTAAAACACAATCAATCTCGAACATAACCAAACTCGTCGAAGACTCCATCGATCTACTTATAAAGGCTGTTTGACACGAATAATCTGTTGTAAGCTCGTGTACAAGTTTGTGGAAGATGAAGTGCCCTCAAATATTTGTTTTTCGCACACGAACAACTTTGATGGGCTAGCGACACACCGGCGAGTTCTCTCATCATGCCTCGTAGCTCTTTCGGATAGTGACCATAATTCCGAGAACTATTCGGATAAGTGTCTTTGCAATATTCTGAAACAAACGATAAAAAAATAATAGAAAAAACATGAACACACTCTATTTTGGATTTTCTTGTTAGTTCATATGTATGTAGTTCAAAAACTAACCGGATTAATTAAAATCTAACTTTTAACAAAAAAATGCGCCAACCAAACCTGAAGTTTTTAAATGCGCAATATTTTTGGGTTGTAAAATAAAGTTTTAAAATAAAAGTGGTCCAGATTTATTTGAACTTTCACGTGCTTTCTGCGGCCAGTGACCTCGCATTTCATATTTTCGACTTATTGGAATTTTTCGGATAGAATTCGGTGATGCATTCGCGATCGATTCCCACCCCAAGTTTATTCGGCGTGAAGGTGAACGTACTATGACAAACGGAAATAATTAAGTAACGAGATGTGTATAAAAACGTTAGTCTCGATTCAATAGATACCGATTTATTTTTATAAAAAAAAAAACAAAGCTGCTTAAAGACGTGAACATAAAAGCGCGCATTTTATTCAAATGATTGAAACACAATATCTTTAGCCTCGAAATGAATTTACTGCTTAAACTTGACTGTAACATGGCTCCCAGCCTTGTATAGTTAAGCTAATAACGTTACTTTACTAATAATTCCTACATGTTATTTTACGACGGGTCACTTCGGCCTACACAGTACAAAAACTGACAGGTGTGAATCAGACAACGTTACGATGACGTCAATAGGGTGAAGTAAACGGGACGGCCAGTGTCGCAGGCTAGGTACCCATTGTCCTGGACAAAGAATCGTGTATGTATTGACATGAATGTATTACAGATTGGGGTAGAACAGACAACTTACGACCTTTTGCTTTTAAACAAGCGCTCAGCGCCAATGTGATAATTATTTACAAGTTTTTGATTATCAGCTATAAAACCATCCGTTTGTCTACGGTCGCGAAAGCGAAATCGGAGCGTGGGATCTGGTTTGAAATTATACGATCAAAGTTAATAGTGTTGATTACTGTTTCTGTTAGAAAATCCCTATTGGTTTTCGGCTTAGGTTTGCTCTACAAATGGTTATGAGATCGCCACCTTACATGTACATAAAAAGCGAAACGTTGATTTGACAACACACATCAGTGGGCTTACTCTCCAATTTAATTCTGACCAAATTGTATTAAAATTATTAATTTCGTACTTCTACTTCTTATACTTAAACCTGTCCGCAAATTATTTCAATATTATATGAACTAACTGAGATCAAATATTGTCAGTTATTTTTTTTAATAAAACAATCATGTTAAATCAAAATTAATTTCGAATTGGCCTTGTGTTAGAATTGAAATTATCGAGAGTAGACCACTCAATATTTCGGAATGCAAGCGCGTATTCACGTACATACAAAGGCACTGTATAGTTTTGATGGCACTGGTCCTTCTAACTGCTAACATAAGGCCACCCCACCTACGTCCAGGCTCACAACGCTAGCACGATGAATGTATACGACCTCCTTTGCTAGATGTTACTTTGTATTGTTGCCGATGTCCTCTGAATTCCTTAGAGTTATACTCATCATTATTTTGTGTTTTATGTGGCACGGTTCACGCTATAGATTGTGAGCTGCGTGAAACATTGTTTTAAGATTTAGTACGCTGTAACAGATGAATCTGGGACGCATCTTGAATGTGTATGAGATGGGTAATAATCATAAAAGTTGGCTTGAAACATTTTAGAAGTTTGGATATCAACGTGTGTTATGTAGTAGATACATGCTTGCCTATGTATCTTCTAGACTTATTAAGAACGAAAGGCTAAATAATTGAGAAGAATTCTTAAAAAAAAAAATTGGTGTCTCCTACGTATTAAATGAACAAATATCAGTGGTCCATGCATTCCAAAGTCCATTAGTCCTGTGCATTCGTCAAATATCTGACCCCTCTTATTTTCTAGTTAGTCTCCTAAAACACTCATTTCTATTTGATAGACATCCACGAACAGACGCGTCTTGTTACCGTGTACCGTTGTTATGAACATCTGCTAATTGAAATCTACCTTTTTAACACAGCCAAAGGCTATTTGCATCTTTTCGGACGTGCTTACTTACTTAATAAGATCATTAACAGTTATTTCTTTAATTATTGTTGTAATTACAATAGTTCTGTACTGTAGTTACATTCTTTAGACTTCATTCTATACTGCCTCGTTGGTCTAGTGGTTGCTAAGCACGACTGCTGAGCACCAGGTCCTGGGTTCGAATCCCGGGTCGGGCAAACTGTTACTGGGTTTTCCCACTAGGTAATTCTCAGTAGCAGCGCGGAGTCTGCATTTGTGCCCGGTTGATGGCAATAGGCCCGCCCCCTATTACATTGGGACCGAAAAACATAACTGGCGAAATGTGGGTGTACTATATGCGCACCTCTGCCTACCCTATCGGGGAATACAGGCGTGATGTTATGTTTATGTTCATTCCTTAATCTTGATTAGGTAGCTTAAGAGACAAAGCAACGAACATATCGTAAAATAGGTAGTCTAAATCCTTGGAATATCCAACGACTCAGGTGTCAAATCACAATTTATGGAACTGTCAATCATATACAGTAGGCTACATATTTTATATAAAATATCATAAATATAATATTCAAAATTCGTAACACCACCATTAGTGCATAAACCAATGTAAATGTGCTTCAAACATATATAACATTTATATACAAATTAGCGAACAGAACGTTTCTATTAACATATTTCTGTCGTTCTTTATTCGGGGCCATTGATGCGATTTCCACTTGACTATAAATAAGACAAGACGACTAGGCTTACAAAACGGTTTTTTATGCAAAATGTTGAGGAACTAATTCTGTGCGCGTTCTCTCTTGTATATTTTAACAATGTCTTATTTTGTAAGGTTAGAAACTGATTTTAGGCGCGATACACTGTATACGTCCGTTAATATCCACTGACTTACTGAGTCAGTGGATACTAGACTGACGCGTGTATGAAGAATGCTTAGAGAGTTGATAAGGCGAAAGGAGTATACCAGGATGGTAGGCAATGGAAAACCGTGGCCTGATTTGACAGATTTGTTCCATGTTGAGACGATAGAGTTGAAGCTCGAATTAGCGCGTTCGTCCAATTTTTCTATTTTTTCTTTTTTTTTTAAAAACGTCGCCCCACACTAGGAATTTCTCCTGTGTCGTGGGTGCGTTTCACAAACACGAAATATCACATACACAAATACCCAGACTCGGGACAAACATCTATGGTTCGCACAAAGTTTTGCCCCTTGCGGGAATCGAACCCGCAACCCTTAGCGCAGCAGTCCAGTCACTTAGCCACTGCGCTAATCAGGTCGTCAAAAATTACCATAGGTTTAACCATTAGTCAGTTAAGTCTAGACCTTCAGAGGCGCTAAATTAAAATCTAACCGGTTAACAACAAACAAGAATTTAACCTCTTCATAGACCACACCGAAAATACCTACAACACAAGACTGACGTCATATTACGTGTCTCGATCGCGACAACCAAACTTAGCTATTTAACCATTAACATACATAAAAAAATATTATATATGCACACATCTTATCATCGAGCACTAACGAAATAAAATCCATTATAGTACCCACATAATTTATAAGACTTTATCTTTTATATTTACATATTATGTAAAGAAATAAAAGGACATTCCCCTCGTAATGCGTGGACACATTAGCATATACCCAAATATATGTTATAAGGAGATATGGCGCGGCTAATTGTGTTTTTAATGTTAAGGAGACACGTACGTTTTGTTTGTAAAAACGTGAAGGGGGTTGAATTTATTGTGGATAGCGGAACGGGGGTTGAATTTTATTTGTATGTGCAGTTATGTGACATAGTGACTCACAGAATGCCTGAGGGAGAACATCGCTGTCAGAGTCTATAGGAGTGATGATCAAGCCTTCTTACCATGAACTATTAAATTAGGACATTTTCCATTGAGTAAGCGAGATGCCACTCTATAGTCTATACTGCGTAACAGCGTCTCGCTTTCTCAGCAATAAATGTCTTGCTTTAAGAGTTCATGGTACCCTTAACATCCACCAGGGGGCAGGACAGACATAGGTACTTACAGGGCACCGACGATGGTCAAACTTGCGAAGGTATAATTAGAAATCCAGCTTAGTCCAGATGTGTCTTTAAAATTTCTGTTGAATTTATTAGAACTACTAGAACATTTGAGAATATTTACAAAAAGTCTTAAGTACCTAAGCTAAATCAAACGTTAATCACAGTCGTAATAACACATATATATAGACTTCGGTTTAGTCGTGTATGTTTGCCACATTACCTACCATTAATTATAATAAAACTCCTTATTTGGGTTGCCCTAGTCTAGCAAGTAGCATGTAAACACATAATTATCTACAGTAAAATCGAGAACATTGCCTTAAATAATTTGCAACATATTTGCATATCGCTGACTCAGACAAATATGCTTTTAGATCGATATGTGATTAACAAATAAATGGTTTTTTAAATTCGGACGATATTACGAGTTTGACCTCAATTATCGGACGATAAGGCCAGTTTTGAGAAGCCATTTTAATACAAAGTGAATTAAAGAGCTTCTGTGGAGATTTTAAGTGCTTTACTAAGTTAAAGACCTGATTGGCGCAGTGGCTAAGTGATTGGACTGGTTGCAGGATCGATACCCGCACGGTCAAAAAATATTGTGGTCCGCAGAAGTTTTTCCCGATTAAAACAAATAATAAAACTAGCCTTTGGCCGCGACTTAATCCGCTTGGATTTACCTGCATTACAAAAATGCATTATCCTTATCAAGGGTTCGAGCTATCTCTCAGCATTTCCTCAAAATCGGTTCAGTGGTTTAGTAGAAATCGTTACTAAATCGACTTACCCGAAGTTCTATATCAAATCGTCTGTTAAACCTGCGCTTAACTTTCACAAATTAGTTCAATGGTACTAAGTTGCACCATTGTGCTACTTAGCCTAATTAGTATTGCATTAATTTAGCGACGGCTGGCAAACAGACCTACGATATCTCGTTAAGGACTAACCCGCTAAACTAAGCTGCAATTTTGTCTTAATACATTGATTTACCTGCTCTTTTCTCTTTGTTTTCGTCGTAAAAGATAACATAACATCACCGCCAGTTATGTTATAGGTCCCATTGTAAAAGGGGGTGAGCTTATTGCCATCAACCATCCAGATATCTAGACACCGTGCTGCTACTGAGAATCACCCAATGAAAAATGCAATACACTTTGCCCGATTTGCTTTGATTCTGCTGACTTTGCTCTGGATGCGAGTCCGGGACTCACACCCAGGACCTCATGCTCAGCAGTCACGCTTAGCGACCACTAAGCAGTCTAGGCGGGCAACTAGGTCGTAAGAGTAAAAATTAAAATAAAACGGTCGAACAAAAGATAAAATCAAAAATACAATAATGTAAAAGGGTCACTGTCCTGCATAAACGCCAACCACTACAAAACTAAAGTGTTTCCGAAATAAAAGAAAGCAAATCGAAATCCTTAGACGTAGGTAATCTAAGATTTTTTTTTTTTTTTTTTTTTTTTTTTTTTTTAAAACGTCGCCCCACACTAGGAATTTCTCCTGTGTCGTGGGTGCGTTTCACAAACATGAAATATCACATACACAAACACCCAGACTCGGGACAAACATCTGTGGTTCGCACAAAGTTTTGCCCCGTGCGGGAATCGAACCCGCAACCCCTAGCGCAGCAGTCCAATCGCTTAGCCTCTGCGCTAAACAGGTCGTCAAGATGGCGGAACAAGAAAAAAAGACAATAGAAAACAAACGAAGCCACCTCCCTTTGCGCAAGATTTAAATTAATTAAGCACCAGAGCTTTTTGCAAGTTGAGTTTTAGCTTACATTCTTTTAAAACAACAACCTGTATATACTGGGGTAGGTAGCGGGTGAGGTGTCGAGTGCTGCTCAGATTGTGCGAATAGTATTTTAAACATTGTCCCCACACTATGGGTTGCTATAGTGGGTGCGTTATACAAACTTTCATAAGTTTACACGTGCACTATGTTCGAGAAAAAAGTTTAATGACCAGGAGGGTATGGAAAATATAGACTTACGCAGTTTTGTTGACGTTTTTTAGATAGGTACCTGCTACATACATCTATGGGCTCTTACCCCAGTGAACCAAATTGCATTGGAATTGTAAAGATTCGTATTCTAGAAATTAACCCAGGCGCCATTTTTTAAAATATTTGTCCATTGGGAGGAATTTGCTGAGATCAAAATATTGACAGCACTTTTTTTCAACTGAATCATGTATCCGTTAAATTATATATATTGACCTCATATTAGAATTGAAATTAGATCCGAGAGTAGGCCACCAATACTCGTAATGTCAATAATCTAACACGCTTTGTCTAGCAAACACATTCACAATACTTGAAATATATTTTTAAAACCATGTAGCAATAAATCATGCAAAGTAACTCTGAACGTTTAAAATAGGTTCGTCTCATTAATTAATTATAGGCGGATATTTCTACGACCAGCATTGGCTGGATTTTTTGCTACAGTCAAAACAAAAGCCGGCTGCAATTTGTTGCAAGTTTTTAGGAGTGAAATCGCTTACATTGTATTTGTTTAGTCTTGCATCTGTAATGTACCGGATTCATATGCATAAATCAGTGGGTTTTGGCTACTAGTAGGTTCTAATTTGGATTTTTTAATGGAAAAGCTTGCCTAATTATTTATGTGGGTTTAATTTAGAATTGTACTATATCTCTTCTTTGTATCGACATGAGCTATGTCTAAGGAAACTGGTCCATGTCGTGGTTTAGAGTATTGGTCAGACAAAAAAGTTGGTAGCGAGGTTGACCGCTCTGGGTGAGGACGTACTTGATACTATGACACGTGGAGGCCATTACTTGGACCCCCTCGATTAATGATAATGAGCTATACCTAATAGATATTATAGTCCCTCTTTCCTCGTCCCTCAAGGATGTAAAATAGCACACCACTTGCCAACCTGTTTGAGGGATATAGTAGCATGATATCTATATACATATAAACAATATGATTAGTACTGCCAAACTATAGAGAATTTTCCTACCTATCCCTAGTTGATAATTCGCCAGTTTTCAAGATAACCTAAAGCCAACCTTTGATTGTAGACACCAATATTTTTTTCCTCTATCCATGAAGTACTTTATTCTTGATATTCTTGAGGTATATAATAGCTTGTTTGCTAGCTTCTTATATGCACCATAGCTGAAACAGTAAACAAGTAAATACAGAGATTTTTAAGTGTTTGCCAGTAACACGGGGAAGTGGTAAGTGGGGCTATAAATCGTACAAGGAATTGTTGAAAAACATCGCTGGCTAGCGCTACTGAGGCTAATTTCTTTAGCCTATTTTGCTGTTGTAAATTATACTGTGTTTTTGCTTGTTTTTAAAGAATTTTCCTTTAAAATTGGTAGCGATTTTCTGTATAAGTAATTAGGTATATTTATTTGATTTTTTTTACTGTATCACTATTACTTTTAATTAATTATATGAAAAAAAATTTTTTGTTTAATTCTTAACCCTATGCAACTTACGCATTAAGAATACGATTTTACATAATTATAATATTTAGCTTTAATTTAAAAAAAAAACTGGACTATAGATGAAGATGTTGTTATGTAGAAGATACAAAGACTGCCAAAAATAATCAATTTCTAGTATCTAAGTAATTAGACACAATCCTAAATATAATTTGACCCAAAGAACAACAAACATACCGGTATAAATCTCCAAGAAAAATAAATCTGTTGCGCAATGTACAGTTAAAGCCAAAAATGTTACAGCTACTAATATTATATTACTGATAAATTAAAATTGATCACCGGCTCATCGCCACCGAAGGGTCCCGTACCAATAAAACTCTCACATAAAACCCCACAACGTTAGTAGTCCATAAGAATTGATATTAAAGTCATCATTTGGACCCTTGAGGTCAATTGAATTTCGATTTACGATCTCTTATCTGTACTTTTTAAATAACGTTATACTGGGTTTTATTTTTATTTTAGCACATTTAAGTAAGGCCTGTGAGACGCAAATTGTTGTGAAATCATAAAATACTCATTTACGTTGAAAGGTTAACTGTTTAATTAATTACTTGATTTTATTACAATTTAGTTCCATATAATGCAAGTTTAATTTTTTTACAAAGTAAGAGATATTGTTGTGTTAAAAAGTTTTTACTTTTTATAGGTATGATTAAAAAAATTAAGTTACTCTTGTGTTACTCTTGTTGGTTTTCCCCGATTTTTTTCGTAAACCACTCAACCAATTTTGATAGAATTTGATATAAAAGGCACTTGAACCCTTTTTAAGTACCTACATGAGCTACTTTTTGTCCCAAGAAATCTGCATTAAACATTTTACCACGTAATCATGACCTAAAACTAGTACCAAATAAACCTGCCATCTGCTAATTTAAACCTGCTTAATAGATATTATTCTGAACCACGACTTATGGTTCTCAGTTTAACAAAACACGACATTAATCCATCCGTAAATCCAAAACTTGTGTAAGTCATAACTACGACAATATTAAATATTAGTTTATTGCCTACAAAATCGATTTTAGTACTAGAAATCGTAATAGCAATAAATGTTCTTGTAATTTTCATTTGGCAATAAACTATAAATAAACAATCTATCTATAGCTTACGTTATACTTGTATTAGATCTGAAACGGTACTTTAAGTAAGTTCAATTGACGTGGATTTCATTGAGAAGAGGCTGCCCTGCAGACAGGGTTAGGCTGGTATTAGTTTTTTATATATAATTGTATGTATAAACTGTAACCAGAAAATGTATTATGGACACTAAGATTCATTACTTACTTTTAGTCCGTAGAAGATTGGCGTTATTGTTTTGGCTGGGCACATCCTTACCTAAAACCTAAATCCTACTTTTTAACCATTTATTAAAAATAGTACAAATATAAAATACTAAACAAAAATCGACAAACTGGACAACGGTTGGTTCGCGACAATGGCGCTCTTCTTTTCAGCGCTATTTGGTTCACCGTCCTCTTGATAAAGTTTCTAGAAAATGTACTAAGACTAATAATATTTTTCCTAATCAAACAGGGTGAATAAAGTACGAATACTTCCAGAAGTATTTCAATGATACAATGACGTCATCACACAATTAATATCACTCCCAAATGTCCCACTTTGGAAGCGCTATTACCATTTTTATGAGTTTAATTTATCAAATTCAATATGAATTATGAATCGGATTTGTCGTGTATCGATTAAATTGGTATTTAATATCGATACGTCCTCATGGGAAATCATTCGTTATCATAATAAATGGAATATATTACTGGAAAAATATTTTATTATTGACAATTCCGTTCGTGATTGTACTTTTGCTGACTCTAATTGGCTTTGTGTAATTTGTTTCAATAAAAAATGTATTTATTTGGTTTTATCATTAAGGTACCTACATACTATAACATGGAGGAATATTGATTTTAGTTTTATATGATTTTAGTTTCAATCAGACCTTTATAAATATTGTTACTTTTGCCGAATGACCTAGAATCCTTTCTTTCAGTTTGCCAAGCGTTATATCAATCAAATGGCTTGCAATAGATATACACCATTTTTGTATAATCATAAATACTTTCTTAGTTATTCTAAGACACCACTGACTGACGGTGACGGCAATCATCGTGAGGAAACTTGGATTTAATTATCTAGATTCGCCAATCCGCAGTGAGCTGGCGTGGTGATTAATGCTCAATCCTTCTCTAGAGAAGAGGCTTTCCCCCACAGCGGGGTAGGCTATCATTATATTATATTTTTGTATAATAAGATCTAGGTTTGTGCTAAAGCAGCGACCATTTTCAGGCTGATATTGTAAGATATGACATAATATTTTGAATAAGAATCGTCCTCCAAATACTATTGGATGCTTCTGAATAAAATACACAAGGAAAATCAAGCTATCGCGGGAAGGATTTGGATTTCCACACAAAAAAGTCGTTTATTGGAAAACTTTTTGTAAGGAATAATAGTAGCCATCGCTATGTGTGGCCATAAAAGCAGTGGGAAAAAGTTGTGGCAAAATATTTTATAGCTATCGTTCTTTGTAGCGTCATTGATGTAAAATTATTATCACTGCTTATTCTGGTCTCGTCAGATGTCTCAAGGAATATTTAATTCAAACAATTCTTTAATTATCCATACTTTCCATACTAATATTATAAATATGTAAGAAACTGCATGTCTGTCTTTCAGGCCTCACGACCGCTGGACGGATGTTGATGAAATTTGGCATGTAGAAAGTTTAAGACCCGAGAAAAGGTATAGGCTACTTAACACGGGCGAAACCTCGGGCAAAAGCTAGTATTAAATATGTTAAGAAAAGATTCCAGCTTAGTCTTGATGTCGTTAATGTTACTTTTTGTCATTTCATTCAAATTATACTCTATTCTGACATTTGTTAGGAATGTATCTAAATTAGTTAATTGCCATTATATAAATGTTTCGAAACAAGTTGATTGGAACAATTTCAACCCAGTTTCGTCTTAGTCACCTGCAACAGTTTTAAACGCAAAATGTAACTGGAATTCTTCCGTTAAAATGGTTCAAACTGAAAATATTCAATAATTTTCATGCAATTAATCAGTTTATCTATAATTACATTTTGTCGTCCAGAAGTATTTTATACGTGCTTTAATTATAATTGGACTTCTTCAAATTGGAGTATTGCGAGTAATTTAATCTGTTAGTTATTATTTTTTATATCTTATGCCTTATATTATTAACGTACACGTAACGCACACTTTTTCAAGTACGATCCCAGAAATAAGTGGAAGCTTAAAATCCAAATATATTGAAACCTATATACTAGATACCCCTCGCTCCATCTCCGTGTTATCTTTACCCCTAGATCGAGTATCTTCCTAATATGGTTAAGCACCGGTGTTCTCCTTAATCAGGAGTCGAAACATCTATTTACCCTAAGTTCCATGTACTGGAGAATCTTCTGCTATTCATTAGACCCACACTGTGTTCATCAATTCTTACAACTCTCATTCCCAGTAACGGAGAGGAATAGCATTCTCTATGCAAAGCCTGTGCAATCATCTTCATTATTAGCCTTTTTTCGTCCACTGCTGGACATTGGCCTCTCCTCTTCAGCCTTCCACTTCCAATCACTGCAAGCCATTTTGCGTATATCGTCGCCCCACCTAGCTACGTTTGCCGAGCCGTGGTCTCCACAGCAGAACACATTTGTCGGTTCTGCGCCAAATGTGACCTGCCGACTGCCATCGTACTGGCTACTCAATGCCCGCTGGTTTCCTAGCCCCACGGCTTGTGGGAAAACATTCAAGCGTACTAACAGCGTTGAGCAACTTCACGGCGACCGTTCCCAATGGACGCCATCTTCGGCCTACACCCCATATCCGTTTCCGGACATTTGGCTAATCGTTTATTGTCAACGGATTCTTTTGTGATATGTTGTGGTGACTGCGGTTTACCAGTGAATGGTGATTTTAGTGTGAATTTAGTTAGTCTTTTCTACTATAAATATAAGGTATGTGTAGTTCTATAATTATAACTTTTTCTTCCAATTAGCATACTGCTAACCGTCACATGGAAACAGGCCGTCTAGGGTGTGTCGGACGTACTAAGGTATCATCATTCGTTGAAACTTTCTACTGGCATCCATTGTTTTGCAAGTTCTAGAGTTAAATTGTTAGTGTGTGAAAGATATGGCCCGAAATGGTATTGGTCAGGGTTTTGTGGAAGAATAATGGGGGGGTCCTTGCCCTGCAGTGGGACACTCTTGGACACTAGTGTTCGGTAATAACATAGCTTATATACAATCTGTCTTCAATTCCTTTCTTTGGTATATAGGCATAATTATCCTTCGTCAAAAATTGAAATGTTTGAGTTGGTATCCTGTACGTGTGTAGTACAAATTGTTTATTAATGTTTAGAACTAGAACAAGCCAGAATTCGACAGCTCGTAAACATAGCATGTTTCGTAGTATCTGTAGTAAACATTTATATTACTACAATGCTCTTAAAACCGTGTTTATTTGCTTATGAGTTAAGCGTTGAGCAATGTAAAGCGATTAATGATTAGACTAGCTTACGCCTGCGACTTCGTATGAAATGTTTTTACCATATTTTTTCGTGGTAAAAATATATACATTAGTAGGTATATTCTCCTAGGTTTCGGGCCGTGTCCTAATTAAATGGAATTATCATTGGTTTGCCATTCAATCGTAATAAAGTAACATAGATTATGAACAAGATTCAAAACGTAATTTGCCAGAAAAATAGGTATAAAGCAAAAATTACTATGGTTTGTCGACCCAAATTACGAGCTAGAATAATATAAGATTAATATAAGAAGCCATTTAATTTTGTGCACAACTCGGAAAATAAACCTTGTAGAACAGTTCAAGAGTCCACAAAACCACAGCAACTGCAGCACTTAACCAAACAAATCAATACTACCGTCAAACAGAAAGATTAAGTCAAAAACTTAGTGCAAAATGTTTGGCCGTTTAGCTGAAACGGTGAAACAGCAAAAGAGAGCGAAATGTTTAAACTACGTTTAACGAGAGTTTAATGTTGTACTGCGAGGACTTGAGTTTTGTGGAGCGGAATAGATTAGACCTTCACAAGATCTAAACTGGCGCTGAAAAAGTCTGGAGACAATATGTCGGTTTATGTATATTAAGATGGCGATAGGTTCATTTGTTTACAGATATTATGGAGTTATAGGTGAAGCAAAAATATTTGCTAGCATAAATAGACCGTCTGAGGAATCGAGTGGCTAGTGAGTAAGTTGGCTAATGCTTTAATCGGCGCAGCTAAGTGATATGGCTACTAGAGACTACTAAGCAAAACCATTGTGATGTACTAAATATGTGTGTATGTTAATTATGCATATAAAGCAGATGGGTCAGTGCTTATATACCTAATAGGTAGATAACAAAACCTTGTTATGTAATTTATTGAGATGTTTTAAGTACCTATGGTCTTATAATGTGGTCAGACTTCATAAAAAGGATTTTTAAACGTCGGAGAAAGCTGCCCGGCTGCTACGCCTGTAAATGCCTTGGATTGATGATGAATGGCTTGAATCGAACCTTATATGTGATCAATATCATAACAGTGTATTAGCAAAAGTTATACAATAGAACTGCACCAAGTTTCTATGCGATACAAGATTTTTAATTTAACAAGACTGCACAAAGAATCGATAATTTAATCCTCTATAAGTATCTAACTTCTATATTAATATTGTCTGGCTACAAAGAAAAACTAGAAGTAGGTTACCATAGAAATGTAAGTCTAATACTGTTCTTGTCAGAGTAAAAAGGATGTAATAAAAATGAAATATGACTGAGGCTTAATAAGACTGACGGGCGATATCAGATGTTATATGACATGTGGGTCGCAATGGGTCCCGGGTTCATTATCTATGACTAGTCGCAGCGGACTGGGTGAATTTTGTAGTGATACCTTTCTTTATTCATTATAAACCTTGATTAATTTTCTAGAGAGATTTTTACCTTTTTAAAAAATCACTCCAATAGGAATTTATACTTTATCGTGGGTGTTTCACAAACGTGGAATACCACATACTTAAACCCCCAGACACGGGTCAAACATCTTCGGATCGCATATTTTTGCCCCGTGCGGGAATCGAACCCGTAACCCATGTCACCGATCAATAGCTTAGCCACTGCGCCGATTAGGTTGTCAAAACTTATGAGACAAGATTGTATAATTAAACTGGCTGACCCGGGGTATGAAAAATAGATGTTGGCCCATTCTCAGACCTATTCAATATGCTCACAAAATTTCATGAGAATCGGTCAAGCCGTTTCGGAGGAGTACGGGAACGAACATTGTGACACGAGAATTTTATATATAAGATAATAAATTATTACCACACTCGGTCCCACTGCTGGGAAAATCCTCCTATACAGAGTAAGTTCGAGCATTGATAACCATGCTTACTCTTCGGGTTGACGATTCCAGACCATCAAATCCGGTTATCTTAACTTTTCAGTTCTCGTTTGTTGCGAAAACCTTTGAGATGAACACATAAGCCCGAGAATCCAGAAATGCATAAGCTACATCCGCAGCTGGGTTGCGAAAAGAATCCAATGTAAGCGCAGCCTACGGTAATAGGATTTGTTTAAGCTCATTATATAGTACATAAGGATGACATGTATCTACCGAAGAGTACCTGTAACATGCCCGTGTCGTTAGAATTAAGTAATCTTCTGTATAATATAAAATAAATGCTAAAGTTTAAAGGAATGGATCTTAGAGAATCTTTCCAGGACCAGATTTCGTCGTTGTATCTTATTTTGGCACTATTAAGCTTGTAGAATATAAGCGTTTAAAAGAAAATTGATCTTTTTAACACTACAATAAGTAAAGAATTTGCGGATTCGCTTAAATTAAAAGCATTCGTTTTTTATTGTAATTAATAATGTTGTCACACTACATAACAAAGTTAACAGGACTTTTAGGACGAAAACTTTACATTAATTTAAACATAGGTTTGATAACTTAAACAGTATCCATACTAATATTATAAATGTGAAAGAAACTCTGACTGCCTCGTTGGTCTAGTGGTTGCTAAGCGCGACTGCTGAGCACGAGGTCCTGGGTTCGAATCCCGTGTCGGGCAAAGTGTTACTGGGTTTTTCCATTAGGTAATTCTCAGTAACAGCACGGAGTCTGGATTTGTGCCCGGTTGATAGGCTCGCCCCCTATTACATTGGGACCTAAAACATAACTGGCGAATTGTGGGTGTACTATATGTGCACCTCTGCCTACCCCTTCGGGGAATACAGGCGTGATGTTATGTTTATGTTATGTGAAAGAAACTCTGTCTGCTGCTCCTTCACGACTAAACCGCTGGACGGATTTTGACGAAATTTGGCATGTAAAAAGTTTAATACCCCAGAAAGGACATCAGCCACACGCGATAAAGCTAACAACTTCGTATTCACATAAAAAATCTTCTCTTAAGTAAGAATAGAATCCAAAATTCCGAACTAAATGTCTTTCTCATTCTTTTCGTGGTGCTCTATCATTATGTTGCCTAAAACACTTGAAAAAATAAGTCTGTCAAGTAATACAATCCTGAATTCTCAGTCACTTGGATCACCATTAAATTTACTTACTCTGAGGTCGAGAGCTTCGGAGTCTACTCAAGCGTCCTCTGAATTTCGAGTGTCGCAATTTAATTATATTTCGTATTCCCAGTAATTACGCAACCGATTTGCCAATGTGAAATGTTTTGCTAAAGCTTTTTATGATGCAAACAATCTTAATTGGGATTTGGATATTTAAATACTGGTAACGTAAAACATAACAACACGCTTGCCCCGAAGGAGTAAGTAGAGGTGCACATATAGTAAACCCACATTTTGACCGTTATGTTATAGGTCCTAATGTATGGGAGCGAGCCTATTACCATTAAACGGGGCGGTTACTGAGAATTACCTAATGGACCCTAGTACTACTTTGCCCGACCCAGAATTCGAACCTAAGACTACATGCTTAGCAGTCGCGCTAAGCGACCGCTAGATCAACGAGGCACTCGGTGACGTGACATCGTTGTATCCCAAATCTCACATTCGTTACGCGAAATTGCTCAAAAACGGGAATAATATAACTATTATTGGCAACATTGTGGTTAAGTTAGTCATGGTGTTGCCATTATTTAACACTGCGAGTACCACTGCAATATTCTCCTCAGTGGCTTTCAATTCTGCCGACCCTATATGGAAAATGACCGTAGTCACAAAGACATAACTCTTCGGTATACTGGCTGTCAATTTGTTTCTTTCAATGCAAATCAAGTTATATTCCAAACATGAAGCTATAATAGTTTTAATTCGAATCATTTATGGACCCGACAACAGTTTTATTTATGGAGCCTTCGGATTAAAAAATATAATCATTTGTGGTTTTTTTAGCTATCGTAAATAACCTCATTTCTAGATTTGAATTCGATTATAATGTAGACCTTAATTTATGAGTTTGATGAGGAATTATTATTTATTAGATCGTTGCGTTTTTTAATTATAATTTAAAACAGAAAATGTAGTTCATCCTGCCTTAATTTGATGCTGAATTCTATAATTATGTTTTACATCGATTTAGCAGTTGAGTCCTGGGTTCAAAATCTGAATAAGACAAGGTAGTATTGATGGTTTTCCTTGTTGTCTCGGTTAATGGTTAGTTACATCGTCAGAATTGCTGGCAACCGGTGGATGCAATTGGCAAGTTGTCGTTCATTGTGGCGTTGTAAGGGGGAGGCCTTTGTTCAACAGTGGACGTCTTCCAGCTGATGATGATGATGAATGGTGAGGCTCGTACTCGTAGTACCTTTAAGTAGCAATCAGTTGGTACACTTCTGTCTACCCCTTTAAGGAATGTAGCCCTAATTTCTTGTTATTTTGTTACTAAACGATACCTACTAGTATATTCCGAAAAGCGTTTAAGTATCCACTAGAATTATAATTTTCAAATTATATGATGATACGTAATTATAGAAGCTCTACTTTCAGCTTATTATTCTTACTGACATCTATCAGTGTCATTGACCTCATGGCAAGGTCTAATAAAATCCCAATGAAAAAACCAAGATTGATGAATATCCAAGAAGGGTAAAGAATTGGTCCTAAAACAAGTTTATTAGCTGAAGAAAATACCTTTGAACACGTGCGATTTTGTAGTTACGCCTTCAAATAATTATAGTAGGCGCGAAAGTAACTGTAATCTATGTTCGTTTCTTTACGTGTTTACTGCAAAACTGCTAAACCGATTTGGATGAAATTTCGCTATGAAGATAGCTTAAATCTTGGGAGGCGACAGTTATCAGGATGATGCAATAGAAATAAACCTATTTAACAAAGTTGCGAGCGATTACTAGTATATCTATACCAATCGCGACAAACTTTCTTTATCAAATATCTTTTTAATGTACCAACAAAGATTAGAAGGATGAAGTTCTGGGTAGTTGCCAGCATTACTACAAACTAAAAAACGTTATTTTTCACCGTTAACACGTCCCTACATGATTACTGTGATAAAATATGAATAACTTAAAACGTTCGTTCTTAGTTTTAAGGGGATTCCCCTCAAGTTACTTAATACATAATAAATGATTTAAATGCCTTCGTGTGAAAGTGTTTCTGGGCTATTGTTTTCTGTGGTTTGTAGTCGTAAATAGATAATGTATTGACTGGTAAAAGAGCTTTGGAGATTTGACGAAGTTATTTTTACTTTTGGGTATGTTATGTAGCGTATGTTTTCGTTATGTTATATAACTTTAGACGTATTTTGATGGTTGTATAGTTGGTAGTTGAAGAATTGCAGAAGGACTTGTACTAAGTAAGATTAAAGCTCAAGGTGGAGGATTAGATCCACTAGGTTGTGGTATTCAAGTAAAAATATAGCGATAAAAACTAGGTATGCCTGCGATTTTTTTATGAATTCTGAAGAAGGGTTTACAATTAATATAATATGGTTACTGTAAACACAAACTACATAATTATGCCAAATTAACGATTTTAAAAGAATTTTAAATTTGATTTTTTGATAGAGATGGCATGACTAAAGGATGATGATGCCTGATGATGGGTAAGACATAATGTTCCGACTATATATGTATTTTTCACAAGCAGCGCCCCGCGGTGTAACCCGCTACATATGAAATTTTATCAAAATCGGTCTAGCCGTTTAGCGTGAAGAGGTAACAAGACGCACCTTAAAATAAGTACTTTCGCGAGAGTGGTAGAAAATGTCCGCTCCTCAAGCTATCAAATGCCTCTGCCAAATTTTTGTCTGACTAGACGAGGATTCTTCGACATTCGGGATTGCGACTTAAAATCTTTAGCGTGCAGCGCCTACGGCCTGTGATGGCACGCCTAATCTGTAGGATTACACGGTCTAAATAAATCAGCTGCTTATCGTCCCACGCAAATTGTCGTAAGTAAGATTAAACACGAAGGGAACATGATAACATTCTTTCTAACCTTTTGATAAAAAGGTTTGCTCAATATCGCCGTATTTGAGAATGTTAGTGATTGTTTTAGTTTTTATATTCTTTAATGTGCTTTAAACATTTTATTTTTATGGAGTTTCGTTTATGGAACTGAAGGGACTACACATAGTGAAACTAAGCATATATGTGTTACAATGAGCTTGCATAGCAAGACTTTTTCTGTTGCGGAAGCTAGACGCTGCTCTCCCGTAGATCTACGACTATTGATCTGCTTTACAGTTTAAACATACATCTGTGGTGCGCACTCATCTTTGCTAAGTGAAGGAATCGAACCCACAACCCTTAGCGCAGCAGTCCAATCGGTTAGCCACTGCGCCTAGGTCGTCAAATTTATTTTTCCTTGTTGCATAAAACTTTCTTATGAAATATGGAAAGGGTGCTAAAAGGTTACGGTAACTTTCTATTCTTTTAAAAAGTGTACCTAAGGTCAAACAGGCGGAGGCATGAGACAAAGGTCATGATAATGAAAAGAAACTCCCAGATATTGACTTTACGAGCTCTCCAACAAGAAAAAAGGTTGCAAACTCAAACAGCGCACTCAAGTGCCCAAAACATCAACATTTCATGCTAAATCAAACAATAAGAGCTATTCTTCAAAAAGTAGACACTTCAACCCTGCAAGTGATACCAGACTTCGTTTCGAAAGGCTAAGATCGAATCACCAGTCCAGACTCAATGGGCAGTTATAATAGAAGTTAGCACCAACTTTTTAATGAACAGTTTTTCAGTGAAAAACTGGACGGTATTCTTCCATTGTCCCATCGTCTTTAAGATTCTCTTTGTAGCTTTTTTATTGGGAATTGCGAAATGAAATTGCGATTCTTTTTTGTTGATTTAAATGGCGATAACTTTGTGGTAATTAATGGGTTGTTTGTAAAGTTGATGATTGATCATTAACTTGCTTATTACTTGGTATAGTATAAGTTAAAAAACATAAATATTCGATTGTTTTTAATACTATTCAATAGGCTGGCGAAATGTGGGTGTCGGTACTCTACAGTCACCTCTGCTTACCCCTTCGGGGAATACAGGCGTGATGTTATGTATGTATTCAAAAATATATCATACAATTTAGGTTTTTTTTCAAATTATTTAGTTCTAATTATAAAGTAAACAATAGCTAGGATATAACTATAATCTGTTTACTTTTTGTATTGGCAACATTAATTTATTCATGAAAAGTTAAATTCTATTTTCAATCCCATTCGATTTCCATAAATTTAAAGTTTCACTACAAAATCCATATTAAGCCAACAGTGTATTGCGTCTATTACAATTTCAAATCACTTTAATTCGCTAATAACAAAGTTTATAGACCATAAACATTCGCTCACCATTAAATTTATGAATGAATCTGTTTATACCAACAATGTACTGAATAGAGTAATCATGGCATCATGCGTCCAATAACATTGTACAGAGCTATTTCAAAGCTATCATAAAACATTTGCGGTTAACCAAACGATTTTCTCTAATTCCGTTTTAATTTCAATAAAAACACGCAGAGCGCCTTTTTTAACAAAATGGCCCCCACCTGTTACAACCAAATTATATGCTTCGTTCGAAACTCGAAACAGATAAAAAAATCTCTGGTTTGGGCATAGAGTGAGCTAATGGCCAGTCATATGATTCTGTTTTTAAATATCATTTTGTGGATTTTCGTGTGTGTTTTGTTTTGTATTTTTTTACTGTTTTGTTCTTCTAAAATATGCAATTGAATTTAGTTATTTTTTGAGTAATCATTCAAATGATTTTCCACACTTTGGTTTTCATTGGGTGTCAGTAGCAATTGCAATTAGTTCTGTGCAATTTTAATCACAACCAAACGGTTTATAAACATGCAAGCAAGAATAAAAACGAAACTGTTTTTACTGAATACAAAATAAATTAAACATCACGCCAATTAAAACTTATGAGGTAAGCTAGACAAAAACCGTTAAAAACAAAGTCCAAATTATCTGCAATATTTGATTACTCATTGCGTCAACTTACTTAAAAAACTAATTTAAAATGGCGTATTCTTCAGTAAATTGTTTGCAGTTTTTACATGTGGAAACGTGGGCAATGGTCCAATGTGTTTACATGTGAGCTTCGAAATTTGGTCTCTTGCCGGGTTAACGCCAGCATGCAGTATCTCCGGATGCTGTGTTTTTTGTCCCGGCTTTAAGTGCAACTCAAACATTGGGCGAATGTGTTTTCACAGCCACGGACTTTTTTTTACACCAATTTCGTTATTTGGACATAATTTTGCTGTCACATAGCTGCCCATATACCGTGTAAAGTGAGGTAATGATGGCAAATTTCGGTTGGGAACGCCAGCAAATATGGATTTAAAAATTATTTAGTCAATTAGCTGTTTACTTAGGTCAATTCAAGAATGCCTGGCGTCTTAAAAGAAGGATAAAATATTATCTTCAAAGTTCTACGAAGTGTAAAAGAAAAAAATATTATACCTAGTTGTCTTATCTTGGTTGCCTTTGTACAGTTAGTTTGTTACATAAACAAAGTAACAGTAAACCGTCCAAAGATTTTTACTACGTTATAAGAAGTTCTAATTTGATACAGATGACGTAAAATACCGATAAAAAACTGCGAAAACTTATCCCCAGTGAGCAAAACCGCGGTTGATGTGGACAAAAACGAATTAACGTTTTTGCTGAAGCCTTTAATGGTGGTAATCGTGTACCTTATTCATTTCGCCTCAATCGATGTTCTTTGTTGCGAAATTGAGGTTTTCCACGACCTTGTGACATTAAAAAAATGTTTAAGACTAAAGTAGATTACTTTCCCTTTGAAGTTTTAAGTGTCTGTTTCGCAACTTGAAGCTATTTGGATTTGTAATTAAAATTAGAAAACTTTTTTCCATGGTGTCTGTTTTAACTTTTCTTTTTAGCGAATGTTTTCCTTCCCGATTGTACAAGTAATTTGAAGCAAATTGATTTCAGTTTTATTTTAATCATTCTAATAAGCAACGATTGTTTGGATAAACTCAAGATTGAAATAAAAAAGTCCTACATCAGTCATTCAATATATTTGACGTATCATATTTAAGAGACAATGAAAGTTAATTTCTGTGTTAACATAATAGAACTGACCACAACAAAAACTCCTGACGCACGTAGATCCAAATCACGTCTCAATCAATACCGGGCACAAGCTATATACTTAATTATCGCTAGCCCCAAACTAAATACCGAGAGAATAACGGAAAATAATGTTAGTCACGTTTTTTATCTCATTAATGGCTGAGAGCTATTTATCTCTTCATGTCGTCTGTGTAGCCACCATTAATACGTGTCAAAACGGACTTCTCTACTGTCGTCGGCTCTCAAGGGACTTTTGTATTTCGTTTTGTCCACGAACGTTTCGATTTCGAAACACTGTGTATTGTCTTTTTGTTAGGGTCGCATCTCTAACGCTTTTGTGGGGATTTTGGGATTATGACGTTTTGTTTTCCGGGTTATAATGAATGTTTGTTGATAATTGTTTGGTAGTACTTATCGGTTTTGTTATTGTTGCAGGTATGTTCGTGGTTTTACTCAGCTGGGGATACGTAGTTCGGATTTGCATGTAAGTTTACTAGAATAATAGTATCACTTTATATATAAATACTTGTAGATATGTTAACGCTGTAATATTAGGTTTCAGATATTCTCGGAAATATTTCCGTGAATATCAAAAATAATAGTGTTCAAATAATTGTGCTTCTAAATATATCTTCATACATGAATTTACGTTACCAAAATTATCCATCATTATGTTTCCACCAAGCTAAATATTTCGACATGTAATCGTTGCGTGGGCGCATTTATAACAAGAGGCGTGAATAATAAAAGACATCTAAATATAATTTCTTACCAAACTGGTTTTAAACAGCCTAGGGGTAGTAATTAAAGCAATGAAGTCTTTATAAAGTACGTGGGTTCGGCGCTGTGCTGGGACCATAACGGTCAGTCTTATCTTTTTAAGATCTATCTTGTACCCACACTTAGAACCGGATTAAAATACATAAATTGTACCTGCGCTGCATAGATGTAGGTGCTTGCGCAGTTTTGCTGCGTATTTTAATGGTTTTAAACTTTTGAATTTTAATTTATATTATTTAAATTTAAATACAAATGGGGTTTGTTGAAGTGCTTTGACATTTGTGTACAGAGTAGTTTAGATTATAATAAAATAAATTCGGCTCAAATTATTATCAAATATTCTGCTTTTAATTTAATTTATTTATTTCACACTTTTTGCACATAAATAAAAATATTACGTACGAAGGCGGACTTAATTCTATAAGCATTTTCTACCAGTCGACTTTAGGGTGATGTAGAGACAAGAATTAGGTACTTGCACATGATTATTTATGCCATTTCTTGAACTTTTATGTCAAATTGTGTGAGTCCAGAATTGTATGTAAATTCATCATTACAAGACGCGGGAGGTCGAAAGAAAAATTGATAAAAACTCCATCACACGTAGGTATTATTTCTGAAACAATAGATAACTATAAAGCCTTAATTAAAACATCTAAAATTGTTATTTGTGATGAGTACATGCAAATCATAACATAGGTAGGCTCGCACACGATCGGTCGTGGCAACGAATTTAAAATAATGCCATCTACATACCCTGGAGATATGCGCGGAATATATTATGACAATCTATTCAGATGCCATGTTCGTCTATGCAAAAATGATAAGGTTAAGCTACGCTCGCCGCGGTCGGATTTCGGATGGGTGACCGTCCATTTTCATGCAAATCTCATCGTGCCTCAGACTGCAGTCGTCGGCAGTCATTCGTAGAAGATCTATAAACAGTTCAAATAGTCAGAAGCCCTAAAGTAGGGGTATCGTGTTACCCATTAACTCTAATTGGGTAGACGCTATTTTTGCAACAATTTTATTTCTAGAAAAATATTTTTTATTAATATAACATTTTCACGTCTATATTCGCCAAAGAGGTAGGTAGAGGTGTATAGTTACCCTCATTTCGCCAGTTATGCTTTAGGTCCCAATGTAACCGAGGGCGAGACAATTGCTATAAACCAGGCACAAATCTAGACTCCGAGCTGCTACTGATACTTACGTAAATAAAAATCCCAATAACTGCCCGACCCGGGACTCGAACCCAGGACCTCATGTTTAGCAGCCAAGCTTAGAGACTAACGAGGCAGTCAATATTTTAATTATATGTGTAGATATACTACTAAGTAAGAACCTACAGGGGGGTGGATAGAACCTGTGCTATCTACAATCTACGCTCTTGAATTTTTAACCGTGGTTTATCTTTATCTATGTGTGGGGTCATTCTGACCATCTGCTGCAATCTACGTAACGACCTAAGTAGGGTTAAGCAAGCGCTGCAAAAAACCCAACGAACAAAACCAAAAAACTACACTTGCATTTCCATGATAAAAGTTTCACCATATTTCCAGAAACACTGCATAATATCCTTATTCTAATAACATAATAAATATGGGCATGTACTTTAAAAAAACAAAAAAATCGATCACCATAACAAAATGTCTAGAAAACGTCGCATAAATCACGCTAACTTAAACACTCCGACCACTGCAAGCTAAGAAGTGAAGAGCGATAAAATATAGCGTCATTAAACACAGAAATCGTCTATCTATGCACAATGGGTCGTCAGGTGTCATCGCCACCCCCCACTGGATCTATCATACCGCTATCGAAGTGCTTCCAAAGGTGGTGAAAAAATTAAGTATGTGCTCATCCACTAGATGCGTGGTTCCGTACGGAATTAAAAAGGTTATTTTAGTGTAATGTTTCTTTTAAATCTTTTTTTATTAAAAAAATACTATTTCGAAGTCTGATGTGGTTTTTACCAGACTGCAATAGAAGAGTTGTTTCCTATGTTACGCAATACTATAGACGCACAAAAGGTAATTAGAATTCGAATAATTCCTATGTTTTACATGTATTTCTGGTGTTGTTTTACCTACGTATATAAAATTTACCATCATCTCATCAGGAGCAAAGTTTTTTGTCTGACTGTTTGTATTCCAATTTGGGTGCATTAAAAATATTTATGATATAGTGCATTTAAGATAGTCAAAAGAAAGGAAAATATTGACTGTCATCTTTTTGAAAGTTTATACGTGTCGTACATTTAAACATAGAGTAAAAATAGTCATATTTAGTAATGAAGCAACATTTATTTATTTATTTATTTATTTATTGGTATACCAACAGCAGTACATATTCAATTATATTTAGTAAAAACATGGAATGATAAAAGTTCTAATATGCACGCCCATTATAGGTACACACAGCTTTTACAATAATAACACTACTTTGTAAGTCTAACACTTTTTTAGTACAACTAACATAATCTTAACTAATTAATACATAAATTAAAACTAATACATATTATTATTTTAGTGTGGAACTATTGTTTGCTAGGCACTTTCGTTCCGTTCCCGGCCCTCCGTGATAATCTTTCTAAACTTGCTAAGGGAAACCCCATGTATGCTGATGTTTGATGATTTGCCGCAAAGACCGTTGTACTCTCTAAACATTCTAAGTAAGGGAGCGTTCAGACCCAAGTTTGTATGTTGCCGAGGAATGTGGAAAACTCTTGTAATAGATTGTCGAGGTGGTCTAGATGGTACTGCGTATAGGACCCTTTCAACGAGGTCACTGCATCTCACTATGTTGTTTATGATTTTGTATAAAAATACAAGATCACTTGTGCGACGGCGATCTCGCAGCGGCTTAATATTAAAGTAATGTAAGCGCTGTTCATAGGGATACCGGTGACTAATGTCTTGAGATATAAAAGCAAGATGTTTTGTGAATGCTCTCTGAATACTTTCAAGTTTCTGCGAATGGACTGCATAAAATGGATTCCAGGCTACGCTAGCATATTCCAGTTGACTACGAACTAAGGAGTTAAAAAGTATTTTTTTGGTTTTAGGTAGTTGAAAGCCGCGAGTGTTCCTCTTGACAAAACCCAACATCTGCGCTGATTTTTTAACCACATGATTAATATGTGGTTTAAAGCTAAGCACATTGTCGACTATGACACCAAGATCTCGCATCTCGGTCACTTGTGCTAGCGTGGTATTGCACAGTGTGTAATGAAATGGGATTGATAGCTTTTTTTTGGAAAATCGTATATGGAAACATTTTTTAGTGTTTAGGATCATATTGTTTGCTTTACACCAGTTTTCAATCCTATTAAGATCACTTTGAAGCCGTATACTATCCTCTGCCGTTGTGATTTTCAAGTATAATTTTAAATCGTCTGCGAATAGCAGGCATTGGCTATGCTTAACTTCTTTTACGATGTCGTTGACAAATATTAAAAACAGAACTGGTCCAAGATGAGAACCCTGTGGGACCCCAGAGCGTGCGTGAAATTCATGTGATCTAAAGCCATTGACAGCCACAAACTGCGACCGGTTCATAAGATACGATGCGAACCATCTTAGCAGCGTACCGTGGAAGCCGAACAGCTGGAGTTTTGTGACTAACAGATGATGACCCACTTTGTCAAACGCACTGCTGAAGTCAGTATATATAGCGTCAACTTCTTGTCGGTCGTCAAGTGCCTCTGATATATCAGATATGTATTTCACTAAGTTAGTCTCCGTGGATCGCCCCCTTCGGAAACCATGTTGGCCATCAATAAGTTTTGTATCCACAAATTTGGTAACGATTGGACAAACAAGACTTTCAAAAAGCTTTGAAAAACATGACAGTATAGAAATGGGCCTGTAGTTCTTAACATTACTTGAGTCTCCTTTTTTGTGTACTGGTACAATGCGAGCCATTTTCCATCTGTCAGGGAATACTGCTGTCGCTAGAGAGCAATTAAATAAAATGCTTAGTGGCATGGCAAGTTGTTTCCCACATGTTCTTATAAAAATAGGTGGTATTAAATCAGGCCCAGCGCCTTTGGTGGTATCTAGTTTTTTTATCTTAGCTAACACTTCTTTCTCGGTAAATTTGATGCAACTCAAAACTTCGGGTGATTCGGATATACCTGTTACTGAACCGCCACCAGAATCTGTGTAAACGGATGAGAATTGTGAAGCGAAAAGATAAGCTATATCAGTTCCATTTGTTGCGACTACATTGTCCATACACATTCTCGCTGGTACCGATGATTTTGAACCGTTACGCTTGTTTTTTATATAACTCCAGAATGCTCTAGGATCTTTGCTTATGTTTCTTTCAATGTTTTTCTTATATTCACTATAGGTTTTACTAATCGTTGAGTGACATCGACTTCGCAGCAAATCGTAACTCAGCTTATCACGTGGATTATTATATTTTTTTATTTTTCTCCTGTACTTTTCTTTTTCGGACAGTAGTTTTATAAGAGCATTTGTGAACCATGATGGATATTTTGAATTTTTAGAGCTATGTTTTGGCACGTGTTTATCTATTACTTGTTTTAGTTGCTCGTAAAATATCTCAACCAATATATTAACATCATTTGAGTGAGAAAATTTCTGATGCCAATCAATAGATTGTAAATCTGTTAATACACGCTCGTAGTCGCATTTGTAAAAGTTAGGGCGAATATGGCTCTTAGGACGCAAGCTCTTTACGCCTCCTTGTGGTACAGAAATTAAAAGGGGTGGATGTTTAGAGTCTACTTTAGAAAGATCGTCAGAGGTACGGGAAACAATGAGATTGTGCAAATTACTGATAACCAGGTCTAAAGTCCTGTTATCTATGTTACCGATACAATTATACTGGTAGAGATTATTAACTGTTAAAAAATCAATAAACATATTGCCAAGAGTATTATTAAAATTGTCTGGGACAGAGCAACAAAGACTATTCTGGGTTGACCATTTGATAAAGCCTAGATTAAAATCTCCAAGCAGTAGGATGTCTTCAGCATAATTAGTAATGTTACTGACATTTACTAAAAGTGTGGATAAAACCTCAGATTTTACCGGTGGGGGTAAATAGGTTACACATACAGCTAAATTTTTAACCGTATTTCCAATACTTAACTTAATTGTCACCCAGAGGTCCTCATTGCTGCTTTCCCAGTGATAGACTCTAGTTGAATCGAGTTCCCTTGAGACAGCCAAAAGAACACCTCCTCCATCTTTTTTACCGGTATTGCAACACATTCTATCACGACGATAGACTATGTATCTGGAGTCAAATAATTCGCTGTCCTGTATGCCCGCATTCAACCATGTCTCCGTAAAGGCTATAATTTTGTAGTCGTTCAGTAAAATATTTTGGTATAAGTCATTGGTTTTTGTTCGTAATCCTCTTACGTTTTGGTAAAATACATCGAAAACAGCAAATTAAAAGCGTAGAAACGTTATTTAAAACAATAATAATGACAGCTATGTATGTAAGAACTACTTATCAAATTTTTTATCATTTTTTAACATAGTTAGGCTATCTAAATTACGAATTAAAATTGCAGAATAAGTTACATCTTTACGAACAAACACCCGACCATTGCGTATCCACACAAACTTGTAACCTAACTCTTTCGCCAGTTTCCTTGTTGCAGCGTGAAGCTGCTTGTTGGCGGGACATAGATGTTCTGAGACGTATATCGGCTTGCAATCACCACCAATGCCTAGATGTTGTGAGTTTAGTTTATCTTGTGGATGTCCTTTGTTAAAGCGCACTACTGCTGCCAGTAAGCTGTCGCGGTGACGAGGCGTACGCAGCTTGACGACCAAAGAACGGGGTCGGTTGCTCTCCTGGTTTAGCTTAGCTACCCTCGTGGCGTTGAGGATATCACCATCTGCCAGTGGTTCTCCAACTGTTTTTGCCAGTTGTAATACTGTGGTGATTACGTTTTCCGCCTTGTGTTCTGGCACCCCATTAATTTCGACATTGGAGTCGCGAAGATTTTGTTCAACCAGAGACAGCCGAGCTTCGTGGTCCATAGATGACTTCAATAGGTTTTCATTTTCGGTTTGCAATTTTTTTATCATTGTATCTTTCTCCTCCAAGCGCGTTTTAAATGTCTCAAATTGTGAGTTATAAAATGACATCGAGTTCTTAAAATCCGATATTTGTTCAGACATATGTTGAAGCTGATCTGATAATAAAGACTTAATCTGGTTTTCGAGGAAACCGCTTAATTCTTGCTTAATTATATCTCTTAGTCTGTCCTCGAACTCTACACTATCTGTGAACATAGGGCTTATATTTGACTTTTTTCTTACGGTTACATTACAATCAATATCACTTGACGGTGTAGAGGTCGAAATATTGCCCGAGTTGTTGTTGATGCTCTTGCCTTTAGTTTCTCGTATCGGTGATACGCCTTTGGTTGTGTCTGCTAACTGATTACGACAATCTTGACATTGCCAATTGTTTTTTTCCGCTGCTTTCATAATTTTAAATTTCTTTTCCGTAACTTTAGCGCAGACCAAGTCGTATCGTAAGTTGCAAGTGGAACATAGCAAATATTCTTTTGGTTTAATTGAGTTTTTGCAAACAGAACAACTATTTTTACTTGCCATATTGTAGAGGTGTATCTATATGCAAGTTTAAGGCAGATTAAGATACAAAAAGAATCGCAGTTTCTAGGTTCTGAACTTCCGCCCCGTGACGCACAGTAAGTTGAGTCGACTGCGCAACCAACTGCGCTATTCGTACGACGATGAAGTTGGCGAATTACGCCAGCATATGATACTTTTTAAGTGTCAACATACGGTGCAATCGTTAAATTCTTTATTCAAATGTCCGCATTCCACAGATTTTTGCACACAATCCTTGAATTTTTGCACTTTGTTGCTGTCGTTTTACTTCGCAGTTTGCACTATTGTTTTGTGTTCTTATATATTGTTGTACACTGTTTAGGTAATATTTGAATGTTTTTAACACTTTTTGCTGTTAATGAAGTTTAAATTGATAAATTAATGGCACTTTTCGTTGATAATATTGTTTTCAGTTTTTCTATAAGATTATCACACTATTGTTTTGGATAACATTTGCACATAGTATTTGGACTTATATTTCTGCGTAGGTCACGGTTTCAGAGAGATAGGCACGGTTATTATAATTTTTATTTAATCAAAGTACTGAGCGTAAACAAAGTAGATGTTCGCTGTAGTAGCGCCATCTAGCGAGATATAGATAAATTGTAGGAACTTATTATGGACGTTTCTATTATATTACTATTCACATCATTTACCTTGAGTTTTGATTTGTGCTTGTTTTATTAAACTTACTAAAAAACTGTGATTAATATTTCCAGCGTGTTATATACTCGTATATTTAGTGGTAAAATATTTAAATACAAATGTATTCTTTATGTATTGTATGTTAATATTTTGCAAAGAGAATCCTTGAATAGGTTCACTGTATATAATTTCTGCACGTGTTAAATTATTTTACAGCTATTCTTATTTCTCTTTAGTTAAATTCCCTTACAAGTAACGCTAAATAAATAATTCATATAGAAAAGTGAAATAAAAAACAAATAATATTAACAATTTGAAACGCTAAATAAACAATGTGCCTAAGAAAAGTGAAATAATAAACGTAAATAATATTTACAATTCTATTTGAAGTTGTGAATTTTATTTTCACGTCTTTATCCCGTGAATAATGTTCGGTAGGAACGCTGCAAGGCATTATTCCCCTCCCTAAATCACCAATAAAAGGTATTAAGTGTAACAGAAAAGCCCCATAGCGCTAAGTCGAGACTTAAAGGTTCCTCCTTACATGAACCCTAAAAAACCCCTCCTGCGCTATTACAGATAAGGAGATGTAAATTACTCCGGGAGGGTGTTTAAACGAATTTATCGAAGCGTACCTCTTGAACAAAATTGATGTTCCAAGAGTATGATCGAAGATCAGAGTGCTAAGGTAAGACCAAGTGATTTACCTATCAACGGCTAGTCCAACAAAGATGCAATAAAGTTGGCTAAATTGCTTAATTTTTTTACATGGGGCGAAGTGTTGATAAAATGAGATTTAAGATTATATTCGGTAGTATTTGGTATATAATTTTGTCTCACTACCCCATTAGGATACCATAGATAAAATTGACATTGTTAGACTCACTTTTACTGTCAATAGAAAACGATTATATCCATCCTAGGTTAGAATTAATCATTGTGTTCTTTTTTATAAAAACATAACTTACTTTTGTTACGACAATTTTTTTTTCAACCATATCTTTCTATCATGTTGTTGTAATTACTTCTATTTTTGCTCAGCTACGGCGAGAGGTGATTAAGCGAATAAATAAATACTTATCATATAGAAAGAATAACCTTTGACATAACGAAGATATGTCTTAAGTCAATATACTACTTAATCATACAACAAAAACATGTATTCTCACTTACTAGACAAACGGTTGTACCTAAAACCTTCACGTATTAGGTCGAACTAAGCTAGATATACAAGCCCCACACTCCAATATATCAACAATAGTCTCTTTGTCCGTTTATCGATCGAACACAGTGGGACACATTTTGCCGGGGGTGGACAAAATGGCCATTTGTGGACGATGAGATAATTTTATATCTATACCATATTTATCGTAGATGCTCTTTGTGTTGCGACATTGAGTGGTACGTATAAAAGTACTCTACAAAAATTTTGACATTTGAATTGGTATACTTAATTGTGTACCAAATGTCAAAAATAATTGATGTAACAAACATGGAATGGTTTTTATTTTAAGACAATAGACTGTTTAAAATATAAAAGTACTATATTAGAGTTGAAAATTAACTGAATTTTAGTTGTGATGCGACCGACAAAACACAACTATTAAATGGTTTTTAATAAGTCTTTCATTTTCACAAATGGATGTCTTGTAAAAGTTTCAATATCAATCAAATCAGTTATTATGACTGCCTCGTTGGTCTAAGCGCGACTGCTGAGCACGAGGTCCTGGGTTCGAATCCCGGGTCGGGCAAAGTGTTACTGGGTTTTTCCATTAATTAATTCTCAGTAGCAGCACGGAGTCTGGATTTGTGCCCGGTTGATGGCAATAGGCTCGCCCCTTATTACATTGGGACCTAAAACATAACTGGCGAAATGTAGGTGTACTATATGTGCACCTCTGCCTACCCCTTCGGGGAATACAGGCGTGATGATATGTTTATGCAAATCAGTTATCCAATGCGTTGAAACTAATTCAAGGTTGAATAATAAGATCCATTATTTCTTCTACTATAATATCAACATGAAAGTGCCTCTCAAATAGATTTCGGAGCTCAGTTTACTGTTACCTATTTATCTCCTTTGATACGCATTTACATTTAATACCTATAATTGTAAATGAATACGATACATAGAGTTATTATGTACTGTAATTACTAATACCACACCAAATAGCACCAAATATATACCTACTAATTTGTATAAATTACATGCTCTCTAATTTGGCCCGAACGTCTCTGATATCATTGATTCAGGTTTCAATAATTCAATCGCACAGTGGTCCAAATCATTAGTTATGAGCAGACAAAATATTTTCGCGGTTGTGGCGTTGGAGGTCGGACTTGTTGGTGCAGACGCAGGTTGGTTACCTAAGCCACTCTAACTAAATTACTTTGGCTACTCCGTACCAAATTTATTTGGAAACTTCTACACGTTACACGGTGAATGATTAAACAAGTGAACAAGTTGCGTTAATAAAACTGCTTGTTCTGAATTGTTGGAGTTCGCTGAAGGAACTTTCTTAAGAATGTTCAGCTTAGTAGATAAAATAAACGTTACACGCAAACGTTTACCGTTAATGTACGTCGAGTTTTAATTATATTTGAAAAATGTCACTATCAAGAAAATTGCAGACGCCCGATAAAGTAACAAAGGCGAAGTTGCAGTGGTTCAGGATACCTGATTAACTTTCAAAGGAGCTGCAAAAGTAATTGCATTAAAAGCTTGGCTTAAGGCGAAAAAATCGGAGCTTAAGAAATATTTCGTTGAATAGTTTAGACAGTTTATTTTCTGCCAAAAATTCACACAAGTCAATAAACGACAAGTGGGACTGTGAACGTCTAAATATATGTCTCTGTGCTACCGGCGCACTGTGGGTGCAAACAGCCGATAGCGCGGACAAAAAGATTCCACCGCATTGTGGCCACGACACAATGGCACGCTGCGAGAAAGGAGAACTTGTAATTACTATTTTCCTACGGGCGCCTTTTCAGGAGGTTTATATTTCAGAAAAATGGAATATACGTGAGGCGCGCCACTCTTTGTTGGACCATCTCATATCTTCGGCATACATCACCGGCAGATGCACGAATGAGCTAAGTGAAAGCTAATCTTACCAGCGTGCTCCGCCGCATTTTTATATTCTATCTCCTTTGGAATTTTGGCAACAACATTAAATCCAAAAATTCAACAAAATGAAGCGAGCATCTAGAATACTTATGTGACATTTACTGCCTAATTAAGCATACATAACGATCTGCTTGACAAATAACTTTAATATGTTGTGAACTCATAACGTTTTGTTAAACAAATATTCTTTGATTTCCAGATATGTTAATCGTTATTTATTAACGGATCAAACTAGATTCATGCGATAAAGACATTAAATTATATAACCCCAGTTGGTAAGATCTTAAGCAATCGAAATCTTCGCCGAAGCCATATTATTATAGAAATTGCTAGGTATAAGCTATTAGCATCGAACATAATGGTCATTGGTCGGTGTAATCTCATAAAAGGATCTACCACAAATGTAGCCGGCGAGCCCCTCAATATTTACTAGAATAAAGTGTTCTTCAAAGAGCAAATGACAGGAATGAGCCGATGTTAGGAGCGAGTGAGAGGCAACTCAGGCTATTTACCTCGATGGCACATCTGTAATTACTGTATAGCGTATACGAGAGTTAAAATATCCCGTCGCTTTACTTGGAATTTTGTCCGCGCGGCCCCAGCGTAAGTGCCACTGGGCGCCGAGCGATTATCAACTGTATTCTCTTTAATGAACCGCGGCCGCGCTCAGTGCCGCTGTTAAGAAACTTTTCATAGTTACACTAACTAGTTTGAAGAGAAAATTAAATACAAAGCATTGAAACGAAACCTTTGAGATTTCCAACGACCTTTTGTTTCTATGAATGAGAGGTCAACAGACATAGTGTCGGCCTATGGGCCGCGAACAAAAAACGTCGGCCAGGCTACTTATTACCAATAAAATTTAGAGAGAACTCTTTAGTGGCATTTAAGTGTCAGTCAACTGGTGTTTAAGCCGTTTTGCGTTTGGAGGTGTGCGAGCGGGCTGAGGCGGACTGGTTTGAACCGAAGCCGGTTGGACAAAGTGTAGCGACTTAGTAAGTCGGTATGGATACTCCTTTGTGGGCGCATTCCGATAGATACGAGCCCGCCAGAGTGAAATGCGGATAATGAAGAGCGCTTATTGTGATTTGTGTGGCATCCGAGTTGGGAACTAGATATGCAGTAGGTCCTGTTTAGTATCATGAGATCGGCAGATTTATGCTCTCATACACGTCTTTAGCATCGCTGATGTGAATAAATATTGCTTTGAAGTCTTTAAATTGCAGTTTGTATCGCAAAAAACAAAGAGGACACGCTTATTTTGAAGAGAAAACATTGCGAAAGTAAATCGAGATGGTTTTTTTTGGTGTCGTTTTGAGATGGTAGTGTGGAATGAATCTCAAGTTATTTCGGCTTTAAAAAGCTCCGAACACGCGAGGTTACGGCCAAATTCGGCAGTTTTACGACCGTCAGATAGGGTTATTTATACCGGGAGGCTTATTTAATAACCTTATCTGAATCGGTGTGTCGTTAAATCCATTAATGCTTGTCTTACCGGTATATTTTGGATGTTTTAAAAGATATATACCGTGGATTTTGTTTTATATTTCTCTTAAAGTGCTTTAATGGTTTAATATACCCACGCTTTTGTATAGATTTGAAGTTCTCAACGTTATATTGATTACTTGTGATGAATATGAAAGAGTGGAGATGTGACGTTAAAGTGATGATTTAAACACAGAAAATATTGGTCGATAAAGTATCTAATCTCTAAATCGAACGTTATTTTGGATATTAATGCGATATGATGTAATACCGTTGTAGACGATTCCCCATACTCTAGTAATTGTCTAACTATAGTTATGGAAGATACACACGAGTGCAAAAGTGAGTTGGAAAAATCGTCGATCTTTAATTAGTCCTGTGACGTCGGGCCTTATTTTTTATTTTTTTAAATAAAAAAATCATCCCACTCTAAGACTTTCTACTGTACCGTGCTTGCGTTTCACAAACTTGAAATATCATATACACAAAAACCCAGACTCGGGACACACCTCTGTGGATCGCACATTTTTTTGTGTTGAAATCGAACCCGCAACCTTTACCGGAGCAGTCCAATCGCTTAACCACTGCGCCACGGCTATCGATTTTCCCAAATACGACAGTAATAAAACAGTTATCCTTAAGATATTATGGTCATAGTATGATGAACATTTTCTGACATCAATATCTACCACACAAAACAAAACGTTTCAAAATCTTGACTTACCTTGTTCTATTTCCTCCATAGATCTACGAATGCAAGCTCAACGCTCCACACATTAGTTACTCTGTCGGTACCCACATAACATCATAATATCATATCCTGTTATTCCAACTTCCTTGTGGCGTAATACAATTTACTGTAATCACATTAGCCAGTAATGACATCAACACACTGATCCATTTAGCTATACCTACTTGCTTTTGTTTTGTGAATTTGGCTTAGTTGTTTCAGCTTTTGGAATTGTTAGGCGTAGGTTAGGCTGCCTTGTTTCGTACCTTTGATTTGGTTGGTTAGGAATTTCTCCTGTATTGTGGGTGCATTTCACAAACATGAAATATCAACATACATAGAAGCCTAGACTCGGAACAAACATCTGCGAATTTTTGCCCCGTGCGGGAATCGTATCAGCAACCCTTAGCGCAGCAGTCCAATCTCTCAGCCGCTGCGCCAATCAGATCGTCTTAATCAATAGATTGAAAAGAAACAAGAAGGCCAGGATGCTATACAAAATTGTTAAATTAGCTTTTAAGTGTGTTAAGTAGAAATATAACAAAATTTTAACAAAAAAAAACCGACTTCAAAACAAGACTATTTCACAACAAATTAAAAAGCACTAAAAAGTAAAAAATCCGCAGAAATCGGAGAACAATCATAGAAAAATGTAGTAGAGAACGTGAAAAAAAACAGCATTATTAAGAATAACTGAAAAAGTACTGATCGGATATTAATCAAATTGCAATGGGACCAAACGGGAGGCACCAGCTTTCAAATAAATAAAAAATCATCAAAATCGGTTCACCCAAGCGAAAGTTATGAGGTAACAAACATAAAAAAAAAAAACAGTTGAATTGAGAACCTCCTCCTTTTTTTGAAGTCGGTTAAAAATATTGGTCATCTACCTCCGGCTTCTAAAATTACCTACGTTTAACTAAAGGACGCAAGGCCTGTATTTTTAGCTCCATCTATTTTTGTAAAACCATTACTGAATATAGGTGTTAGGAATACAATTTTGGGTCTCGTAACTGTAATTGAAACTTTATATAGAACGTCTAAAATAACTTTATAAGCGAACCTATTTTAAGAATCGGCAATAGCACTTAAGTGTAGTGTTTGTGCAATAACAGGTACTTTTTATAACCTAAGGAGATAACCACACAGAAACGACTAAGATTGATAAGGTACATATTCTATTCATAGTATTTCCTAGTCTGCCTCGTTGGTCTTGTGGTCGCTAAGCAGGACTGCTGAGCACGAGGTCCTGGGTTCGATTCCCGGGTCGGGCAAAGTGTTACTGGGTTTTTCCATTAGGTAATTCTCAGTAGCAGCACGGAGTCTGGATTTGTGCCCGGTTGATGGCAATAGGCTCGCCCCCTATTACATTGGGACCTATTAACATAACTGGCGAAATGTGGGTGTACTATATGTGCACCTCTGCCTACCCCTTCGGGGAATACAGGCGTGATGTTATGATGAGGATGAGTATTTCCTACTGTAATAAATACGAAACTAAGCCTGTTTGATTTCTCTTTAAATCTGAAACGATAATTATGTTTTGTATATTAATATAGTACCTTAATATAGGAACCCAAGCTTACTTGTGAAAATTGACAGTGTTCATCAATCGATTTAATTATACCTGTCACTGTAATTTGTAAGTCAAATAATAAAGATGTCAATAGACTTCATCATCATCTCTCAGCCCATCGCAGTCCATTGCTGGACATAGGCCACTCCCAATAGACTTAAGCAATGGTCAGATAAAGACACATTTCAGCGTCGTTTATAAGAGTGCTAATATCCCGGAAAAGACGCGTCAAAATTTCCCACGCAGACGGAATCGCGGGCGAAAGCTAGTCGTTTATATTTTACAATAATATCAGCCGGTAACTGTCCCATTTTAAGACAGGCCTCTTCTCAAATGTCGACAGGACGCTCATTGATCACTATGCCAGCGTGTGTGGGCGACTCCGGACCATTATATCCAGGTTTCCTTACATTGTTTTAACACTTAGTCATTGGTGGCTATTATTATCTACATTATAAATATAATTACACCTATAAACTGTAATGGCATAGATGAAAATAAGTTCTACTTTATAATGTCTCTCGCACGTTTGGAATTAGGTATAACTTGTTTCTTCTTCTTCGCATCGACATGAGCTAATTGTCACATGGAAATAGGTCCTGCCTTGGTGCAGAGATTGGTCAGTCAACAAGAATGGTAGCGAGGTTGACCGTCCAGGGTGCGCCGGACGAACTTATCCAAGTATCATCACTCGTGGAGGCTCTCTACTTGCACCCTTTAATGGGTAATGTAAACAAGTCTACTGTAGTTAATCGAGTCTCACACCGGGTTTGTAGCCAATACGAGTCGTTCCAAATGTATTCCAGCGAAAAAACAATTGCTCAAATATTGGGAATTAACTTTAAACTATATATAAAGAAGTAGGTATGTTTCTAAGTACGTATTTAAAATGTATATTTTTAACAAAAACATTATTGTGTCATCTCCAAAGTATTTCGAAAACAACATATCGTATGCTTGATCTCAAAAAGATTACATTACATTGCTATGCAACATAACCTCTGTGTTATCGTCAATCTATGAAAATATCCTTACAGCCTCCTTATCTGCTATCTAAAACGGCATTTATCTTCAAAAAGCAGGCCAAATCTTCAGAAATTGGTTGAATGACCCCCTTAACATACTGGTGAGTGGTGTTTTTTTCACCCACCGTTCAACCATGGCATCCCATTGGTGTTAAAACCCCGTACACGTTGCTACGCAGATCCCATTGTGTGATGTTTAAAATTCATGAGACGCGTTATTTTGGACATAAAATTATAATTTTGGTAGAATTGCGTGAATATGGTCGGTTCGGATTAGAGGCGGTATTTGAGCTTACAGTAGGTGTTTTTCGCCATGTATTATTATGGTTGTACTCACTAAAAGGGTAGCCAGAGATGTGTCACAATCTCATTTTGCGAGACAATAATTTCGGTCCTATCAATAGAGGATTAGCTTATAAATTGTAGAGCATTCATTGGACACAATTTCATTTTGTAGGGTGTTAGAACGACAACTTGAGAAATACATTATAGAGGTAACAAAATGGCCTCCGTGTGTTTTTTATACAGTATAAAATTAGTTAAACTTACATCATGAGGAGTAGGTAATACGACAAATACTTCCGAGCGTGCTCTATTTATTGATGTTACTTCCATATCTAGTTCTAGTTAAAGCCAAAACTGTTACTTAAATGTAACTTTTACCATAATCCTACCAAACAGTTTCCGTTTCTGCTTGATTCACGCCTAAACCGTTACCGTAAACTAAGGTTTACTTAAACCGCAAATATCTGTCAATTCAGGAAATATCTATTGTCAACTAACGATTTAGTTAACAGTCTAACAAGAGTACAATAAATTAACAAGTTCAGTTTTAACTGCGCTATTATAGTCAGACATTTTGTTTTAACATGGCGCCGTTAAAATTATGAGCGACATAAACTATAAATAATTTAGTTAATGTTGAATAATAGTCTGTGACAACCTCGTGTTAGTTTTATTGTTAGTATTAATTGTAATGCGCAGTCTACTGGGTTTGATTCCAGGTCGGGTTAAAGATGGGGAGATAAAGATCGTTTATTCAAATTAGGGTATTGGAAATAAAAATGGCTACTTTTGTCCACTACTGTCTCTGTGTTTTAAGATGGAGGTATATTTTGATGATGTAGTATCTATATAACATATGCCAACTGTAAAATAAATCTTACGACTGCCTCGTTGGTCTAGTGGTTGCTAAGCGCGACTGCTGAGCACGAGGTCCTGGGTTCGAATCCCGGGTCGGGCAAAGTGTTACTGGGTTTTTCCATTAGGTAATTCTTAGTAGCAGCACGGAGTCTGGATTTGTGCCCGGTTGATGGCAATAGGCTCGCCCCCTATTACATTGGGACCTAAAACATAACTGGCGAAATGTGGGTGTATTATATGTGCACCTCTGCCTACCCCTTCGGGGAATACAGGCGTGATGTTATGTTATGTTATGTTAAAATAAATCTTATTAATACACATTATAAGATTTTGTAAGGTAAACATTTCAAAAGTTTTGACTTTTCTCGTTGGAATAATTAATTATTGATATAAATACAACAATAAGTAGTATTGTATGTAACTACATAGTCACAAAACAATACTTGAAATAACAATGTGAAAATTAAAAAAATATTATTAGTCAATCAGTTGGTTAGAGCAGCGCCACAGTACGGCGAAGGTCGTGGGCTCAAATCCCGCTCGAGTCCATCATTTTTCAAATTTCCTTTATCAATTTTGATTCATGCTTAGCATGGGCAACATGCAAAAATGTTACCAGAAATCATATATTATTAGTCAGTTTAATTATAAATTATAGGAGTAGAGAACCGCCTATTAATCATTACGGTTTGTTTAATTAATTGAAGCATTATCAGGACTAAAGTTCTAAAACTAACTAAGAACAATATATAATATAATAGATTTTTTCTCTTAAGAGGAAGGAACTTTGCATTATATTTCATAGTTACTGATTCGCGTTAGTTTGATTACGAACCTCGCCATACCCTGGTAATATTGCAATGTTTATTATCCATTGTTGCTTTTGACTGTAAGTAGGTATAGGCGAGAGTTTCAAACGAGCATTGCACGTCGTGTTTTACGATATAGTATAGAGATGTGGAATTGTATACAGTTCATACGTACTATTCTATTGAATATTGTTTTGTTCAGGGAATATTGGAATCAATACGCAAAATTGTTTTTATTCCTGTTTTTTATATGAATTTAAGTAATACAAATACTTCAAATAAGGGTTGATACCGTAAGCGTAAGGTATTGGGTTCAGTTCTCAATTCTCATGTCCAAATATACGTTTTCAAACAGTATCTTGTTAAATACGCTTCTGCCATTTTTTACAGAGATTTGTTCAAGTGGGTGTACTAAAATGTGTACCTCTGCCTACCTCTTCGGGGATAAAGGCGTGTTAAGTTATGTATTTGTTCAAATTTATTCATGTTTGTTATAATCTACATGTGTGACAGACGAAACAGAATAAAATGTACATAGTCTTCAAAAAAACATCAGGATAATTACAATACCTAAATTAACTACCGGCAATTCACTAAATAGTACTTCTAGTTTAACCATATAAACTGCTCCTAAAAAACTGTGAGAATGAAGACCACTAGTTATCTGTTCCCACGTATCTTAACTAAAACTGACAAGCGTCTAGTAACACACACACACACACAGTCACACAAACAAACACACATTGTTCCAACAACTGTATTTTATTACTCCTTCCTTTTATTGAACACGCCATAATACAAATCGACATGGGTATTAAAATTGTAAGAAACAATCGCAGTCACATACACCCGTCCCTCTCACACGCACGCAATAAAAAGAGATTGCAATACTTTATTGCCCAGTGATCGCAAGACAAGATCGGTGCAGCCAAAAACATTTATTACACACCATCAATTTTTAAAAAACCCGTGTAACATGACACCAGACTTACAAATGAATGTGTGAGACAACTAAAATGCGTGTTTGACCGCACAGTGGGCCAAATATCGATGTAACGTGGTCAGAAAAGTTTCGACCGCCAATCACTGATTTATTCATTCGTTATAGATCTTTATGTTTCAAATAAAACGATCGTTAAATAAATTACGAGGTTTTAATTGAGAATCAAATTTTTATATTAAAAAGTGCAAAATAGTCGCGGTGGCTGGTCGTGAACCTCGTTTTTTACTTTTCCTTGGCTGTTAACGCGAAGAATTTAATGAGAAACTGTAATAAACTGATATTATAATAGTTCTTTATAGTAATAATGGAGGCGAGTTAAAAATAAAATGGTTGTAAGAGGGTTAAGTGTGCTTCCACGCTGGTGAAACATAATAATAATTGAGCAATTCTCGAAGTCGTTTTATGTTTAGGCTGTTAAGGTATTTAACCTAGATTTTTAGCAAATAACTGTAATGTTAAATAGATCCTACAATCTCCCTGTTTTCCTTTATTAACTGACTGTAATAATTTAAAACCCTCCTAAACCCTATTGCGAAATTTGTTATACTATACAAATTCCCACAAATGCTTTCACATCCTTACAATTCGAAGCTGCTACACTGAAGCCGCAAGTTGGTCAGTCATAAAATTTGAGCATAAAACCGTAATGGCGCAATTACAGGGTTAATTAGCGAAGCTGAGGCGTTTGTCAGGCCAAGTTTTACGATATACGTGACAGAATTCGATCGGCAACAACGCTGTCCGAACAAGCTGGTCACGTGGTGTATTTATTTTTGGGGCGAGGGCACGGAATTAATTACGAATAGGATCAGGCTAGTATATGTTTCCGGAAAACTGATAAAAATTGTTTATTGTAACTGATAGCGGTTTATGTCGATGGACCTTTGAGATTTTGTAGGTTTATAAGCTAGTGTAGTAGGGCAGACAAAAATGAAATTTAAATAAAAAAAAAAAACATTTTTTTCACCAAAAAAAACTAACTACAATCAAAACGTTTACATTTATAAAGTTTAGTTTGGATTGCCTTAATCTTTACTCAGACATGTCTTAGTCTTATCTAAAACTTGTTAATCATTCAGACATAACGGCTTAAATACACATAGTATTTACAACGAAACATTTAAAGTAATCATTTAGCATTGTCAAACTTTCGCAAACTTTGCATACACACACTCAAACTTCAATCACATTGAATTACAAGTTACGAAGACATTGTTCCCCACAAATTACTCAAAATATAGTGTTTCTACAGTAGCTAGTTAATAATTCCTTAAAAACAAGAGCGTAAGACTTTTAATTAACTTGAGTAGCTTGGGAAAGGATGTGCGAAGTGTCATTTCATGGCGTTATGAGGGAGACGTGCGCTCATATGAAGGACTAGACTACGCCCTTTTTCTGTTTTACTCTTTAAAATGAGTTTTTAAATGTGTTTAGTTGAATTAAACGATGTAACTTTTGTTACAACCATTTTAGCGACGATTTTTACTCGTATTGTGGTTTGCAAAGTGGGTAATCAAGGTATAATTGTAGTCAAACAATTTCGTGCTTTTGTTTTCGATACAGAAATAAAATTTTCTTGTTTTTTTTCCGACAACTTTACTCGGTTGTTTTTAACTTGCGTTTTATCAAGCCTTTTAATAATGCATTGTAATTATGCATGCTATTGTAGGGTACGTACACCAAACGCCCACTATTACTGTTCTCTTTTCATTTTCTACTTAACTTCGTAACGTATTATGATTTTATATTGAGTTTGTCGTGACAAAGTAACTTGATATCCGTGGATTTTAGTGGGAAAATTATACGTTTACAGACTTTGAACTTTGAGAGTTTTCAAATTGCAGTATGATCAAAAAGCTGAAGTTGACAACGATATCCTTTTTATGCACAAATAATTTGTAGCATCATCAGCAGCTTTTAAGTGACCCACGGCAGGGCCTCCTCCCCTAAACGCCTGCTTCCTGTTTTGGGCCATGCATCCAGGTCTTTCCCTGTACAGCAACAAGATCATCAGGCCACCTCGCTGGAGGTCTGCCAAGGGCTCTACAGATGCTGGGCCACGACTCTATTGGCCTTGGCCATGGCCTTGTTGTGTACGTTATGGCCTCCACCTGCCATCACCAAATCTGTAGAATAGCAGATTATATTGTTAGCTTTCTTGGTTCTTCTTCTTGAATCTACTAATGTTCAGACTTGTAAAGAATCTTAACACCCAAGTTGGCGCAGATAATTTACACAACTGCACGTTTTCTGACAAAAAACTAGCTAAACTCAAACAAAAAAAAACAACTCCTTTATAAAAATAAGTATTACAAACCCGTAAACAAACTAGCGGTCGCACGGAGCGCACATCGATTTGCCACGGCGATAAAACTTAGCACAATTTGCTGCAATCGATTCGCTTCGCTTCGCTTAGTAACGGTGGAACACTGGACTTCTCATGACGTCATGGTTAGAAGTCGACCATGGTCAATATTAGATTGGGATTTTTAATCGGTATCTTAATTGTAAATATACTATCACAATGGCTATTAAAATAGAGATTCTGTGATGATGTACACAGCTGGTAGCTTAGTCCCTACTAATATTATAAACGCGAAAGTTTGTAAGTATGGATGGACGTTTGTTACTCTTTCACGTAAAAACTACTGAATGGATTTCATTGAAATTTCATATGGAGATAGCTGACACCCTGGATTAACACATAGGCTACTTTTTACCCCGAAAAAATGTAGCGGGTAACACCGCGGGGCGCAGCTAGTATATCATTTTTTCAGAATAGCGGCCCTGGAGATTTGAAAACTCCTTACTTATGGAGGTTACCGTAATATTCATATTTATGCGAGCTTCAAATTAAATTTAACATAATTATGGTATTCGCAATTAGCAAGATTAAGTTTATTTTCTTTTCGTCAACACTTATTTTCCCTATTAAGAAAACAAATTGTTTCCCTAAGACATCTTGTACACAAAAACAATAAACTCCGGTTTTTATTTAGAATTGCAAAAGTTTTTTCATCAAATTATACGGACGTGAGCATTGAGAAGCTTACTCTAAGTTATCATCAAGATTCGGATCTCAATGTCGTTTTTAATTCAATTTTTAATTAACTTCTTAATTTACGTTGTAAGATAAATTCGCTATTATACATCTTACAAACGTTTTCTTGTGAGACAAAGAAGATGATGCATTGTATTTCATTATTAAGTTGTAATTATACCTTTTATGAATAAACATATAATTTCGGTACAAATTGCTGAATTAGCATTTAAGACACGTCTTTCGACCTAACGTAAATTAGTTTTGTATCCTAATTATCCTTATTTAAATGCCAATTTAATAAGCCATACAAGTTGTTCGTTAAAAAAATTAATACAAAACACGTAATGCCTCATGTATTCTCTCATGCCTACAGCATTATATAGGTGATAGATTATGTGTGGTGCTAAAATAGTAACATTAACAAACACTTATTATGTTAATAGGTTATGAGTTAAAACTTAATTTGTTTAGGTAAATTCCTATTAATAGCTTTTCGCCAGTTTACAGGCTCAGGCTTCCAAAATTGGACCATCTCTCGAAATGTGCCATCAGGAGTCACATCCAAACATGGGTTGTCGACGCACCATCGTATTAATTACTCGTATCTCGGAGGCCGTGTACAGCCAATTGGAGCCAATTAGACGTACAGGAGGACCGTTTGAGGAGTACAGGCGCTAGCTGGAGTTATGGACAGATGAAGAGCATCTCAATCCCGCCGGGTTATCACGGACCGATTTAATATGGAGGTGTTGAGATTAAGTGGAGATTGAGACGAGTAGGGGTTAATATTTAGAGCGTTTGCTATTTCGCTTTATTGGGTTGTCAATGCACTCGTGTTACTGGAATGCCACTGGTATGCATCGTCGTATATTCACAGCAATGCACTTAAATGTACTCTCTCGATATTGAATTAATTTACTTAGTTTCAGCTGAACTATGCTGTTTTTGCGCATGTCATGCCCGTACCGAGTAAAAGCAGACCCGGATTTCATAGGATTCAATGGCTTTTCCATACCTTTGATCTGAAGCCCAGCTAGGTAACCTGATTTCAGCAAAATGTTTTACCGTGATATCCTTTGTTGGCAAATGGGTTTCCGGAAAACTGACAAACTCGCCTGCAAAGCCCATCATTTCCAAGCGTATACTGATAATTGGATGAACTTTGTCAAATAACCGACATGTGTTGACTATAGTGAAAAAACTCGTGCAATATTTTACAACAATTGAATTCAACTCGAAACTTCCCACGAGATTTATCACAGATACGAGTAGCTACTCCCGTGCCAAAGTTACGATGACAAGCTGCTAACATGTTCAGACGGGGTCGTCCTGTGACATTAGTTTATAGCGCAGGTGGAACAATGCTGCGATTTATAATGTCCAACCGCACAGTGCGCTGTACGTAGACAAAAAATTGTCTAGCGGTGATTTAGATCAGTTACGATTGAGAGAATTAGATTGTTGAACCTGTAATAAAGCACGCAGTTTTCTTTTTTACTTGCGTTTGTTATTAGTGGTAAATAAACTAACAATTATATTTTTCTGTTTCCAATTAATTTACAGCTATTATGATTTTAATGAGTTCACAGAATATAATGAATAAATTATTTCTGTTAAAGATAACTGTTGTTGAATAGCAGGTTATTCACAAAAAGATTTTGCAGAAAATATTTATAACAATAATGGTCGTTATAATTATGGAAAAATGGCAGTCATTTACAATTATAAATAAAATCATATCTTCAAACAAGGAATGTTTAGGCTGGCAGCCTGATAAGAAGACGCTAATCAAATATCTAATTAACCTATAAGCCAGCTTTAAAAGGTCAATTCACATAATAACGTAAATAATGAATAACATTCCAGTTGAAATACTATTTCCACTATCGTTTCCAAACATTACACAAACATAGTAACAACTTAAATCACTTGTCTAACAATAGCCAATTACAAATTGATTCTAAACCCCTGGCTTCACAAAATAACGATTTAATTTATATTCAAAACTCCATCCGGAAACGTTTAGAGTTTTTGTTGGGGCAATTTTTCATTATAATTACTTGTAAAATATTTATAGACTATTGTGAACAGTTTTTATGGTGCTCCTGGGGCATAGTACTGGTTACAAGAAATAATTGTATAATTTATGTCTTGTAATTTTGTCCACGACCCGTCAAGATTTATACCACAGTGCAGTGAACGTATGATTTGTAACTGTGTGTTCGAAGGCTATTTAAGCTAACGGTTTGACGGAATCGTGTCGATACCGTGTTGTAGCAGTTAAATGATTTAATGCTTAATTGTTTAAAGCTAGAATTAATAGATTTCCTTTCGAAATATCTGAATTTATTCGGTCGTTTAGTTTAAATACATGTTTTATTAGAGAAAGGTGCTCGATGGGAATTGCTTTAGTTTTTATGAACTTCTTTTCTTGCTTTTTTATGATCTGTTTCATTATAATTTTTTGTGGTTTAATTTTTTATCTATGACGTTAAATGACAGTTTTTGTTGCTTATAGACGCTATTGTCTGTAGTTTCTTATTTCAATTATTAACTTGTTAAAGCTGTGTGCGTTATATAAGTGGAATAACCAGACTTACCCACCTACTTTACACAAGTTTTTTTTTTATCCATAAAAACAATTAAATTCTTACGTGAATCAAATCGGTCGAGTGATCGGGTCGACTTAAAGAACAATTAATCGCGTGTCCCGTCTTATGTTTCTGCTTGTATTCAGGTAACAATATCGCGATAACGGGTAAAGGGTAAGTTCCATTTGTACAAGTAAACGTCAAAGAATACTATTAGTATTGTAATAAATAAGCGTTTCCTGCTTCCTGTACGTTTCTGATACACGCGACTAATAACACGCTTTGTTATTATTAATTGTGCTCTTATTACGAATCGGTTTCAAATTCTAATCATGATTGGACAAGGTTTTTCTTACAATACATACAAAAAGCACGACTATTTATAGGTAAGGATGATTTTGATTTTTATTGCTACAAAGGATTGTTGAATTTAGGAAGATTAATAGATAAATAAATCCATCGGCCTCATTAACTAAATAAAAAATATTATTTAAAATTTTGATTAAGATTTTGTCCCCTGTGCAGTGGCTAATTTTCTAATGAAGTGTATATGATTCGTTTGCTCTTTTTCGCATTTTAGCGTTAACGGTAGTAAATGTGACAGATAAACGAAGCATAAATTTAGCTACTGTTCAATAATCAGCTAGTTACTTTGTTAGAAAATTGAGATTATAATTATAGTAGCAGATTGTTTATCAATTATACTAGCTGCGCCCCGCGGTGTTACCCGCTGCATTTTTTCGGGATAAAAAATAGCCTGTATTAATCCAGGGTGTCAGCTACCTCCATATGAAATTTCATTAAAATCCATTCAATAGTTTTTACGTGAAAGAGTAATACACATCCATCCATACTTACAAACTTTCACCTTTATTGTAATTTTATATTTTAAAAACTTAAATGTTTAGCTCTACACTTTACAACAATATTTATTTATTTATATTTCATATACACATTTGTATAAAGGCGGACTCAATGCCATTAGGCATTTTCTACCAGTCAACCTTAGGGTGATGCAGATTCGAAAAGTATTGTAATTGGAACAGCAGACAAAGCATTTACCTTAACTTCGAATGCAGCATGAACTATTTTATTAATTGCTCGTATGTTGGTAACCATATTAAGCTCCAAAAGTAGGTTATAGTAAATAATTTGTAGTTTGTGGTTTGTAATTATTAACACTGCAACCGGGTGTCGGTTACTATGAAGGTGGATACACACTGGGTACACGCGCCGTGATCTGTGACTGTTCGCGTTTTTTGTATCCTTATCACAATGATGTACATTGTGTACCAGTTGTTTAATTAAATTATGGTTAATTGGACTTCAAACGTAATATTAAGCTTGTACTTCCCGAAGAGGTAGACAGGGGTGTGTGGTACACATTTCGCCAGTTACGTCTTAGGTTCAAATGTAATAGGGGTGCCTTAAACCGGGCACAAATTCAGACTGCTGGTACTAGTAATTCATCATCAGCCGGAAGACGTCCACTGTTGAACAAAGGCCTCCCTAGAACGCCACAATGAACGACAACTTGCCTTTGTATTACCTAATGGAAAAACACAGTAACATTTTGCCCGAGCCAGGAATCGAACCCAGGACCTAAGTCTCACTCAGCGACAACTAGACCAGCAGTCACCGCCAGACCAACGAGGCAGTCTTCTCTACATAGTATTTTGTGTCGCTTTACTTTTCAGTTTAAAAACTAATGCATGTACATAACTCAACTTTTCATTTAATATTTTCTTATCTGTGTGCCTTAACATGGCTAATTTTATTAATAAACAGGCTAATTAACAGGCCGGAAGTTATATTATGTACGAAGCATATTTTAAAAGAAGGGTGGGTAATAACGTCGCCTTCGATAGGGTCGAAATTATTATGAACATTTTCTGCTTATTAACTTTTGAGTAAAGTAAATGATGGTACAGATACTAATTATTATTATAGACTAGCTGCGCCCCGCGGTATTACCCGCTACATTTTTTAGGATAAAAAGTAGCCTATGTGTTTATCCAGGGTATCAGCTACCTCAATATGAAATTTCATCAAAATCCATTCAGTAGTTTTTACGTGAAAGAGTAACAAACATCCATCCATGCATACAAACTTTTGTGTTTATAATATTAGTAGGGATAGATAGATTTCTCTGTATTGTACACCAAATATAAAGTACAATTATTGCTAGTAGTTGTTTTAGAGTTTAACAGTAACATAACTTTTTTTGGATTCACAATTGAAGCCCTATTGGCATTTTAAAAGGCTACTCGAATAAATTTTATAGTATGTATGTATAGTAGAACGGTCTCGTCTGATGAAGTCCACGCTCCGTCCTGCTCCTGCCCAAATCCAGAACCCCGAAACCTTTCAACTCGAACTGCGTAATCGTTTCCAGTGCCTAGCCGAATGCGAAACAGCGGACGAGATAAACAACGGGTTTGTGGAAGCTGTCCAAGCAGTGGGGTCCCAGTTCTTTAAGACCCCACGCCGAAGATAACCTCAAAAGCTCTCCAATAAAACCATTAGACTAATGGAAGCCCGGAATGAGATGAGATTGCAATCTTCAGCTGATATGTCGGAATACGGCCATCTCAATAGGCGGATTTCAAACTCCACGCGACACGATCTGCGCTCCTTTAATACTAACCGTATAAAGGACGCAATAGAGCGGAACCAAGGCTTCAAAGTGTTCGCGAGGAATTCCTCTATTGGGAAAAGCCAAATGACGAAGCTGAAGATCGACGATGGCAGTATCATCTCATCAAAACCGGAGATATTGAGAGAGCTGGAGAGGTTTTACGGACAGTTGTACACTTCGACACGGAAACCCGTTGTCGGTTTGGCTCAGGACTCTAGGGCTAAACTGACCCGACACTACACCGAGGACATCCCAGACATCAGCCTGTACGAGATTAGAGTGGCTCTGAAACAGCTTAAAAACAACAAGGCGCCGGGTGATGACGGAATTACAACAGAGCTTCTGAGAGCGGGTGGAAAACCGGTACTTTTAGTCCTCCAGAAGCTATTCAATTCCGTCATACTCGAGGGTACTACGCCAGAAGCATGGCACAGGAGTGTGGTGGTGCTCTTCTTCAAAAAAGGTGACAACACCTTATTGAAGAATTATAGACCCATCTCGCTCCTGAGCCATGTGTATAAGCTGTTTTCGAGAGTCATTACGAACCGTCTCGAACGCAGGCTTGATGACTTCCAGCCTCCCGAACAAGCCGGCTTCCGAAAAGGCTTTAGCACCATAGACCACATCCATACGCTCCGCCAGATTATACAGAAGACCGAGGAGTATAATCGGCCACTGTGTCTAGCGTTTGTGGACTATGAAAAAGCCTTCGATTCTATCGAAACCTGGGCTGTATTGCAGTCCCTCCAGCGATGTCATATCGACTATAGGTATATCCAGGTGTTGAAGTGTTTGTATAGTAACGCCACCATGTCAATTCGGCTACAGGACGAGAGTACGAAACCAATCCAACTGCAGCGTGGTGTGAGACAGGGAGACGTTATCTCTCCGAAACTGTTCACAAATGCGTTGGAGGACGTTTTCAAGCTCTTGGACTGGAACGAGTTCGGCATCAACATCAATGGCGAATACATCACTCACCTTCGTTTTGCCGATGATATAGTTATCATGGCGGAGTCGCTGGAGGAGCTCAATACTATGCTCAGCGACCTCAGTATCGTCTCCCAACAGGTGGGTCTTAAAATGAACATGGACAAGACAAAGATCATGTCCAATGTCCATGTCGCACCTGTACCGGTTGTCGTTGGGAACGATACCCTCGAAGTTGTCGACCACTACGTCTACTTAGGACAAATTGTTCAGTTAGGCCGGTCCAACTTCGACAAAGAGGTCGCCCGAAGAATCCAACTCGGATGGGCAGCGTTCGGGAAACTACGCGACATCTTCTCGTCCAAAATTCCGCAGTGTCTGAAGACGCAGGTCTATGACCAGTGTGTGTTGCCAGTGATTACGTATGGCTCAGAGACGTGGTCGCTAACGGTTGGCCTTTTGGAGAGGCTCAGAGTCACTCAACGAGCTATGGAGAGAGCTATGCTCGGGGTTTCTTTGCGCGACAGGATCCGGAATACGGAAATTCGCCAAAGAACTAGAGTTACCGACATAGCTCGAAGAATATGCAAGTTGAAGTGGCAATGGGCAGGCCATATCGCTCGAAGAACCGATAACCGCTGGGGAAGAAAGGTTCTCGAGTGGCGACCACGAACCGGAAGACGCAGCGTTGGCAGGCCTCCCGCCAGATGGACCGACGATATCGTCAGAATTGCGGGCAACCGGTGGATGGAATTGGCAAGCTGTCGTTCTTTATGGCGTTCTAAGGGGGAGGCCTTTGTTCAGCAGTGGACGTCTTCCGGCTGATGATGATGATGATGTATAGTATATTAGTAGTACTAGATACCTAACTTGTCCCAGACTTATAGGGTTATCTGATTGTATCAGATGTTTACATTATCTTTAGACACAAATCTTGTATCTGACTAACTCAGATTCATTCAAAATACAGATATCTCAACGATATTATCATTTTTCTTAAAGTGCATTGACCCGCGCACATGTCTTATGTTTACGATATTGAAGTGATAGTAAGAAACTGGGTGTGATTTGCACGTCATGTATCATGATAACGATGATGATGCAGGCTGCTTACAATGAACCAAAAGTAAAGGTAGAGAGGCCTTTGTTCAACAGTGGACGTCTACGGCTGATGATGAACATGTTGATACAGTATGATTAAAAAATGAAAAACATTTTTATCTTCAGTCTAACACATAAATAGAAACATTAGCCAAAAAGTCTAATAATAGTGTTTGCCTATACTCCGCAGCGGAGATATTTTCATCTGTTGACACCATCAGTGAAAATAAATATTCATGCTGTTTGGTGTAGTTTTGCAATGATATCATGTGATGTTCAGACTAGAATATTATTTGACATCATCATTGTTTTCAGACTTTGTTTGGAATTAGCTAGCGAATGACTGAAAAATTAAAATGTATACCTACTTAATTAAACAGATGGACCGACGATATTGTAAGAATTGCGGGCTACCGGTAGATGCAATTGGCAATCTGTCGTATATTGTGGCGTTCTTAGGGGGAGGCCTTTGTTCAACAGTGGACGTCTTCTGGCTGATGATGATATTATATTAAAAAGAAAACAAGCACGTTTTTCTACAATATCTATTAGTTATTTAGACTATTTAGTTTCTACAGCCGCGTTACCATGAAAACTTAAAGCAGGATAGTTTACGTCGTGTAAGCAAGACGGCGCATTTCACTAGACATAGCGGCATCTCGCTTCCACATCGTAAACTGTCCTGCTTTAAGAGTTCATAATAAGGGGGTTGGTTTTTATATTGACCTGGTTTTAATAATCTTAGTTTATTTATGTATGGTTAATTCCCTTTTCGATGGGCTACATCATGCCTTAAAGGGGCCAGTATAGCTAGAAATATTACCTATATCGTGATGACCGAATTTACCACATTGGCTCCGATATTGCAGTATAGTGGTATCAAGATTTCCGAACGCATTGAGACCCATCGGACCGATCTATCACCGTCAGTAGGATAAGAAGACAGTGTCTTGTGTTGATAATACTTGTGACCTAAATGTCATCATCATCCAACCATAAATTACGGTTACATAACATCACACCTGTATTCCCCGAAGGGGTAGGCAGAGGTGCACATATAGTACACTCACATTTCGCCAGTTATGTTTTAGGTACCTAGCCTATTGCCATCAACCGGGCACAAAGCCAGACTCCGTGATGCCACTGAGTATTGCCTAATATGCCTCGTTTGTCTAGTGATCGCTTTACGCGACTGCTGATTATGAGGTCCTGTGTTCGAATCTCGGGTCGGGCAAGTGTTACTGGGTTTTTACGTTCAGTAATCGGTAATTTTAGGTTCAGTACGGAGTCTGGTTTTGTGCCTGGCAATAGACTCGACCCTATTACACGGCTAACATGTTATGTAATTTATTTTCGCAGTTCCAAATTGAATATTTACATCTAAAGTAAAAGTTAAAAATATACTCAAATAGCTTTCATTTTACTTTACTTTTCACATACATATTCTATAAAAGCACTCTGTTAACTAGAATATTTATTTATAAGATACTTTGTAAAGCAAAAGTAATTTCATAATATGCTTATAACAATGTGCATTCAGCGTAAAGTGCGTGCAACGTTGGGCGACATCAAAGTGAACGAACGAACGAATGGGCGAGCTGTGAACGAGTGACCGGGTGAATGATTCCGCACGCTCCGTTGGAAGTGACCGGTATACGTGCGGTCATTCAAACTTACGTAGTTTAAACATTCGATTAGTCGTTACTCATTCCTGGGTGTATCTCGGATAGATAAACCGAATGAATAATACAATATCCTTGTGAATGTAAGAATTTATGTAACTGCGAATAAAGCTCTTAATTAAATTTTACTGGTACTTTTATGTATTCTGTTTAACGGAGGGTACCTCTAATTGTGTCGGTATGATTTATATTTCTAACCTCTTTGAATGTTTTTAATTATTTTTATTTATGTTATTCGACTTCCTATTGAACCCAGATCTCAGACTAAAAATTGATTCATGAGCTGCTTATATGAGGTGTAATAGATGGACGCGATTGATACAATGATTTAGTTACAGCGATTTGCCCATTTACTGCTCGGATTATACAATATTGTATGCCCCTTAAAGTGCACCTATAAATAGGCAATAAGTTTCAATGCGCGGCAATGTTGTGTATTTCAACTTAAGAAAGCTTAAGTAAACTTGCATAATCTTGACGACCTGATTAGCGCAGTGGCTAAGCGATTGGACTGCTGCGCTGAGGGTTGCGGGTTTGATTCCCGCACGGGGCAAAACTTTGTGCGAACCACAGATGTTTGTCTCGAGTCTGGGTGTTTGTGTATGTGATATTTCATTTTGTGGAACGCACCCACGACACAGAAGAAATTCCTAGTGTGGGGCGACGTTTTTTAAAAACAAAAAAAAAATCTAAACGGCAATAATAACTAAAAGGTTATCAAAATTATAATTAAAAAGGCACGTGCTGGTAATAAATTCACACGAATCTAAACACACCTGTTCAACAATATCACGAAGAACAAAACCTCCCTAAACAACCACTACAAATTAAATTCCCGACGAAAAATCGCTTAACTAATGCTAATTTATAAATAAACCATGTAACAGGTCACTGTCCACGGGCCAAGTATTCCGTGAACGAATGAGTGAGTGAACGAATGAACGGCTGATTTATTTGTACGAGCCGTTCCCGGTGGAATGAGAGCCAATTGAGGGAAGAACAAAGCTACGATTGGCTACTTATTTGGAATGCTTAAATAGACGTGAATAGGTACATGGAATAGTGTTCAACATTTTTTGTTGATTTATTGTGTTTTAGAGTTTCGCTTTTGAATAGCTTGGAACTTGGTTATAATTCACATTAGAAAGACGAATTTTTGTAAGTGTGTTTTTGTTACTTTTTCATGCTCAAACGGCTGGACCGATTTTGATAAAATTTGGAAGGAGATAGCTGACACCCTTGATTAACACATAGGCTACTTTTTATCCAGCGAGGTGCAGCTAGTATTAAATAAACGGCGATGGCGATGAATATTAATTAGTATTTTGGTGTGGTTACAACACTATTCCGAGGCTACATCTAGACTAGACTGTTATCTATCTTAATTGAATTTCTTATGAACATAAACAATGTCTTGGTTGCATGCTTAATCAAATAAATAAGGAATATAAATGTGCGGTATTTAGAAATGACTATGAAAAAAAAATAGCTATATTGTCTGCTGTTTACATTCTTAATTCAAAGAAAACTTGATTTCAAATACTAACGGCAATCTAGAGAATTATCCAAATCACGTGTCTCAATGCCAATAAAAAGGGAATAAAAAAAACAAAATTGCCGTTTACTTGGAGACCACACGGCAAGAAATGATTACTGGTATTAGGCATAAAATAATTGCGGATATATTTTTTCATCATGCAAATCTATAACAAGCACCAAGAAATCGTTTACAGACCTCTGATTAAAATAACGGTGTCAATCCTGAACTCACTCGTGATTTTGTGATAAAAAAGTCGACCGCTCGCGTCTCTGTCCGTAGTAAGATTGTATAAGTACGGCGCACAAAAAAGGTATATTTACCCCTGGAACTCGCATCTCAATAGGTATTACACTCGAAATGTTCCTCACAAAAGAATCTTTTTCTCTCCCATGTTAAGTAGACGGAGTTTTTAGATATGTACGGTCGGCAGGTAAAATTTGTGATTACATGGAGGTTTATGTTTTTGTTTCGGTAATGTTTCTTACTTTTGTGATATTGATGTTTCTTTCTTGTTTGTTTCAGGTAAGTTGCTGAACCTTTTCTCTCACGAAACACTTGAGTTACAAATGTGGTATCATCTGTAAGTTATATGCCAATAATCATGAATACCTCAGAAAGCTTAGCTTTCATAGTTAAAGTTGTAGGTAACATATTGATGTTCTACTGTCCACCAAATGTCTGCTGTCGACCGTACACCCATTCGTCTCACCCAGGGCATGCTCGACGAACAAAGGTAGCAGAAACCAATTTGTTACGTGATAATATGCCCCCCACTCCTCTTCCAACCGATACCGAGACACCCCGGCCTACTCTTTGACAATAAAACGAACATTTATATGCCTTGTTTTGCTTAGATTTGGTTTTATTACGCATATTGTGTTCGTAGAGGAAGATATTGACACTTTTGGCTTAAATAAAGACGTTTGTTTATTTAATGACAGGCAGTGAACTGAATGTCGTATAAAACGCAGAAATACAGATGGGGTCTAATGTTTTATGAAACAATGTAACATCAGAGCTCTTAAATAAAAGGAAAAGGAATCACTCGATATTCCAAATTAATAAAAATGCGGTATCTTTATTGCTACATCTAAATTTGTAATATTAACTCACTTATATTTTCTTATGTATCCCTCTATCGTACAGTAAAGCATCACACATCCATTCTTAACAACACCATGTGACGTCATAAAGACATTCTGCATCGCGCAAGTAAAGTTTACACGCTCAAATAACAAGGGCTCGTGCCTGTGTAGAAAAGATTGACTAAAGAGGATATTAAGAGATTGCTCCACCTGGCACTCTACCAACCAATCATTGGTGGTTTTAGAACTCTCTGCTTTACAGGAATCCATCTCTTTTTAGTATAAAGTGTGTCGTTAGTAGTTACATAACCCAATATCAAAGTTTTTGACATAATAAAAACCAACAGCGAATACCTAAAAAGTGCTATTACACAAAAACATAATTATTTCTTTGTAAAATATTGCTTTGAGCTAATCAAGTACACTTCATCTTTCTTATCAAAAGTCAGTAAACTTTATTCGGTACTTATCTATGTTGGGATTAAAAAACGAACCTTCGACCAAGGTCATACAATCATAACATTTCGAATTAACATAATATTACTGCTATAAATTCCATTTCATCAACCCATCCTCAATACCACCGAAATGTTTTCCTACATCGAGGCAGCGTCAAAATTCAACACCTCCGTATTTCAATATAACGGTAAAATCCGCGTCTTACCCCCGATATTACCAATATACACTCACCCAATATTTGTCAAAGGCAAAATCACCTGTCTAAGACATATAAGGGAACGTTCTACGGCGGAGTCGAAAGGCACAAAGTCCACAAGTTAAGGTGTAATTTCAATGCTGCGATTATTAAAACTCCTTTCATATTATGCGTAAGCTTTGCATAATATACTTTGATTTTGGTCGCGATGCCACGAATCAAAGGAGGCTATTTGCATAGAATTGTGTAGCGATCTATCTGGAGATAGGACTTGAACCGTTTTGTTGAGCGATCGACCGAAATGGGACAAGCTTGTGGTGGGTAACAAGTAAGTCGTTTGCGAACAAAATACTCGTCAATGGAATTGTAAAAACCATTAATTCAAACAAAACAATTTGCTGAAAAAAAAAATGCCTACGCTAAAGAAAATTACACACTTCAAATTGAAATTGTTAAATATGAATAAAGCGTTTACGTTAAAAATGAGATTAATTAATGCGTCGAGGGTTCCGTCAATAAGTGTCCTTTCTGAATGGAATATATTTTTGAAATTTCTCGCCTCTGCAACCCCTATAATCTGTGGCCATTGATAATGTAGCCATAGAAGCGACAGTTCGCTATAATTTTTTGTACACATCCAAATTTGGTATACCCTACTAAAAAGCATTATGAAAAGTTTATCTAAGACATAATCACACGAATATTACAAAGGCGGAAGTTTGTATGTATTTGTATGTTTGTTACTTCTCCACGCTGAAACGGCTGGACTAATTGTGATAAAATTTGGTATGGCGCTCTGCATTAACAATTATTATCCCAAAAACTGTAGCGACTGACTCCGCGGGGCGCAGCTAGTTTTATTTAAAGTGCGAATGAAATCAATGAAAAAAACAAATTTCAAATTATATATTCAAATAATAGTATAATTCCTATAGGCAATTTATACTTCTATGAAGATCAATAACCTTATCAGATAGATATGAACCAAGTACATTATATAACAGTGAAGTCTTTGTCGTACTAAAACCTCATATCTAATCTTAACCTAAAAGTCGATGGAGAATTAATGTGGAACTAAGGTAAATATTGAGAAATGAGGGCAGCCATACAACATAATAAATCAGCTGTTCTAATACTCGAATTGAACCAATATTATGAATAAAATATTGTTGAATTCCAAGTATACGGTACAAAAAGTTCTTCAAATATGCCTGGACTTCAATGGATGCCTAATAAGCATACTACGTTAGTTCTTTACGTGTCGACCTATGATAATATAATGTCGGAAATAAACAGTCTATGACAATTTTCATATATCAAATAGAACATGTCGATGTAAAGGAGAAAAAACCTAGCTGTCCAAAGCGAGCACTTTGATTCAATTTCAAGGTCAAACGAAATGTTGTGTCCTTTCAAAATTGTCTTTTCATCATTTTAGACCGATATCAACTGCTGGGTATAGGCCTCCCTTTTCCTCTGCCATTCTTCCCTGATTTCAGTGTCTCTTTTCAATATAATTTCTTAGTCTAATAAAAATAGAGTACTTCGTAGCGGTGTTCCTCTGCCTACTTCTTAGTGAAAAGGCGTGACGATAAGCAATGTGTAATACATCATTCTTGTATAACGCCCTCAGATAGATCACAGGATCTATGCACTGTTAAACATTTCAACTCGGTGTCTATCTACAATGAAGCCATCTAATAATATGGCATGAACTTAATTATACCTTTTAAGTTATGATCTAAGCTTTAATGGTGGAGATATACGTTTGATGCTCTTTATAAGGAAGAACGGCCTTTTGCAACTTTGTCTACAAAACTGTAGAAACGAAGGAACACGGAAAAGTTTTTTAATCCTTTGTGAAAGAGTTGGGTCGCCTGTTTCGTGTTTATTTTGGGAGAGAAAGCGTACTTTCTGATCGTCGAAAACAATTACGAGAATTTGGTTATAAGAAGATATTGACATAGGAAAGTACGATAAGCCGCAGAAGATATGGTTAAATAAGTCTTTCTCTTATTTCCTTCATTATTATATTGATCCTTGCGCTGAACATCATGCCCCATCTGTTTCGCCTTCTAATCTACTAGACCGTTGTCATTTTCTCGGTTCAGTTCATGACTTCTATTCACATACATCGCATTATTTTCAACTTGACACTGCCCTAACATTTTTTTTTTAGTTTTCTGATCACCACGTGGACTCAAGGCCACTTAGCCAGATCACAGATGGCTAAGTGACCTTGAGACACCTAATTCGGTAAATTAGAAAAGCAGATCCCGCCATCTTCTGGTGTCTTCTGGAATCTGGTGCCGTACCTACTATGATCTTGACTTGCAGGTAATTTTCCGCTGTTGGAGCGAGATGCCACTACGCGCTGATCAGTGCGGCGTCTCGCTTCCACATCAGAAAAGACCTCATAAGAATCCCGGTGTACACTACATAGTTTAACCATTCGGCTTTGCGAACAGTGTTAAACACACGTGTCACATCTAGTATCGGGAAATATATTAAATTGGGGAGTACCCGTGCCGTAACGGTCTCTGTCCGTCCCGTACCGGCTTGTCGGGCCGGGACTTTAGCTAAACTTGTTAGGATTACGTCTCCAATTTGGTCGTATTTATTATTTTTTTATTTGTTTTCAACCTTGTAATGGGCAATGGCGGCTTATCCCCGAATTTCGCGCATTGACGTAATTTCAGTCATTTTTTAAATTCGTCTTGTTCTTTTAAGTTTCCAATCCTGACACAAAGTGAATGATGTCGTGAAAGCATCTGGTATTTAAACTTTTTACATCCACAGCAATAATAGTTTCAAAACTGTATGATTACAATTTGTAACGATGTATAACATTGGTAATCCATGACCATGAACTTTTAAAGCAGGACAGTTTACGATGTAGAAGCGAGGCGCTGCTACATTTTTTTTTTAATTTTTTTTATTAGGAAAACTTACAGCTATTACACAGATAATACAGAATTTAGTGAAGGAAGGCCAATTACAAGTTTCCACAGATACATACATGATAGAATAGAATAAGCAGACAACAAAAAGTAAGGAAGGAAATCAGATTCACAAGTGGGCGTTAAAGATGTGATCACACAGTAACTTTTTAAGCTTGTGAACACTGGTGGAAAACAAGTCAATATAAAGACTGACATGTCGCGTTAAATTCTCTACAAGCCCTAATCATGAAGGAGTTCTGCCGATAAGTGCACCTTACAGATGGAGTATGCAGAAGTTGGTGTCTTCTGAATAGTGTAGATGGTACACAAAGCCCATACAGTGTAATGCAGGCGTCTCCCTTTAACAACGCAAATTGCTTTAAGATGTCATAGTAAGGGGGCTGGTTAAGGGTCTCAAAGGACCAATATTCAGGCAAATCATTCAAACAGAAACATGGAAGTAACAAGTATCTAGAAACATTTATATTTATGGTCCTATTAACATAAATCGAAGTTATAACGCTAATCGGAATTAATGTTCTCGAATCTATTTTTATTTGTTTTTAAAAACAATAACAAAAACAGTTGCCAGTGTTAAATACCACCAAACAATTGAAATTAAACAACACAACATAAAACCTATTATATCAGAGAATTATGTCAACAAAGTTCGATACATCGCTACCACACACAAAGGTCAATTTTGCTTAATTACTGGGCCGGAATTAAGCTTTTTTCGTCTACACTTATAATTATTTTATGATGTTCAGATTACTTTTTGTAATTTACTTGGGTAATTACTGTTCTGAGTGATTTGTTTTATCAAATTCTCTTATTAGGTTATATAGTTTCATCAATTCAAAATAAACCATATACCTATAATTGTATACATCATCTTTCTTCAAAGCAATTTTCCATATACCTCAAATTTTCAACCAAGTTAAGGGAACTAGGTTATAAAATATTTATATTCTAAAAGAGCTTAAAGTAAAAACCTCTCCACCCAAATTTATGCACATGGAAGATAAATTAATGCGCATAATAACATTAGCATTCACGCGCAAATTCGACCCAATTCACACCTATTCACACATCTAGAAATATTTACAAACTCAACAGTAGGTACCGTAAATTCAACAAAAAAGTACCAAACAAAATTTTAATAAAGAACATATTATAAAGTTGTCAGCATAAAATTTCGTCTATATTAAATATTCATGGCAACATTGTAACAACTTATAAAGGTAAGTAGGTGTCACAAGCTACCCGTTTTACGACGTCGGCTCTTAATGAAAATGAAAGTCTCAATGAGTTTATTTTCACTGTACCCTCAGATTAACCGCAACGGACGAAGCAACGGGGGAATCGTAGTAAAGCAAATACTAGCATGTGTGCGCAAATATCGTGGCCTTTTTGCCCGTCCCTAGCGATGGTCTATTGTTTGGGTAAAAAACTTGGGGTCTTTTGGTTAAATACTCCGTGTTTTTGTATTGTGGCTTCGTTGTTTTACTTAGCTGTCTTTTACTCTATTTCACCCTGGTGGGTCGTGGTTAGTGAAGTCCTGGAATTAGTGCTCGAAGCGATGTTTGTTCGGAGTATTTTACATCTTTTGAACACAAGATGATAGCAAGTGTTGTATACAATTGTACTGCAGACGATGGTGAATAGCTTTAGTCGGAATCCGTTGGAAAAATGGAAATTATGAAAGTAAACAACACCGAACTTTACATTTCATGGATGTAATAATACATTACAATTGCTGTTCCAATAAATAATAAGACCGCAAAACAAGAAAATGGATTACTTTGAATTCTCAATAAATACCAATATTACCAATTCCCAAATGTGAATCCTAAACAATCGTAATATAAATTGATTTTGGGATAGCTATCTGGGTAAAGCCATTAGACCTAAAGGATTTAGAACCAAGGATACGAGGTCTACGTGACCTCTAATTTTAATTTAATCCTGGGATAATGTTAATCGAAATATATTTTCGTTTTAGCTCATCGTCCCTCATCTAATTGAAATATTACTTAGAATCCCGGGAAGTCCTACCGACGCAAAGATATTTAATATTACTCTGCATTTCATTTAGAATATGAATTTTCCTATTGTGATTCCGAGTCAAAAATTTAATCAAAACAATTGAATTCTTTGTTTTCTATTATTAATGGAATATTCTTGAACATTCAATATCCTAATATTAATTTGTTTGATATTAGAATAGTTAATTTACGTAATTAGGCATATTTTTATGCTATCTCTCTGCATTGTACAATGTACATTCTTGGATCAGTTTCTAACTGCCTATCATACTAATATCCTCCTATATCAAATCAATTTTTGTAATTACGTTTTAAACGATCACGTTTTAAATAAATACTACATATTTAAAATACTAATTTAGATGAATTTTGGTACCAATACCACCAAAATAACCAATTTCCAAAACAAATCCTTCTCGGTCTTCTCAAAAACTTTAATCAAAGCAGTCCAGTATCTGCGAAGCGGTTTATTTCTTTCGGCAATTCTTGGATGTCATTCCAAAAAATAGGAAGGGCGTGTCGTAAACCAAAATAAGCGCGATTTACAGTCAGGTACAGGCTGAACACCCGAGATACAAGCGAATGGTTTATGGGGATCTGCATGAGTGATTTAGATTTCATCTTCGTTTGTAAGCTCCGTTTTAAGGATATTTATTTGACTTACGAGGGGAGAATGCCTTGAATTTATTCTGATAGGATCAGTTTATTTAAAAAGATTTATCGCGTGTATGTCAATGGGTTTCTGCGATTTTGGACTAACTTATTCTTAGATGGATCGTTAAACTGGTATCCTCGCAAAATTGTTGATGCCTAACAATTCTGGAATATTCGTTTTAGAAGTCTTTGCTAAGTCTCAAATTTCACTCGTCTTATAAAATAATATCTGTGTCGCAGAGGAAAAGGGACCAAAGAATGAGACCACCAATGATACCGGAATAGGATGTCATGAAAAGTTAAATTGTCTTGCTACCCGACCGCAAAAAATGAGGGTGCCAAATATAATACGTATACGAATAGAATGGCTTTACCTTTCTGGAAGAATCTAGTCGCTGTATTTTGGGGGTAGACAGTCATCTAAGTAAACGTTACATATTTTTTTAATGTATTGTCAAATTTTGATTATCTTAAATAGCTATTTGAAGAATCATTGTGGGCCCAACGTATGGCAATAGGCTCGGCACCTATTATGTAGGAGTGATGATGGGTGCCGGAATGTACAGATACAGGTAATTGTAGGTACATCAATAACATCTGTTTGTGTAATTGACACTTGCCAAATTCCTGGAAACATATCTATGTTTACCCACTTCAGAGTTCAGTAGCACTCAGAGCCACATGTTGCAGTGAATGCTGATTTCGGACAATTCCGTATAAAACCACTTCGGACTTCCCTTCCGAACATTATCTCCAATCAGTGTCACACACGTGGCGAACACGTGTTTACATTATTAGCTCCACTGTCCAAATTACAATGACCCCTGAGTTTTGATAACGTAATGTTTTTTTCCTTCGTTAATAGAACAAAGAAGGGGAGGGGGGATCTAGTTATGCTGGTTCATTTGTTACCCCTGTTAGTGTCGTATGCTAGTCTGTCTGTATCACACTTTTGTGGTGTTAATAAAAACGTGTGTTATTATGATCCTGCGGTTATTTTGTGCGTGTTTTTGTAACCTCTAGGGGATTGACAGCGAGCTTTATGCTCAGAAAAAGATAATTGGTTGTGCTATACAAGCTATACTGTGCGAGTAATGAGATGACATTTTTTCATTTATTTTAAGCCTGAACCGATATTTTTAGCCTATTAATTTAATAGTAATGTTTGATCTAATTTTGATGTCTTTAATGTCACCATTTAAAGTTTATGTTTAAATGAATTGTTTTAATTAAAACCACGAGATCCTATACTTTCATATGGTAAGCTTTGAATCATTGGTTTGTTCTGATTTCTTTCTATGAGACATATTATTAAGTACTTGCGGACCTTGCGGAAGACGTCGTCCTGCCTGGAAAAGCAGCGCCAGCTACCGGGTCTAATTGTATTTTCAAACCATACAGGATTTCTTTGAAATACATCCACAAAATTTCATCGAAATAGGTCCAACCGTTTAGGAAGATTTGGGTGACCAACACACATACAGAATAATAATATTATGATAACCAAAGAGTAGCTAACATCACAAACATAAAAATAATCGAATCTAAAAGGTTTGATACTGCATAACTAACCATGAAATGAGGAGTATCGACCACTAACGAGTAATCGTGATGTCGTGAGTACCAACCCGGGTGTGTGCTACAACAAGTTTTTTATTTTTAGGGTACCGTACCATAATGTTTAAAACGTTAACCCTTTGTTGTCACTTGAGGTCCATTCATCAAGAAAGGCTGGGAGCTTGAATTTCAAAGATGGATTTTTAATCATAACATTTCAGATAAAAACTCAAATTAGACTTTCTTTTGTTAGTTTTTTATATCCTCAGCATTGTACTGATTCTCATTACACATTGCCTATATAACAGGTAAGTAAGGAACCCTGGATTACGGAGGCCGACTCTAACCTTTCCACTTTTATTTAAATATTCAATTCTTTTGGAAGGTGTTGTAAAAGATGTAAAGAAACCAGTTCTGTATTTAAAGAATTTGTAGCATAAGCAGGGAATGCTGGTTCGCTAGCCTTGATAGTTATCCCGTTTTTAAGCGTTTGAAATCAGTAAAATCTGCGAAATTTTGTTTTCGTTTAATTTAATATTATTTAGACCTCCTTTCATAATTTTTTATATCAAGAATAAAAATAAAGATAATCAAATACCTAATAACACAACATAGATTTTTTATCTTGACCAGCCAATTTTTATAAAGCTGTTCCAAAAATTGATAAATAAATAAACTATGCCTAAGGTACTTAATAACTTCGTTAGTAAAATATTGTGTACCATTAATTCGGCTAAGCCTAAGCCATTTTTGTCTTCAAACACATTCAAAGCTTTGACCTGGAAACTGCAAAAGCTTGTCGCGATTTTTTGGAGTCAGCTACAGCGGCTATGGGCGTGTCGGACGTGGAAATTGCATTTCGCTACCCTTTGTTGGGAAGGTTTTTTGTTTACCCACTCAGGTGTTGATTCGACTCCCAACTCGACTGTTGTTACCTATGTGGATAGACCTTGTTTAGTTAAATTAACTCAAACAGGACTAATCACACCACTGCATTTAACTATATGCGATCAGCGATGCATAGTATCTTAATTGTTCAAAAGTAAAAGGACCAAAAATCACTCTAAGCCTAAAATCCGTACCAAAGGACCGAGCAACAGCGTACATCGATATCAAAGAAACGTATCCTTCGAACAAGATAAAACAAAAATAAAATCGCCAGCTCCCTCTATACAGTTCAGTATGCAATAGAGCGTGGAACGTGGACGCCAATTATTGGCCACTGGATTTACGTCGCGTCACTTTTCTGGCCGGTGATTGACTGACGGCAGCCATTTATTTTTTCATTTTATTCAACAACTAGCACTATCCCTGTATAGACAGGAGCTGGCTATTATTTATGTATACTTTTGTTTAGGTTTCCTTTGTGAATTGTGTTATTCGTTAATTAGAGCTAGCCCTTTAGACATGAAGTGTACTAATTAAAATATTCCATTATTGGTTCTTTGATCTTGAAAACAAATGAGATTTTATGAAGCATCATTTGTTACAACCCTAGATCAGAGACGGTCCCATCAAAAGGAAACGAGTCACTATTTTACATAACTAAGTCTTTCATCTCAATCGATTTATCTGCCCTTGATACCGGTTGACAAAAAGTCCTCTCGTAATAGGGTTTCCTTTTCTAACCCTAAGATAATACCTATCCTTTTGACGCTCCCTCTGTAAAATGGCGTGAATATATTCGATGGAACTATTCAGGGAGTAGACACGTCTCAATCCTTGACGGTAAGACGGAAATCATTTACGCCAATAACGCCTCTCCCCCCTCGGTCTTCCAGGGTGATTTAAAGAGGGCGAAGTACTTCAGTAAATATCGATTTTCGTAGGTAAATATTGACGTCGTTTATTCCCTTTTTTGTCGCCGTTATGAAATTGTTATTGAGGTATAAAAGTTGAGTTAAGACGAGACGGTTAAATGCCTCTATATAAAATCCAAATCGTTGAACATGGAAACATTTTAGGTGGTAATATTTGACACGCTTTTGTTGGTTATACTTACGATGAAACATATGTACTTTGGTATATTATGTACTGTTTAGTATAGTGTTGTTTATGTGTAATGTTAACGGTAAAGGCAATGGTTAGTGGTATTTATTACTTCAAGCATTTATGTTACTTAGTTTTGAACCGACGGCCCCTATTGTATCTTTAAGTCCTTATTCCTCAGCGAGTAAGTTAAGCCTCCGGCCCCGGTGGCCACTTTAGTTACGAAGTCAGAAGCTTGAAGGTCTGGCAACCGGTTTAATCTTAGGACATCCGTATCCCCATAGGCTGCCCATACCAGCTGTGTAGCTATCCAAAATATGAAGTCATATCTTAAAAACCTGACCGAAACAAGTTAGAATTTGAAATAACTGATGAGTCTTCAAGATAAATTTTAAAAACAAAAATATAAATGGTATCACCTCATCTCAACGATCGTTCCTACTCAAAAAGAACCCCTCTTTATTTCTTGAATTTTTCCATGTCTAACATTTACACTTGGGGATATTTTCAGAGAAAAAAAAACTTCACAAAGGGCATGAAACGGAAATAGACGCACAAAGCGGCGATGTAACGAGTGGGCTAGCTCTCATTACCACTCCGTTACAAAGATGTACAGTTTTACACAGAAACGGCTTCGACGGCACAGTAGGGATGATGAAAATAGAACCGCTTGTGTTAACAAAACAATGTCCGCTTACCATACATATCATGACTATCTTTTTTACCAAACAAAATCAAAGTAAATAAGAGCCGGCTTTTTCGTTCCATACTTAATATTCAGTTTAGCCAGTATTAAGGGTTTTATCGACTATTGCGAGAATTTTATCGTCCAAAACACAACATTCTCAAGTTATTGTAAGCGTATGTTTTAGCAATATGTTCTACCTAACATATTATGCTTCAACAACTGCGTAACAGCATATGTTCAATAATGCCTTATCTACACACACGAAGGTACATTTAATGCACTTGCTTTAAACAGAGGCCGGGTGTTTAAATATCTTGGTGAATGTATAGGTACCCAAAGGGGCCGAACGAATCGTGACAGGCGGCGCACCTGTCGCCGGTACCCTGCTGTATTACTTCATGTTCTTGTAGATACATATGTGCATGGATGAATTTATCGCTTAATATAATATAGAATTCAAATACGAGTCGCATTTGCCGACTGTTCAAAAATTTCAAATTTTGACTCGCGGAACTAAGGACCAGTTTTAAGACTAATAAAATGATTGTAGTGAATTCATTCCTTATTCCCCCTACATTGGTTGGTATAATGATAAATCGCTGACATGAATTACGAAATCTCCTAAATCGTTCTTTGACCTATCCGAAACAATAGATCCAAGGTTGTCGCTTCAATTGAGACAACGAAATGTCACCCCGAGACATTGTTTCCGAACGCTGGCTCAAATTGGGGCACCGTTTTTATATTGACTCATTTGATTTGACACTCGTTCAAGAGCATTTGGATAGCGAATGAAAGGACGACGACTTGGCTTATAAACGAGTGTTTGTAAGTTAGCGGTAATTAAGGATTGATGGATTTTGGTCTTATTTTGGGAAAGTTATCGAAAAATTTGAATTATGTGTGACATAATGTATTATGATAACGTGATACTAACATAGAGAGGTTTTTTAAACAGTAATAATCTGTTATAAAAAACAGAATATCAACCTTAAATAAAACAGAATATTTAGAAATGGCGTCGTACGTATAACATAGTCGATAAACCCATCTACTTCATTTAATACATTTATAAGTATACCAAGCGAAGCTACGCCATTACTTATAATAGATATAAGTATCAATAATATTTTTGGAAGAAACATAACATGAATTCGGAACTTAGGACCAGATAGCTCACCTCTGAGTCTCGTAAACTTTCTTAATGGAATCCGAGAACGAACCCAAAAGTTTGTCGAAAAATTGGTCGAACAAAAAGTATTTCAGCTCATGTATCATAAAAATTGTATATCTTATTACACATACATTTCGCCGGTCAAAAGTGTGATAGGTTTTCCATGTTCGTGTTTATTTTGTTTTTGTTTATAACTATTGAGAAAATACGTTTCTTATGTTCTATAAATGTGCGGTTATTTATTTAGAATTATGTTTGTTGCTCTCTGTCTGTGAGAGTAACTTTCTATTAGTCCGTTCTTTCTTTTAAAAGAATAAGAGGATTAAAGTTATGATTTCAGTATGAATTCTACGTTAAATATACTTGGTCAATAAGTATAGATTATGGTATTACTTGGCTTCCATACAATAGAGATGAAATCTTCTTATCTAATGTAATCGAAATCTTATCAAGATATAACTTACAGATAAATAATTAACTAGTCCTATCTCATAGTCCTTTTTATTAGCTATACCGTGCCTACAGAAAATAAATATTCGCTACAAATAAAAATAAACAAGACATGAAATTTGAAGCATAGTATTATGTTCTTAGGTAGTTCTTCTTACCATTTTCAAGTCTCTCTCTAAATATGTTTTCCATCACTGTTAGCGTGTATTTCATCCTAGAATATGTAGATATCTTAAAACACGAGCTTAGCATATGTAAAGCTTACTAAACGTCTTGGAAACCGACTCGTCTAAGACTACTATTGAGGGATGACGCAAATACATTGCTTTTCTTACTTTACTCTTGTTATTTGAAAAACCAGATGAGTTTGGAACGTGCTAACGAGCGTGCACCTCAAGTCTACAATCAACACCTTTCATGAACAGTTTTAAAACTGAGATGAAAGAGTAAAACTAGATATACATGTATTGCGTGGTACCTTTCCGGTCTAGCCAGTCCAATCTTCTAAAGTCAAGTTGTACCTACCAGTGGTTTAGATACAGGATGGAAATATTACAGGTTTAGTTATTAGAAATATTTTTAAATGTTTAAAATGCTTAGTAAATATAATCCCTTCTCAATATTATGGTATCCTTCCAAACTTGAGCCTACGGAGATGGTAGTAAATACGAAATTTGAGCATATGTCGTGCGCTGGCTGAGCACGCCTCGGCATTCAAGCCGGTCGCCTAGATTGCTACTTAGGGTTGGCACTGCATTTCATTTCCACAACACAAGTGAAACAAAAACACCACAGCATTCATTTTTTATCCATTATATTTTTTGCTAAAACTAGCAAAACGCGTTTCGTCAATGGTACGTTGAATACATTTGTTATTCGTGTGGCCGTGACGGATCAAATATTTATTACTGTGCTCGAATTTGCAACATATTTTTTGCTAACGCTCTGCTATAGAATGATTCAATTTTCAACTGTTTTCAACCCATATTTTATTCCTGGATTACAGAAAATATGGGCCTTGTTTTATGAAAATAGTTGTTTTAAAACTGATTGTGTTTTAACAACAAAACGGAATATAAACACCTATTGGAACACAATAATATTGAAATAATATTGAAACAGCTATTAAAATCCTTTGCTAAAAAAACATTTAAAATTAATTTGACCGAGTCCTAAACAATGTGCAACCTAACCTAATATTGTTTAAACAACCCAATACCAAGTAACGCCAAACAGCATTTCATGCAACCAGAAATCCACGTAAAAAATATTTAATGACGGCTGACGACCCTACGGCCATCTTATCTTGTCGACAGGTACGCTTGACGGGACTGCGTCAATAGACAGGCTCTATAGCTGTGTCCCTGTGTGTGTGAGGATACACGCGTCTGTGTGATAGTGCGGATTGGTGAAATCGAATTAGGCGATTATTAAAATACAGGATGTTGATCGAAGATATCTGTATTTTCCTTAACCTGTCTTGTTTTACGTCACAAGAATATTTGATGATGACTGAGTCATTTTAGATATAGATTGTCTATTACTTTCGTTGTTAACTCCTTTGTTTTACTCAAGTCGACCTATTTTGAAGCTTCGAGATATTTTACTGAGCAATCAATGTCATCACTCCATTTTTGAATATCAGTTGCAGTTAAACAGAAAACTACATCATCTAAATTCCCAACGAGTCCATTAACCAGAGCAGTTCAACCATATAGTTTTATAACAAAAGATATTTCAGATCCTAAACACATGACATATACTATATAAGTAGGTACCTACAACCTTTGTAAGGGGAGCGTGGGGCTTTTACGTCTCACAGATTTTCGTACCCTTTATGATGGGAAATTTATTTCTCCGACTAAAATCGATCCTCGATTTGTGGTATAATACATTATTCAGACTAGATTTTCGAAGCCACTGTTCGGCAATAGGCACCCCACTTTATTGTATTCTACATTCTGGAGTTAAAGTGTATTCTGTTTAGATTTTTTAAAAATAAAACTATGTGAAATCTGTATTTTTCTACTCTATATAGAAATAGTTATACGAGTATAGGTAACAATTGTTTAATAAGAAAATTTTAAAAGTAGCACTGTAAGTGATTGGTTAAATGGCTTTCTGGTCTTCTGCCATTCTGGTCCTTTGGTACAGTCAAGCTCTAAGTCATACGACATAACCCCAAACCATTTACAAAATAAACTCAAAGCATCCTCAATATTACACAAGCAATTTGCATAACTACATAGCCATCAGTCTCAGGATGTTAGTATGTATGTATATATGTGTATATTAGCCGGATACTGGCAACTGCCAACCTCAGGTGATTAAGTTCCGTTTTGCTAACCTGGAGATAAATGACAAATACCTTATCATCTATCTATAACGCTTGATACACAGTTGCTACGTAAACAGGATTATAAATCGTAAGGATTAATTATTGTAAGGTTATTGGAATATCTATGACGTTTCAGACTTATTGCGTTAATAATTACTTTCGATGAAGAAATATGTTAATGAATAGTAATAACAAAAAATGTTGCCATTGCACCGAAAAAAGCATCTAGAACGTCGTAATGTCGTAACATAGACGTTTCCATATACCTCACCATCATCACAAAGAATAAAACATTGTCCCGTACAAAAGGACCAATAATTAAGAAAACCACCTTACCCTTAAAAACAACATAAAATCTCATGCAAAACACGGACGAAACACTCCGCACCCATTATCGTATCATTAAGCTATACACAAATGGGGTAAATTGCAACGTAGCGAGAGAATAGATGCTTACGATACTGAGATCTCCAGTGAAATTGCTCCCAGATTATCATGAATAAGAATAAAAAAAGGCTTTACAAAAAACCTACCGAAGCATAGCCCTCCCATTCCAGATTAAACGCACATTCAGCAATATTTTTCACAAAAGGATACCTTAATCCCTAACAAGTGGGGGGTAAGCCTTTATATTCCGATTTTCATAACCGCTCGCTCTTGAAAATTGAAATTGCAGTTGTATGAAATTGAGGTGGAATTGTTGCTGTCGTGCTTTATAAAGTATTCGTTTGTGGAATTATGTGATGCTGTAATTAATTTCGGATGCGAGCGTAGTGTAGGTAAGACACTGAAAGTTGAGCCAGAGTACTTTTAATTTAAACACGTTTGAAACAAAAGGCCACACTGGTAACGTCACGTCACTAATCAGTAAAACCCACCTATTTCCGTGTTTAAACAAACTTTCAATATTTACCTCTAAAAGGGTACAAAAACATCAAACATCTGGCTGGGATTTCGATACCGCTCGCCAAGTTTCGCGCGCGATAAGATTCCGGCTGTTGACAATAGGCCGCATAAGCTTTCATTCCGATATTAATATTGCCGAGTTTCGACTCGCCGATGAGTTGCCATCGGTATCGCTTTTTTCTATTGAAAACTTTTTCTGACATCAATGGTGTCTGGTCAGTGAACCTCGTTTAAAATGTTACAGAGGGAAATTAAAATGCTGTGTCGATCTCGAATCAACTTTGATGTTGTATTTATATTGAGATCGGCGTGTAGCATCATTGCATTCTTGGTCCTTGTATACGTTGTTATTAAAGCATTTACAGCATTTTTTTTAATTGATAAAGGAAACGCCACGGTACGGTGAATGTCGCGAATTTTTCAAAGTTCCTTTATCAATTTAAAAATTGAAGCCTAGCATGGCAACATGCAAAAAAGGATACAAAAAGACATTGACAGCATTGTAGGTAAAGAGTGCAAGTAGATTTTAGATAGGTTACTTGCTATTTTACTATAGTTCGGCTCGCGACTCTGCCGCGTAACCAGCTCATGAATGAGGGCTCCGGTCGAGTCCGAAACTAGTCGGGCATTCCCGAATACACCCGTGAGTATAACCGGAATATATAGTAAATAATAGGTTACTTGCTGCCTGGAAATATATGTAACTTTCAAGTGTTACCCGCTTATATTAAAGTAATTATCGTAATCAATAAGTACCTAATAATTTAATGGTCTTTTATCCACGTTTAAATAAATCCTCAGTGACCAAAAACAAAAGGTCACAGAAATATCGGCACTTCAAAAGGACCTATACGAAATTAACAGCATTCGTAGTAGGGAAGATTTATTTTTAGACTAAAACAATAGGCAATTAAGCTTGACTTTTCTCAGTACATTATGAGTGTAAAATTAGTCTATTGTGACTGGTAATTAGTGAGCTAAATGTCGTTTAAACAATAGTTTTATGTGCACTCAAGTGTAAGCTGAGCACTTATTTAAGTAAAATTAGGCGTGTACGCGCAATACTTAATTATATGTTAGTTTAACGTCCCTGTAGTGTTTTAGTCTGTATTGTTTGTCATAGAAGCAAGAATGCAATGCCAGGATTTGAGAACAATATCTAAAGATGTCCCTAACTCGTCACTAGTATAATGACAAAGAAATGGAAACTTCTGATACCAAGCACGTTACTTTTATTTCACAATATGCGAATAAACCTACGCCGTGTTATCAGAATACTCGTTACCTTATCAGTCAACCCTGTCAAGTTTTCTCGTGATAAGCTTGTTTAATAAAAGTCATTAGCCTTCTCAAAACATTACCAAACGTCGTACAATAGAAAAAAAACACAAAATAATTTGCCTTTTCACTAAGTGTCAAGGGTTGAAAGTGATTAAGCCTGAACACCATAATTCAGGGTTAAATTTAGAAAAGATTCCGTCCAAAGAATTAAGGACAAAAGACCTTTTTCGGGCGGTTTACATAATAAAACAATGGGTACCAACGGAACTCTGCTTGAAGCTAGGGTTGTCAGGACCAGACAGTTAGAACTTAGGACCAAAATAATTACAATTAAAAACACATTTGAAATTTAAATTAAAAGAAAACAAGCAATGTACATTACTTTTTTTGTGATTATGTCCTTACCTTATTTTGGTCCTTCGAGCCATTAGGACCAGATTACTCTCTACTACGTTCACGGATACTCATATTTTTTTTTATGGAGGATGATCTCAGCCAAATGTTGTAAGCATACATAATTATCATGGGAGATTGAATTAAAGTTTTTGACATGAGTCACAGTCAGTTCCGAAAACAATAATGATTTTACGACCAATTTTCTATTAGAATTTTAATTTTGACGACATAATATCCAGTGGATACGTTCTTTGTATTTGCAGCTTTTAAAATAACAGAGACAAAACTATCGAGATGTCACTCAAACAGCCGATTCTTGCTTATGAAGAACGAACTGAATGAATAATATTTTTTCATTCCTTGACTGTCTGCTTAATTGTAGGCTGAATGTTTTACGAATTAACATATTTCAACAGATAGTACACCAAAGCTACAGAGAAACACAGGTTAAAGTTAATTAAAATTATTATTACTTCCAGCACGCTATTTAATAATTTTAATTGTATTTGAATAGTAACTGTCAACCCTACCATGTATACCGGAGTAATAATGCGTTATTTGACGTGAATTATGTGAATTATTCGCGTTAAAGCGACTCCAACCGCGAAATTTTAATAAATTAAAACATCCTTTCAAAATGTAAATTTTTAATTAGTATACGCCGGTCTCCCTTCGGTGTTCGCCCGTCGGACATTTATTGTTTTATAGGTTGCTGGTGAAGCTCTTCTAGTGATGATATCTTGGTACCTACTGTCTACGTTGCACCGGGAGCGGTCAACCTCGCTCCCAACTTTGTTAACTGGCCAATCTGCACCTTACATACATAAAGTCACGCCTGTTTCCCTGAGGGGTAGGCAGAGACCACGGATTTCCATTTGCTACGATCCTGGCATACTTCTTTTGCTTCATTCACACGCATCACATTCCTCATACACGCTCTTGCACCTTGACATAACCTGATGGCATATGTCTAAAGACTGCATTGTTGGGTAAGGGCCTCCCTTTTTCTCCTTCTATGTATGATTAAAAAAATATAAATATTAAAAATTATTTATTCTTCGACTAATGACAGGTACATTATGAACGTCAAATTTTAAAAAGACAGCCTCTTAAACGCCCGCCCATCACTGCTTTCTAGCGCTATAGTTAAACGAAACACCCAGAAGTGGATAAACATCTGCAGATCGCACAAATTTTTGTCCCGTGCGGAAATCAAACCCGTCTAAATATGACTTGGTCAATCTCTACACGGCATGATCTATTTCCATATGACTGCTAGCTCATGCCGATACGAATATTGTGTTAAACACAGCATCTTAGAGAGATATTGGACGCTAACTTATCAGTATACTTTGTATTGTCTAAAGCTATGTTGAGAAAGTTTCGCCAGCATTCTGCGCAAATAAGATATAAAGTTACTCATCATTGTAGCCTTGCCTAACTCAAGTTGAAGCTTAACTTCAGGATACTGATATTGTAAGATTAACCTTGTAATCAGACTTTTGATGACTGCACTTTGATGTAGGCAATAATGGTGGTTTTCTTGAAGACGTCCACTGTTGAACAAAAGTCTTCCCCTTAGTAAGTGGGGTTGCCATATTCCCCATGCTTGGGGATTGCGGTATTGGTGGTGCAGTTACAGAAGACGTTGTTGCCCATCTTTTGGATTTTTTCTTAGTCGCCTTTTACGACACCCACGGGAGGAAAGGGGGTGGTCAATTCTTGGCCAGATACCATTCGATAGTATATTATTATGTGAACAATATCGAAAGATGTACTTTATTTAATTAACATAAAATTGGCTTTGAACATATCTGGTAGCAATAATAGAGCAAGAATGGAATCCGCATCGCTCATGTAAAACCAGTAAAACTATTCATCGGAGGGATTTAAAATGGAGTAAATAATTCGAATGAAACCTGCTCATATGCGCAAATGTAATAAATGTAAAATGCTAATTAAGTAGGTAACAGTAGCTGGTGCTTGTATGAATTGAAATCCGATATGTTTTCAATCCAATTATTATTCACATTTCTGTGGCAAACAAAACAAACCAAATTATGTTAAATTCGCTGCAAAACAAGCAAGTCAAATAATAATGCTAATAAATATCTCAGTGTCAGTACCAAAGAGCCCTTTCAAATTCAAAATCTGTAGTCGTTTCATCAAATATTCTTTGATCACGCACTTCTAAACCTCCCATTAAGAATTTAATAATCGACAGTCTAAACAGCTGTATAATGTGTCAACAAAACCAATCCTCTCACAAACAAGTTAAAAGCAAATTTGGGACCCCCATCGGTCCTTTGTCTGCACAAAATCGATCCCCCGTCACTTAATAATATTTCTGTAAGAAAATCACCCCTTCCATTCGCCGCACCATTTTAAGCCCATTGTCCTTCAAAGTACAGTCGGCGCAAACTTTTCGTAATTAAAATTTTATATCTCTTTCCTTCCGCAGTGGCGAAAAATATTTTTTTATACTTCCCAACTTTAAATGTCTTGTAAATAAATTAGATTGAACATTTATGTTAATGTAATTAGCCATTATGGTCCTAAATCTGCGGAATAATTTGGGTCGAATGGATTTTTGATAATTTAATAAAAACCATATAAAGTAGTAATTTGTATGTAGCACTCTATTCGTAGAATGCTAATGTCGTTGTAAAACGCCTTATTTTCTTGTAATGTTCGTGTTTGAATAAATTTTCTGTTCGTATTTTGTCTTTTTGCTTTAAATATTTTAGTCTGCATATATTATCTTGAGCTGGTTTTATTATAAAATATGCGTGATTCACATTATTTTTGAGCAGATATGAAAATACCGACTTAAACAAAACATGCATTTGTATAAGTCTCAAAACTTTGTGAGTACCTACCTACTTATACAAATGTATTCAAATTACACGAAACTGAAATTATAGTTCTTTACATCGAAATAATCTAATAAATCTTAGTTGTTAATCTTAATTCTTGCAAACAAGCATCGTAATTTAAAACATACTCATTAGTGTTGTATTGCACCATAAATTCTGATCCTAATGAATTGAAAAAAAAATGCAACTGTCCCGTCCAATATTCAGCCGTCAATAAAGTCGTCCCTACACAATTATTAGTATAATAATGAGACATGATCACAGAGTCAAAGTTTCGAGATAAGGGGAGGTACACACCGAGCATAAATATATTATTCGAACACTTTAAACTGTCCTCCCGATGGAGAACTTCCTTAAATATTGCAGATTTATGCTAAACGTTAACGTGGACTCTGGGCTTTTTATTACCGCATAAAAAGTTAATTCAAATTAACTCCCGGTGTAAGGCGAGTTATACTTTTACCCTTCTGGGGGAATCTTGGAAATGTTTTCGACTGTCATATCTTTAATGTTAATCTTTGAAACCTAATTAGAATACTGAAACTAAAAACATAAATAATTCAATCTGATACGGAGAGACTTGATTTATTACTTGAACGAATTGTTTTCTAACAATAGTAAGCACTAAAACGAAGTAAAAATTATTTTCTATTTCTTTACTACAAATAATGACAGATTACACAAACTCTAGATCATAAGTCTTAAAAAATAATGTTACAAACATTTTCTATTTTGTCTTGAAGCCTTAAAATATTACGAGGTTTTTGCAAAAATAGTTAGAATCAAAGGTAAGGCGAATTTTCATTTTCTTGAGAAATACAGTAGATTTTACTTTGTAATAAGATAATAAAGAAAAAGATGAGCTTTGACTAAAACAAGAAGCCTTCAAGAACCCTCAAAGCTAGATTTTCTTAGTAACACTGCTACTTAATCGGCAAAACATCTATGAACTAAACAGAAATAGATTAAGTATAAACGTTTTGATCCTACTAGAAGTAAGGGACGTCGGTAAATTCGCCATCTTTACTGCATTTCTGCATCTTGATACTTAGGGTGCAAAACACGTCATCCACAAGCTTGGGTTAAGAACAAAAAATATCAAAAGACCCGAAGGTCCCAAAGTAACTCGTTGACTTAACCCCTCCCACAAAAACCAATAGTCTCTGGTTAAGACTCCAGTCTCTATTTAAATGCTTTGATTGAAATCCGTAGATTGAACACTCAGAAGAAGTTACCATTCCAAATTGGACTTAATTCTTTAGCCGATAAAGTTGGAAGTTGCTAATAAAAGTTAAGATTTTGGTCTACCCTCGCCCTATGAATAATTCAAGTGGTACCTAATAACTAGTACAGTGGTAGATGGTGAACGTATGGATTTTGTCCTTTTCGATTTTATTAGGATTAGATGAAAGGAATGATCGATGGCGTAAGAATGTGTCGCCCTTTGATACGCTTGACTGTACTTTCTGTTTCTCAAATTTTACGCCGTGACATTCGTTTGTCTGTTTAAGTATTCTGATCTCAGTAATGGTATATTAAAAGTTCTCGCTTCTGACATTTCTTATGGTCTTTTAAAAGCGATCTTACGCCTGGTACTTTTCTTAGTTAATTAAGTTTCTACAAAGAGTTTTTATCATCTTAACAATCCGCGTAACATGAACTCCTTGTTTTAATACACCAGTTAAAATGAATAGTCAAACTTAACTAACCAAAACCTTTTCTTTTTTCAGGTACGTACTCAAAGCGGGGTAATCAACAAACTTCTTCGCAGTGTATCAAGTTTTACAATTGTAACAACGAGAAGTTTACGACAGCGCCATCTAGTACTGAAAGTTGGAAGTTATCAGTACACTCATAGTTGGTGTATTAAGTCTGTGGTCGGTTTTTAAGATTAAGCTTGAACAATAATTTAAATTAATTCAATGACTCTGGAAGCTTCCGGATTTGATCGAATTTTTGGTCCTTCGGTACGTACATACGCTCTATGATACTTTTTAATCCTAAGTTTAGTACATCATTTTGAATTAATTAGTGATTTAGTAGCCTTATTGTAAATCAAATACACGAGAAATGACTAATTCATGTTTCAGAATAGCTATTACTGTTTTATCCAATTAACAATAAAGCTAATCATCAGATCTAATATAAAATCCGAAAGCAACAAATTTCCATTCCCACACTAAAAATAAAGCAATCAAAAAATTAAACTCCATTTTCACAAATAAACTATCCAGTATAGCCCTAAAGGCAATTTTACGACTATTCCTACGAATTATTGCCCTATAAAACTAACAAATATATTTTTTGAATGGCAACACCGAGCTGTCAAAGGCACATTCGCCCATAAATCAATGGTAGTGGTAGGTACATGGGCTTTGTTTTATAAACACGACGGCCAATAAGTTACGGGGTTGAATTATATAAACTGAACAGTAAATACGTGACCAGTGTATTAGTTTCTGCAGTATTGATGGTAAACAATCTTCGAATGGCATGGCGGCGGTATGTGAGACGGTGGTAGTATTGATTTAATTGATTGATACTTGCTGTTTGATCGTTTATTCAATCTAGGGTTTATTTAGACTTTAATAAAAGTAGGCTATTTAAACGTACGTGTACGTTCTGAACGCCAATACATTACTACATACAAAACATCACGCCTGTATACCCCGAAGGGGTAGGCAGAGGTGCACATACAGTACACCAACATTTCGCCAGTTAACACATTGATACAGCTCCCTAAAAGCCCCCTTCAATATATACCTATAATCTATATGTATAAAATAAACCCTTGTAAGGAAGATTTTTATTGTGATGAATAATTGTATTGCGGTTTTTATACTTACCGTCATCTTTCAAGGCTGCACTGAGATATGTAACTTCGATACTTACCGTCGTATCTTTTACAGCTGCACACATATTGTTGAGATTTTTTTGGGTAATAATGTAGAATAATCGTTGAAGATGATGGTATGAATGTTACATGCATTCAATGTATTGTTGTATCACTGATTAGAGTAAAAGTCTTACTTACTATAAGAAAACTGCAGCTAATAAATGCCATAAAAATAAACTCACCCATTGTATAAAAATATCCATTTTTAAAGTCCATTTTGTGCTAACGACATCGTATCATTGACCTATTCTCTGAAACTTAACTACCACTAAATACCACTTCAAATCCTGTGTAATTTCCAGAATATAAGCCCAGAAATAAGGTAATAATGCTCTGTAATATAACTCAGTTTAAATTTCATACCTCATAAATACGCTGTTATGTCCTTTATGCAAATACGTGTAGTTGACGTCACATCCTTAATCTGCGAAATGGTAGAATATGTGCGAGGTTTACAACACTAAACTACTAATTAGGTATAAAGTTTTTGACGTCCTTTTGGGATACGAGTTTCGATTCTTTTCTGGTTTAAAGTTTAACGTATTTTTTGTTGATAAGTATTTTTTGGCTTGACTGTACTTCTCCTAAGATAGAAGAGAAGTTAGTGTTGCCATGTAAAGTAAGAACTTTTTTTTTATTTTTATTTTTTTTTAAACGTTGCCCCACACTAGGAATTTCTCCTGTGTCGTGGGTGCGTTTTACAAACATGAAATATCACATACACAAACACCCACACTCGGGACAAACATCTATGGTTCGCACAAAGTTTTGCCCCGTGCGGGAATCGAACCCGCAACCCTTAGCGCAGCAGTCCAATAGCTTAGCCACTGCGCCAATCAGGTCGTCAAAGTTTTTTTAAATATAAACTCTGTAGCTTTTTTTAGTGCTGCAAGTTTTGTAAGACGAATTCTACGATTGCATTGCTCCGATCTGCTTATGGCCGATTTTTCAATCGACAGATAATAAATACATTTTGACATATTGATTTCTGTCATTCATGTAATATTTTCTTTCTTTCTTATTGACTGCCTCGTTGGTCTAGCGGTCGCTAAGCGCGACTGCTGAGCACGAGGTCCTGGGTTCGAATCCCGGGTCGGGCAAAGTGTTATTGGGTTTTTCCATTAGGTAATTCTCAGTAGCAGCACGGAGTCTGGATTTGTGCCCGGTTGATGGCAATAGGCTCGCCCCCTATTACATTGGGACCTAAAACATAACTGGCGAAATGTGGGTGTACTATATGTGCACCTCTGCCTACCCCTTCGCCCACGCCTGTATTCCCCATACAGGCGTGATGTTATGTTATGTAATATTTTCATACAAATAAATGTAATTTCTGCCTATAATTTTAAGATACAAGAATTGACCAATCGTCTTGTGTGATAAATGTCTAAAGTATGCAAGGCGTGGTACTAACAAGTAACATAGTTTATCAGCGTCAGTTGGTTCACGAATACCTCTCAATAGGAATCAAAACAAGTGGCCTCGTACTCTGCTGTATCAAAGCATACACGTCCATTCTAAAGTAATTTGTTACTGCAAATGAAGTTAAACAAAGTCTTCATTCAAACTATTTGTTACGTTCACCGCATTCAACTGAATTTTAACACAAAAGGCAACTTCTAACAAAAGGGTAATAAAACCAGAAAACTGTGGAAACGTAATTCAATCACGCCTGTATTCCCCGAAGGGGTAGGCAGAGGTGCACATATAGAACTACCCACACTTCGCCAGTTATAAGTTATTAGTAATTGGTAGCTAGCCTATTGCCATCAACCGGGTACAAATCCAGACTCCATGCTGCTATTGAGCATTACCCAGAAACACTACCTGACACGGGATTCAAACCCAGGACCTAATGCCCAGCAGTCACGCTTACCAACCACTTCACTCAGGACAAGCTCCAGCCAGCGAGCTGTAACCGCGGCGTCGATTTCGTAGGCGAGTCGACGTATCGGAGCTGCTGATCCGCTTTGGCTACGTGCTTTCATAAGGTTGACTGACGCCTGTTTAATAGCGAGGCAAAAGGCGATACGGTGACGATCCCTTTCCGATTAGATACGTGTGCTATGACCCTTACTATCATGCCCCATACGTCTGTAAATGAAAGACATAATAAATGCTACTGACAATGTATATCTCGTAGTAGGGCCGACAAAATTTTATTGAACGACTCGTTAAGATGCTTATAATAACGAGAAAACTGTACAAATAAAGGTAAATTAGCACAAGCATGCTCTAGTAATAGAGACATACCGCGTCAGTTATAGAATTGTATTGTTCCCTCTCGCATGACTGTTAGAATTAGGTCATAGTTGGCGCATAGTGCATGGATGTTGGTCGGAAACGGGTTCGCCGTACGAAATTAATGTTTGTAATTGACTTTGGTATAGTTAACTATTAGATAAATTACGTTCGGTATACGTATGTTTTTGTATTTGTTTTTTTTTTTAAGTTTTATTGGTTGACGACTAAATTTTAATCTAAATTTCATTCTATTCTATTGTCTTATAAACGCTCATATACCTAGGCATTGTGGCGTTCTAAGGGGGAGGCCTTTGTTCAACAGTGGACGTCTTCCGGCTGATGATGATGATACACCTAGGCATAGACAGAGACACATCTACTGTTTGTAATGGAAACTGTAAAGGGGCGGGGCCTATTTCTGTAGACATAACATTTCGTAGTATGCAAAACTTTAAATGCATAGTGATACAAAACGCTAGAGGTATTACAAATATTAACAAATACATATTCCTGCACCGCTAGGCAAGAGGTATTAAACTCGACGTATGGAAATCGAATGGGATGACGTAATATTAGGGCTATGTTATCGATGGCTTATGTCCAATCCATACATTTATCACTCTTCGATTTCTAATCGTCAAGCGTACTTGTCTAGGAAAGCTGAACGGCTAATTATTATTGTTTGTAGGCCATTGGCTTTAGAACAATTGCAATCAGGCAACGGGCTGCTGTTTTAACATATAGTGCCAATCACTGTGTCATTGAAATGCTTTTAATTAACCTTTGTTCTCCGCTAACATCACATACCAGCTTTTACATCTAGATTGAACGTATGCACGTATTACATGACCTCATTTGATCTCATCTTCCATTCCCAACGACCAGCTGTTGTAAGGACATGTTCTACATGAAAATCCCTCAGTTTCACTCGACTGACCCACTTTCGTTCTAAGAAACGTTTCAATTTAGAAGGATGTTACTAGAAGTCTTAAAATATCTACTAGTAGGCATAATATGCAATATGCTAAGGTGTCTAGTACATCCACAATTTCGCTAGTATAGGTCCCAATGTATTAGGCGAGTCTATTGCCACTAAGACACAAATCCCGACTAACAATCACCAAATAAAAATACCATAAAAAAATCCACAATTTTGACAGTTATGTTATAGGTCCCAATGTTATAAGCGAGCCTATTGCCACTAAGACACAAATCCAGGCTGACAATCACCAAATAAAAAATACCTAAAAACATTTCGCCCGACCCGGTAATTGAATCTGAGACTCGCTCTGTCATCGTTTTACGACTCATACACCAACGAGGCAGTGTTATCATCACTTAAAACCGGTATTGTCGGGTGTGGAATGGCGGAGCTACTTCAGAGAATATGACTCCTCTCCGGCTATTGTACCTGGCAACTGGGTCAGGAGTCGGAGAGTACACCATGAGAAGGCGCAACTTTGTTACTTTTATTCGCGATTGCTGGCTGTTTTACCTGCACCACTTATTTTTTAGGTTAATTGGATTGTATGAGGTGTTATTTTGTGGAATTGTGGGTTGTGTAGCAATTCTTGGAAATCTTGTTTTCATGTTTACTAAGTAGTTCAAACTATTACATATTACGGACAGGTACAAGGATCTTTCGCATAGATAGAATTAGAATTCTATTTGTCAAGGTTTTTGCCAGTTATCTGTTGTTTATCAGGGCACCTGACATGTTATTATTGCACATGACAGTACAAGCAACCCACACTGAGCTAGCGCGATATTCTTCTCAATACGAGAAGAGGTATTTGACCTCCAGTGGCACAGTTATAGGCTATTGTTATTGCTGCAAGAAAAGAGTCTAGTAATAGTTGTATCTAGGCAGTCCACTAACGATCTTGCTAATTCATTGCATTGTTTGGTATATAACAATGCTTGTAGCCGACATGCAAAGATGAAGAACAACGTAATCGAAATTATACTAGAAATATAAGTTTTACAGAAGTTACCTGATTGGCGCAGTGGCTAAGCCATTGGACTGCTGCACTGCGTTGCTACGATTCCCGCACGGTAAAAAAATTCTGCGATCCGTAGATGTTGGGTCTTAATCTGGGTGTTTGTGAAACGCAACCACGATATGTACTTGATAAAGTCCTAGTGCAAGGCGAACATAACATAACATTACGCCTGTATTCCCCGAAGGAGTAGGCAGAGGTGCACATATAGTACACCCACATTACGCAAGTTATGTTTTAGGTCCCAATGTAATAATGTAAAATCAAGGCAAAGACTTTTTTTTTAATCATAATATGACCACACTGAGGACTAATCATAATCATTTATTCATTTGTAAACATAGGTTTTACAAAGATTACATACATACTAAAAGCATATATTTTTTTAAATGTGGCTGTTTACTTTGTACGCCATGTTTGAAGAAGTTAGAACTATCAAAGCATAACAAGATGAGATACGAGCCAACTCTGTTACTTTCATTCGCATTGCAGTGTTACCCAACCATTTGTTTCTCCATGATTATGTTGTTTAACGTCGCAGACAGGACAGGGCTTTGAAATTGCAGAAACCTTACACAGAACAACGTTATTTATACAAATATATTGTTGGCTGTGCAAATTGGAGTCCTTCTGTTTAGATATATGACGTTTTGTGTGGAAGTTTTTGTTATTGATTGAAGGGATTATAAATTAAGAATCATTTCTTTGCTAATATTTCTAAAACATAACATCACGCCTGTATTCCCCGGAGGGGTAGGCAGAGGTGCACATATAGTACACCCACATTTCGCCAGTTATGTTTATAGGTCCCAATGTAATAGTGGGCGAGCTTATTGTCATCAACCGGGCACAAATCCAGACTCCGTGCTGCCATTGAGAATTACCTAATGGAAAAACCCAGTAACACTTTGCCCGACCCGGGATTCGAACCCAGGACCTCGTGCTCAGCAGTCGCGCTTAGCGACCACTAGACCAACGAGGCAGTCTAATATCTCTACTGTTAGAAAAAAAGGCAAAAGAACTGTTTTTACTTCATCATCATCATTATCAGCCTATCGCAGTCCACTGTTGGACATAGGTCTCTTCTATTTGAGTTATAACTATTTCAGAGGTATTAGATACTTTAGATATGAAATAGCATTTAAATAACAAGGTTTATCAAAGCTTATTTATCAGTCTCATGGGAGGCTATGGATGATTATAAGTCTACATTCGAGTCAACAAACTGTCTGCTAGTGTAATAGTAGGTACCCTAATAGATTATAGCCAACACTATGACACGGCAAAAGCAAATCATAAAGCCGGAATATATAAAAACATGGCAATACAAAAACCATAACTCCTACTAGAATATATATTTAATCTAGGATAGAAACTAGACTCAATATCCCTTACCCATCCGATTCAGTTACAAGAGTAACAAAGCGAGCGTAAAAAATCACAATGGGATTTAGATCATAAATCCTCTATAGATTCCTTTTCCGCCATCACACATCCGATATAATCTGTATAAGTGTTTTTTTTTACGATGTCACCCCTCTGTGCGTCGATTTAATCTGTATAATCACGTGATTGCAGCTTTTTACCTAATTCCACGTCTGTAGTGCTTATAATTATTGATTCTTTGTTTGGTATTGAGTGGTGTAATTTAATTTGGCATATGGCGATTTTAAAACGGTTTTTATAACGTATGTTTAAATACTATATTCACAAGAAAAATGAATTGTAATATTGTGTGCCTCAGTCAAGCACGCCTACTCACATTTATGGACGACTAGCTGCGCTCCGCGGTGTTACCCACTACATTTTTTCGGGATAAAAAGTCAGCTACCTCTATATGAAATTTCATTAAAATCCATTCAGTAGTTTTCACGTGAAAGAGTAACAAACATCCATCCATTTCAATAAAATCCATTTAGTAGTTCTCACTTCAAAGAGTAACAAACATCCATCCATACTTACAAACTTTCTCGTTCATAATATTAGTAGGGATACCTTACAAAATTGACACAGTATTTACATGTATCCTTTTTAATACATGTACTTATTTTATTTAAATATTTGTTTAAAGCAAAGGGTGACAAACCCAGCGTGAGTATGCCATCTTCCCACCAAAATCAAAGCAATTCCCATTTGAATTACCAAAAAAAACCGGCACCGAACAGTTGCCACTAGTGGTACTTGCTAATGGCATAGTGGCAGTAACTGCGCGCACGCGACACTACTCATAATACTCCCCTCGCATTATAATACAGAGAAATAAAATGTTCTATCGATCGCATAGGGGACTTGTCTAGGGCTGTGCTGAGAACTGGCGCTATTATTATTAAAACTTATTTTAATTTTAAACATATTTAAATTCGTTGGTAAACAAGTAATAATATATCCATAATATAATATTTTAAACTGAAATTAACTCTGTCTGTCTGTTACGCCTTCAAGACAGAAACCGCTGGACCGATTTTGATGCAATTTGGCATTTAGAAAGCTTATGACCCGAGAAAGGACATAGGCTGCTACATAACGCGGGCGAAGCCGCGGGCAAAAGCTAGTATTATAATATAATTCATAAATTTATTCGGCTAGCATTTTATAAAAAAGTAATCATCTTATACCTAATTGTCAATAAAGTGAGGTGATCAAATCACAATTTATAATTAAGTAAAAACGTTATCGAAAACAGTTGTCGAATAGTAAAAATCTAAAAAATACATGAAGTCCCATTAAAAATGTTGTAAGAAATTATATGTAAGAGTAATTATCATCAGCATATCGAAATACCATCATAATATTTTAGAAACAAGTACTTACTAAATCTTAAGTATTTGAAAATTAACAAATACATGTATTTGGCAGTACGATGAAGCGGCAACTATTGTAATATTACACTCATTAACATAATTAATTACCGATTATTTTAATATACCTCATTAGTTTTTGAGAAAGACATCATAATATTTTCCGGATAATGGGCAGTTTTATGAATTAATTGAGAATGTATAATATTACTATGATCATAAAAAAACCTGTATCGTTCTATAATTATAAAAGTTTTTAATTTTATGACAGTGTCGCTGTGCGTCGCGATTTTAGTGCACAAAGATGTAGGTAGGTATACGTTTTTAATTACTTTTCATGTTAATTTAACTTCTAGCTGCGCCCCGCAGTGTTATCCGCTACATTTTTTCGCTTATGTGTTAAGTAGACTATGTGTTAATCAGGGTGTCAGCTACCTCCATATGAAATTTCATCAAAATAGGTAGAGCCGTTTGAGCGTGAATAGATAAACATACAAACACACTCACAAATTTTCGCCTTTATAATATTAGTGTTATTATGAAAATTATGTTTTGTGAATTTAGGTTTTTATATGCTTAAGATTGGTCATTGCATAATATATATTACTTATAAATGTGCGTTGAACTTATCTTAGAATGTAAATTGAATAATCTTTTTTTCTGCCTTCTTATTACTTGTACTTAATTAATTAATTTGATGAAAACTTTACGCACAGTTTGTGCAAACATGTGACTATGCGAATCTGACATTTTTACTTACTTTATAACCGTGTTAATAAGTATTAGGCTACTCATATTAAACCCTTATTTCTCTGCCAAGTGCCAACCCTGGCACGCGCACCCGTGAACGCGGTTCGCACGGCCTGTTTATATTACTGGCAGCAATTGCCATTTTTTTGGCGTTAGAACCAATGAATCAGAACGCCTGATATAATGCGAGTAATCGTCTGAACCCGTTATATTTCTATTAGATTATTTTTTAGTGATGGGCAGTGAATTAAATGTTTTGTCCTCTAGTGTTGTAAATCGGAAAAATATTCGGCGGTTTTTTTTAGATATAGTCGACTGCTTTCTATAGAAGTAAAGTACAATTGCAATTGCTTGAATGTCGGAAGAATTGCTTCATTACACGCTTTATATTAGCTTCACTTGTATGTATGTATGTTTGTTTGTATGTTTGTAACCGACTTCTTTGGGCGCGATTTTGACCCACTTTAAACGGCTAGATTTCGTTCAAACTTTGTAGATTTATCGAGGACCGATGACAATACACTAATTTGATAAAATTATTTAATAATATAATTAATAAAAAGTATTAATTAATAAAAATAGCATAATTACAGCCCGCAACACAAACGCCCTCTGCTAAGCCGCTAGTCGCTACGGTAAAGTTCCGTGGTAGCTAAGCGTCGCGCGCGTGTCCCGACTCCAACGCCCTCTGCTAAGCCGCTAGTCGCTACGGTAAAGTTCCGTGGTAGCTAAGCGTCGCGCGCGTGTCCCGACTCCAACGCCCTCTGCTAAGCCGCTAGTCGCTACGGTAAAGTTCCGTGGTAGCTAAGCGTCGCGCGCGTGTCCCGACTCCAACGCCCTCTGCTAAGCCGCTAGTCGCTACGGTAAAGTTCCGTGGTAGCTAACCGTCGCGGGCGCCGAGACCGGCTCGCGTTAAGGTAAAGCTTCGTGGTAGCTAACCATCTTAATAAAAAATAGAAAATAAATAATAGTTTAAAAAAACTAAAAAACACGCTTTTTATCGAAAACCGAACTAAAAAATAGAAAATAAGTTTTAATCAATTTAAATTAAGAATAGTGTTAAAAATTTCAATAAATATAAATTAATAATAGTGTGAATAAAAACAAAAAATATTTTATTTAAAAAAGCGTGGGGTGCATGGTGTCAATAGTTATAAATATTTTATTGACAGATACGAGTAGAGTGATTATCACTTTGATAATATCTTAAAAAGCACCCCACGCTTTTTTTAAATAAAATATTTTTTGTTTTTATTCACACTATTATTAATTTATATTTATTGAAATTTTTAACACTATTCTTAATTTAAATTGATTAAAACTTATTTTCTATTTTTTAGTTCGGTTTTCGATAAAAAGCGTGTTTTTTAGTTTTTTTAAACTATTATTTTTTTATCAAAGAGTTTCATCGTATATTACCAAACTTCACCAAATTTTCACGGACTAAACAATCACATAGAACACTATCGAATTAGGAACTTACTTCTTTATGAAGTCGGTTAAGAATGTAACTAGTGTTATGAGTTACTAAGAATATTCAAATACAATGTATTGATGTAGGTAAAGGCTACAGGACATCCGATGTAAACAATTTGTTAACACGGTAACATATTTTACTAGAAATAATAGCACAGTTGCATCTAATTTCACGTGTTTATTATCAGGAAAACCTTCAAAGTTACCATTATTAATAACAAATTCATTAAACATATGAACGAAAGCTTACCTGACCTATGTAAGCAGTGATAACCGAGTTGTATGACTGTTGGACTGCCAAGTCAAAGGTCGAAAGTTAAACCACTGCACAGACCAATATCTTATCGAATGCGCTTACTATGAATTAATTATCCGTTGCTAAAAACCATGAAGAAAAACATGGTGAGGACCAGATTTCTCAACGGTGTGTAAAGCTATCTTATAGACCTGCGATTTAAACTCTGACACCAGGTTGTTCATCAACCATACGATAAGCAAAAGAAGACTTTTGTAAGTTCGAAATTAGATTCTCTTTCATCTTTATTACTATCAAGATCTATCGTCACCACTTGCTGCACAATATTACAAGAAATAATGTAATAATTTCCACGTACTTTCGCAAAATTGAATTAACCATGTAAAACAATATACAGCCGGGTATCCTCACCCATAGGGAGATATCTGTAGCGTCCCTTAATAAAGGCCCTATTGTCCTCCCCCTGTATTTATCAGAGATAGATAATCTTTTATTATTCCTAGTCACAATTTATGGTCGGACGTCGAATTTCATTTGTCATTGACGGTCTTTGTAAGCGGTCTTTTGTGCTATTCTTAGTAGATAGGTAATCGATAGTCGACTATTTTGATACGACTCGATAGTTGATCGATTTCGGTCAGTTTTGTAATTTTTGGTTGCATTTTTTGACGTTTTCTTTTGGTGTTCGGACCGTATCTGATTTTGTGATGGGAGTTTATTTATAGTGTTATTGAAAGCTAATTTAAGATTAAGTAGGGATATCGAGTGTTAGATGGGTCTTAGAGGTGTTTGATTAAGCAGAAAACCAAAATAATAGTAACCAATACCTAATTTATAGAATTTGCTATAAATTAGTTATTGGTTGCTAAAAACGGCACAAGACTGAGGAAAGCGGCACACTCGACATGTCATGTGAAATCGGTCACCCATCACAAGACTGACCGCGGCGAGCTCGGCTTAACCTAGCAGATTGGCTGATCTGTGCAGCAACCACGTAGCTATGAGCCTATTAAAAAAGTATTTTACGCACAGGCTAGCTGTATTTTAAATCCATCACCTGTTAATGGCCTTAGGATTATTTTCAAGTAAACATAGTATACCATTTGTTTTTTATCAATCTTCAAAGAACTAACACTAAATTTAACTCCAAAACACGTAGGCCGTTCTATATATAGGTTATCGTATTTCTACGATACTTATAGTGAACATATTTCGACGTGAGTAATAGGGAACACGCTACACCGTGAAATTATACGCATCTACTATTTCCCAATACTTACCAAAGGAAGTGTTTCTACTTAATAGTTACCATCAGTTACCATCGTCATTTAACGACCATTACCGACGTTCACAGGTAGCTGTCAATGGTAATTTAACTTCGTTACCAGCGGGCCGTTCTTAAGTATAGGTAGGTAGTAGGTATTGATACCGATTTTACGACTTAAAAACGTTTTTATCGATAAACCTGTTGTTTTCGATGTGTCGGTGCGGTACAGTTGGTGAGAGAATTGCTTTACTTACTAATTAACATTATGAATAACGTCTGACAACCTCGTTGGTCTAGTGGTTGCTAAGCGCGACTGCTGAGCACGAGGTCCTGGGTTCGAATCCCGGGTCAGGAAATGTGTTACTGAGTTTTTCTATAAGGTAATTCTCAGTGGCAGCACGGAGTCTGGATTTTTGCCCGGTTGATGGCAATAGGCTCGCCCCCTATTACATTGTGACCTAAAAAAAAACATAACTGGCTAAATGTGGGTGTACTATATGTGCACCTCTGCCTACCCCTTCGGGAAATACAGGCGTGATGTTATGTTTTAACGTGTGGAAAAAATACTGTGTAATTTTTCCCTTTTTCAAAGTAAAAAGTCGTTGAATTTATTTTCTTTGTAACACTAGCTTAAAACATAACTTAAAAAACATGGAAAGTAGATGCTAGGCTATACTATGTTTTGTATATAGTTTTACATCAACAAGTTTTTCAAAAAAACAACGTGTTTATTCATTACAATTTACTGTTTTAATTAGTTTGATTGAATATTACTTTCCTGGATTTCTTTACTATATACCTTTATAGAAAATCATTTAAATATTTTTTCGAATAAATAATAATTATTACCATAATCCGTGGCCTCTGCCTACCCCTCTGGGTAACAGGCGTGACTTTATGTATGTATTATATTAACATAACGTATTAAACTTCTGTGTACGCTAGTACAGTTTTACGATTTAAAAGGCTATAATTGATTTCACAATCTCACTTGAGTTATGCAGTTATTGTGTTGTGAATAATCAATTTATTTAACTGATAGCCTATAGCCTAGTTTTATAGGGTTTTAGCTCTCATACTGTTATTATTGAAACTAGTTCTATTTCATTACTTAATTACTATAAGTAACAATTACCGGGTAGTATAGGTTAGGTTGTATTTATTCGCACATCATTAACATCTTCAGCAGGAAGACGTCCACTGTTGAACAAAGCCTCCCCCTTAGAACGCCACAATGAACGACAGCTTGCCAACTATACTACTCGCACATAATTGTATATAATTCTAATGATTATACATTAATATCAGCTTTCAAATATTCTACTAAAGGGCAAGCTCTTTTAGTTCTGCTTACCCGACTGCGTGACGCAAAGAAGGGTCATGTGTTTATAAGCCTATATAGGGCATGCTTGAATATCAGTGACACAAAGGATTAAACGCGTAAACCGACTTTTTAGCAAAAAGTTTTTATTCAGCGATATTGAGTGGTGTTTAAGTTAATCAATGAAAGCGTAACTAAGTAAGAAACCTAAAGGTACCTACCTACTATACTATTTTATATCAACTTAGTCTGTAACACATAGCCTTGGCACTTCTTTGGCAGTGCCAAACCTCTAATTGAAACAGATTTTGGCACAGAAATGTTCGTTGGCGCTTGAGATTCAATGCTAAAAGTCGCAGTTTGTATGTTATCTTAACGTACCCTGAGGGTAGGCAGGTAGGGATGCAAACACAATTAGTATTAGAAACAATGGTGGGGTCCTAGCCAAAAGGATCCAGATCTCTCGGTATTTAGTTTCTGAGATATAGGAACGCAGTTTTGTAAAATTGTGTGAAAATAAAATGCATTTATTGAGTTTAATTGATCTACAAGATGATATAGTAAATTACTTTTTTATCTTTTTACACAGTTTCAACTTCAAATGTATGATAAATTAATCAGCTATTTTAAACGTTAATTATCTTATCAATTACCTTAGATTGACACTAAACTTTCAGCCTTATCTTTCTTAGGTACTACAAGTAGACAATTCCGTTCGTAAAGGATCCATTGCGCAGTTAATCGGCTTACTTCAGGTTCGCCGTATTGTAGATATCTCAATGAAACGTAAAGTAAGTTGTCAAGAATACAATTTGACTGCCTTGTTAGTCTAGTGCTAGTCCATTCCCGGGTATGACAAAGTCTACTTAGGTTTAGGGTACTATTCTGAAGGTTTACTACTTAGGTACATCATCATCATCATCACACACCCCTGCCTACCCCTCCGGGAAATACAGGATTAATGTCTTTTATACAATCTCAATTTTAAATCTATAACTACTTGTGAATTTCCCATTAAAACATCACCCATAAATTACCATACACATTTTCACGTCGTTAGAACGTTTGAAAACTAAAAATCATTTTCAGTTCACAATGGGTTCTTTAATCAACTATTGTTAATAGGAATTTATTGCTCATTATAAGGTCTTATGAAGTACGGGCCAGTCGCAGCACCCATAAATACGATACACTTCGATAGCCAATTAGACTGGAACGCTTTTCTATTGCCTACAATACGACTTAAGTTTATATTGTACGTACCTATAATACCTACACATTTTTCTAACAGTACTTGTTTTATTTGTCTGTCTCTGAAACTTATTATCAGATCTATATGAAATGTCATTTGGACCATTTTGGAATATACCTCTGTAGAACAAAAAAGAATTTTGCAAATCCGTCTATATATCACGGAGTTATGTCCGAACATAAAAATATATAAACATCCAGATTATAACCTCCTTTTTGAAGTCGGTTACAAACGTCAAAGATGACGCTAATCTTTGAAATAGGAATCCAGTTCGTCACTCTGAAGTCGTTCTTTTTTTATCAAAAAGAAAACCTAAGATTAGAAGGATAATTTAAATATTAATCATATGAATAGTTAACTTCAAAAGTAAACCTAATTCTTTTCAACAAGTTTTAGGTATAAAATCAAACCTCTTTCAAATTACTCATACCAAATGCATCTGGTAACATGAAACTACTGCCATATAACATACATAAATAAATACTGTGCTTGTATGTTGTTTACATACATACAGGCATACATTATAGTGATTTCTGTGACGCCAAAAGCATGTAACCGACAAATACCATTGAAATTGCATGCATTACCCAAACAGTCGTATTGAGCCGGATGTTTGAATAGAATAGATTTCAGCTTCGGATCTAATTACGTATATTGAAAACGGTTTAGTTTATTTATGGGGGGGGGGGTATCAGTGCAAATTATTGATTTTCTGAAAATAAGTTTATCTCGATATCATCATCATCAGCCGGAAGACGTCCACAGTTGAACAAAGATCTGCCCTTTAAAAGGGGAACTGGAATGGGCCCTTATTCATGAGCTGGGCTCCGTTCGAGTTCGTTACCAGTCGGGTATTCCAGAATGCACACGTGAGTATAACCGGAATATAAGTAAATAATATCACGAGGTTTTCCGTCACTGTCAGTCAGTGATGTCTTAGAATATCTAAGAAAGCATTTAAGACATTGAAAAAAGTTTGAACCGGCAACCTTGTGCATACAAATCTGGTATTAACTAGGTCACCACGACTTCAATGACGATGACCAAATATCTTCTAAAAGAGCATCAAAAAGACAAGTGCATACCTGACGTCAGTTAATGGTTATATTTCATAACATTATCGCTAATGTAAGCCGGGTTCGTTTGGTTGCCCTCATAGCTTCCGCCAGGCATTGTGTAGACGTTACACTCCACTGCCTTCGCTCCTAAGCCCGCGGTATTCTAGGGCTGTTACAATAACAAAAAAAGTAATTTATTCAATCGGTATAGTGTTTCTTGAATAAAATGCTACGAAGATTGCTTCTGGTTGCTTTTTTGTAATGTCTGATTATGAAATCTTATACTCAAGTTGATTAATTCATTAGATTCGATTATGTTTTGTGCAGCTCGTTGTTGAGTGGTTGCGTTTTTTGTGATTGTGCTTGAATCGGTAAACAGTATTGTATTTTTAGAGCACTCTTTTGGTAGTTCCACTCTACCAAAGACTGGAACTACTTGAAGAGTGAAAAATACATTCAAAAAGTTTAAAACTTAATCAGATAATTTTGAGTTTGTGAAATGTGCTTTAGGATACGTCCATGCATGTATTTAACTTCAACATCTATTTTTAATTTACGTCTTATCTTAAGCAATATACCGATGTTTTCAAATAGACTTCTGAATTTCTTATCTAAACATTAAACTAATGGTGCCACCAGCCTGCTGTAAATCTATAACCTCACCTCCACTCACATTTACATCCACGCGACACAGCCGAACAGAAGCCAAAACAACAGAACGTCAACAAAAAAACAACGCATGTAAAAAGAGAGTGCCAACCCTAGCCCTGCGTATGTTGTTTCACACATAAATCCGGGTACACGCGGGTCCAAAGGTGTTTGATTTAGTACGCCACGAGAATAATATTGCATTCCACTGTTTTACCTGTTTTCTGCTTACCCATGATTTATACAAACGCTTTTTTTGGGTGCGAATGTGTGTCGTAAATATGATTTTCGGCTAGACTTTACCTGAGTTTATGTCCCTGTATATTACGGCTAAAGTATTTCAAATGGGCTCGGTGTAAAGTTTCAAGCCTGTTTATGGATATCGTCGCTTGTGGGGCAGACAGAGGTGTTCTTTAACTATTGATACAATGAATGTTATTGCTTTGCATCTATCTTTAAGTCTTTCAAAACTGATGGTCTTCTTCGTACGTGGTGGATGAACAATCTGATGGCAAAGTTTAAACACAATTCAAAAATCTCTCGAACTTTGAGTTGGCAGTGCAACAGTCATACAAAATAGTCATACCACTCGGCTATCAGTGCCATAGTCTGTAGCATACCAATGATTTTTTCAATGGTGAAGCAATGACCTAGAATACACTGAAAATACAGTAGTTTTACATGAAGAATCTGTAAATCTCTTCAGTATTCAAGGTCAAAGGTCTTTTTTTTATCTCATTTCATGTCATATTTTTCCATATGAAACTGTGTATATGAGCCAGGGTCAACCACACAGTTGCGCTGTATTAAAATTAAATTCTTAAAAATAAAACTCTATTGTCCAAGCGTGACGAAACATACAATTAACGGACACTCAAACTCAAGCCCAGTTCCTATAACGAGAATCAAACCTACACTCCTAACGACCTAGTTCTAACAGCCCAAAACATAGTCAAGTGACCAACGGACTAAGTCTTATACTTAGACTACAGTTCCACTTCAGACAATAATTGGACGGAATTGCCAAATTCAATTGCCTGGGGAGGAATGCTGATTGTATTATGGAGAGAGCAGGTGTACTGCCTATCCCCTACTCCCCGGAGTATGATGGGGTAGAAACAATCATTATTAATATAAAGAGGTACTTATAAAGTGTGCGTTTTTGGAAATTCTGCGTAATGCCTACTTAGGTCATACTTTACTATCTGCTGATTGGTCCTTTGTTTTTCAATAAGGACTCAAAATTTTATATAGAATCGCATTCAATGGAATGCTGCAACTAACAATGTTTCTTAGTAATAGTTTTAGGGAGAATAAAAACAGGTGATTGGACTTCAATTTACGTTCATTCTAGGTTTTATTAATGTGGAATTCATTTAGTTTCAATTAAATATCCAGAATGATTAGGGAATTAATTGGAAGTGAAATAACTTGTATACAAGAGTGTAGTGGCATCTATCAGAGGTAAGTGACTGAAGTAAAATAACGACATCACTTAGCATTGCGCTATCCAGAATTACCTAGGTATTCTTGCCGTGAATTTGGAAGAATTGTGTTACCTTTTGCTTTGTTATACCTGCTTATCATCAGCCGGAAGACGTCCACTATTGAACAAAGGCCTCCCCCTTAGATAAGGAGAGTTGCCATAATCCCCACGATTGGCAAGCGGCTTGGGGATCGCAGTATTGGTGGTAAAGTTGCAGAAGACACTGCTGCCCATCTTCTGGATTTTTCTTTAGTCGCCTCTTACAACACTCATGGGAGGAAAAGGGATGGTCAATTGTAGGCCAGATACCACTCGGCATACACCTGCTTACCCGCTTACTACCACAAGACTGTCAGATGTTTAATCTGTAAATACATAACAACCATTTCGATTACTAAGAAAAGTAGGTGCCTATACCTGTCCACATATACGTCAACTCGAATCCACAAACATCAAGATCGTAATCAGATATTATTAATACCAATACAATGGGTGGTCAATACATTGTTTACTTATACTGCTAATCATTCACAGGAATTGAACCTGAGACTTCACGGAAATGTATTTCGGCATCTCATTCCTGTGAAAGCGAATTCTTCGGTCGGTATAAGTGTCGATTTTCTTCTTGTGATGTGTTGGTACTTTATCTTAATACTGTTGGCGAAGGTTATTTATGTTTAAATGATTACGACTGTATTCTACGGTGGGGTAAGCAGTTTAAAGTCATTAGGTAGGTAGTGAGTACCTACCCACCCATATCGTGCTAAGACGGTTTTTGTTATGTTTTCACTTCAAAATAGCAATAAACACTAAATAAGATGGTATTCAATCTACTCTGGGGACGAAAAAAACTTTGAAATTATTTTTTTAAACTTAAGCTCCAAAAATGCCACGAATTAATGTATTGAAAGCCCAATATCTTGACTTCACTTTTTACAATTTAATACTCCAATGGCCAGTGAAAAGACGACCTGGTTGGTGCGATTTGCTGATGGGTTCGATTCCCACGCGGGACAAAAACTGTGTGGTACGCAGATTTACGTTCCAGTTTGGGTGTTTGTGTATGTGATAGGATTTTATATTTGTGAAACGCACCCACGATACAGGAGATATTCCTAGTCTGGGATAACAAAAACATTATGGTAGGTAACACATGATCTTAAATGCTCAGAAATCTCCAAGCAATACAGATAATGTGAGCCTGCAATTGTTATGGAATATTCTACCCCACTTATTTCAAATAAGTATATTCTTCGCGCATGATTTATATTCTAAGACCCGCCTACAAGTAGCTACTGAAGCCTAAATCATAAATTAACAGCTTCACACTAGTAGCACCTCATTTTATTTGATTTACAACTTCCTGAGACTAATTACAGACGTGCTTGATTGTCATTCATTAGGAGATAAGGATAGATGGGTAATTATCTAGGTTAATGGTCAAGGTGAAAATGAAAGTATTGTGAAGAGTAAATGGTGAATTGTATGCTCCCTGATTCTATAAGAACATTGAACTATGTCCATAGTTAGATCTGATCGACGCAGTGGCTGACTGCTGCGCTAAGGGTTGGATTCGATTCCCGCACGAGTCTAAAAGTGAGATTCGCAGATTTTTAGTAGTCCCGGAGTGGTGGTTTGTGTATGTGATATTTCATGTTTGTGCAGCGCACCCATGATACATGAGAAATTCCTAGTCTGGCGAAATTTATTAAAAAGAAGGGAGTAGAGGTTCTAGACAATCTTAACTATTTCTCCAGAAGAGATACAGGATACTGCACACTGGAAATTAACTTGTCTTTACGACCTAAGGTTAGAAAGATGTGTAAATTCAACGTGTTGCGATTAGCGACTTTACAGGCTACGCATGGTCAAAGTATTCATTTTATTACGTTTTACTTCCCCTAGAAAGCATGTCTACGAATCCTAAAACCTCGACGTCAATTCGAAATTAAACAAAAACCACCCTTATGTTATTTACTATAGGGTTGCATCTCCAACGGCAATAAACCTTCACCTTACTCATTTCTAAGTCACAGGTGTATCAGCTACGCAATTACATTCATTAATACAACGACTAAACTAAACAAAACCAAAATGGCCGCCGAACAAAATTAGTTAAGTCGTCACGATCGCATAAATTATTATAACTCTAACATAATCCTTATTTTATCGAATGGGATCTATTTACTATAATATTTGCATAGTATATAGGGCTTAGCGCCATTATAATTTGTTATTTAGTACATAATTGCTTATGTAACATGGCAAAGTACATAAATTCTAATTGATTTTGATCAGTTCAAATTTTCTATAAAACTGGGCAAATATTTGTGGATTTTATGTTGATTTACTATTAGTAATTCATTAGTATTTTGGAAGCTTTGTTTGTTATTCAAAATCATTTTGATTGCAGTGGGTTAAAAGATAGCGGTTTGTAGTAAAAACGGTGCGTAGTGATTTAAAATAGGTGCATTTTTCTCTAATAATTTGAATACCAGTTCGAGTTTTTCATAACAATACAATAAAAAAAAATCTTATTCCAGTTTCAGAATCAATCAGGTCCCTATGTGTTTTATATTAAATTGCCATTAGTATATTTAGCTCGTTCAACATAATACCTATCACCTATTGACTTCTGGAAGCCAAGCTATAAAAATCGGAAATGTTTACGCTACTTAAACTTAAATTTTATATCCATACAATTTACTACGAAAACAAGTCTTTGTTAAACGGGTAGGTAGTAGTAGTAGGTACACGTCACATGAACAGTAGCCAGTATATCAAAACCTCCTAAAAGCACAATCTATAAAAACAATAAAGCAAAACAAAGGTGACAAAGCTTGAGGCTAAAATATCCAGCCAGCCGCACCACGGATGTTTATTAATTAAATTTCATATATTGTTGGAGTATTCGGAAAGTGGCGATTTACCTGTAAATTAATTTGGCATCAGCTTCGACATGTTACGCGTCAGGGGCAACCCTAGCCTGTCCTAGGGTTGTCTCTCTCTCAATATTTAAAACCTAAATATGAATTAAGTGGATTGTAGTTGAATGATTGACATTGATTTGAATAGTTTAATTAATTTAGACAAAACGTATCCTGCTTTGTACCGTTTCATTAGTCTTATAGTTAGCAAGGTCTCGAGTTCGATTTCCCTGTCAGACAGAAAGTAATTAGATTTTACTGTCATAAACTCAGACGGAATTCGGCGCTCAAAATTGCTAATAAAATCGTCCCCTAATCCTTGGTACCGTCTGGTGAAATATGATCCTTATCCCTTCGGAATACATCGGCGTGATGGCATGGATGTATTTTGGATTATCACATTTTGCATTTTAGAGAATAGAAGTTTCCGCGCGGCGAAGCCGTGGCCGCAGCAACCACGCTAGTGGTACCGTCGAAGGGTGCATAAGTTCGAACATCAAAATATGGTTCAATCAACACGCTAAATATTTGAATCTGCTTTGCGTTGTGTAATGAATTTCACTCGATCTTGTGGCTTCAAGTGGCACGTTCTAGCACATATTTGACTTGAATTACATTGGAATTGTTTGGTATATGATTCTTGCTTGACACAATATCCAAGATTAATCAAGAAGTACCTACGTAAATAAAGGAGTAGGTAATTGGTTAAATACATGCATAACATCACGCCTGTATTTCCCGAAGGGGTAGGTAGAGGTGTATAATACTACCACATTTCGCCATTTCATGAGGTCCAATGTAATAGAGGGCGAGCCTATTGCCATCAACTAGGCACAACTTTAGACTATGCTGCTACTTAAAATTACCTAATGGAAAAACAGCAACGCCCGACCCGGGATTCTAACCCCGGATTTCTGCTTAGTAGTCAGGTTCAGCAAACAATAGACCAACGAAGCATTGCTTTATTAATCCCAAAACAATAATAATCAAAATGTTTAAAAAGAAAAGTATCCACTATATAAATTTGATTCTTACTTTAAATCGTCTGATAGGAACTTACTGCTTAAAATAAAAATAAACGAATACATGCAACCTATCATAAAACATAACCAAATTAAGCTTATAACTTCAAAACTACTCCAACCAATTAGCGACCACTACTATCGAATCGAATTAATTATTTTTTTAATTGAGCAGCCCTGTGACGTTCGCTACGAGTCCCTAGGGCTGGCAACTTCCACAATTTAACTGTACAAGTTGCGTCGGTGTCCGGCGTATAACATATTTACTGTTGCGAAATATTAATCTGGTCTGTAACGAACCGGGCGATAGTTTGGTAGACAAATGGCATAGATTATTTGTTCAGATGCGTCAGTTTTATGCCTAGAATTAGAGTTATTTAATGCCTACTTTCGTTCATTGTGGCGTTCTAAGGCAGAGCTTTGCTTAATAGTGTATGTCTTCCGGCAGATGATGATGAAGTTGATGAACGGCAACTTAATTTTATTAAAAAAAAATAGTATTTCGATGTTTGTTAAAGGAAAAATATATATAGTGTAGGTTTACTTATAAATAGTTAAAAGTATCACTGAATAAAACATTAGTAATAAGCCTTTAACATATAATTTCCAAGTAAACGTTACAGAAAATTAACGAAGGTCACATCAATTGAAAACCAATTTCGTTACAAAGAAAAGTTTAAAACAATTTCAATACAAGCAATTTATATTGAAAGTAAATTACTATGAAACTAATACCAATTTAATTAGGCTGCATAGCTATAAAACATGAGTAAAATTTAAAGCAAGAGCCGTTAAGCTCCAATTTTCTATTTAAAACATTTATCTATATGCAAAAATGCGAACGTTAGAGTATGAATGATACAAACACTAATAAAGTACAGACTCGATTAATATAAGGTCAATAGAATCTTGGACTGCACAATATGGTGAATAGACTCATGGATAGGCTATCCAATAGGCTCACCCCCTAGGCACTGTGTATTGCAAAGAACTTTTAACCAGGGACTCGAAATGTTACTCTTATTAATAATTATATATATTATCGTTGTTCGAATAAAGTTATTAAATACCTGGAACATTTCTAAATAACGTTTTGGAAAGAAAATCACGACATTTTAAGTTACCTTTTAAATCGCTGCCTATAACATAACGTAATTTGAGTGTACTTCATACCTCTGCCTACCTTTTCGGGGACTACAGACGTGATGAGGTTCTTGGATGGAAGAGAACAGAAATATCATAAAAAAATCTAACTTCTCAATTACTTCAGATAATAGATATATAGATATACTTGGAGTAACGGTTACCCAACATATTGAACCAATTTAGTAAATGCTTAACCTAAGTCAAAGTTAACCCTAAAATTGTCACGTAAATGCGTCTACGATAATCTGAGTCATCGTTTAACTATGCTGGCACTACTTTCAAAAGTATTGCTAAAAACAGTCACCATGTATTTTTATTTTACTTAAAAGTATTGAAAAGTAACTTTATAATTCAGTAGGTGCGCTCTATATTTAATTTATACACAAGGGTCGAGTAGGTGCGAATAAACATCAGGCCTTTGCCCTTTTCTCGGCCCACTAAATTAGTTTTTTATTGCCAGCGCTCGTTTTCAATTTTTATCGGGCTTTGCCAAATAGAAACGTATAAATCTTTCTTTGATTTCGCGACCACTTTATTGATATATTCTGAATACATGTTTATTGCGGTTTTGTTGCTAATAAGCTTAAACCAATTCATTAATTTATGTATTTTTAAAAGTTTTTAATATATTGTTCTATTTATGACCTGTTCTAATCAAAATCTATATTAAACAATTTTTCTTTATCGAAAAATATGTTTATTAATCATCGTTCATTAATAAACATATTTTTCGTAAAATATGTTTCTTAATGAACGATGATTTTTGATTGAGTAAGTTTTAAATTGATAGAAGACACGAGCGGGACGGATCCATCATTTTCCAAATTTCCTTTATCAATGTAGATTCAAGCTTAGCATGGGCAACATGCTAAAATGACTCCAAAAGTCTTATAAGTGCTTTTTTCAATTCACAAAATAATAACACAATTGAATTACAGAAGCACGAGGTCCTAGGTTTGAGTCCTGGGTCGGGTAAAGTGTTACTGGGTTTTTTCCATTAAGTAATTCTCAGTAGCAGCACGGAGTCTGGATTTTTGCCCGGTTGAAAGCAATAGGTTCACCCCCTATTACATTGGGACCTAAAAAACATAACTGGCGAAATGTGGGTGTACAATATGTGCACCTCTGCCTACCCCTTCGGGGAATACAGGCGTGATGTTATGTTATGAACTACATTAATCACCACTTTCAGATTGGCAAACAGTAATATTTAATACAAACATCTATATCTTAGTTCTCAGTATTATCTCACCCAATATAGAGAATTCCATGTTCCATGCCAGAGTTCCACTTATCATTTAATTGCAAAACTTGTTTTATCACTCATAATTCAGTTGACAAGTTTAAATTTAACACCTCTGCAGTGGCCGTACATAATTGGATCGACACTGGTCACATCGTGTCAAAGTTTATATTGTTAACTAACGTTTTATCGTTTAGTGTGTAGTAACAAGTTGGTATTACGTTAATAACAGTTGATTTTAAATTACAATGGCGTTTTGATGTACATTGCATTACAAATGTGCCTGACTGCGCCAGAAGGAGGGTTAGTTTCATGAAATGGATATGAGACTGTAATTTGTTCTTATAGTTATTTGTTGTGTTAGGTCACCAATAAATTACGTTCTATCATTCTTAGTAATTTTTACTTAAATTTGAGGTCATTTTTTGGGCTCTCTTTTAGTTTGAAACTTTATAATTGATTATAGAGAATTAAATTTCTATTTCATTCTATGGTCACTCCTGTGTAGATGGCTAGTATCAGTCGAAATTGGCCGCCATGACCGTTTTGCATTTCAGATTTAATTTTCAAAAATCTCACATCAACTTCCTTTACATAATTATTGTGTTGCCGATTGTACGTACCCCATACCAACGCCATACCGTATAATTACCAGTTATTTTTACGTATGCCAAGTAAAATTATCCGTCGAACTTGAGCGGGGCTCAACAATCGTAATTCATAACAATAACTTGTACAGAAATTTGTGTACGAACTTGTACTTGAATGTGTACAAAGATGTACGAGTACTGGACGGGTTTAAAATAAATTATAGAATAGAATAGAATTTTATTTAACTTAAGTGTTACATTAAATATTTTGAGTAAAATGTTCATGAAATTATCTTTTGTCTTTGGGAAGGCGTAGTTAAAGGCGTGTATGGTATATGCCTCATAAAAGACAGTCTACAAGGCTTGTTAGATACGTGAAGCAGTGCTTGCCGCGGTCAGTTTCATGATAGGTTACCCATTAAACAACGAGATCTCTTCGTGCCTCTGAATGTTCGTTAGGCTGTAGGTCCGGCGCCTGATATTTTCTCAGATTCCAGTCGTGTCTGACCACCCCATAAGACTAATCAGAATGGCCACTGTATCTGTGTTTGCGCACACACTTAAAACTAATAGTTTTCTCAGTTCGAAGAGTCCTAATAGCCGAGTGGTTTCACCATTGGGCTGCCAAGTCAAATGTCGCAAGTTCAAACCGTTGCGCGCACCATGGCCTGTTCGAATTCATGTGCGTACTATAAATTAGTTATCAACTATTAGAAACGGTAAAGGAAAACATCGTGAGCAAACCGGCATACCAGAGAGATTTTTCAACGGTGTGCAAAGCCACGCCAGAGGCCTACAGGCAGTTGAAACTCTGACACCAGGTTATTCATCAACCATGCGATAAGTCTCAGTTGATATTGGCTGCTATGACTCTTATTACATTTATATTCTTGCAAAGAAATATTTATATTCTATTCCATTCTATGACTATTCAGGCTGGATGACATTAATCAAATCCCATTCAATCAGAAACCTAAATCGTAGCCAACTAGCTGTGTATGTACAACAAAGGCAATACTACATCAAAGTACGGCCTATTTGAATTGAAATTCACACCAATATACAATAGCGGAATCCATGTAATTAAACCTAGCCTTTTGTTTCAGGTACGTTGTTCTATATAGCATCGGTGTTGCCTGTACACAACACAATATTACCCGACTACACTATGATTGTAAGTACCTATGTTAATCATTCAATTATATTAATCGCATAATACATATTGTAATGTAGCTATGTTATATTTATGTATCTTGGTATGATTATTGTCAGGAAAACCTGCTTGGTTTGTACCTTCGGCATTTGTAATCTTATTTTAAAGATATTAGAAATAAATAGTCGCCTATGTGTTAATCCAGGGTGTCAGTTACCTCCATATCAAATTTTATCAAAATCCCGGTCGGGCAGTGTTATTGGGTTTTTCTATTAGGTCATTTTCAGTAGCAGCGCAGTCTCCATGTGTGCAGTTGGTGTCAATAGGCTCGCCCCCTATTACATTGGGAATTCGGGTCCTATAACACAACTGCGAAATGTGGGTGTACTAATACAGTGTCGGGGAATACAGGCGTGATGTTACGTGTGTGTTCTGTAGACATATGATTAATTACGTTTTCTTAAATTATGTTAAGATTTCAAGCCATTGTATCCTTATATTAATCTCTAATCGTCCTTCACAAGTTAGATTTTTTGCACATTACCAAAAAACGAATAGATGTTCACGTAGAATCCATTAAAAGTATAGTATGGTAAAAACTAAGCGTAAAAACTTAAATAGCTCCACGGAGCAGAGTCAATATTCAGTTATAATTTAACTCGTGACATTTCCAGTGCGTCTAATTCGATATAACTTAGAGTTATCGCTAAGTTATTGTTGTAGATGTTTTGCTTCGTCAAGCCAATCTAAGTTGCGTTGACAACAATTATAAGTTTTGCCGCCTCCTGTCATTTTGTTTAACGTCCCCATCTTTGTTAACTTGGATATAACTTAATGTTTCGAGGAGTGTTCCGGTATTATATTGAATTTGAGTTAATATATTTTGTGTCGGGAATTTCTGTAGCGCCGGGCCAAATATAAAGAGATTTTATAAAAGAATTCTGAAAGTAATTACAGTTTATATCGCGGCACCCACTCACCTTGATATAGGTCAATCTTTATATTTCTTCCGCATCCATCAACTTTTTTTCATTACCTCGGAGAGCACACTGGCAAAATCGCCCGGTGAAGTCGTACAAAAAAACTTAATCTAAAATATTTCCATTTAAACGAAAACCAACAATACTTACGTGAAACTGCAAAGTGGTACGAAGGAGTAACGACTCTCAACAAAAGTTCAAACTAAAGAAATCACGTTCTCGAACCATTGTCACCTGAGTCCACTACCAAAAGTGCATTTCCAAGAAACTACCGACACAGCACACAGGGATTTAGTTCTTGTTTTATTTCTAACCTACGGCGTCTACAAACCGCCTCCGCACAAACAAATACACGTCCAACCGTAAAAACTAAATTAAATTGCCTTTACTTTGTCAAAAACAAAGCATAACGTTCGTTCACAGAAGTTGTAGAATAAAATTTTCTTGCTGTTTACTGCTGTTTCCAAAAAATGTTCAAGTAGAACAATGTTTCAACCTGACAAACGTTTTTATGATTCAACAAGAGCGCGCAGCTTAGCTTGCAGTCTCAACGTTTTCTCCGTCGGAAAAACTTCTTGAGACGGAATTATAAATCGGAGCAGTCAGAGGGAGACAGCAGATGTCTGGAATAGAACAAGTTCGAGAATTTACGGGCTGACCGGACCGTCAGTTTTTTGGCCAACTATTATAGTGCTTCGCCACACTGGGCGTGTAAAATTCATGTAATTTAAAACTTTTGTTGAATTAGTGAGTTTTTGTACACCCGTGTGATTAATGTTACCTTCATACGAAAGGTGGGGGTGGCGGGGAGGAAACTTTTGCTATTACTTTGAATGGGTGTTTAAATTTCTCAATAAAAGTTGGCTGCAGAGTGTTGGACCCACATTGTGTATTTGATATTTTGACAGAGCCTTTGGATCCAAGTTTGTTGGGAACTTGGTAGCAACCGCTTAATAAACGTCTTTGGGGGCACCTTTGAGTATGTAGATGGAAAGTTTGTATTATGAGTGAAACTTATTTATTAGGTCGCAGTGCTTACTTTCAGTTAAAACTGGTATCTGATATTGAAATTAGTTTGCGGTAGGTTTATGATGCTGATCAAAGAATCTGTGTGGGTGTTAAAGGTCGGGTAAACAGCCGCGTGGAAATTGTTCGCAGAGAGCTCTGTTTGTGATTACTTTTAGGGATTATTTCACACAATTCCCACTTATTTTAAGGTTAATTTTACCAAAATATCTTTTACGTTACTGCGTACTGTGAAAATGTATATTTTTAATTTAACATACTTATTATTTTTTATCTGTCGTTCGTTGTGGCGTTCTAATGGGGAGGCCTTTGTTTAACAGTGGACGTCTTCCGACCAATGATGATTATTATTTTGTACTTAAAAATAGAAGAAATATTTTTGTACCATCACTATAGTTTTCTTCACCTTCAGGCAGTTTCTCGAAAAAGAAAAATACAAATATTTTTTGGGTTTTAAGATAATTATCCACAAATAAATTGTTTGACGGATTAAGGTGCCTACGCTGTTGTCGCTTAAAAGAGAACAAAGTTAGGGATATGAAAAAAGAAATCTTTAGCCAGATCTTATTAGTATAAAATATATTGTAAAACTATAAATAACATATTTACATACATAAAGTCACGCCTGTTTCCCTGAGGGGTAGGCACAGACCACGGATTTCTATTTGCTACGATCCTGGCATACGTCTTTAACATATTTGGTGTTCCATAAACACCAGCAATTACATTTTTATTTGAACAACATAAAACCATTTCGAAACATACATCTTGCTGCATCATTTAGGAGATAAATGGTGCTCCATATCCATACCTGGTCCAGTATACGATGTCCTGTCCAGTTTTATCTCCAGAACAAAGATGCAGCATCCCCGGCCATTTGTCAAGCTGACAACCAGGATACGAGCGGTGTGATCATTTATGGATCTTTAGAAGATGCATTTCATACGGCTTGGGGAAAATAGCTGTGCTGTTTAATTTGAATAGTTTAGTTAGGTTTTGTTTTGGGGGAGGCTCTTGGCTGGAATAATAGATACAATAAGAGTAAATTTTTATATATAATAGATACAATAAGAGTTAAATTTAATTACCTATATATTTATAAAAAAAATTAAATACGGGTCTACTTAGAACCTCCTCCGGTGTTTTAATAATATTGGCAAAGGGCCTTTGCCCTGCAGTAAGAAAGTTGAACAAGGGCTTGCAGAACAATTTTTATGGACATTAATTTAGGCGCTCCGCAATAGCATTGCTGTATTTAGCTTTAGATATAATATTGGCTTCATGAAATCAAGTCTTGGCTTCGAATCCCATGTTGTTTTTACTGGCTAAGAAGATCCTAAGCAGTATCCAAGGGCGTAGTTTCGTACTCGACTAAGGTAAATAGGCTCGCCCATTCTTGTTTGAGTTTAATTACTTTTTAACGATGAGTGGGCGAATAAAGTTAGGTATCCAGATACCTATACCACTGCCTATCCCTTCAGGGTACAAAAGCGATATGGAAAATTCTAAATAATTTGTCTAGAATTCTAGATCTCAATATATTCTTAACAAAGCGGTACTTTATGTTGTCTATAGGCAAATAGGTAGACACTCGTAGTATTTTGAATTTTTCAGACTTTATTTTAGACTTTTAAAAAGAATATTTTAAGTATTTGTTCTAGAGATACTTTTTCTAGAAATATATTTCACATTCCAGACGTTATCATTTAGAAATATAAAAATGAACTTGTTTTATGAATTCAAAAGAATTGGTACCTACATTGTTACGTTTACTAATTGCTGAAGTTTTAAATGAACTTAAAGGTGAACTTAAGATATTAGGTTATTAAACTGTATTTAAATAACCCGTCCCTGGATCAGGTGAAGAAGAGCGAACCGAAGAGCGTGTATGAGGAATGTGATGCGTGTGAATGAAGCAAAAGAAGTATGCCAGGATCGTAGCAAATGGAAATCCGTGGTCTCTGCCTACCCCTCATGTATGGATCAGGTCAGATTACGTGGTAGAAGCGAGACGTCGCATTACACTACATGTACCGCGTCTCGCTTCCACATCGTTAACTGTTCTTTATGGTACGGGGGTGAAATTCATAGAAACCATATTTTTCTACGAATAATGATAATAATAATTTTTATTTTTTATTCTACTATAATAACTTTCGTGAGTGTTATCCATATTATCTACTATATATACCGGTTGTACTCACGTCGATATTCGGGAATGCCCGACTAGTTTCGGACTCTAACTCTAACTATTTTTTATTCAACGAAAGCACACAAAGTAAGTAGAGTCAATTACAATAAAGGCTTATGCAATGCACAACACCTTGAAACCCTGAATTCTCTCTCTCCTCTGACTAGGTTAATACCTAGATGTAGCATTTTATACCTACCGGATAAAAATGATAAACTTGATATAAGCAATGAGCATCTAAAATCTATCTATTGCTCTCTATTCTTCAAAATACCTTCAAAAATAAACTAGTATTAATTGTATTGCAATTTATAAAGCATAAAACAGACCCGGCTCTGTGGCATACCTTGGGAGACGTCTATGTCCAACAGTGGACTGCAACGGGCTGATGATGATGATAAAATAATAAAACATAGTCCTTAATAAGAGCCTCAAACTGTAATTAATTTAATGCATTTCAATAATTATCTTTACAATAATCCAGTTGTATCATGAAACTAACAGGAACGGGGTCCGAGTGCGCGTCTTCTTTTTAGTGACCTTTCTAAACGGTTAGTTGACGCTTCACGTGACCAAAAGGCTGGCCTGTTTTTCGGCCAAAGAATTAGCATTGCCATTCAACGTGGCAATGCCGCCAGCCTTTTGGGCACCCTACCAGTCGACAGCGATGAGGACGAATACTTTGATACATAATTTTTAGTTTAAATTTTTTATTTTTGTATATATTTATTTTTAAGAATTGTAAATAACCTTGTAAATAAAAAATAAATGTTTTGAATAATGTAAAGGCATTATCTTAGTTAACAGGAACGGAAGCTTTTTATATTATTATTCTTATTCCCGCAAACTTAGTCTCGAAAAACTTGTCCGTGCATTGTTGTATTTATGAAAGATATCTCCAAGATAAGATGTACGTACCTACTGACAAATAAATGTAGCAAGAACTATGCCTCGTGAAAAATATTTGCATATCCCATTATGTACTGCCTCGTACATTCACGATTTGGGCACATAATGTACCTACATTTAAATGTTGAAAATGTATTTCATTTACACTTACATATCTTTTTGCATAATTACATTTGACCACCTAATAGGCCTGGTGGCTAAGCGGCAGGAACGCTACGCTAGAGTTTGCGTGTTCTATTCCCGCACGAGACAACATAAGTGTGATTCGCAGATGTTTTTCCGGAGTCTGGGTGTTTGTGTATGTGATATTTCATGTTTGTGTGCACGCTCACAATACAGGTGAAATTCCTAGTGTAGGGCGACGCATGAGTGCGACCTATAAAAAAATATTATAGCTACAAAATTAATTATATATTGGCGACCTGATTAGCGCAGTGGCTAAGCGATTGGACTGCTGCGCAAAGGGTTGCGGGTTCGATTCCCGCTAGGGGCAAAACTTTGTGCGAACCACAGATGTTTGTCCAGAGTCTGGGTGTTAGTGTATGGGATATTTCATGGTTGTGTGCACACTCACCATACAGCTGAAAATTCTAGTGTAGGGCACGCACGAGGTCGACGTATAAAAAAAATTATAGCTACACAATTAATTAAGTAAATTCAAACTTATATCGATATTACTGACATTATTCACACTTTAAATATTTAATGTGATGCGTGTGAATGAAGCAAAAGAAGTATGCCAGGATCGTAGCAAATGGAAATCCGTGGTCTCTGCCTACCCCTCAGGGAAACAGGCGTGACTTTATGTATGTATGTTAAATATTTAAAGGATTTGCTAATGTCCCCAAAACAGCCTAACTACTCAGCGATCATAAACTAATACTACTATAAACTGCCTATAGGTCAAGTCTGTAGGTCTGCTCGTGTTAACAATTTTTCATTTTCCATACACAATTTACTCTGCTGTCCTGTAACCCGGCTACCCCTTTCGGGAATACAGGTGTACAACAGGCAAGAACCTAGCAAGCTTTTTAACTAATTCAGCACACATATAAAATAGCGATAATGCTTGGAGACGGTACATCTTAAGTGCGGTTGGTCCCAGCTGGGAGAGTATCAAGCGGGCATAATACATACGGGTAATGACAGACTCTAGCTTGACAGTTTGAGTTGGTATATAAGTAAGCTTATAGTGTCGGCAGCTTCATTCATCTCAGTTAGGAACTGGTGAATAATGTATATTATAAATAATGTTTGTTTTCGATTGGACATCATTAAATATTAATGATCTCTTAAATAAGATTGTTTTAAATTAGGACCAAACAGGTAGAATCTCGTACATCGGTATTTTGTGTTATTTGTCTACTTTGCAAATACTTGCGTACTCTTTTAGTGTGTTGATAAACACATATATTATATTACATAGTATTATTTTACTCATCAACTGTCATTTTATAACATTAATTATATATGTATATATATATATGGTAGTGGTTTATAACTGCAATGTTGTGCATTGTACGTTTAATATACACATAAAATTAATAAATTGAAAAATCATGTATGCAATTGATTGTATCCAGACAAAATTGGAATAAGTGAGAAAAATACTACTTATACATAGGTACCTAACTGTGGTTATATGTTGATGATGATAAAATAAAGGCAGGTGTCGACACAGGTTTATAGTCCTGTCTAAACAAGTGTACGAGGCCTTGACAAAATAAGATGTCCAGTAAATGGAACAACCCTCTTAAAGCCATATTTTTTGGTATATATTTCGGACCCACCCAACATAGGTGCTAAAATTGACCCAAAGAGGGTGGTGATTAAATATTCTTATTTGTCGACTAAGTGACGTCACATCCTGAGAGCTTACATTTACATAATTAAGAGCCGCCATCTTGTCAGTGTGCTTGTATCGCGGTTTTATTTTTATGTCTTGTTTAGCGGGTACTGGAAATATCTAGCGGCTAAATATAACCTAGCCTAAAAAGGTAAGGAATTTTTGACGCATATCTGTGCATAACCTACAAACTGCTAGTGAGACATGTCTCTAAACATTTTAATACATAGGAGAATATTTTTATCTACAGATGAATTGACCAACTAAATAGCTATTAGATACCTTCAAAATAAAATCGTTCTGATTCTAAAAACAATTTCCAAAAAAACCTGTTAAATTATATTCAATTCTCGTTTGAAATTTAATGATACTATGTATAAAAAAAGTAGGTTATGGGTCCGAAACTTCGTAGGGATACACTGCAACGTTGGAGTTACGCAAGGTATTTTGGAAGACGTTAGTCTATCAATTAATATTAATTTCTATTACATTGTAGGCAAATGACATAATATACAGTAAACAGTTGATATTGTAACGTTTTTGCTTTTCATACAGTCCTTGTGTTAACTGAATAGATCTGAAAATGGCTTGAATGAACCGTAATTAGTTTGTTCAACAAATGTTATTATTATAACTAGAGTAAAATTAATTAATTATAATTATTGTCATTTGACACTGTTTATCTGGCGTTCTGAACGTAAGTTAGGTGTTACTGTATCTAGGTTATTGATAAACAAAGTTCAGAGGTGTACTAGTGGTGTGTAGTAAGCGTACTAATTACTTAGATGACGATACTCGGTACTGTACGAAAAGAACTTCATTCTCTCAAAGTATTCGTATACTTTGAGAGAATGAAGAAACCCATCCGAGTAAGCGTAAGACACATTTTCATTTCTTATATTAGATAAGTATACTACTAACTAGATACAGTAAGTTTTAATAGGATATCGACTATACTTCTGTGCACTATTAAAGAGTACTAGTTCATCATCAGCCGGTAGACGTCCACTGTTGAACAATGGTCTCCCCTATAGTCCGCACGCTTGGCAATGAGCTTTGAGATCGCAGTTTTTGTGGTGAAGTTACTGAAGACGCTGCTTTCCATCTTCTGGATTTTCCCTTAGTCGCCCTCCAGACACCCAACAGGTCAGGATTCGGGCCCCGCATCCCACGGGATTCGATGTATTAGTTCATAACTGGTACTACTAGTACAGTGCGAGCCTAAGTGTCCGTATTTCACACAAGATTACTAGTTACATTGTAGAGACAATAATGTAACGTTGACATACTCACTTGCTTCCTAACTTTATGGTAATTAACCTATTTCCTTTGAAACATTTACGACTTACCCGAGATATGGTGACAAATTATGGATGTGCTATTTTAGTAGCTGTTATCTCAAGAGATGCATACCTTCTACGTATCGTAAAACGATACTCACACAGCTTGTTCATTATGTATAACTTATAGAGTATAGGTATAATATATAATGACTAGATTTGCATCATTTGCAAGCGTTTAAGTTGCAATGCAAGTTTGTATCGTTCTTAAGGGTATCTATCTTTTTAAACGTCTCCCCTCACAAGGAATTTCTCTTGTATCGTGTGGCACAAACATGAAATATCACATACACAAATACCCAGATTCTCCGGTTAAAAATATGACCATCACACAATTTTTGACCCGTGTGGGAATGGAAACCCTTAGCGCAGCAGTCCAATTGCTAAGCCACTGCGCGTGCGTAGCTACTTTTAAAATTGTGTCAGGTTGCCTTCATCAAACCGAATGGTATCCGGCCTAGAATTGACCACCCCCTTTCCTCCCGTGGGCGTCGTGAGAGGCGACTGAGGGAAAATCCAGAAGATGGGCAGCAGCGTCTTCTGTAAATTCACCTCCAATACCGCGATGCCAAGCCGCTTGCCAAGCGTGGCGTTAATGGCAACCCCTTTCTTAACTTAAGGGGGAGGCCTTTGTTCAACAGTGGACGTCTTCCAGCTGATGATGATGTGTTCATCAAATGTATCATAAATATATATTTTTTTTTTTAAATAATAGGTATAGGTAGGTATCATTTATATTCTCTTAGTCGTACAAACGTTTGCTAAAACTTAACGCACCTGTGAATTAAGCTGCCATTGTTCCAATCTATCTCACTGCGATCCTCACATAATTTATTATCATTATCCATACAATAAGCTCTAAGAAAATGCACAGGTACTCATTTTCTATATACATTACGCCGTCAAATTCATACGAGTCATGCAGCATTAGAAGTCACAAGTCATTTGAATAGGTTTTGTTAATAATGTCAATTATAGGCCTATAGATGCACGCGTAATGAGGCGTTATTAAGATGAAATATATCTTATATCCATATTATAATTATAGCAAATCATCTAGAGATAATTATTTAAGGGACAGCTGAGTAATTTCATAAACTATCCAACCTTTACTTTGAAATGAAAAGTAACTGCGTCTGTTTGTTTGTTACCCTTCACTACTAAACTACTGAACCGATTGTAATGAAATGTTATTTGGAGATAGCTTTAAACTAAGAAAGGAAAGAATATAGGTTACTATGTATCCCAAAAAGACGTAGCTTTTCAACACGTACGGTAGTTTGTTCGTAGGTATACGAATATTATATTCGCTCTTACGCCGTGTTTTATTTATTTATTTATTTATTCAAGTACAGCCACATCATGATACATAACTCCTTAAGAACTAAACATTTGGATAACTACTTATTCCTATGTATATGACAATTAAGGCGTACATAGCTTATATTATCATTTGACTCAAGCCATAAGAAATTTATTAGCTAGACATGCTTGTTTAAAATACGAGAATCAATTACAATATTGTGTGTGTACAAAGAAAAAGATTTGGTCAACGTAACTTCCTTATGGCTTCAACAATGGCTAGATATTAAAATTTTAAGAGCAACTTTTGTTTGGACCTTTATTTATAAGTTAAAAACAGTCTCTCAGTCCACCGTTCCGTTTTTATCATACAAACGGAACCTTAATACTATAATTACAGTCTACGAATAAAAAAAGACGATTTTAACATTAAATACCAGTCTCAACCTTCATCTTAACACATTTAAAGTTGCTTAGTAATGCTGCATTGTGTTGAAAATTAGATATCTACATATAGGTACATCGTTTGGCCAGTATTGTACGTTCTATAGTTCTCACGAGTGAATGAGTGAAAAGCAAAATGAATGAATGTTTAGAAAATTTGTTATGAAATTTTATTTCTTTAAAAGTTGATGATTTTTTTATTAAGTTGTTGATTACATATTTTTCATGATAGTTATAACGCCATCTTTTCAATATTTCCATACAAAACCTACCTACTATACGGAAAACAGATAATATGCTATAGCGTATAGGTGTACACGTCTAATTTAGTAAAGAAAATAACATATTATTTAGTTTTAAATTAACATAAAAGTTCAAATGTTTACCAAATCACATATTTCCTAAATTAATTTACAATACCGACCGATTCGGTACAGTCAGCGACATCAATCATAGCTCTAGTACTGTCAACAGAATCGTCAACCAACAAAGGCTGTAATCAGATGGTCAATTATCATAACTTAAGACGTTCTAGAGTAGTACAATAAAGTTGTTCTTTCGATAAAAACCAATGATTTTTGTATTAAGAATCTTTGGTTTCGTCGAAACCTCATCGCTATTGCACTGCGACTAAACATCTTAAGTTACGAGAATTAAGCTACTGATGTTAATTGAATGCCTGTTGCGGATGCAGTGGCTATAAATCTTAATAAATTACACTTTGAACCTTAGAAGCTGTAACACTGAAATACGACCATTGTTTTAGGGTATTCTGTAATGGTAACAAAACTTACTAGATGTTGAAGTGTATGGTTGTAGCTATTGGTATAAAAGATACCTCGTGAATTCGATTTCCGAAGTCGAGCGGTGCTTGCCGCGGTCAATCTATTGATGGGAGACGGTATTAGGGTGATAAGCATGCAGGGCTGTCAGCCTCGCTGAAAATGGCTGGCTGTTCTTATTACGACATGAGAGTATATGTAGCTAATACAGGTGTAGGCTACGCTAAGACCAAGGCTTGTACTAACTACGATCTTTGCATACATTGATACAAGATGTGTCAAAAATGTCTGAAGTGCAAAACCTCGATTCACTTCATCTCACTATTAGAAATAACATTTTAAATCACAATACAAAAATACACCCTGTATTCACAAAAAAAAAGCAACAACCCTAAGCACTTCTCATAATACCCACATTAAAAAAAAACAATTCTACTTCAATAATTCAAAGCGCTAAGAATGGTTGTCAATACTTGCTACAATGGAAAACGTACTCCGTGTCGGTGCTTGGAGCATTGCCCCCGCATTACCCCTACCAGGGGGGAAGGCACCAAGTATCCCCCCTCCCGATTACGTTCAGGAACCGTGGTCATGATGGATAGCCGGAACTTACCGGTGCTCCACCATTTATACTAGGGTTGCCCTGAAAATTGTTGGGAGCGAGCGTTCGAAACCCCTCAATTTTCATTGAAATAGGTTCTTGAATTTTGCGGCGTGTATGAAGTTATGTATGGATTGCTACTGTGCAATTGGGCAAATGAGGTGCTTATTAACTGTGATTGCGTGTTGTTTCTGTTGCCTAGATTGTAGGTACTGCAGCTTATTAAACATAGATACGTTTCAGGCAACCAGTGGATGCTAATGGCAAGTTGTCGTTCATTGTGGCGTTCTTAGGGGAAGGCCTTTGGTCAACGGTGGATGTCTTCCGGCTGATGATGTGACAATTAAAAATCTGCAGGACTACGTATTTTAAATCAAAATCACACTAATATTATGAAGGCGAAAGTTTGAGAGTGTGTTTCTTCAAGCTCAAACGGCTAGACCGATTTCGATGAAATTTCATATGGAGGTAGCTGACACCCTGGATTGACACATAGGCTACTTGCTATCCCGAGAAAATGCAGCGGGTATCACCGCGGTGCGCAGCTAGTTATGATTAAACTGCTATCAAGTCGATCGCTAAGTGTTACTGTCAGAGTTCATAATGCATGTTTTACGTAAGCTGCACTTGCCACTGTTAATCTTCGGATGGGTGACCTGTACCCACAAGATTGAAGAGATGTCATTTTGATTTTCTTTTATTCTTGTCGCAAGCGTAGGATCCTAGATCAATTTAGCGCATTAGCTTCTAATTTTTTTCAATGATGTCCTTAAAATCTGGTATTACCTATAACGACTTTAAAGTCTTTAAATTAGGTACAACCCTATAATCTCCTAGTACATTTTCTTGTTTGAACGTGTTTAAAATATGTCCCATCTTGTTTATTGACGATTTTCATATCCGTATTCAGTATCGCTTATAGCAATTTATTTTTTATGCTATTTGCATTGGAATTAGTTTACTGCATAGTTTTTATGGACAAATAGATTGGGTTTTATTTTGATTTTATGAACAAGTTAGTCCATAGACTAGACTTTGGTAGTACCTAATAAAACGCCTGTGTCCTGAATAGGGGTAGGCTGAAATCACGGATTTATACTTGCAACCCCCCACGTGACGCCAAAATCGGCATGACATTTGCTACGAATACACAAAAATATTTGCACCGGAATCGAACTCGCAACCGAAGGGTTGGTAGTTGTCAGATGCACTCGAAGGAGTGCAGTAAGCTAACACTAGCGTATCGTTAGTCTCCCATAAAGAAGAAACCTTTGCTCAATGTCAGGAGATACAGGGTTATTAAAAAACATTATAATTTTTATAGTTAAATTTTAAAAATGGTTGTTATATGTTTAAGCATCTAAGATAAGGCACAATTTACTTATAAAGCCAATCTTACTAATAACATCTAAACATCCAGGAATCGGGACTAAAACTAAACCCCAACTTAATTACACTCCGTAACTAAAATCTTTACCTAATACCCCCTTACCCCTCCTCCGTATGGTCAAAGCTTCAGTCTCTAAGCCATGAAGCATGAATCGGGAACTTTGTGAAATGAAAGGGCTCCATACGATCGATACGATGAGTCGTGTCACACCGGTCGAACCGACAAATCGGTAATATGTTAACATCGGAAGTCGCAACAAATCGTAACGACAAATCGGCCTAAGGTTGACTGGAAAAAAATGCCTCCGACATTAATTCCGCCTTTGTGCATGAAGAAAATAATAAATAAATCGTCAGTGTATGGCTCTTTGCGATCGACACGATGTTCTTCCGACTGATCGTGCCCTATACCGGTATATTTAAAGGGAAAGTCAAAGTAAACTTGCGGTTAAAGCCTCGGTCTAAGAGGATCACGATTTTAGTGAAACTTTGCGGTTTTGATAAATAGCTAACTATTGAATGTCAATGGTTTGTGGCCGGTGAGCCTTACAAGTTAGGTCATCCTTATCTCTTAATATAAGAACTGTATGTATATTTCTTCTTGGTCTATTCATGACAATTTTAACTCGATGTGTCGAATTTTGGGCAATGACATATACTACACTAGCTGCGCCCCGCGGTGTTACCCGCTACATTTTTTCGGGTTCAAAAGTAGCATATGTGTTAATCCAGGGTGTCAGCTACCTCTATATGAAATTTCATCATAATCCATTCAGTAGTTTTTCGTGAACGAGTAACAAACATTCATCCATATTTACAAACTTTCGCGTTTATAATATTAGTAGGGATTACTCTAAAAAATACGAGGTAGGCCAGTGATATGACCGTCAGACTACTAAGTCAAAGGTCGCAAGTTCCAATCCCAGTACGCACCTATGTCGTTTCGAATTAATGTGCGTATTATTTAATTAGTTACCAGTTGCCAAAACCGGTGAAGGAAAACCTTGTGAGGAAACCGACACACCTGACAGGAGTCGTCATTCGTAGAGGTCTCTTTTGCTAAAACATCATTATACAGCAATCTAGAAATATCTAGTTAACAAACACAATAAAAATGTAACCGACAACGCGACCGCCTAGTACCACATAATTGCAATTAAAATGTCCATCCGCATATTACAATTTAAATTCTCATGGACTAAAATCAACCCTTCTGTCGCCCCCTGGCCAGCCGCCCTTGACCACACTGCAATTTTTTCAAACGCAATTTGGACACAAATGATCCTACATTTAATTTTAATACACTCGTAATTAGTGATGGTAACAGCCCTATACTTATAGTAATAATAAACCCACTTAACAATATGTCGGTCCGTCAAACACTTACAGTAAAAGAATTCATTAATTACATACTAACGAGTAATTAAATAACGACATCTGCATTGCTATTCAAGCAATTCGCGTTACTAAAGCCACCATTTATGTCTGTCTGTTTGTGACGTTTTTGCTTCTAAACCAGTAGACCGATGTTGATGGAGTTTCATTTGGCAGTAAACTGAATAAGGATATATGTTAATTTTTATTTAAATATGATCCTGTATAGATACAGTCCAAGGACTCTACAAGTAACTGCACCTATATTTGTTGTTCTTTCGCCTGAACAAGTCTAAGTTTGATAAAATTAAAAATAGATGTAGCCAGAAAATCTTAATGAATGTATGTAAGACTAGCTGCGCCCCGCGGTGTTACCCGCGACATTTTTTCGGGATAAAAAGTAGCCTATATGTTAATCCAGGGTATAACCTATCTACACACCAAATTTCAACCAAATCGGTCCAGCCGTTTATGCGTGAAAGAGTAACAAACATCCACACATCCATACTCACAAACTTTCACATTTATAATATTAGTAGGATTACTTTTTAATCGACCGCAGCAATGTTTTGCTATGCTGGCAAAGACGCGAGCAGATACTAGTATCTCATAAACCACGTAGGTAATAACATAATTGCTGCATGATTATAATGCATTAGCTAAGTCTATGTAGTCAGAAAAACTGCATCACATTAAAATTAACGTAATCGCAAGGCATAGTTAACTCTTGACGCGTTGAAGGCATTTCCTGGTGGTTAGCTTGTATGATTAGTTATGGTTTATAGAATTGTGAAGGCTAATCATTTATTTGTATGGTTTTTTTGATGGTTCGGTTTTGGTACTGTGTTGTGGAATTCATGGGTAAATGCATAGATGTTATAATTGTTTATGATGATCTTAGACTAGGCTAAAACAATGCCCAATTATATAATTTGATCATATAATATACAACAATTTTCATTATTACATAATCGAATTTAATTCACGTTTTATTTGTGTCAAATGTAATAAAATGAGACTTCAAATTAATTATTGTTTTATTATTTACAGGTAATTAACAAACAATTAATCAGTAATCGTAAGTTTATGAATAAATATTATGCGTAATGGAAGAAGGAAAGACGTTGCCCTATAGTACGATGATCAATGATCAAGGCTGAAGTAATAGTAATAAACTATTTAACTATTCTTGGTTTCTTTAGAAGACTAAAGTTACGTAGGTGTTTATATATTAGTACGTTTTAGTCTTTCATTGATATTCAAGTAGCCATAGTAGGTGGAACATAGATGAGGTTGGCACAGAGGCGTGAAGATAGACCCACAAAAGAAGAGGCATATACCTAGAAGAGGGTGAAGTTGGTCTGCGTATAATGATGAATATTTAATAGTTAACAAAGTTATTTACAAACTCACTGCCTACCTACAAATACCTCTACCGTAATGTATTGTTCTTCTGATAGAAATTTGGTAGTTCTGCGTAGTCGGCTATTCGCCAAGTACGCAAGAGATAGTAGTGCACAAGTATGCGCGCAAAGACAGGTGCACTCCCTATTCCCTCACTCTCATTGTCCGATGGGACGGTAGACCAACACGATCGGAGAGAGATCAGACGCAAGACCAAAGGCTTAACGTGCCTCCCGAAGCACAGCGGTCCCGACATGTAAAAACGGTCACCCATCACAAGACTAACCGCAGTGAGCACGGCTTCACCTGGCAGATCGACGGATCGGAATATACACTATTACTGTGTACATCAAAATACCAGAAAATTACATAACATAACATCACTCCTGTATTCCCCGAAGGGGTAGGCATATATAGTACACCCACATTTCGCCAGTCATGTTTTTAGGTCCCAATGTAATAGTGGGCGAGCCTATTGCCATCAACCGGGCACAAATCCAGACTCCATGCTACTGAGAATTACCTAATGGAAAAACCCAGTAACACTTTGACCAGAAAATTAATTTCCTACTGAAAACAGATTGACATTCTATCATAAGCGGAGCGACGAAAAACAATTTTAAAACATCAATTGCCCGAAATGGTTGTCGATTCGCAAAATGTTATCGGAAATGAAAACATTTTGCTATAGCTTTGATATAGGTATAATGTACAGTCAGGTACCTATATTACATAGCTTAACAACTTCAAAAACGTATTCGTAGTGTTGAATATCAATGTATTTGGAAGAAAAAATAAACCAGGAAAGTTTATAGTCTCGAATTGTAAGTCTAAATTCAGAATAATCTAACATTTTTAGTGTGCATCAAATTATTCTTCATTTGATGTTATGTTAAAAAGCTAAAATATTCTTTTAGGTACTCTTGTCACTGACTGTACATTTTAGAGCGAAATCACATTGACAGGAACGAAATTAACTTGTATTATGTTCGTTTTTCTGTAAATAGAGAAGAAAAATATTCTTAATTCATCAAAATGTTAAAGTGTCGTAATTTTTGTATCTTAGATTAAATAAATGAAAATGTTCTTACATTGACTGCCTCGTGGTCGCTAAGCATGGGGTCCTGGGTTCGAATCCCGCGTCGGGCGAAGTGTGGGTTTTGCCATTCCATTCTCAGTAGCATGGAGACTAGATTTTTGCTCGGTCGATGGCAATAGGCCTCTTATTCCAGGACCTAAAAGATAACTGGCGAAAAGTGGGTGTACTATATGTGCACCTCTGCCCAAGTTCAAACATTTTAATAAACTTCGTCCTACCAACATACCTATGCATATATATTAATATGGTATGAATATGTGCCGTGAACTCTATAGGCCCCTTGCCTTAAAAAGCGATGGTACCATTAGTTACAATTACCGCCATCGATTCGTCTCGCTTTTGGCCGATATTTCTTAATCATGACCCCATAGAGCTCTTTGAGGCTATTTTAGACACATTTTTCTACAGAAAGTAACCTAAAATGAATAAGAAACCTTATTTAATGTTTTACTAGCTTTGTTTCTAGCCTTTGGAAATGTAGGAAAGATATTTCGTGTAAGACTAATCGTAAATTATAAAATTAAAATTGCTACCTACCTATCGCTTAAATATGACACACTAATAGCTTTTCAAATTATAAATCTTGGATAACTTCAAAACCACAATCCAAACGGTTGATTACTTAAAATGTTATTAATATTTAAAATCCGGCGAATCAAATTAGGCCGAAGTTTGAGAAGATTGTGCGAGACAGAATGACAGTTTCTTGCTACATCTCCATCCCGGTTATAAAGAGCTCTCCAATTTGTGCTGGCTGTGTCCAATTTTGATATGGTCGTGAACGTTTCACGCCCCTATATCAGAATTAATCACAATCTGTAGAATGACACGTCTTTTGAAGTCATTACGACCCGTATACAGTATTTTACATTGATTAATAACTTGACACAATTTTAAGTTGGTAATTTGAGTGGTTAAGACACGTAAGTTCAAAAGATTATTTCGCTGGAATCAAATGAGATATTCATTTGTATAGAATACAATGTAGTCGGCAGATTGGAGAAGTCATTCATATAGCAATAGGTTAACCCTCAATCTCATGGAGCCAAACAATTAGTGGTAAAGAGTCTCATCGAAAAGAAACGTGGACCTAATAATTGAAACCGCGCGCCACCATGAAATAAGCAAACATGGTGATCGGCACTCATTTCTTTCTCTATGAGAATAAGCATTCTGTAGAAGGACAGTTACAGGATTATTAATTAACAGAACAGTGAGAAGCAGTGATAAACGAGTGGTATGAACGTTGGACTGCCAAGACGTAACTTTAAATACCGACACGTACCAATGTCTTTTCGAATTCATGTGCGTACTATAGTTATCAGTAGCTAAAAACGGTGAAGTAAAACATCGTCAGGAAACCGGCACACCTAAGAGATTTTTCAACGGTGTGTACCGCTATGTCAGCCGCCTAGATACAGGCGGTTTAGACTCTGACACCAGGTTGTTCATCAACCATACGATAAAAACTGTGTCTACAACTCTGCTTACCCCAGAAGGATAACCTCGAGTGAGCATATATTTAAATCCCTTTATTACAGTACAATATAGCCAACGAACCATCGATTGATTATCAGCTGAGTTTCCAATGGATCCCATCTTATTAATTTATCCTTAATCAGCGAAGAAAGGACCTCGATTCTTTGAAATTTCATTCAATCTTCGTTACAGACAGCTTCCTAATCCAGTAAGAAAAGTCTTTAATATACATGGAATAAATTATCCTTGACGTAGGTACTTGCTCCAAAAAATTTAACATTCGGAGACCGCCAATTCATCTTCAAACATATCATTCTCCCTCATTACCCGGGCGAAATATAGATTGCCTGGAAAATGACCGTAAAAAACGAAATGCGGCCATATGTCAATCTTTTTGTTTACCCAGTTATGTTAAAAGTCGCTTTGTGAGCGTAGAAATAGAGTTGCAACTCGCTTGTGAATTAATATCGATAGTAAATGCAAGTTTGTATGTACGTCAGGGGACGTCGCGGCCAATTTAAAGACAGACAAAGATTAAATAAAAAACAGAAAGTTTAATAGGTAGGACATGCTCTACAGAAGTTATTTTAACAGATGTAAAGAAACCGTGATTGTCGACTGCAATTATGTCGTTAGTCAAAACAGTTGTGAAACTAATTTGAGGTTTATTTTTATGGGCGTAAGTTTTATATTTCCTTGGTAGTTTTGTTGTCTCCTAATTTTCATGGGAAAGTATTTTTTTGTGAACAGATGACTTGGTTAATATCATGTTCAATCATTTGTTTACATTGAAATGTTTTATGGGTGATATTTAAATTTTTGACATGTGGCACAAGGTTTCGGGTTCAAAACTGAAAACAACAGTAGAAATTTGACTATTCAACCTATAGTACCGGCCATTGTGTCTGCAAAACGTGACAACAAAAGGGCACCTATTATTACATAACATCACGCCTGTAGTCCCCGAAGGGGTAGGCAGAGGTGCACATATAGTACACCCACATTTCGCCAGTTACGTTTATAGGTCCCAATGTAATAGGGGGCGAGCCCATTGCCATCAACCGGGCACAAATCCAGACTCCGTGCTGCCACTGAGAATTACCTAATGGAAAAACCCAGTAACACTTTTGCCCGACCTGGGATTCGAACCCAGGACCTCGTGCTCAGCAGTCGCGCTTAGCGACCACTAGACTAACGAGGCAGTAACCTATTATTAATTAAATTATTTTTGCAGTATACTATGAACATATCTCATTAGCTTTTCTAGATATAGTACTTAAATTAAATTATCAATTTCCCAATTCACAATATACAATATTCACTTCGCACAAATATATTGCTTCATGCAACTTACCGTGATGTCCAATCAATTGAATTCGATCAAATAAACGTATTTGAATAAATAACGCACGTGGCAGCCCTAGCCCGAGCAATTGGCGTCAAATTCAGCGCTCGGTGAAACATCAAAGCGCGCCGACATGTCGCTAGGGTTGCCCCGTTATTGATTTGTGTCGCGATACCGCTGTATTGATGAAAGCATACCTTTATGATGTTAAAGATATTTGTTTACTTTTTATGAAAATATTTTCATGTGACTTGAGAAGATATTTCAGATAGAATTGCTTTTTGTGTAGAATTCCTCGAGAAATTGCTAAAGGGTTTATTCTATAAATTTATCTACTTTGGTCTTAGTTGTTAGTAAGTAGAGTATAATATAGAAAATCAAGATTTAGATTTTTCAGTTTTTACGAAGTATAAAACAGAATAAAAAATACGATGATATTTTATAATTATCTGTGAAATTGATTGGTACTAATACTTTAAACTAAGTTCTCCTTTTTGAAATCGGTTAATTAAACCCAGCCTAGCAACAACACTACTTGCACGTAACCATGTATCCAATAAACTAGTATATTGATATAGGCAATAGCTTCACTAAGCAACGATATACCGTACAGTAGCCGGTTCTGTGCCCGGGGGTGCAATTACGTGTATCAGGCAAATTTCCTCCAACACTGGCCTCCATTAAGCCATGATGATAATGCTCGGATGCGGCATATTTTCACGTAATACATTGTAAATGAGATCTATGTTTATTTGATTATTTTAGTCATGACCTCATTACTGACGGCTACTGTATTGAGACTTCGTAATATTGATTGGATGCACTTTGTATTATTGATTATTGCAGTGATGTATAAAGTTTATTTGATGATAGAGAATAATAATATTAATTTATTTGCCCGGAATATGGTGTAAACAAGATGTTATTTTTATTATTAAGTTATAGCTCAGGACACCTGTCGAGTGTTTATTAACAACATTAGTATACTAGCCTGCAATACTAAGTAGGTCCACGTTTAAAATGTCACTTTTTTCTAATAGAAGTGAGAGATTTGAAACATTTTTGCAGTATATTGTATCAGCTTTCATTGAAAGTGTGAAACCTGTGAACTATAGTCAATATAAATTTTATTATAATAACTAAAAAACTGAATGCATTTGATAAAATTTGATGAAAGTGTGTTCTGTTCTGATGACGATTGGAATTTTAAAAGTGTGACACTTAAATTTCGCAGGCCCCGTGTATAATCTGTAGCTAACAAAAATCTGTCTCTTAGACTAACTTCTAACCCTTCAAAAGCCACGCAAAACAGTTAAAAGCAGAACTTCGACCTCAGTACCTAACCCGTTAGCGGCCAAACATGTTTCAGATGCTTACCATCTTTCAAGTTGTGAGATTCAATTGAAATTAGTTATTTTAGTGCCTTAGTAATGGCGAGGGAACTTAAATTTTACATGTGTGTAACGGTTTACAGTACCTTTTAATATCGAAGTTTATTGACGCTTTAGAACCTACGTTTACTGTTAGGAAAGCTTTTAAAAGCTTTGACGTTTGTAATTTTAGTGAAATTCTTCTCGAAATATTTCTTTACTGTTTTGTTCTGTCAAAATGAAACAGCATTCTGTTTTGGAATTTTGTTGGCTTTTAGCTGTGGCTTCTATGTCCATTGTCATTGGTTTTCTAATTTAGATATACGTTTGTTGGGAGTTCGTTTGTTTTTCTTAATGCTGTTAGGATAATGTTATGTTTTATTTGTTACTTAGTAAAGCTTGCAACTACAACTTGATTATTACTGTGCGATTAAATTGATAATTAATAAAATGATCGTCAGAATTGCGGGCAACCGGTGGATGGAATTGGCAAGCTGTCGTTCTTTGTGGCGTTCTAAGGGGGAGGCCTTTGTTCAGCAGTGGACGTCTTCCGGCTGATGATGATGATGATGATGAAATTGATAAGGTTCAATTCACACAAACCGCCGCGTCGCAATCACTTTATGACTGTTACTACTGTGACTTACATACTACGTTTTACTCACGTGTGTATTCGGCTATGTCCGACTAATCTCGAGCTCATGATTAAGGGCTGTGTTCGAGTTCGAATCTCGTCAAACATTCCCAAATACACACGTGAGTAAAACCGGTGTATATAGAAAAAATGCGGCGGTAAGTGTTAAAACAATGCAATTTTTTTGCAAAACCAGACAGGTATTTTGTCAAACCCCATCACAAATCCCTCATACGCCTATTTCCAACCAGAACACCGTAGTTAATATAAAACACATAACATCACGCCTGTATTCCCCTAAGGAGTAGGCAGAGGTGCACATATAGTAACACCCACATTTCGCCAGTTATGTTTTAGGTCCCAATGTAATAGGGGGCGAATCGATTGCCATCAACCGTCACAAATCCAGACTCAGTGCTGCTACTGAGAATTACCGGGTGGAAAAATCCAGCAACACTTTGCCCGACCCGGAATTTGAACCCAGGACCTCGTGCTCAGCAGACACGCTTAACAACACTACACTAGACCAACGAGGCAGTCAAACCTCATCAGAAATCCCTCATATGCCTATTTCCAACCACAACACCGTAGTTAATATTCACCTAAAAAACTAACATTACAAACGCAAAACTGTTCAAAGGTATTCAGATAAATGATAACCATGGGTATCTGAATGCCCGCAATTCACCATGTAGGCATTCGATTGGGCATTTCACCGGCAGATCCGAGTCGGAATTCAGCAAATATTTTGTCACAGCCATGTCCCGATCAAATGTATCGAATATCTTCACGCATCTGAGCTAAGCTGGTACTGGAATGCTAATTAATTTGTGTTAATTAAGATTTGAACGAATGCTTATGTAAATGGACGTTTTGTTTTATGTTTTGACGAAAACATGAAGCGTGGAATACGATACTAGGATTTTTATGTTGTTTACAGAATAAAACCTCCCTATAAATATGCCTGGAAATATAACTAATTATTTTTATAGATTTTTACAGCTTTGTTAATCGAAATTGTTTTTAATTTGTTTTATAACTAAAGGAGTAATCTACACATTCATATCAAAAGCTTGAAATAAATGGTCCTGAAAAATGGGAATTGTGTCACCCTGTATCAGATACATGACTGAGCTAGGTATTGTGTTCTTCTAGTTTAGAACTATGGAAGTATGGTGGGAAAGAAATATGGTATACAGTGAAACTTGGTTAAGTGGGACCTGGATAAGTGAGAAACCTCCATAACTGGAACTCATGCTGAGGTCCCAACACTTTGGCACTGAATTACCTCTGTTAGTGGGACGAGGTAAACCTCTATATCTGGAATTTGTTCTTTCGATTTATCATCTTACCTACCTTTAAAACTGGGACAGCGAGTGAATTTTATATGCATAAACCTCTGTAACTGAGATAACATTGTTTGTTTACTTATTCTTATTCTACCCACAAATTCCACACGAAATTCCAAGTACGTAAGTACAAATTTTGAGCTTCAATTACCTTTAGTTTTAGTTTCGCTTTACTATCATACAGATGTTTATTGGAAAAATGTAAAATAACTGAAATAACCTGTATTCTCACCTCTATTAATGGAACCCTCTGTAAATGAGACAGATATTTATTTATACCTGTATATCTGAGACACTGGGTAAGTGGAATACCTCTATAAGTGAAACGACATTGCAGGTTCCTTGATGTCTCACTTAACCAGGTTTCACTGTATATGGAAGTAGATACTAATAAAGACGATACATAGAATAATATACATGTAGATATGTTTATTTAATTGTAGAGGACCCTCCAGCACCTATAACCACGACCACGACCAAGTTTTTATAACCTCTAGACTAATCAACACAACTATCTCCGCATAATATAATTTTAACACCGATAACTAAGCCCCGAAACAATAGATTCACACCCCTATATAGGGGTGGGGGTTCACTGAACTTCTATTGTTATAACAAACGCGCAAAACCAGACTTTAAATCAATGTAGCTGAGTTTAATTTTCACTGAATCGTTCATCCATTTTGATTATCATTTTACAGGAGGTACTTATAGTGAGGTGTAACTAATATTTGAAATTTATTATGCCGATTCTTTAGTATTCATTTCTGAGGGTTGAATCTTAGACCTTGTGGAGCTGGTATGATTTATGGATACTATTGTGTGGTGGACAATAGTGGATAAATTTATTTCGGGCGCTATACAGGTAGTTTTTGATAGCTCTGTCGCCCAGCTAGTATGCATATAGTTACGAGGTGAAATAGCTATCGCTGCGGCCTGATTTACGATCGGTGTCACGTCGACCTTAATAGACTCAGTGATTCTCATTCTGTACTGATTGTTAAACGAAAAGCGATGACAATGAGTTTAGATGATAGAAGCGCAATGGCCTGGTTTGCAGGTCGCAATGCGTAGGTTCGAACCATGGATCGAATAGTAGCTTGTATCACAGTTGAGCTAGTCTAAACAAAGATATTAGCTAATTGGCTAGCAAATTTGGAATTTTATTTGGTGTTCAAGTTAAACGACAGTGTCAATCGTTAGAAGTGAATTTTGCTAAGAGGCACAACGAAATATTGGTTATTTTAGGGTGTACACACATAAAGTCACGCCTGTTTCCCAGAGGGGTAGACAGACACCACTCTTATAAGATGTATTTTTTATTCTTATACTTTTTACGGACTTTTATAATCTATATATATAAAATTTTCGTGTCACAGTTTTCGTTCCCATACTCCTCCGAAACGGCTAGACCGATTCTCATGAAATTTTGTGAGCGTATTGAGTAGGTCTGAGAATCGGCCAACATCTATTTTTCATACCCCTTAGTGATAAGAGTTTTTTACCTAAAATTCACGCGGACGAAGTCGCGGGCAACAGCTAGTAGTATATATATTTTTATTATTAATATACCCATGTTTTCTCTTTGTCTACAGACTAAGGGTAACTATCGAATAGTCAGGAAAAGGTTTAAGCTAAAGACTTGATACCAGTTTAACCGATCCACCAATCTGCGCATCTGTCATTTGTATGCAAAATTTTGAAGTGCGTAACCCTTACCTACGTAGCCGAGGTTTTGGTGACGTCACATACATACAGATTACAGTGCCCCTGTCTATACATGTGGTTTAACCCCTTAGACGCCACTTGTGTCCCCTAAAATATGGGGAGGGGTGCAAACACGTGGCGCATTTTATTCGTATGTTTTAAACGGATTAATATATTTCGTGCTGTTGGGGTTTTGATATGAATTTTTCCGTTGTTTATTTATTAATTTGGCAGATGCTTTTAAAGCTCGTCAATGCACGGTCGCCGTAGATCGTTTTATCAAGCGCAGTTGTTTTTCATTATTTATTTTAATATTTTTAAAAGAAAACGTCGCCACACACTAGGAATTTTTCCTGTTTCGTGGGTGCGTTTCACAAACATGAAATATCACGTACACAGACATCCAGACTCAAGACAAGTATCGGCGGATCGCATAATTTTTTTGTTAGTGCGGGAATCGAATCCGCAACCCTTAGCGCAGCAGTCCAATCGTTGCGCCAATCAATTATGTATTGAAATGTACAGTAAAAACCAGTTTTTATTTTCAATTACTTCTAAGAAAACTCTTTCTAAAATAAAACTATGTTAAAGCCCCCAGCGTTAACCCACATTCAATCTCCATTTACAATTCTTTATCATCACAAAATATCTTATCATAAGCACATAATTCTAAAGAATAATACTCCACTTTGGGTGAATAAAATCCTCATTCCAACATCTATTTGCCACAGTCGGGTAAAGCTACGTGTCTGGGTGTCTAGGACGAATCTAGGAGATTGATCCAGACATTAGCATAGCGTGAAGATAGTAGTTTCAGCTAGAATTTCTAGATTTACTTGATAGATAGATACTATTTTTATTACATTAGTAACTTTCAGGATTGAAGGATAAATCCTCGTTTTATTCAGATTATGGAGCTTCGAGGTGTTTTATGTTGGTTTGGAGTGACTTAATTTACATGAAGTTAGAAGACTTATAAGTTAGTTTAATAAGACAAAGAGTCGGTAAAGGATATAATATATTAGGTAGAAATTTAAACGTCAAATAAAAATTGCTTTTGAAAATGTCACTTCAATTATATGTCGCGATCTCTCGATATACCATACAGAAAAGCAGATGCTGAATAAAAGTACCTATACATTATTATATATATTCGAATAATACTTAGTTTTCTCTTACGGACATTAAAGTATCCCTTAGTACCATATCAATAGGCATCATCATCATCAGCCGGAAGACGTCCACTGATGAACAAAGGCCTTCTTAGACCGCCACAATGAACGACAACTTACTAATCATAGCTAAGTATAAATCTATTCGAGATTTTGGAACAACGTTCTTTGTGAGAGTACGCTAAAGCCGAAATAGATTCAACATAGATACACAGCAGCTACCTACATACTTGAGACAATTCAAGATACATTTTCCAAACCTACTCATTCATACAACATACCAAAAATACGTTTCTCCGAAAGCCTTTACATTCTTCACGAATCAGCGGACATGTTGGCTCAGTGAACATAGAAAAACACGTGACAGGTAACTCCCTTAGGCTTGATATCGGATATCATACATGGGATCTGCAGCCCTCGGCCATTTTAACTATGAAAAATATTTTGACGACCTGATTAGCGCAGTGGCTAAGGGATTGGACTGCTGCGCTCAGGGTCGCGGGTTCGATTCCCGCACGGGGCAAAACTTTGTGCGAACCACAGATGTTTGTCCCGAGTCTGGGTGTTAGTGTATGTGATATTTCATGTTTGTGAAACGCACCCACGACACAGGAGAAAATCCTAGTGTGGGGCGACGTTTTTTTAAAAAAAAAAAAAAAAAAAGGGTTCAAACTTGTACTATTTTTAGTCCTATAATATAGCAGTGATAGCCGAGTGGTAGGACAGTTGGACTGCTAAGTCAAAGGTCGCATGTTAAACCCTGGTGACTTTGAAATCCGTAACATTTTTATATTTTGATAGTATCTACCAGGTACCTACTTAAATTGATAGGAATTTTGAAAGACGATGAACACGCTCGGGATTTCGATAGTTGGTGATCTGTGCGCGATTAAGAATCGAATTATAATCGTCGCCATGCAATTACAAAACCATTACAGTTTCAAAGTAGTTTTAGTTTAATTATTTAATACTCTGTTGACTAGTAATTAACGTAATTGTAATGAATCTTTGTAAAAAACATAAATATAACATCACGCCTGTATTCCCCGAAGGGGTAGGCAGAGGTGCACATATAGTACACCCACATTTCGCCAGTTATGTTTTAGGTCCCAATGTAATAGGGGGCGAGCCTATTGCCATCAACCGGGCACAAATCCAGACTCCGTGCTGCTACTGAGAATAACCTAATGGAAAAACCCAGTAACACTTCGCACGACCCGGGATTCGAACCCAGGACCTCGTGCTTAGCAGTCGCGCTTAGCAACCACTAGACCAACGAGGCAGAATCTTTGTAAGAGACTATAAATAGATATACATATCTACCCAAGTCCGATTCAAATTGTAATGTGACCACAATGTTACTTAAGGATATCCCCTTCATATATTTCACTTGTTTGTGTTGTTGCCTACTACCTACTATACCTAAATAGGCATTTTGCGTCATCATGCAATATTGTATTTTATACTTGGAGTTTCTTGCTGATTCTTCCCCTTACAAATGACATTTTATAGGAGCGTGTAATAGGTTTATACAAAGTAAAAATACTTTGAATTGATACAATCATACCTACATACATAAAGCTTGTTTTCCAGGTAGGGTGTGAGATCACGTATTTCCATAGAATTAGTGGATGGTAATATTTTTTTGGACTGTTTGCCCTTCAGTTTTGACTTGCCAAGATTGATCGTGCTTAACGACCACTAAGTTCACAATTGTCAGATAAATAACGAATTTTGACATAGTGGAAAATATGTTCAAATTCCATTGGTAAAAAGATAATTATGGCGATAGAAAAATCAGCGCTAAGTCTAGCCACCTTCAACCCCACCACCATCCAAAAAGTCACAAAAACAAAATCCAATTACAAAACCAATCGGCATTCAAATTATTTTACGGCCGCCATCTTAACTGTCAAATTCCGCCATTCGACTGAACAATTTATAACTGTTACGCTGTACCGGAAACGGATCCAAGTGAATTCACGTGCGTAGTTTAACGGCTGAAACATGGCGACCGGAAAGGACTGTTACGGCCCGTAAACGTTAACCTACCCTTTGTAAGGTATAAGGTGGCCCTATTATGTGCAAAATTCAAAAACGTCGCTGTAAAGGAAATGAATGATATATGGAAAGTGTAGGCTGGTTTTAATGTGTGGCTGCGGAGATAAATAATGAAGGTACAGCGTTGGTCGACTTGCAAGAATCTGGGATCCCACTACACTATTTACAAATTAAACCATTCTTCTTGTTCTTCTTCGTATCGGCATGAGCCAAAAGTGACATGGAATAGGTCATGCCGTGGTGTAGAGATTGGTCAGTCGACATAGGTGGTAGATAGCGAGGTTAACCTCCAGGGTGCGCGGGCCTACTTAAGTATCGTCACCCGTGAAGGCTTTCTACTTGCACCCCCAAGTCCCTCTACCATCAAATTATTCAGTTTACTTAAGTCTAGAGTCAGTTCATTGAAAGTATATCAATATTCACTACGGTACACTATAGCTAATACCTAAAACTTGCGACTCACAGATGCATGCAATCTAGCTGTTAAATTCAGACGTCAAAGTTGGAATACACCTAAACTAAATATAATTATGAACTCTAAATTGAACTGAAAACAAATCTAAATTAAATCCAGTAATAACTAAGATTAATACAATAACTGTCCCGCTATCGCGTGTACAACATAAATAATCACGCTGAATCTAAAAGGGACTGAACTAAACAATTGTAAACCCCGAACGTCACACGAAGTGACTCCTCTGCCAATACTATCTAATCTATGACCACACCTGCCTGCTGAACGAGAATACACCTTATCGTGTACAGAATAAGGTGCTAATGAACTGCAGATGTATCTTGCACTAATTAGTATGCCTTGCTTGTACTGTTTTGCTGATTGGCTGACGTTCAGAGGGTGCAATATTCCCTTATCTCACTCAAATGGTTTGAGTTAAACTCAAGTTTAATTTTAAATATAAATAAATTGTTCCACGTGATTGAGTTCGCTCTGAGTACGCATTAAGAATGCGCCTAATGACTGAATAGATAATGCTGTAAGTTAAGTTATACTTGAATACAGATTGGAATATGAAATTGGACTTATGACATGACAAATGTCAATTAGAGTTAATCGACTTGATACTTGGTCATAAATATTTAATTTTAATTGAAATAGGTTGATTAACTTGGCTGTTAGACCGGTAAATATCTTTACTAAATGTAGGTATTCTCCTTCAGGTAAAGCTATGTGTAAGGTATATAAATATTTTGTGGTGTTTTATGCTGTGAGATTATTCCAAAATCATTTGGAATAAACCTTCTGGATATACAACGACATTACATCACTCCTGTATTCCCCGAAGGGGTAGACAGGTGCACATATAGTACACTCACATTTCCCCAGTTATATTTTAGGTCCCAATTTAATAGGGGGCGTGCTTATAGATCCATAAGCCACCAATAATATATTACCTTCAGTTCAGAAATCTGCATATACTCGAATTTGTGGATATACCTAATACAGTTTTGGTACAAAGGTGTCATTGAGTTTTCCATTACCATTCCTTCTCCAGTTAAACAGAGTTCGTAGCTATCTAGCCGCGCAATGTGTTGCATATTAAACGATTCCACTGTTTCGTGGGAGATGTATGCCGCCCGTGTTACGTATGTGTGCTTGCTTTGCGATTGTTCATTCGTCTGTGTGTTTGACGTGCATTGTAGATATGTAGTTACATAGTCAAATCTATTTAAACATGGTTATATTATAGGGACTGCCTTGTTGGTCTAGTAGTTGCTAAGCGCGACTGCTAAACTGGTCCTGGGTTCGAAGCCCGGGTCGGGAAATGTGTAATGTGGGCAATGCCTGGTGAGGGATGACGTATTTTTTTTAAAACATTGATAAATGGGATGACCTCTTTCAACGCACCCACTTCTTAATTATATTGACAACCCTATTCTTTGACATGCAAACGATAATGACAAGTATAATTTAATGGCTCGACATCGTCAATTAGTTCATTGGCATTAGCTTACACGAATTAGTTTTAAAGAGGTTTAAATAACGCGTGGGTTTCATTATAATTTTATTAGTAAAGGGATATTACATTTGGCATTTTACTAGACGTTTGTTAGGTGTAATTAAATTAAACATCCGTATTCAGAAAGTAGAGGCCTGAAAAATATTAGACTTTTATTTTATTTCTTTGTTTTAACCCTTTGAGCGCCATGGTCTTGTATAGAAGATAACGCTTCCGAGCCCTCCACGAAATAACTCTACCAGGAGACAATATCAAATAGTATCACTTGTGTACTTAATGTAATAACAAAAAATAAGCGTAGTAAATGTTACAATTAGTATAGTCTTCTAATAATCGTAGCGTGGTGGGTACAGATACGCTTGTCTTACATACAAGACTGGCGCTTAAAAGGTTAAAGACGTAACCCTACACTACAAATTTCTCCTGTATCGTGGATGCATTTCACAATCCTGTAATACCACATACATAAGCCCACACTCGAGACAATCATCTGTGAAGCTTAAATTTTTTGTCCCGTGCGGGAATCGAACCCGCAGTAGTCAAATCGCTTAGCTACAGCTCCAATCAGGTCGTTAAATTTTATTCATATCGCTTAATAGTCCTTAGGCATGATATTGATGATTGATATGTTCTGAAATTCCATCAAGAGTATTTCGTTTTAATTGGTTTAGTAGGTACCCTTGAACTGTCTAAGAGGCTGTACAGAGAAAACATAATACGTACTTAGGTACTTACGTAGTTAGGTTAAGGTACTTCACCGTCTTGATGCTAAAAAAGCTTTGTGAATTACTAAATATTTTACTATTACGAGTATGTTGAATAGTTTTTATATCAGACTAGCTGCGCCCCGCGGTGTTACCCGCTACATTTTTTCGGGATAAAAAGTAGCCTATGTGTTAATCCAGGGTGTCAGCTACCTCCATATGAAATTTCATTTAAATCCATTCAGTAGTTTTTACGTGGAAGGGTAACAAACATCCATCCATACTCACAAACTTAGCGACACGGTGGCTCAGTTGGTTAGAGCTGCGCCACGGTACGGCGAAAGTCGCGGGTTCGAGTCCCGCTCGTGTCCATCATTTTTCAAGTTTCTTTTATCAATTTTGATAAAGATAAGATACCTCAAAAAATTACCGTCTTAGGTAATTTTTTGAGGTAATAATTATATATAATTACTAGCTGTTGCCCCCGACTTCGTCCGCGTGAATTTTGTGGTATGAAAAATAGATGTTGGCCGATTCTCAGACCTACTCAATACGCTCACAAAATTTCATGAGAATCGGTCTAGCCGTTTCGGAGGAGTATAGGAACGAAAACTGTGACACGAAAATTGTATATATATAGATATTATTCACTCAAACACTAGGAGTATCACAGAAAACCACGTCAAAGCTAATAAATCATATTCTAACTAATTCCGAAAAGGTCCAAATATCGCCTTTTGAAAACCAATTCAAAAGCTTAGCCTATTCATTGGCACCCCTCACGGTATTTCGATTAACCACGGACCACTAATTTGAATTTGAAGTTAGTTCGTATGAATAGTTAGTATATGTATTGATTACTACAATGAATTACTTACTTGAAATAGGTGTCGGGAAATGGATTAAATGATATCTTCAGCGGAGATATTGTTTTCACTTTGTTGAAGATATTTTTTACTGCTTCGTGGACCGCAAGCGTTGTTTGTGATATCCTGGGCCCGATTCCCATGCGCAGTGTTATTGGGTTTTTCAATTAGGTAATTTATCGTAGTAGCGAGGAGTCCGGACTTGTGCCTAGGTAGCAATAGGCTCGCCAAAAGCTTGAAGTGATTTACATTATTATAGCTGGCGAAATATAGGTGTAATCGTATAAATACAAAAACAAAAAAATATAACATAACATCAGGCCTGTATTCCCCGAAGGGGTAGGCAGAGGTGCACATATAGTACACCCACATTTCGCTAGGTATATTTTTTTGGGTCCCAATGTAATAGGGGGTGAGCCTATTGCCATCAACCGGGCACAAATCCAGTATAGATACATTTCTGTTTAAATCCTTTTTACAAGCTTTAATTTAACTTGCAATGTTTGTATGTATGTGAGATTGTTTAGGTCAAATATTGCAATCTAAATTAGAACCACTTCTCGACATCTGATTGAAATGAAATTTTGCGTACTCAAATAGGTTTGGTGACAGTACAATATTATGGTACTTATGACTTAAAAGCTTGTGTTAAAAATATATTTTTAATATTAACCTATAAAAAAATAATGCTACTTGATAAATTAAATGATTACTAAATAAATAATTGAAATAATTCGTTAGATACTAAATTAATTATTTTACTAATGTACAAATATTATCCTCTCGCTGTCTGTTTATTTGATTAGGATACTCATATTGTAATACAATATAATTTATTTGCAGTACATTGTGTTTTAATATAAACATGCTGTATTTATTTTAGTTATCACAATATTGGTGAAGTGTACGCAAAATATGATTCTAAATGGTATTCATCGTATATTTGTTTTAAAAACATCGCGCCATTTAGTTCACCTGTATAGTAGGTGCGTTTGACAAATTTAAAATATCACATACACAAAAACTTAGACTTGGAACAAACATGTATGGATCATACAAATGTTTGCCCCGGGAATCGAACCCGCAACCCTTAGCGCAGCAGTCTAATCGCTTAGCCACTGCGCGAATCCGTTGTAGGCCATGTCAGGTATTAACGCTGTCAATCTTGGTATTGTTAAGGTCTGAGGTTTTAGGTACATAACTATAGGTAATTAGATATTGAATTCTCTAGTTAGTATCCTGGTTGTGAAGGCGACTAAGAGCGAGTCTTGGGTTTGAATCCCAATACTGACAAAATGTTTTATTCTGCTAGTTAAATATTTTTAACCGAATAAGAAAACGAGATAAATATGACGTTGATAATTAATTTGCTATTAATTAGTTTAAGAACTTAGTTATAAAGGGTTAATGAAAATGTTTATGATGTTTAGGCGCTTACTTATTTTTAAATTTATTCAATATGCAAACAGTACAATACAGCAAACATTCATTAATCAAAGACAGGATAATTAATGTATTATTTTTTACTTGTCAACTTGTTCGCAGTAGCTCAAGATATTAAAAAAACTCGAAAACAATAGATCATATAAACCCTCTAATAAAAACACCTACACAGGTCCAACACAGGGTGCTGCCCACCCATTTTGAGCGGCTCAAATGGCCCTGAAATAATACTATTACGCACATTAATGGCTCCGGGACAAACGTATCTAGGACTGTCAAACTGGCTGTCAAGTTAATGAATGTCAGGGCTGAGGTAATGACATTACTGGGCACTCATTCGGAACTGATAGTAGCTACAGAATGGACCCTCAGGAGTTGAAGGGAGGGGGGTGTATGTACAGGTTGCAAGCGATTATGATTCTCTAAGTAAACACGGCTTTTCAGGTGTATGCTCTTTACATTTAAAAAAGTTAATCAAATTGACGTAACATCACGCTGTGTTGTGTGGTAGTACACCCACATTTCGCATGTTATAAGTCCCAAATTTCCAATGTAATAGGGGGCGAGCCTATTGCCAGTCATCATCAGCCGGAACACGTCCACTTTTGAACAGAGGCCTCACTATTAGTGGGCCATTAACTGGGCACAAATCCTGACTCTGTGCTGCTACTGAGAATTACCTAATAGAAAAACCCAGTAACATTACTCGACCCGGTATTCAAACCCAGGACCTTCTGCTTAGCAGTCGCGCTTAGCAACCACTAGACCAACGAGGGAGTCCAAAATGGAAATTGCAAATGATTTTTTTAATATAGCTTTCGTGAAGTCCCTATTGTAAAAAAAAAAACAGAATTAAAGGTCTACGTACATTTATCATTTTCTGATTGGAGTGCTATGCAAGGGGATACGGGTTCAAACCATTTCTGGCCAAATATTAGTTTCTAAACATTTGCTTGTCTCGATTGTTCCTAAAAAGTGTAGTGTGTGGTAGCTAATATTCTAACAAACTATTTCATTTTAAGCGAAATGAAATATACAAGTTCCCTAACAAAGTATAGGTGCCATTTTCTTGCAACCCCCCAGTTCAGTATATGAAGTCATTTGGTGGTTCATGAATATGTATTACATAAAGTGGTGATTTCGTTAAGAATCTCGGGCTTTGCCTCACAAGTGTTTGTGGCGCGGTTTCACTGAGCTTTCACTTTAAAATAACTTTGCTGTGTGCTTTATTATAAAATGTTGACGAAAAACGAGTTTGCAGAAGGATTAAGAATAGGATTCCCTTTCGGCGACAGAAAAACGTGAGAAAGGGGCGAGGAAGTTAGGCCCCGATCTTCTTATCGTATGGTTGATGAACAACCTGTTGTCAGATTTTAAACTGCCTGTAGACCTCTAACACTTTACACACTGTTCAAAAATCTCTCAGGTGTGCTGGTGTCCTCACGACGTTTTCTTTTACCGATTTTAGCAGCTGATAACTAATTTATAATACCTGATAGTTAGTCTTCAATTTAAACGTTTAACTAAGTCTGCCGTGACCATGAATGCTGGAAAAGATTCCAAATATTGGGATAAAAATTGTGTAAAAATAGTTTTTTTTTTTAATTAAATATTCGCGTTAGTGATAGACATAGCTTGCCGTTCGCATCCACCAGTTGCCCGCAACTCTGACGAGTCGTTTATTGTGGCGTTGTAAGGGAAGGCCTTTGTTTAACAGTGCACGTCTTCCGACTGATGATGATGATAGAAATAATTAAAATACGTTCTAAGCCATCTTAAACACTTAAAACTGTGATCTAAAGCTACAATCAACACCCTTACACCATTACCATAAGGTTCATATTCCTGAAACATACAAACTAGTTCACAGTACCAATTGATTTGGCCAGAAGCAATCTTCCCTGATTCTTTGTGAGTACATTTCTTTCCCAGCCAAGTATTTGCATTAACTTGAGTGTATACAAAAGGGGAATTTGCTTGCGTTTGTAAGAATTTGAATAAGATAGTCTGTGGAATGAGTGTGTATTGTTTCTTCTCTTTCATCTTCTTTAATGAGTGGGTTGATTGGTTTTTATGTGGCTTCCTTATTTTACACTTGAATATATAAATGACCAGTTGCGCCCCGCAGTGTTACCCGCTACATTTTTCCGGGATAATAAGTAGATGCGTTAATCCAGTGTCAGCTACCTCCATATAAAATTTCATCAAATCGGTCTAGCATTTTGAGCGTGAAGAGGTAACAAACACACAAACACCCTCATAAATTTTCGCCTTTATAATATTAGTGTGATGAATTGTATTGTAAGTTATTTTATTAAGAAGGTAAATCGTGTTTATTAAAAAGGGGTAGGCCGATATGTCGTTCAGTTATTGCCGACTTAATATTCAATATCTAAAGTGTTATGTCATTGACTATTATGACAATGTCTAAGAAATCTGAGAAAGTCATCATCATGAACATTTCAGCCCGATAACAACCCCCTGCTGGGAAAAGTACCAATTTATTCCATTGGATAGTGACTGGATATTTACCGATAATTGAAAATAGTATCACTAATCGAAATTGAAAATCATTTCGAATTAATAACCTCATGTTAAAATGCCTGAAACCGATAGTCCTGCTATAATTGACGTGCCCAAACATTAACACGCGTGAAGATACCATCGTGCATGTTAATGAAGTCTCGTGCATATTAAGCTGGCGTTCAATCATTGTACAGTCAGTGCCAACAGTTTATGACAATATTTTAAAGTGCATTTTTTTGTTACCTTTGCTCCTAAAACAAATCACAGGTCTTTCATTGCTTAACCTTTGTTTTTATTCCAAGAAGATACTGGTATGTTAGTAAGCTTTTAGTGTATCTACTTTCAATATCAAGTAGGTATCATAGGCTTTGATACATGTGAACTCTTTACGAAATCAGATTTTGTACCCTTCGTTTTCTAATCCGAATTCAAGGTTACCAAAAATATCACTAACGTAAAACATCAATCCAATAGAAATGTCACAACTTTTCATGTTTACGGTCATCATAAATAGATTGAATTTCATACCGGGGTCGGAACAATAAAAATAAATTGCTTTTCGGTCCGTCAATACGCAGCAAATAAAACGGCAATAACGCCACCCTGGCAACTTGGGAGATAGATGCTATTGTTTGATAATCTGTTGCAGAAAGCAACGTAACAATCCCGATCTGTCAGGGCTGCCCTGCAGTTGGCAGCAACCCGTAATCGGACAATAAATAGTTGGCAGCCCTTACCCATCTGTCACTTAACTAGTAAAATATACAAACGTCATTCAGCGGAGCCACGGTGAAAAATCGCTGCGTTCTGTGCCACCCCTAACGTAAACAGTCTACAAACAAAACGATACCTTCAACCCGAAGTGTTAAGGTCCATTTCTATATGCAGGTTACAATGAATAAATTTAAATATTTGTTAACTTAAAATGTAACCCATGTTACCGGAAATACAGTCTAAATTGCACGGCTGAACATTTGTTTCTTCAATTGTATTTAACATGCTGCAAAATCGACTTTATACTGTTTGGATCAGAGTTCAATTTCGGTGCGTATCATTCCCGATTCTTGTCAACCTTACGCTGGGGTTATTTAACTTTGAAGTTGTTCAAAAGACCCACGATTTGGGATTCTGGTGGATTTCTTTTTGGATTAAAGACCCCATGAATATAATGATAATGCATTCGAGGGTTATTACAGCGCGATTCTGTCACGCGTCAGCATTTGTATAAGCTTTCTTCTTATTTAAAATACTTTGTACAGTCAGAGGAAATGGGAAATGAAAAAAAAATCCATTGTAGATATTTATTTAATTATTATTTTTTGATGTTGGCTTATAAGTACTGGCATTAGATTGGGCACAAGTACAATTTTTTAACAAGCCCTCCGCATTTTTTTATTAATAATATTAAAATATTTCACAATATTTATAGTTAGTTAAACATACTTTTTAATATATTTGGGGACAGTATAAGTCTTCCCATAATTATATAACCCTTTGAAGTATGGATAATAGTATTTACTTTTAGCAAAAAAAGTACTTAAATGCAAGCTATATGTGATCAAATGTTTGTGGTTCTCGGCCAATATTTGCGTTCACGGTCGATTGGTGTTTGTTCAAATGTTTGTTTAATTATAGTTTTTTTATTACAGGTATGTGTTCAAAGCAAATTGACGCGATGCTACGCTGGATTTGATCTTACGTACCTACGTATTTCAAGGGGTGAGGTTAAAATAGTTTATAGTGTTAAAAAAGCCTATGGTAAGAAATATTGCCTTGTCCAAGATTTTGATATTATTGGATGAGGGTGGAACAAAAGCGTGGAGACTGGCACAAAAAAGAGAGATCTATCGAGCAGTAGGTGAATTCAGGTTTCGGATGATGATAATGATGAAGCTATAATAATAATATCTTTGGACAATACGTCATCTGATCCCAAACTAGGCAGAGCCTGTATTATGACAACCAGGCAACTGATAAACATACATATCTCTAAATACATACATATTATAGATAAATTACACCCAAACACAAGAAATGATTATGCTCGTCACACAAAGATTTATCCCAGGCGAGAATCGAACCCTCTTCGGTTTTAGCAGTCGGGGTCACTAACCAACAGGCAGCCTGTCCTGCCAGCTGGACTTGATCGTTTTTTTTCTTGATCTTGGCAGTACATAGTTAATCATGCGACGTCGCTTGGTATATATACAGAGAACATTTCCTAATACTAAAGCTGAGAGGGTCAGATGTCAGTAAAAGTTTATTACTAATCCATATTCAGATGCAATTCGTTAGTCTAGAAGCCTAAATCAACGCGCTTGGGAGGCAAGGGAGAAACTATTTTGATTAATCCACTTGTACTGTACTACCGTCAAGAGGGAGATGTTAGGAAACTACCATTTTAGTTGTATTGTATTTATCGTGAAAATATAACGTTTTTAATGTTGCTTATTTTTTTTGCATTTACTAGACAAAAAAACGAATAATCAAGCTGTTTCTGTTACGATTCCAAATTATGTCTGAATGATTTCAACTGCCTTCTAAGTTCAAACTTCATCATCATCATCAGCCGGAAGACGTCCGCTGTTGAATAAGGCTCTCCCTCTTAACCCCAAAATGCACGACAACTTGCCATTTGCATCCACCGGTTGCCTGCAACTCTGACAATCGTCGGTCAATATGTCACTAGTACCTAATAATAATAACAGCCTATAACTGTCCCACTGCAGGGCAACGCCCTCTATTCGTATAGAGAAGGATTGAGGATTGAGCACTGATCATCACGCTAGTTCACTGCGGGTTGACGATTTCAGATATTTAAATCCAGGTTTCCGGTTTTCCGTCACCGTTGGTGGTGTCTTAGTATAACTAAGAAAGTATTTATAACAATGAAAAAGTCACATTGATACTTGCCCGGGTTGGAACCTGCAACCTTGTGCATACAAATCCGGTATGTTAACCACTAGGCCACCACGACCTTTGTACCGAATACCCGGTTACTCCGTTACTAGTATGTTTGTTCCTTACATAATACTAGAGACGTATTACCTCAATCTTTTGTACAATTCCCAAGAAATACAAGGTTCGTGGGCGTTGGTTCTACTATTTTGCGGCTGTAAGCAGAATTTCCCTGACTAATTTAAATGTAAAATTTATGTTAATCACATCGCACCTTGAGTGTTTTGTAAACCACGGTGGCTGGCCTGTTTTGTGTATATATATATACCTACATATGTACTCAGTGAAAACTTTGACCTTTATTGTTAGTGACGGGTGGACTCGACTGTACAGGCATCGAAATGTGGAACTGATGTTATGAATTCTGTTCCAGATTTCTGGTTAAAGTAATATCTAATACTTTAAGGTTTGAAGATTAAGTTATATCGTTCTTAGGGAGTCAGTTTTGTTTGATTCTACAATTTTTGTATTACTTAGATTTTTGTGAACGATAAAATATCATATAATAACGCTAGGCTAAGCTAGGGTTTCCTTGCCATTAAGTTTTTATAGAGACATTATTATTTGCATCGAATGTAGGATAAGACATTACAATGCTTTTAAATGATTTACCCTCATGCAAATTTTTATTAACATAACTACAATTATCCTATTTACTTAAACCTACTTAATTACCTACTTAAAATCATCATCAGTTCTGTGTCGATAACGTGACAAGTCAAAATCGAACGCAGACACTCCCGTAGATAAGTCTGATGTACAACCACTACACTGTCACATACAAAAACATCACAAGTGACTCATCAACACATTCACAATTTACCAAAGTCGGCATATATCATGCCTAACGGGACTAAATTATTCCAACACTGCACTGCCTACCCACGTTAGGCAAAAGCGTGAGCCAGATAACATTCTATTTGAGAACACCTTTTCCAGCTAAAAGTGTAGATAAGTGCCCATTGTACGATTATCTTATCTAGCAATATTTATGGTCCCAGCCTAAGTTCTAGGTCACAAGCTCAGGTTACCTAGATTTTAGACCGAGAAAGGCTTTCGTTGTATGTTTCGGTCTAACGATATGGCTCCCAGTAGTGCTTTAGATATAAATGTTAGCATTTTTATGTAAATTGTGAAGTATTGTTGAACGTAGTCGGTAAAATGTAGGTCTAGTGTACCTACGTCTGTACTTATCCCTTAAGGGAATAGAGGCGTTGTATTATTGTTGGAGTTGAAGGAGTATGTGAGGGACTGCGTGGTGCTCTGCAGTAGGTATCGACCTTTTGAGGCAGAATCTTAAATTTATAAAACAATGTCGAGTTTGTTAGAACACTTAACTCGATAACTGCTGAGCCGATTTTCATGGTTTTTAATTTGTGGGATTCGTCTCTACTCCGACTAGTAGAATAACTATTAAAATGTCGGAAAAATACAAGAAAAGAAGAAGTAATTAATTTTTGAATAAATTAGGTTTGGTACTCCGTCATCTTTCGCTATTGACAGCTCATGTCACGTCAGTTGTTCCGTGTGGGAACCCACTACCCTTACCGCGGTATCCGGCAGTTTAATTACTCAGCTCCCGCGAGAACCAGGCCGTCCAATCTCTATATATTCAATAAATACAAAGTTGTTTAAAATCAAACAATCATTTATTGAATCTATTCTAAAATACAATAACGACATATCTTGTGAGCAAGTGGTCGACCGGTTGGTCAATACTATAGCAATAAATCCGTTTAACTGACTACCTCATGAATTAATGATAATAATACAAAGCTGGTCTATATTCTGGACTATGATAGTTATAAGAAGCTTATTGCTTAGTATGATATGTCCCAGTCTCTTTAATATCGATTTTAATCTATACTAATATTATGAAGCTGAAAAGTTTGTTTGTTTGTTCACTTGAACGCGCTAATATAAGGAACTACTGGTCCGATTTAAAAATAGTTGTTCTGTAACTTGCATTATCACCGTCCAATTTATGCTTTAGTGTTAAAAAATGCTATATTTAATGTAGATATTATAGACAATGTCATAAATTATAGTTAAGACATACATAATAATATGTATATTGAGTCACTTAGTCCGGGTGAGAAAACAATCTTAGAATAGTATTGCTGTTCCCGAATATCCACGCGGACGGAGTCGCGGGCACAGCTAGTGACGTATATTTGTGTGCAACTGTGAAATGAAACTTCGCTGGTCAAAGCTATTGTTAAAATTAATTATAAAATTCGCAGATTTTGATATGACAATGACACTGGCAGCAAAATTCGTCAATTGAGTGTCGTTTGAGCTTTCTTCTAGTATAGCCATAATTAAAAATGTTTTTCGCCACTAACTCAGGGTAAATAAGATCTCATTTAACTGGCAGTTATGATAACTTTAACTATATCAAGGAATACGATGCAACCCAATCCGCAGTCAATGTTAAAGTCAGCGTTACTGTAATTGTCAAATTTGACTTAAACCATAACTTCAACTACTAATATAGTGCAACCCAGCATAAGAGTTAACATCATGTAAAAAATTCAGCTCCCTAGATAAGTGGTAAAATGTTTAACGAATAGAAATCAAATAGAATGGTCAATGTATGGGGATGATATAATATTCCGACTATGTTAGTCTAAGAGTTCCCGGCATGTAAAAAGAATGCTGTGCGACTGTCAGCGACTTTGTTTGCAGTCGGATATAGTCGCTTTCTATGGTCCTAGGCTAGTGTGGTTTATAATTAAGTGTAATTGTTTTATTGTAGAATCATTAGGTAATTTACTAGTTAGATAACATACGTACATACATAAAGTCACGCCTTTCCCTGAGGGGTAGGCAGTGACCACGGATTTCCATTTGCTACGATCCTGGCATAGTTCTTTTGCTTCATTCACACACATACATACCTCATACACGCTCTTCGGTACGAACGTAGTACAAACTCGAATTAATAAAAGTAAGTTAATAGTAGGTAATTATTCAGACAGGTTGGCTATACGTTTGTTATTTTGCCTACAGTAATATGTGTAACTTAGTCCATAGTCAAATAGTCTGTAATATCGTTGATATAAACTTAAACTTGGTATCATCGCTAGACTAAGTAAATCTTATATGCAAATTTGGGAAACTTATACTTTGGTACAGGAGGCAGGAGATTAGCGGGGTGAAGGTACTTAAGTTAAACTGTCTAGGTATCTAAGTCCCTCTTAGATTTGATTGAGGTAGTATTAATATATGGGTATTGGTGATCAAGATAAAGTTATAAGCTTCGATAGCCGAGTGGCATGACCGTTAGACTGCCAAGTTAAAAGTCGGAAGTTCAAACCCCGGCTCGCACCAATGTTTTTTTCGAATTCATGTGCGTATTATAAATTAGTTGTCAAATTTCATATGGAGGTAGCTGGCACCCTGGATTCACACATAGGCTACTTTTTATCCCGAATAAGTGCAGCGGGTAATACCAGCACGCAGCTAGTAACTAATACGACGTGACGTGACGACCTAATTAGCGCAGTGGCTAAGCGATTGGACTGCTGCGCTAAGGGTTGCGGGTTCGATTCCCGCACGGGGCAAAACTTTGTGCGAACCACAGATGTTTGACCCGAGTCTGGATGTTTGTGTATGTGAATATTTCATGTTTGTGAAACGCACCTGCGATACAGGAGAAATTCCTAGTGTGGGGCGACGTTTTTTTTTTAAAAAAATAAAAAAATAAATGTAGGATTTAAGAATATTGGAGTCAAAAGTAAAGTAAGAACAGGCCATGACGCTGTCTTTTATTAGTCACAATATCTACCTATATACCTACCTTCTTTAATAAACCAATTCAAATATAATATACATATATATTATTATTGATATTATATTAATATTCACCCGCTACGTCTCACGTCTTGGTCTGCCTACCCACAGATCCGCGGACTGATGATATTGCATATTAGTTGTTCGGCCGTCCCGTTAACCAGTTGCTATGACGACCAGCGTTTTTGGTCCAGCAAACATGGCTGTTACGTAGATATAACTTGGTAATCTGACAAGGCGATTAATAAGTTTACTGCGTGGGAATATTGCTAAGTTGTAGGATAAGTGGGGTATAAGCTAAGTTGTTGACTGCCTCGTTGGTCTAGTGGTGCGCGACTGCTGAGCACGAGGTCCTGGGTTCGAATCACGGTTTAAGCAAAGTGTTATTGGGTTTTTCCTTTAGGTGATTCTCAGTAGCTGCACGGAGTCTGGATTTGTGTCCGGTTGATTGCAATAGGCTCGCCCCCTATTACATTGGGTCCAAAGAATATAACTGGCGTAATTTGTGTACTATATGTGCACCGGTCGGGACAAAATTTTGTGCGATCTGCAGATGTTTGTCCCTAGTCTGGGTGTATGTGATATTTCATGTTTGTGTAACGCACCCACGACACAGAAAAAAATCCTAGTGTGAGGCAGTTTAAAAATAAATATTGTGTGAACATAGAATTCTGGTTAAGCACTTGAAAATGTATTAATTATAAAAAAATGAAGCCTATTATGAATAATATTAAAATCTTTCAATCAATCATAATATTACCGACTCAAACATCTAACTTTGACCTAAACAATAATCAGGATCAAAAGTTAAAGTCAAATCAATCAAAGTTTAAAACGAATTAGGTATCAACTTATACCGCCTTCACCTTGGCGTCGTGAAGTTTTTCAAATAACAACCCCTAGCTAATTAACTGGCAGTTAAAATTTAACTTTTCACTTTAACTTTGTTATAGACACCCTTATTTATGTATATTGCGTAAATAAGTATAGATATAATATTACTATTTAAATTATCGACAAGATTACTTGTATTTTAGCTAACTGACTATTTTCACCCGACTGCGCGACGCAAAAGTGGGTAGTGTGTTTATAATTTCTTCTGCATCGTTAATTATAACATGGATGTAAGCATACTAACATTTAAAATGGATCTTATGAAATGAATCCAATAGAATTAGCAAGGTCTTATGTTTAATCTTAATTAAAGTTAAATAAATAATATTACTATAATAACTTTCGTGATTGTTAAAATATAAAACAATCATAACCTCTGAGCTCGATCTTCTGCCTTCCGCTTCCAACTGATGCCAGCCATTTTGCGCATAGCCAGCCCATCTAATTGAAGGGAGTCCTATACTACGCGTACCGAGAGAGGAGAGGCCTATATCCAGCAGTGGACTGAGATAGTCTGATGATGATAAGATCATAACATAGGTTATACATAAAATTACGTCTGTATTCCCCAAAGGGGAAGGCAGAGGTGATTGTTAAGTAGACACACATTTCTCCAGTTATGATTAATGCCCCGATGTAATAGGGACCAAGGCTATGGCCATCAACCTGCCACAAATCCAGACTCCGTTCTTCTACTAAGAATGACCTAATGGAAAATAGTAACAGCCCAATCAGTGGAACCGGAGACCGCATGCTCCACATTCACGCTTACCAACCACTAGACCAACGAGGCAGTCGAATCGATAGGTAAATCTGAATAAAATTCACGTTAACTTTTCATCAGATAAACCAACACAATTATACGCCGTATGACATTAAAACGCTTCTTGACAAACCGCTGTAGCAAGCCAAATGAATAAAAATTAATTCAATATCGAAATGTTTTATTTACAGAACTTTATAAAAGCTCTTGGATTCAGATATCAGGACCGGCGGTTCACCATGACGGCTCTACAGAGAGAATGGAAATTCAATTACTTTGTCGTTGTAATGACATTTTCAATTCGGTTTATGTTTATTGAATTAAAATTGTTGCATATCGACGTGTATACATTAAGATTTGATTGGTTGTTACAGAGTTTGCGATGGTAGTCTTATTCGTCTTGGTAAACAACTAAACGCCGTGATGTCACTTATTTTTCTTGAAGATTTCATCCCACACTAGGAATTTCTCCTACAACGTGGGTGTTTCATAAACATGAAGTATCACATACACCTAGACTCGGCACAAAAATCTGCGGACCATACATTTTTTTCGAACCCGCAACCCGTAGCGGTGCATTCCAACCGCTTAGTCACTGCGCTAATCAGGTCGCTTTGGGAGTGCGTTTGTATGTTTCTTACTTCTTCACGCTCAAAAAGCTGAACTAATTTTGATAAATTTGGCATAGATGTAGCAGATACATTGGATTAACACATAGGCTACTTTTTATCCCGAAAAAATAAAGCTGTGTACTATAAACATGGTGATGTAATGGTGAAAATGGTGTTACTTTCTGAATTGTTTAAAACTTAATTACATATAAATAATCAAAGTTTAATTGTACAAACCAATGATAAATTAATCACGAACTTATTTTTATATGTCGAGAGAAAAGTTTTAACTTTACATACAAATGTTTCTAAGTCTTTTCTTTTATGTAAAACATGCAATTTATATAGCAAAATTATTGTTATGTTTTGCTTGTTAAAATACGCTTCCCCATTACGTTAAACCATAAATTACACAGTAAACACAGCTTAAGCATAATGCTATGGCGATTCTGAAACACCCAATGAAAGCTTGAAATGTAATAAATCCAAACTTTAATAATACACCAGTAATACAACTGTGGCCCATTATTCTGGGCCATTCGTTCTACACTCCTAATTTTCTTCTTTGATTCTTTCTACGTTCACCCTTGACCCATCATTCGTTACTATTAGCTATACAACCAAAACAATAAAAAAAACATCGCGATTGTACCACATACAAAAATGAACCTTATCCGCGTGAATATAAATCGTCCTTTGAATTGTTCATGCTTTGTATATAGGATGTTTCGACCCGTTTCGCGGCGTTTCCAGCGTTATATAAATGCTAACAAAATGTCAGGTTCGCGTGATATACTCTACTTACGGTACTTTTACTATTTTGCATACATTACCTTACTATGCATATTCTGTAGCCGGTGACTCTACCAATTTTATGTTTTCGCTCGTTTTACTAATGTAATCAATGTTACACCACCATCGATGAACATTCCGTTTTAGATGGTAAATAATTTTGTTACATAAGATATTTTGGTGAACAATGGAAGCGGGTGTGTTGCTGTATATAATGCTCAAATGGAAGTGCTAGTTCTTTTATATTATCCTCACGAACGAAGCTAAATATGAGCTTAATCAAGCCTTTGTTTTAGGATGACGGAGGATGATTTTGTGCTGTGTTTTCACGTGTGAAATTCACAGGTAAATACTGATTAGAGGGTGATAAACAAAACCTGGGTACCTGTAAGCCCACGCATAAAAGTTTCGGAAGGGAAACCGCTGTGTATAAGGCTTTTGCCTGACAACCTGTCAACAACTTTCGCGTGTTATAACTGTTTTTCAGTTTTGTGACTTTGAGCCACATTAAACTGACTTCGCAGTTGCTGGCTTACATTTCAACGTAGAAGATTCGATCGTCGTTAGGGTAGCGAATTTAAAAACCGAAGGTTAAATAACTTGTATAACTGTGTATGAGGAATGTGAAGCGTGAGAATGAGGAGAAAGAAGTATGCCAGAATCGTAGCAAATGGAACTCGGTGGTCTTTGCCTACCTCTTTGGGGAAAAGGCGTGACTTTATGTATGTAATAATTTTACGTTACGGAAATCCGACCACATATAAACACAATTTTCCTGTATGGTCTATTCAATAACCATTCCCATTAATTTAAATCGTTCTTTTTAAGATTAACTAACAATATTAGCTTCAAACGCCATCAAACTTAACTGCGACATTAATAACTTGGCACAACATCTTCCGCACCAAATTCCGCGATCGTTACAACTTAATCAAGTTCACTGGAAACACTTCGAACTTAAACTTAACTTTGAACCCTACCTGGATTTACCCAATCCGTGATCGCTTGGAGCTTTCAAGGGTCCACATTATCATAAGTTTGATCCGCTTGAGTCGCTAATCCTGCTCTAATCCTAGATCAACCAAGCTTTAGCCTGAACTCGCTCACTTTAGGGCCCGCTTGGGTCTCATTTCAATAATGTGATCGATCTTGGAGTAAACAGGCTACCTGTGTTTCGAGAACAAAATATAAGTTTGAGTGTTTTTGAGTTGAGGGAAGTGAAGGGAAGAAAAGGGAAGACTTTTGTATTTGTAATTAGGATCTGTATCTTTCAATCTTAGGAACTGGTATGGTGTGTCAATGTTAAAGGTAATATTTGCTTGGTGGTATATAGATTTTAGTTTAAAGTTCAAACAAGATACTTTCAGTAAATAGCTTTACTCTTATCCTATTTTACTCTAAAATACTCGAAAAATCCAACAATTCATCCAAAATATCCGTTACAAATTCGCCTTAAACCCTTCCCAAGAATTTCACACGAAATTTCCCAAAAAATATTCCAACATTTTTCGTCTCCGTCGCAACGCTTTTTTCTAAAATATCTTCGAATTCTTAAACTTCTCAAATCTGAAGGAGTTCATGCCTCAAAATTCAGAATAAAGTCAAGAAAGCTCCATTGTTCAAGCACCAGTATCCGAATCTACTTACGGGGCCCGACTCGGAGGCATCCAATGCAATCACTCCGGTCCTCCCCGATCCTCCCCAGTCCTCCCTTAAAACCCCCTACCGAAGGGATGAGACATTAGCATTTTTATCGATAGAGAAAATTGTAAGACGCTATTGACTGATCATTATTGATATTGCGATTATATTTTCGGCGGGCAATCGTTGTTTGACGTCGCTTGTGCAAACCTATTAAATTTTACGTGTTTTGAAAGTTTATGTTTATGAAGCAACAAGTTAGAATGTCTTAATCACGTCATGAAATATTGAAAATCGTTCTGAGAATAAGGTAACACGACAAACTTAAGTTCTCCATGTAATTTATATCATCTTAATTAAAAGAACTGGCTATATTTAGAAAAGTAAAAGGTTGGTTGTAATTAAAACCTGGTGCGTCCATCCGTCCTCGATTGATTGCTAGGGCTGGCACTAAAACTATCGATGTCCAACCGGCCGGGATCCGTCTAAACGCACCCGGTGCGCCAAATTTCCATACGTACACAGAACCAAATCCAACTGAAGTTATTGGCCATCCCGCGGGACTTCAATATATTCCACTATTTTTATTTACTGAAAGGAAAAGCTTTCGCGCGTTGACTGCCGTCTACGGTCTCGCGGGCGCAAAACGACCGTGGAATACGTTATTTTGCGTCACATCCCTATTCTTAGTATTCTTTTTTTGAAAATTTTAAATTTTATGAAGGCACCAGACATGAAAAATATATTATTGCGCATATTTAAATTTGGAATGTAACGGTTTTGTCTATGAACTGGAGAGGAAACGCGGGTTATTTTTATAAAATACTGAGTCTATTCAGCCAGCGGTTGTCACATTTTTAGTGTGGACATTCTATTGTTAACGTGTTATTTAAAGGGCTTTTGTGCTACAAATGTAATACTTAACGTTACTTATATTCAGTATATTGAATTGCTAACATTTATTGGACAAAGAAAGTTATCCCGATGTTTAAAACGTTAGACATTAGAGTTTATTTAATGCTTTTACGACTAACATAAAGTATAGACCACCCACGATTATAATATTTCTACATGATTACACAACATGAACATTTAACGTTAAATTTTTAATTGGAGACATAAAAATATCTACATGTATTCTGCCTCCTACACATACAATATTTGCTAATAGGAAAACCGGACGTGAGTTTTAAAGTCATAAAACGCGTTATTATACAAATTGCAATATCAGTTTACAAATATATACTAGTACCTACGTAGGAATGGTATTAATACAATTTACAGTATACTTAATTTCTATTTACCGAAACACAATACCTAAAAAGACAGCCACAAACAAAATTGCCAGCCCGTTAAATCTACGCGGCAAACATTAAGATAACTTTCAGAACAATAATTGTGGCAAGAGAGAAAAACGCGGGAGTTTTAATTAATAAAAATGGCGTCAGGAATTTCTGCAATTCAAACACGGCGGGCCCAGCCAATGAGCAGCTCTTTATGTACGTATGCTAATGAGTGACAGCCCTATGCGAATGGAATTGTCATGTAAGGGCTGTCATTACGTTGTGTGAGGTTACAACGATGAGTCGCGAATGTTATTTTTGCATTTAAATATATCTAGCTTTGTAATGTCATTTTTAGTTGTCTTTGTTTCATGTTGGCTCGTAGTGAGGAGACCGCGACGCGAAGCTAACTAGCCAATGAAATTGAAGAATTTAATGTTGTTCCATTTTTAAAATTAATCGCGTAGGTAACATTAAATTCTCAGAAGAGTCAAGGTACCTTTTCAAGGAGTGTCTTATCTATCGATATAGTTTTTATATCTTTCTTTATAATTAAACCTAAAGCTAATTATTAGGAATTATTACTCTTTTTGTCAACAATTTTATTTGCTGCGTGGTCTGACATATTTAAAGGTTTTTCGTTGAGTGTCGAGGCAGCAAAAGATTTATAACAGGCAAAGGTACTGACATTTATTGCGTCTATTTACTGTGTTCTACCATTACCATAGTGAAGTGCGTAACGTTGCTAAAATCGACTAACGAATTCCGACTAAATGTTCATATGTCAATCAGTCTGTATGAACCTGTCAACTGAAAGATTGTTTTGCGGGTTCTAAAGAGGTTTTCATAATTGCTAAGTTTATTTTCCAAGTAAAGTTGAAAGCGATAAAACAGCACGCCACAGCGCTGTAAGAAACGAGCGACGTACGCAAAAGTTTGAATCTCCTGTAACGCTTTATGAAACATTTCAAAGAATTAATGAATTTTGCAATTTTTTAGCACACGCATGTGTATAATGAAAATCTTAATTATACACGGAAACGTTCACGAATACGTCCATTAAAATTTATTAGTTACTTGGTTATTTAAATCCGTGGTGTTGCATAATGTCAGCGGTACACGTTTGTTTAGTCCAAACCACGACATGAAACTACAAAAGTTAGAGGCAATAGTCAGTCGACTACTCATCAATAGTCGGACATCCTAATCGACTAATCGCCTCAACTCTATTCCGCCGAGTGATTACATAAAGACTACAATTCAAAAGGCGCGCGAATCGCGTTTGCATTTTAAACGCCCTATTTACAACACAAAATGTTTTTACGCGAGTAACGAGTGAACTTTTATATTCGCGTAAAAATTTTCGAAGACGCTCGAGGGTGCTGCAAATCGTTTATTTTAGCTTTTTTTCTTCTATAAAGCAACGGTTGCTTACGGTTGAACGTGAGACGTTAACGCAGAATTTATTGCCCTACGTTGGCTCTTAAAGGTGATTTTCGCTTGAAAACTAAATCGGTTTTGTTGGTACTTACCTTTCTAATTTACACGGCGTTGCGAGGTACTTTATCCCTTATTTGACTTGGGACAGTTGTGAACAGAAGTGGTAGATCGTGACGTGTGGAGATTGCCTATTACTTACAGTGTTTGGTACTTTTAAGGTGGTCTACGTGAATCAAATTGTGTTAAGTTGGACTTATCATAAGCTTTACCGCGAGAAGGAAACAGTAACAGCTGATATATAGCAGGTTTGTATTCTGATAAACAAAATAATTTTACGTTGGAATCATTACTAAAAATATTTTCAAGTGGATTTTGAATCGTAACCACTTTACATCCGTGACTTAAAAAGACCACACTCCTAATCGCTATCAAATTGGTCCTTCGATACAAATGAAGCCATATAAGGAAAACTCGCATTCAAAAGGCAAATAACCGAATAACAAAGCAGCGTAATTTACACACACCAACTAGAAAATCGTACAACGATCGTAATGAATACCGTACGTAAATTACTTACGTAGAGCGCAAATTCCAACATTAGAAACAGTGTTACCTGCAAACGGTTCCCAATAAATAAAACTAAACGAAATAAATTCCTTTTGCAACTGGGATGCGCATATATTACACTCAGATAACGTAGATGTATTCAGTTTTCAAGGAATAGTGGAAAAGTTTGCGAGGGAATTTCAATTGTGGCTTTTAAATAAGAGTGGTAGTGGAATTTTGAAATAGTGATTTGTGAGTCGTATTGAAATGGTTTACAAAAGCCGCGGATGAAAGGACCAGTATATCAAAAACTCGTGTGTTTTTGATAAGAAAGTTTATTCAAGACATGAAACATGAAGAATTACTTGCAATTAAAAACCTACTGTTAATGATTATGACGACTTGTATGGTATTTCCAAAAAGCGTTTGCAATTAATAGTTTCTGAATTAGATGACAATTTATCTGAGAATGATTCGATGCTGATTCTAGTTTAATCATGTGTTTGCTGCATTGATGTCACATTCTAATTAGATTGGACAGGTTCTAGAGAAAGGACAGGTTGAGAGTACTCTAAATTGACGATGTATCAAGAATGTGATAAGTGTGGATGATATGGAAAGGGTTTGGAACGCAGCAAGTGGAAATCTTTTCTAGAAACCCTTAGAAAACAAACGTGAATTTGCGGATTTTCTATTGTTAGTTATAGAGGGAAGTGGTCTACCGTCGTTTGTGCTGTTAGTATAATACATTGTGTTGGCTTTCGTTAATCCTAAGTACTAAGCACTTTATTTTTTTTTACTAGTTTGTATTTTTTGTTTTTAGCCACGTATATTTTCACCTTTTTCACTTTCAAAATTTCGTCAGTAATTCTGTCTAGTTCTCACAGATTACCGTTCCCATTACGCAGCATATAATAAATTCGTGTGAATCTCATTAAATCATTTATATAACTGTCGTAGTGTGCTATGATTTTATTAACACTGTAGGCCAAACATGGCCAAGGGAGACAAACATTGGCTTTCTAACCAAACAAACATCAACCTAATATACATACGAGTGCTGTACGTAGCTGGGACGCATTCAATTTTTCTTGTTTGTCGCCAAAAGCGCAAACAACCGTGTTTTTTCAATATAAAACACACATACCTCCAGTTTACTTGGCGTGTTCGTGGAATTGTTTGATATTTTACCTTTGCTAAATCGTTTTTATGGTTTTTAGTATTTAATGTGGTAGTGAGGTTTACTTGTTTAGTCGCTTAGTCATTATGTTGATTGACCACACGTTTCTGATTAGTTTTAAATCCTTAATGAATGAAAGTCTAGTTTTCATTAAAATCAGGTTTCAGTTAAACCAAAATTATGAAATGTGTCCTTTGATTTGTTCTTCTTTTTACTAAATTGGACTTAAATCATTAGGGCGGTTACCACCTTCAAGACTAAATGACCAACAAAACCAAAAAATCCCTGATCTTTTAATTCAAGATTAACATGAGACATGATAACCTGACGCTAGACGACATTTCCAAATGATCCCTAAAACAAACAAAGCCCATGTAGGATTTTACGAACAATTTCCTATAAAACCAATAAACGATGGATGGAAGTATTACTCGGCATTCTGTGCTACAAAAAAATAATGTACCTACGTAAATGATTTCTTTTATCCTTCGGAAATAGAAGGGAATTGTTCTCGAATTTGTCCTTTCGTTCAACAAAATCCCTTTGATGACTGTATAAGCTTATTTGCCTGTAAGACTTCCCGTAAAGTTGGTCTTTGCGTTCATGAATATTGATGGTTGATTGCAAAACTTCATGATTGACTTATAAGTTGGCGTATTTCATGGCAATATGTTTTTGATGTACTTGCTTACGGGTTTTTATAACCTATTTCTAATTGACCCTTCGGTAATTAATTGCTGTGAGCCGCGAGATTCAGTCCTGCTGTCAATAATAAAATTAAAGTTAAGTTAAGCTATTAAGTAGATATAAATTCATGTTCTGCTTTTCAAGAAACAACGATGCTCTCTTAAAATATATGCACACGCATTTCTTGAAGAGTTTGGGAATACTAAACTTATTAAAGACATTTACATACGTTGAATTGAATTCTTGGGATTTCAAGATCATTTCCTTGACAGACAGATATAAGGATATATCACATAAATAAGGGGTTCCCTAATATAATAGAACACGTTAACGATAAAACAGACCACAGTAACCTTTTCAAAAGTAAAATGATTTAGAAGAGCGTCCCTCGTACGCGTAATATCGACTTTACCCACGTAATACCAAACCTTCGATCCTGAAGAAAATGATATCCGTTTGATGTGGAAGCTTTATACATATTTAAATGAATCAAATATTTCTGTACTACTGAGTTCCCATGTTTTTTGTTTATCCTATATTTTTTCTTTTGCACACGTCAAACTTTTATGAGGTAAGGAGATTTGTGGTCCTTTATTCCGCGATGTTATTAAGTTTTTGAGTGGTTTTACTGCGAATGCCTTTGTTGGGTATTTGGCGGATGGAATTTGGGAATTGGAACAATTGTCTGATAGTGAAATTGGTTAAGCGATTTAGGTTAGATCATTGCTGTAATGTAATGACGGAGTATTTATTAGGAGGCTGCTTAGTTTTGCATTAGATACGTGGGATGAAAAAGTTCAATTAGAATGATTTGTTACTTTCATAAAGATGATAAGGCTAAGCCTTAAACTTGCCTGTTTCGTCTTACTGTCTATAGAGTTATGTAGATATGCAACAGTATGTAAATAAAGGCTTTATTTACATACAAACAAATTAAGCCTTTTGAACTTAATTTACAGCCTTGTAACAGTTATTTTCTAACCGAAAAAGAACAAGTATTTTAAAGTCACCAAACTTGAAAAACGTGTTAGTAAGCTCAAGACAGATCTTTTTCACCAGTGAAAAGTCGGTAAGCATGACGTCATCACTTGTTTTTATGGTTACGATTAATTACCTAGGTTCAGAATAGATGTCAATGACCTGACCTAAGAGACTGATGAACATTTTAATTGTTTTACGCGACGCTAGATTTAATAAAGACAATCTTTATTAACCTTGAAGTAAGCGTCTTGCCTTCACTGTTTCATTAACAAAATACATTGATAAATGAGTGTCTTGAATAAACTAAATCTGACTTCTAGAAAATGAATTTGAGAGAACTATAGCCTAGTGCAATCATGATTAAAAATACATAATTAATTAAGCATTGGTATAGTAAAGAAAATAAACTTTAACATAGGTAATCTGTGGTAATTGAAGAAGAAGTAGAAATATAATGAGATTGCTAATTAATGGGGACAAAGTTTATAGTTAATAGAAGCACAAAACCAATTATTGAATTAGAAGACTGAAAAACGTGATAAAGTAAGAAGACCGGTGGATGTAATTGGCAAGTGGTCGTTTATTGTGGCGTTCTACGGGGGAGGCCTTTGTTCAACAGTGGACGTCTTCCGGCTGATGATGATGATGAACACCCTTCAAACAATGATCACCAACTACATGACTTGTTACTCGCTGAATGCCATACTTAAACGTATAAAGAACCGCTCTTCAGATCACAAAAAGGTGTTATTTTAAAATGTATTTCGTGGAAAGCAAAATACAATTTCACCTTTAGTGTCCTTTAATTTTTAAGAGAGGTACCAAGCGTGAGTGAAAATTAAACAAAACAGGCTCCACTGGCAACTGTCACAAAAACCGGGGTAGAAGTCCCAATTGTCGTTCCACTAAATACGTCGATTATATTTTCACAAATCCCATTTCCGCCAACGTCCACAAATGACCAAGAACGCTAAGGTAAACGGCACAATTGTCGTCCGCCGAGCCCCCAGGTGTTTCACCCGTACGCCGCATTTCTCCACGTCATACCAATCCAGTTTTTACTATACACACAATAATATATTGTGTTTATGTTTGTTCGTATGTTCGTAAAGCATAAAGTTTTAGTGCAACTGCGGTTTAGTATGATGCAGAAATATGAATTCTAGTTTTTATCACAGCGATATGAAATTTTTCGTGGTTTATGCTTTGGCGGCGAAATGTACCTAATGCATATTTGTGTTTTTTGTTCTCGTATATTATGATATATGTAACGCTTTGTTGTTTAGGGTCGGTATGTATGACCGTTTTAAATTATGTCGTAACAGAAATGCTTGTGTTGGAAACTAAATGTTTTTTGTTACGTCGAAAAGCCTAAAATCCTCACGAAAAGAGTAAAAAGCATTTCGTTTTAAACCTTCGTCCCGGAGTCCCGGAAAATTGGTGAGGTCGCGGGAAAAACTGGGAGCTAATTAGTAAGCAACGAGTTTATAAGATATTCACCGACTGTGCTGATTTTATGTTCAGCATAAATCATTTGTACACGTTAAAGGCACAGGTACCCAAATATTTGCAATATAATTTTATTGCTGGAGACGAAACGCGATGCTTCATTTTATTTCTGTTGTTGTGAACAGAAGAAAAGATACTAAAAGATAAATTGGAGAAGTGTATGAGCCAAGTTTTTGATTGACAAGACGGTAGTAGACAATTTCGGTGAACATACTCCTGACTAGATTTCAGTTGCTCTGGAGATAAGTCATGTTAATGGACCGTTACCAAAGGCTATGTATGAAGAATGCGATGAGACTGAATAGGATAAAACAAGACCAGAATCGTAGCAAGTAGAAACCCTAAATCCAGATCCTACTCCTCTGGGAAACAGGCGTGACCTTATGTATATACATTCTGGCGATGATCGCCTGCAGACAGTATTGCCCTTATAGCAGGCAATGCTGCAGCATATAGTTACCTTGTGGGTGTTCGTTTTTGTCTGTGCTTGTTATCCTATCTGTATCCTTATTACTATCTGTTTATGTCTTGTCTCTGGAATCAAAGTCATAAGTCATTCAATCATTTGTTTAACTGAGGCACAATTTTAATGTTAATGCTATTATCTGGAAAAAACTAGAGAAACTTGAGAAAAAGCTAGAAGGCGTACAAATGTTGGTACGGTGAAAAATTTTACAAAATTTAGCAGGCATGTGTATGGATAAAGTTAGTATAGTATTTTAATACTTAACACTAACAAACAAGCTTATTTTATTCTATTTCTTTATAAAAAAGAATAATTACCATGTTTGATAAGCGGAGTTGCCAAAAAACAAAGCGTATTCGACCATCATTGTCTATAGTCCTGCCACTTTTAATTTGCAACACCGAAATTAATCACCAATTGTCAGAAACAGGAGTCAGGTGTGTTTCATTTTACAATTCACTCTTGCACTAACAGAGGGAGCCACTATAAATCATGCTTAACCGTGCCTCGGGGGATTGTTCGCGTTTTTGCCTGCGTTCCCATCAAATCCCATTAGTTTAGCTGCGGTTAATGAGTCTAGCTTTTCTTTTATTTTCCCTTCGTTTGTGGTAATTAATGTTGAATTTGTTAATGGGTGCGTCAAGTAGGTTTTGTTGATTATGCTATTATGCCTCTTACTGTCTTTTGAGGTGTGTGTGTTTCAATAATGTTTTGACTTTATCCGATTATTTTATTTTTTAGTTCTTTGGTGTAGCTATTTATTTATTTATTTCAGCCATGATCGTCCCACTGCAGGGCAAAATAGCTATTATTATTAGTAAAATTATCTGTCTATATTTCCACGCTCAGTTCAAAAAATCCCTACTACATTTTTGATTGCGCCAGTTATTAGATATAATAATTTATTATACAAAATAAAAACTTTTTGTATTTCTTGTAAATTATTTAGAACCTTATGTGTTCTAATAACAGTCCATAGACAATAGGTATTAAACGCCGGTACTCTAAGTTTATACTTTATGGTACCATAAACATAAAATTGATGATACTATAAAACAAGACTCGAACACAATTTAGATAAGCACTACTTAAAGACGTTTTAAAATTAGACTATTGATAAACGGAGGAGCGATAATATTTCAAAGCAGGATATAAATCAACCACCACACCATGTTAGAACTTATCATTCAGTTTAACTGTAACCTGAGAGTTATACTTAGACTGTCATTAATCTACTCCACCGTCCGATTCATCCAGTTTTAATCTCGATAACGTCCCAGTAAAATTTATTTCTGTGAGAAAAAATAATTTATAGCCTCGATTAAATTTGCTTTTCGTTTTTCGTGTCACTTCTACGTATAATGATTTAAATTGTTTTTTCTCCTTTGGTATTTATGTAC